>JAMXBD010000068.1:720266-1440532 GCA_024138025.1 Combretum micranthum | reverse complement strand
TTTCAAGACAAAAAATAGCAACAAAATACTTGTCGAAGCATTTTGCCTCAAGTATTCGGGTCACGATTCCGTTTTATAAATCATTTTCCTAAATAGGCTTAGATATTATCTAATAATTCATGTTTCGAGAAGAGACTTCATAAATGATTAATAAAATAACGAAATTAGGTGGTGTTACCAAAAACCAAAAGATCATGTAAAGAAGACTTTTAGTGTGATGAAGCAGTGGTACAACATTCCAGTAATGACGGATTTTCTCCATAAAAGAATGAGGTAAAATAAGACTTTGATATGAATCTGAGTAGGTGAGGCCGAAAAAAGAAAAAACAAAAAAAGGATATGACTAGGAGTAGGAGGCCAATATATGGTGGGTCCTTTACGGGCTGGAGACTTCGACAATGATGTCCTTTAATATGGCAACATATGCGTGACACTTCTTCGTAATCACCAACCGGAAATCCTAACTAAATTTATATATACCATGTATATCAAACCCTTGTGGTAATTATTTTAAGAAAGATTAATTATAAAAACATGATATATATATTTTAATTAATTTATAAAAGTATGATTTGTATTATATTTTTTTATAATTAAGTGATTCGAGTTTTATTCAAAAGTATCAATATAATTTAATAATTTTAGAATGATACATGTCAATATTTTTTTATCATAAAAATTGATTTTATTTTTTTTTTAATTTTCAAAAAATAATTTTTAATATTCTATTCATTTAATTTTATTTATTATTATTTTTTATTGCATTCATTTTTTTTAGACTAATCAAACCACGTTTCCTCTATAGTAATTAATAACATTGACACTTTTTTTATAAAACTCGGATCATTTAATTATCAACAAAGATAACATAGTTCATATGTTTACAAATTGCTTAAAACACAGATCATGTTTTTATAAGTAACCCTTTTAAAAATTAATTATTAGTATTATCATCACCATTACGTCAAAACTTTATCAATACTCACTACTATATGAAAACTGATATTTAAAATAAAAATTGTAAAGGAAAATTGGTAAGATAAGTTATATTTCTACAAATAAAATCAACGATGATAATTTTTATAATAAAAATATATGTTCAGATATAAAAATTTTATCTTTAAGTCACAGTTTTTTTACAGTGACTTATACCCATTGTAAGAATATAATTATTAATGAGTTTCCTTTTTTCTATATATATATATATATATATACACATATAATTATCTCTCTCTTTGTCTCTCATGCATGCATCTTGTGATGTCATGTAATATCAATGTATCAGATTCAACTAATCAATTGGCTGATAACATACTTTGGGTTGAATATCTCATTCTCTCTCTTTCTCAATCGCCAAGAAAACGTTTGTACAGCACCATATGCGTCACGTAATTGTGCAAAAGGTCAAACATAGGGGCCTTCCGGTTGCAAAAATATCTAGTTAATATAATATATAAAATGCAAAAATATCTATCTAATATGATATAACTACAAAAATATTAGTCGCACGTTAAATAAAATGCAAATATATATATGTAATGCAACCATTTTTTGGGCAAGCTGATGAACATTCCATTGGCTCGATATTTCTCCACCAATCATGTACTATAAATCATACTTTTTATACGTATAAGGAGTGTGTATATATATAGATGGCGTGTATTATCTATCGAATATTTTTTCGTACATATTTATATTTGTTTTCTTCAATTCCGGATGAGGACCTTCGTATAAGTTTATTTTTGTGGCGGTGATAGTTGATAGGTGCCACTAGGAATTGTTTCCTTGTTGCGTAGTTATTATAACTTTTGCTATATCGACATAGGAACGAAAACGTTGCAAGATAATAATGCCAAAGGAAATTAAATTGAAAAGGTGAAGCTAGGATTTCATTCTGTCGAGAGTCATAACAATAATGAAAAGTCACACATTACACCAAGAAAACGACGAGAAATAGGGCATGCTTTGAGCAACCTTCCATAAGCAAACAATTGGTTGGACGGTTGATATAACACAAAGAGCCAGGTCCAAATCAATAGGGTCGGCGGGTTGGCTCAGATCAGAACCCAAACTCTCGTTATCTTACAACTTGGCCAAATTGCTCCTTTTTGTGTCAATTGTCCTGTATGTATCATAATTTGGATTGGTTGCATTAACTTACCACCTCAAATCAATCAAAATTGGATCTGAGTAGTTGAAATTATCTAATATTTTTTCAATTACTATGTTATTTGACTCACGTTTGGAACACGGAAATGTATCTAGAATGGATAGCAATTTTGAATTTTATTCTCATTTTTATAATTAAATGCATTTTTAAAAACCAGAATTATAATTTTTGGAAATCTGACAATCCAAGTTTGTTAGAGAATTTAATTATATCTTTCAAAAAACTGAATTTTGATTCCATTCTAATTAATGATTAATATTATAGTTATTTTCTTATTCTATTATACATCTAGTATCTAGGATATTTTTCATAAATACTATATGAATTCCATTCTATTCCATTATATATCTAAGTAAAGAAATGATTTATCATTCGAAAATTCATTCAATTCTATTTTATTTCATTTCTCCTATTCTATATATATATATATATATATATATATTCAACAATTTGGATCATTAAAGGCACATAAAAACATCAAAAAAAGGAATTTTATGAAATCGAAAATAAACAATACGCATTTTCATTAAAATCGGTGTCAAATCAATCCGAAAAGACGTGCATCCATGCATTTAGGATATTTGTAAACCCTATACACATTCACATTAAGATATGCATACTGAGCCACAAATATTTTTAGATAGACTTTGTGTAATTTATTTCTATCAACGGATGTATGGATTTTTTGGAGGGGTGGACGACCGCCAAAATGGTCCAGTCCACCAGAAACTTTCGTGGGAGATAGACATACGTACATGCCGTCCCATGTAACGTTGGTGGCCCCATGCATCAAACCTTGTAGTAGACACAAGATAGATCTTTTCTTTTAGCAGATGACGAGGTGAGTTTCATAACATTCACGGCAAACTCACTTTTTTCTTTGGAATACCATCCGATACCATCCAACAATCCTAATATTCTAATTGACATCAATGCTCCGGTTAATAACTAAGAGCAACTATATCTTCAGGTGTAATTAGTTTAACCACTTAATTAGAGTTGGTTCCTCTTTTGGTTATCTGCCTTTTGAAACCAAAACGTATATATGAACTAGAAGGGACGGCATGCAGTTAGTGAATAGCCTATATTTGGCAAGGGAAACAATATAAAATCATGACGTATGGTATTATAGTTTGCCTTTTCGGAATGGTCTGATCAATGCTATTCTTTTACTAAAATCATCACGTGTGGTATGCAAAAAGCCATGAATTCATTACTATATATCATTAAATTTTTAATATTTCTTTTAACACCGTCTAACACTAATACGATACATCTTCCACATCTATAAATAAAGAAAACAGTATTAGAGAGGTAACAAAAATAGTCATGAAAAGTTTGATTGGACATTAGATTGATTACTTTAAAGCTCATATACTAAATTTATCATTTTCCTTTTTTTTAAGGGACAAAGGCACAAAAAATTCTCATACTTTAACTTTTAAGTGTAGTGTCTAAACTTTTATTTCCTTTCAATTTGCCAATTGTTTCTTTAATTTAATGTCTCCATTAATGGGAAAATCATTTACTATTGCATTTCTTTGTATTTTTGTGTCTAAACTTTAGTTTTAATTGCATTCAAAATATTTTTACTTTAGATCTAATGCATTTTAGTACTTCTTCACTAATTAATTGAGTAAAAAATAATTTTGAACTTTCCGAACTTATATTCCATTTTCAGCTTAAAAGAAAATGATTTATAAATAGTAATTACAACCATGCATGACTTTTTGATATGATATTTGGTTTTAGTGAACTTTATATCTTGAAAAGGTTGTAAAGATATACTTTTATATAAAATGACATTTTATTATGCCTCTCATCCTACTTAGGTATTAATTTTTGAAAATTTGTGATTCCATAACATGGGAGATTGCATCTATGCATACTTATAGTTGTTTTAAAGTTCAGGTTGCAAATCATTTGAAAATTGTTAATTTAACTTAAAATTATACGATTACGAATTTTCCATTTTTAGACAAACCTGCGTAACTCTTTTATGATATGTATTTTTGAAAATTAATGTGATTTTAAGATTGTAATCATTACAAAATTTTGAGGAGTCTACAATTGTCGTACTCAATTATTATAATCGTGTAAATTTACAATCACATCACGAAATATGACAATATACAAATGATAGAAACATTGCAAAACTTTTAGCGTGGATATAATATATATATATATATATCTTATAAAAGTTATCGAGTAGAATTAAATAAATTATTGAAAGTAAATTGTAATACATAGAATATTGTAAAATTTAGAAGACATTCGCAACCTAAGTGATCTATTACAAAAAAATAAATAAATAAATAAAAGAAAAATATATAGATTACGAAAGTAAAGATTGATATAAGAAAAGATTAAAAGAATTGCAAAATTTTCCTTTAACCATTTTCTTTTTCACTTCTTCGTAATAGTTCAAAATTTTTAAAATATATAAAATATATATATACATAAAAGATACTAATATACCTATTATATGGATGGTTTTCAACATTATTTTTTTTTTAGTTAGAATGATGGTCTTAAGATAGCCCGCTTTCTAAAATTGTATAATTGTAATTATACAACGTTAGATTTGCAAGTTATAGGATTATAAGTTAAAAATATTACTATCTAATCACTATTCAAATATTTCAAAGTAATATAATTATATAGGTATATTATTTGACAAGTTTGAAATTTTATGTACAAGGTCAAACAACACTTCAATTACAAATTATAAATTTTTTGAAAGTTTTATTTGGTCCATGTAGTTTTAAAACATGGCGTAGATATTATTTCCAAATGAAGTATATGGCAAGCGCTTTCCAAGGCTAAAATTATTGAATAAAAAAATTTTCTTTTAATTTTTTAAATAATTATCAATAAGAAATTAAAAATTAATTTATGATAAAACAGTGAAAAAAATACTAAAATGCATGAAAAATTAAATACAACACTAGAATGCAGTCAAACATGAAGCATATATACCAAAATGCCAAGAAAAATTAATGACCGATAACGTTTTCATCAACAAAGACATTAAATTGAAATCAAGTTGAAGAAAGAAGCACTAATTCACTAAAATTAAATATTTAGGCATTAAATGTCAAAAGTTAATGGTACAACACTTAATTGTGCCTTTATGCCTTTTTCGTGTTATGTTTTGTTATATATGCAATTGTCAGGTATTTTATTGAAATCCTATAGGAGATGGAAATGAAATTATCCAAGGTTGCGTGAATCCTCAATCAAATGCTCTAATAATCTCTCCTTATTTCTCTATCTTATGTGAATGGGTTAGTTGTTTCTGGGTTCTATGATTTGTACGCTTGATTTGGTGGCTTTTTCGGGGTCATATGGATATGATTATTGTATAACAAAAAAGAGTACAAGTAATTTTTTATTAAAAACAAGTACTGAGTAGTTAATTGTAATAGTGTTTAAATTGCGGGTAAATATCACAAATAGTACTTGAAACTTCATAAAATATATAAGTAGGTTGAAATTTATCAATTTAATATCTCAACTTTGAAATTGATCAATTTAGTATCTAAAAAAAAACTTTTTGTGTATGCTAACTAATATCACAAAGAATTCTTTAGCTATTAATTTTTAAGTTTAAATATCAAATTGATCAATTTTCAAATTCAGATATTTGATTGTATATTTTATTAATGTTTGTCACGTTAACACTTAAAAGTACATTTTTTTTCTTATTTTCTCTATAAGCAATTTAAGAAAAAGAAGGTAAGTGAACAAGCTAGATACTATACTATAGGCTGACATAGGGGCAAGAAAATAATATATATATATATATATATGTGTGTGTGTGTGTAGCTAATATATGTCTCTAGAAATTGCCTAATTGACCTAAGTATGTATATTAATTGCATGACAGCTGACTGGGAGAAGACATAATTTAGAGCAATAACAAAAGTTTCGAAAGTGGAGATATCACCTACCTCAAGATTAGACGATTTTTTTTTTTTTTTTGGCTATTTCAAAATATTTTACTTTTTGTATCTTAGTGAATAAATATCTGATATTTGTCAAATAAATTAAAAAATAAAATATTTTTAAAAAAAAAAAATATTTTATGTTACGTGCTAAATCTTTATCCGTAAGGTTATAAAACGAATAGTAAGTTTGAGACAAAAATTTTATTTAGATAATACCATATGCCGACGATCATCGGACAGACTAATTGTCAAATCGAATAACAAAGATTGAAAAAGAAACGACTGAAACTATTTACTATTTTTGGGGAAAAAAAACTATTTACCATTTATAGGCTAAAAGTGAAAAATTCTGTTGGAAGAGATTCCTTTTTTTTTTTCTTTTTCTTTTCCATCTTTATCAAGGAGTAAAATTATTTCCAAGTCATCAAATGGTAATCTTATCATTATTCTCATCAGTCAGATATCATTGTCATCTATTGAAAAAATAAATAAATAAAGTACAAAGAGGTATCTAGATGAAATATTGTTCAGGGTACGTGTGCAGCATTTGAATAAACGCAAATAAATACATTAAAATCTCGAAGCTTTTTTCGAGTAAATTCATTATAAACTTGATGTTTGGTTCTGCAATAGTTCTATGCTTAATTTGTAATTTCATCATCAATTCATATTATTTCTTTAAGAATTTGTGTTTAATATCTACATCCATAGAGAAATAATCATTAACTTAGAGTTTGCTAATCCAAAACTTGATTCATGTGATTTCAAAATGTTTTAATGATTATCATTTGTAATTAGTAGCTAAAACTTAAATTTATGGGTTTAAATGAGTGGTACACCTTTTAGATTCATATCTGATTTCAACTGAATAGATGAGATATCATTCTTTTGAATAGATTTGGGGTACTAATGGAATTACTCATTATCACCTTGAGAGAGGCATGGTGAAATTTTCTGTCGCTTGCTTTTAAAATTCATTAGGTTGGTTTTAAAATAAAGGATTCATAAACTTTTTGCGAACCTAGATTGCAGATAACATGTGAAGAGGTTTCGGTAGTCTAGTCTAGATCTAGAGTTTCTGACCTTCAGAGAGACTTTAACTTATATTCTTGAATTCGGCAGTAGAAATATATTAATGAACAACTTTATGAGTTTGTTGAGAAATCACACGATAAAAACTTGGTGAAGTAATCCCGAAGACTTTTTCTTGCATTAAAAAGCTTATCTTACTATTTGCGCTGAAAACTTGTGTATATTCATTAACTCTAGTATAACTTCTTTTGCTATTATGTTCTTTTAAATTTTCTTTGACTAGCTAATAGATGAAAAGTGAGTTCGGTAGATACCAACAATCCCTTAGAATATGACCTAATATTTTATATGCTGCTTCAGTAGGTGCACTTATCTAATATTGATCTTGCAAAGTTGAACATAACTTATTAGCTTTATAAATTTTTGAAAACTTCAACTTTGTATTTTTAAATGTTTTTAAAAACCCAACGAACCAACAAACAATCTACAAGGAAAAATGGTAATATGCTCATTCGAGAAGGTATTATAACGTCTTCATCAATACTTAGAAGTGCAAGTTATAATGATGTTTCCTAGAATTCAATCGAGATAGCACTAGAAAGTGGGGGGGTGAAAAAAACAAAGAAAAAAGATAATAATAATAATAATGGTAAAGCAAATTAATTATTAGACTATCCTACATCATGTGGATCTTGCTATAAGTGTAGAGAGGAGTCAATCCCAATCAACACAATTAACCCATGGTAAGCGAACACTATAACTTTTATATGATTTTGGTTTTATTATTTATTTTCCCAAGTAGAGTGCAAAAACTAGTGTCAGAAAAGCTCAAGTAAGAATAATTAGTCATCTTCATATAAGTGAGATATCTGAATCAAGAAGAATTTATAAAGTTCGATCATAATTTGGCTATGGAGATGATAGAATTAGGCATCAAATCTAAGAATTCATGATTTTAGTGTTGAACTTTTACTTTCCTTTTTACTAGAGACGAGACTTTGGAGCTTTACCATTGAAGGAAGAATTAAGATTTTGTAGATTACTAATTGAGTTCTAGGGAAGTGAACAATGAAATCATAAAGATGTAGGGTGTTTAAAGTAATTTCAAGTAAATGGTAGCTGACTAAGGCAACCTTCATTTGCATACCTTTTGTCAAGAGTGGAATTGAGAAATTATAAGAGATGATAAATGACTACTTAGCAAAGAGAAGGAGGGAGTTAGGATAAGACAAGACAAGGTGGGGCTTAGAGGGTGGGAGGCTAAAAAGGTTTTGATAGTTAATTGCCTTCTTTAGTAGTCAAATTGATCTCCTTATTTCTAATTGATGGTTAAATATACCCAAGCCGTAATAGAACATCTATTTCCTTGTCTAATTGTGTATTAGTATAGTAAAAATTAAAATAAAGCAAAGCAAATATGAGCTCAATGATAAATGTGTTGGGTTAGTTGTATTTACTTGAGGCCATAACAAATGAAGAAGGGTTTAAAGGGGTTAAAATGCAATCCATTAATTGATGAACATACTATTGGTCATAGGAATGAAATTTAGTAGGATGTTGTGAATGAGACACTATAGTTGTTTCACTAGAATGGAATTATTATTTTATCTTTATTATTATAAAATAGTTATTCCTTTAATTAGTTTACCAAAAATTATATCATGAGGATTTTTTTTCATATAATGTGAAATAAACAAGAAATTTTTTTTCACCTCTTCATTAGGGAATTTGCCATTTCTTGTAGGATGTAATTTTTTTTTTTAAAAAAATACCCCTATCATAAAATAAAATGACACCAAATTCTGTGCAGTCATATATTATTCTAGAAAACTATATGTGATGTAAATTTCAAGAATTAATACAATGAACTATTAATGAGTAGATACTAAAAAATGAATTAAGATAAAATGATCCTGGCTTAAGGTCCAGGGCTTATGCTATCTCATGTTATGTCTGATTTATGTCAACTTGTGTTATAACTCATAGACATGTGCAGACTCTTTGTCTATTGATTGACCTAAGGATTTACGTTATCAGGTTCTATCATGAAATTTTTATGATAACAAAAAGCATATATTTTTACGAGTGATATTTTTTAAGTGTGCAGGTTAATTTCAATAAATTATTAAAGGTTTAATAAAGTTGAAATGTTTTTTTTTTTTTAAGTAAGTTTGAAAGAGAAGTAGAGTGAATGTCAAAGGGATATTCAAGAATTTTTAAGTTACTTTTTTAAATCAGAACACACCTTCGGATCTGCAACAACATGAAAGAATTTTCACCTGAGAGCTTACAAAATATTTTGTATCATGTTCAACATTGTGATTTTTGGTTTAACAAAGGTGTTGCTCCAATGTTGAATATATTTGGATGATATTCAACATGTTTTTACTTGGCTGGACAAGTATATCCATCAGGATCAATCAATTATATCACGTTATAGGTAAAGTTTAATAAGTTTGTTCAAGTTCTCATTTTGCATATTTGATTTTGGTTTATCAAATTTTGCTCAAGCCTGCAAATATTTTTATGATATATTTTGAAGAATATCGACAAGTTATGGATCAAGTTTTGTGAAGGTAAATTCAAGATAAAGCTTAGAGAATTCCTTAATGCTTGACTATAAGATGTTTTCCTAAAATTGTGGGATTTTCCACTTAGAGTATTGTAAGTAAGATCTATTTTGATCAACATCTTTCATTTAATTCTTAAAGAAGATAATCAAGTAACATTAATGAGTAGAAAGACACGTAGATTACAACTCATCTCAAGTTTCAAATTTCAAAAATTCAAAATATTATGAAGATAAGTAGCAACAACCAGGGCATATTTTTAGGGATATTTGTCATTCAAGTCAAGATTAATTCTTATCAACATAGAGCCGTTGAAGACCAACATACAAATATCTAAAGCTTTTAAATTATTAGAAGTAATAACAATATTCTCACATCTATCTAAATCACCAAGTGTTGCACAATGGACATTCAACTTTCATATAGGCATTGTTCTATAACTTTTGACGTAAGCTTTTTGATTTATTGATCATTTTGCATTGAATTCTAATAATAGTGTTGTATATAGGAAGTCTTAGTATAAGTAGGCTCTAAAGCTTAGTGAATAACTAGTCTTTAGCCACATAGATTGACTGAAGTGAATTAAAACCAAAGACTAGTTTGGTAACTTCTTGTAATCTTTTTTCATCGGATATAGTAGAAGATACCCTTGTGGATTATAGAAGCCCTAACTTAGAGTCGAAAGAGTGGACATAGATACAAAGACGAAGCACTATATGTTTTCTTGTTGTGTGCTACAATTAATTACATATTATTAAGTGTAATTTTTAATACTCAAACCAAAAAGGGCTTTTTTATAAATTTGCAAAAAGACTTAAAATTTTATAATAACTAATTCAACCACCCTTCTTTATTATTAATTTGGGCCATACACACGTGTTGTTATTCATGTTTCTTATAATCATTAAGAATGTATGCATGTACGCATTATGTCATGGTCCGGGGCACTCCTTAGCACACTCTAAACTATGGGGCGCTTAGTGTTGTAGATCTATAGTAGTAAGTAAGTCTGAGCTCACTCAACAAGGACCTCCACAAACACTAATAAAGCTATAAATAGGATAAACACAAAAAAAAGGAATAAATAGAGAAATAGATTAGTACGTAGGCATACTTTAAAAGGAAATGGACAATCTTTTATTAATCAACAATAGTACAATGTGTGTAAGAGTGCACAATGAGTTCTTTGGCCGTACACAACCAATTGGTGAGTAAAAGCTTGTATTCACCAGAGTACTCATACTTCCATAAAGGGCTTTATATGTATTTCTAGGGTTGGCAGGAGGAAACATCAAATCTCTTAAGGAGGTCACATTTTAAATATAGGAATTATAGGAGAAAAATACTAAGCATATGGAAAAAGGGCCTCTCCAACTACAAACGGCCTCCCTACTAAACATAATGTAAACAAAAAAGGACAAAGTCCCGCTATAAAAGAGTTACAAAAGTTAGACCTGATACCTTCCCTTACTTAGTGTTGAACTTAAGAGTTCAATGTGAATTTTGATGAGACAAGTTAATGTACAATCAACTATTTATTTGTTGCAAAATACACTTAATTAGTCATATATATGTGTGCTTTATGTTTGTTTGTGCGTGCTTTCTGCAAGTTTTAGCAGAAGCAAGAACTATTGAGGGCAAGCCTATAGCAAGTGGTTGAGGGTTGACAAAGCCAAGGTCTAGACTTGACAAGCTTAAATATGATAAATCAGTGGTCGAAGGTTGGTCTATTCCTAAGCAAGCCAAACAATTAAGACATGACAAAGCTATGGTCAAGGCTCGACAAGACCAAGTATACCTAAATAGTGGTCGAGGGGTTGGTCGAGTCCTAAATAAGTTAAGTGATTGAGACTCAACAAGTTTAGTCTAATATGTGAAAAGTTAAAGAAGTGAATAGACTTACCGAGGGTCAAGTTTATGGCTCAATGTGCCAAAGAGTTGAGGCTTAACTAGTATAGAATAAAAGCTCGACATGTTGGAGTATAGGGCACGACAATTCGAATTTTGAAGCTTAACAAAACACGCGTATAAGAAGCTGTCGAGGGCAAAGTTTAGACACAACAAAGTAACGCGCGACAGATATTTGAGGCGTGATAGCTTAAAGTCTAAAGCTAATGTGACAAGAAAAGGAGTCATTGAAGCACATTTAATGTTTGGCAAATTATAGATGTTGTACTTACAGACTTTTGAATTTCAAAGGCTTTTTATATATAAAGTCCATAAGACCATCGTGTGAAGAATGAACTACAAAACTATTTTATGAACTAATTACTGCGATAAAAAAAAATTGTTTTTCTTTATTCTCTTGTACATAACATTAGAGAAAATTTACTCTAGTGCTTAGTTCTTATTTATTGCTATTCATATAAAAGCACTTAAAGGTCCTGTGGGTGTAATATTGCTCATTTCGAGCTAACTTTTTGATATTAATATAGTGGTAGTGAAGACCTCAAAAGAGGAAATTGGTGGATCATAGAGAGTAGAGAAAGAGCCAAACTCCATGTTAAAATCTTGTGACTTGATTTCCTATATCCCTCTCTTCCTTTTTTTATGCATTTCATTTTATAATTTAGTTATCCACTACAAATCTAATTGATTTTTTAATCATTATTTTTCAAAGTTATTATTTCGAATTTCTGGACAAATACTCAATTCACTCGACACCCCCTGCCCTACCCCCAACCTCCTCCTTCTCCTCCTCCAAGTATTCTTAATGTCTTTTCACCTAATCTATTGACATCTTCTTTAATGTGGGTTTGAGCTTAATCTGACTTGAGGTTTCTTTATCAATGTAGACTTCCTTTTTGATAATGACATTATATCTTTTGCTACTTCACAACTATTATCTTCTTCACTACAATCCGTCTACTTCACTAAGCATTCAATATGTTATACTTTAGTGCTGTGATCTTTAACCATTTCTCTCTATAAGGGTGTCTTCAATGTCTTAGCTCATATTGAAGTTAATCTTTACATGCAGCTACCTGACAGGTTACAAGATGAGTCCTCCATGTCGAGAAAATGGACCTTCAAAACACTTAATTACATGGAAGATTGGATGAGCCTTCAAAACACTTAATTACATCGAAGATTGGATGGACCTTCAACGATGTGGGTAGCCCCACTTTATATGTTGCTTTCCTAATCTTTACAATGATAGTAACTAGACTAATGCACTTCTAACTGAGCCTTATATCCTTGTTCCTCAATGACTCAACTTGCTCTAAGAAAAGCTTGATGAGGACCTAGTTTCCATCATTAAATTTCTTGGGACTGGGCATCTCATTTGCCTACTCCTTCTTTTGCTTGGAAGCCTTCACAAGACAAGCTCTAGCAACTTTTGAATTTTGCTCCTAGTCATTAGCAAATTGGTATGCTCTTAGGCATCTTCCAATGTATGGTGTGGCTACTACGTAGGGCAACAATGGTTGCTTACTCATAATGATCTCCTTAAGGCTCTTATTGGACAAAAAGCTTTGCTAGATGTAGAAAAAAAAATGGGCAATATCTAGTAATCGACTTAATTCTTCTTATTGACATTAAAAAGGTGTCATAAATACTCCTTTAGCAAAAAATCGAATCTCTCTATATACCTATTGCTTTGGGATGATATTTGGAGGTCATGTTGAGTTCGAACACTAAGATGTTGAATTGCTCATTTCAAAACTTCTCGGTGAATGTAGCATCACTTTCACTCACAATGTTTTAAGGTACGCCCTAAAACTTCACCTCATGGTTGAAGAAAATTTAGGTCGTCTTTATTACATTGGAACTCATCGTGTTCGGAATGATGATTGCATACTTCAAAAGCCTATCAACAACAGCATAGATAGATGAGTGTTCTCCTAATTTTGGTAGAGAAGTGATAAAATCCATGGAAACATTCTTCCATGGGCGAGAAGGCATGGGAAGGGACTCCATTAGCCTTGCAAGTCGCAGACTCTCAATCTTGTATTGCTGACAATTAGACAAGTTCAAGTATAGTTCGTCACATCTTCTTTCATATTCGACTATTAATAGCTTTACTTCAATAAGCTCATCATTATCTACCAACTAGGATATCCATCCATGTCACTCCCTCATGAGCATTGTTATCAAGTTCCCTAATTTAGGAACATATAGGCAACGACCCTTGGTATAGATTAGATCGCCTTTAACCTAAAATATGCATATGATTCAAGTTGTTAACAACAAGCTTAGCCTAACTGCTCCTTTATCTACTCTTATATATTGATGGAGACTCGATTGATAGACTGTTGGGAGATTGGGATCAATGAGAACAAATTTGCTCTTTTACTCAATGCGTTTGCTACCTTCATTATCCATCCACTATAATACTCAATCTCCATATCAAACTCCACAAGGAACTCCTGCCATCCTGCTAGCTTGGCAAAGAGTTTGGGTTGAGTAAGAATATAGTTGGTAACAGAATTATCTATTTTCACCAAGAATTTTTACGCCAACAGATTATACATCTGTGTTATGAAGCAGTTCACAATATCTAGCGACTCTTTCTCTTGAGCTGAGTATTTGTGCTAAGTGGAGTTTCACTTTATGGTCTCATATGCCATTAGATGGCCCCCTTACAACAATACTTTGCCCAAAGTAATAATTGAGGCAATCATGTGGAATTCAAACAGTTTGGAGATGTCAAGAAGGGCAAGGATTGGCACCTCTATTATCATATGCTTTAACTCTTTTAGTGCTACTTAACACTCTTCACTCCAAGACCACATTTAGTCCTTCTTCAAGAGATTTAGGATGGAAGCAACCCTCTTAGAATACCCCTCCACAAACCTTTTACAATAGTTAGCATGTCTAAGGTTCAAACGCAAGCTCAATGATGCTCCTTAGAACAGACGACTCTCTAATAGCTTTTACCTTAGCGCCACCCATCCTGATATGCCCCTCCTTAATCACATGCCCATGGAAGTTGATGCGCTTCTAGAAAAAAGCACACTTCTCACGCTTTGCATATAAATTGTTCTTTTGAAGCTTCTGAAAGACCATCTACAATTATTTCACATGATCTTCCAATATTCCACTATACACCACAATATCACTAGAAAAAACCACCACAAATTTGTCTAAGTACTCATAAAACACATCGTTCATAAGGGTACAAAATGTTTTAATTGTATCAAAAGAGAGATATCAGTGGTGTTCTTTTGTTCATGTGTGTTTACTATTTGTAATATAGCACTACCTTGGTGAGATTACTGAGTTATGTAAAAAGGCTTTTGTAACTCCTTGTGCGCATCCTTGTTTAGGTCATGAGTAAGAATTGTGCATAAAATCCTCATTTGGAGGTAATTGTGTATGCAGAGAGTAGAGAGTAATTTTAACTCCATGTTACATATAAGGTTGATCTCTCATGACCCTACTCTGTTTATTTTCTACACTTTATTCAATACTTATCACGTCATTATTATCCTTTTGTAGACTAAGTTGAGTTAAAATAAAAAAAATGAATAAAATAATTAATAAACTTAGTTCATATCCCCCATCCATCCCCTTGAGTTTAGCCTAATGTGAATTTCATACATTTTATATCCATCTATTCTAAATCTACTTTGTTGGAATAAATAATAAATTTCATTTAAAGATCTCATGAATGAAATTATAGTACTATGAATAAATCAAAAGATTACTAAAGCAAATCTAAACTTATAGAGAAAACTATTCTTTTAAGAGTCTTTTAATCTTCTAGTCTAAAGTAGTGTCTGTTCTTAATTTTTCTCACTGATAGGATGTAGGAAAAACAAAATAGAAAAAATAAAATCTTCTCACTATTTAAACTAGGGATCTTAACCTTATTTATAATCTACATTATTTTATTTCATTATGAACCATCATAATAAGTAAAATAAAATATATTAGTTTTCAAAGACCCATACTAAAAAAAAAAAACATAAAGGTGAGTTTAAAAAAGTCTTACCTACCAATAAACGAATGATTGCTTTTATTTAAAAGGCTTACCCTAACATACCTAGATAATCCACAGTATTCAATTAATTGATATGTAAGCCCATAAAATTATAACGATCTCCCACTTGTGTCAAATATATCACTTGCCAATTGTATATGGTAAACTCCTTATGAGCTCAACATTTACTATCTATAATAGGTACATCTTTAAAATAATCTGATCCATCAAATATATTAATATAGAATCAAAGTGAACTTTGTCATTTTTCATGACAAAACACATTAATGGTCACTAATATTAATACAATTAACGACATATATCATGGATGGATATGCACCATAGATATTACATGTAGTACGATCCTTAACATACCTATTTCTAATAGGTATTACTTTGTGACTCACAACATGCTTCTTACTTTATGCAAAAATGCAATGAGAACATACAACTTTATTTCATACAATTCAATAAATAACCATACATGAGTCAATTATAAAACATACCACGAACGAATATCAATTAACCATATAACTCAATAAACTGTCGCATCATCAAGACATATAATACCTATACGAGCAAAATTCTCATGAAATACTATAGGTGGCATACTCTTAATAAGCATATCCACAACCATGAGATTTATGCTATCATTTTCAAATGTCACGTGAAAACTTTAATCTCTCTCTTTTACAATAAAAAACTTTAGGGATCGGTTCAAACTCCATGTCATATCCAGGTTTGATCTCTTCTATCCATTCTCTTTGTTTTCTCATTATTATCATCATTATTATGCTTTTGCATAGTAAGTTGAGTTAAAATTTAAAAAAAAAAAATTAATAACCTCAATCGAACCCCTCTTAAATTTAACCTAGTGTGAATTTCACACATTTTACCTCCATCCCTTCTAAACCCACTTATCTCGCATTATACAAGCATTTTCTGCGCTTCATCAGCTTTTTGCTGGCATTGTTTTATGTGGGTGTCATTTTTACCCAATTTGAGAATTAATTAAAGACATTTTATATTAGGCAGTATTCAATTTTCTTTTGACAAGTTTCATTATGAAAATTAGCAACAAAGTAACCATCTTATTTCGCCTTTGGTTTTGGTATGACAATGTAATTAGTTGTATTAATCATTTTTCCTAATTACACAACCATCACGGGACCGTAGAAGGCAACTATATGATAATTCATGTTTTCCAAGAGACGCCATAAATAATTAAAAAGAAAACGAAATTAGGTGGTGTTGCGAAAAACCAAAACAACACGTAAAGAGACTTTTAATGTGATGGGGCAGTGGTACAACATTCCAGTACTAAAGACAGATTTTTTCTCCGTAGAAGACCAATGTATGGTCGGTTCCTGGGGGGTTTATAGAGACTTTAAAAATGATGTCTTTGTTATATGGCAATATACGCGTTCGACGTTTCTCCACAATCACCAGCTATAAACCCTAACATTAATTATTATTTTAAAACTACCTAATCTATTATTATTATTATTATTATTTTATTATTTTGCATGAATATGAATTATCTCTCTCTACTTGTACATATTTTGCATGTATATAGGGTAAAGTTATATAATATTAAATAAATGTATGAAATACAATCAATTAATTGGTTGGTAACATACTTTGAGTTGAATATCTCATTCTCAACCGCTAAGAAAACGTTTGTACCAGACCATATGTGTCATACAATAATTGTTCAAAAGGTCAATACACATAAGGGCCTTCTGGAAATTCCTACATATTATACATATAAGGAAAAAAAAAAAAAAAAAGACACTCACGTAACCAAACATATTAGTCGGACGTTATATAAAATACAAAAATAATATAATATATATAATATATATGCATACACTTTTTTGCAAGCTGCGCATTTAATTGGCTCGATTTTTCTTCATATATCTAAGAGAGAGAGAGAGTTAGTGCGTATGCATGTGTGTTTGTTTTCTTGGATTCCTGATGAGGACCCTTGTATAAGTATATGGAAGCTTTTCGATCTCTTTAACGAGACAAGGTTTGGCTTTTTCATAACATTAAAAAAAAGGGATAACAAAAACCCAATATTCAATACTGTAACTTGGTGATTTACGAAGAAAGGAAGATAAATTTGAATTTTTTTGTTTTTCCAGCAAGCTGGATTATCTTGGACTTATTAGGGTTTACACGTCCTCGCAGCAATCCCAATAAATTAAATCATTATAATAAAGGGGAGCTTTGCGTTTGGACAAAAAGTTTTGTGAAAAGTGAGACATCACTAGCATTGTGAAGTTACAGAAATGACTAAATAAACAAATTAAAAAAATTTAATACATGAAGTTATATATTAATAATTATCCATGATAGTTATTCCAATAAAATATTCAATTTTTATTGAATCTTACCTATTCCTAAATATTACATATAACATTCCACCTTTTATCAATTTGTTTTCTTATTTCAAACGACCAATAGTTTAACAGTTAGGATATAAAATCATTCATATAAATATAAGATATAATTATATTGATAGAAGTAATATGAACATGAAAAGATAGACATGAGAGGAAAATACAAAACAAACAAAGGAGAAAAGATGACCATTTTTCCAATTTTCGTTTTTCATATTTGTCGTGATGAGAGAAGGGGTGTGATATGTGGTCACGGGTTTCATTTGACTCCAACCTTTTGTACACTCACATCCAACCCATCTGATTCCCAATCTTAACCTGAAGATTCATATTTTCTTCTCCCATCACCAACAATTTCGCTTCTCCCTCTCTCCTCCCAATTAACACTTCTCGCACAATCTGCTTTGCACTGTATCCAACAAGGAATGAATAAATATCAATGTTTTTAGATAAATAATATTAATTATTATATATAGTTTTTATAAAATTATTTACATATCAAAATTTTTATTAATATTTATATGTTGCAAATCAATTCTCATAGTATATGCATTATTGAAGATTTATCAAATTCACTCGAATTTGCAACCATGTTATTATTGTTAACACGTTTTATTGATCTTATCCTAATTTTTTGTCTATTCACTTGTAAATAATTTCATATAAATGTTAAAAGATTCAATAGGTGTTACATGCCACGTGTAATATATATATATATATATATGGTGTATAAGTACTAATGATTTTCTAGCATGTGGTTATGTGGGTGATGATTTCTTTAAAACCTACCTACTGCATTGTTTATGTCCTAGCATATAATTGATGATTACACACTAAGTATATAAGATACCCATTCAATATTTTTTCAAATGTTAGATGTAGCATGTTTCTCTTTTTATTGAAATACTCTCTGCATTATGGGTGCCTTCACTGCGTGGCGCCCAATAAATTCAAAATTTAATGCTTTATGAGAACCAAACTTATAAAATCATTGATTTGTCAAGACTCTCACGGTCCATGTGTATCTGTCATTGTTCTCCTATAAAGATGCAAAATATGTTCTCTTAGTGGCTTGCCAATCAAAGTAGATCTTCAAATGATGTGTTAAAGCATTTCAAAAATCTGAAACACTCTAAACTGTTGATTATAAATTAAGAAAAGTTAGGAGAAAAGAAATACATCTCAAACATTAAAAGAATGTACCAAATTAAACCAAGTGGCCATGCTACAAACGTTAAAAGACATTATATACATATATGTGTATATATTTATCTCGGTATATTTGATGAGAAAACACATGTTTATTTATTATGCATCTCAAATTCAATACACACCAATTCATGCCAATTTAAATATAATTATTATGTAACAACAAAAAATTATGATCTAGTTAACAATTTGGTTCTGCCCATGGCCACTGGTGCGCAGTTAAAATATATTTAACCTGTATAATATATATTGATAAAGCTAACTAACTTGTCTTCTATCTTGATCAAATCACAAATTAATTTTTAATAACTAAGTACAATTTGGATAGAGGATGGCACATTTTACTAGTACAAGTCTACAAGAGAAGAAGGAACCGAGTGAATTAATTATATAGCTGTCATATATATTACTAGTATGGCATGCTAAATGGCGAAGTAGGTAGTGTATAGGTCATGTGTCACATTTTTAAGGATTATAGTTAACCACGGCTTGATCAAATAAAATATACTCAATACCAATTATAGTTGAAAGAGATAGTAACTAGGTTCTAACATAACCATCATCATGATATATGTAAACAGTTACACGTGATAAAAAATAATTTATGCTCACTAATCACGTGTATGTTACACATAACCTATGTTACTTAGTAAAGCATTTGTCATTTATTTGTATTGGTTTTTATTAGTACGAAAATTCATTTATTTGAACTTCAACACAAACGACATTATTTTAGGATAAACATCGCAAATAGTATGTGAAATTTAACAAAATATGTAATTAGATATCTAAATTTTGTAATTGGTTAAACTGATACCTAAACTTTAAAATTCATCAATTTATAGGATCCTGAAGAATTTTTTGTGTACTCAAACCAAAATTATGAAGTGGCTATTGGTGTGCAGAAAAAGTTTTCAAGTACTAAATTGATTAATTTTAAAATTCATATACCTAACTACATATTTTATCCATTCACCACATGATCACTTATTATTATTATAAAAAAAAAAAAAAAAAACACATCTTTCTTCTGAGAAGATCATATGGCCAAATATTTTTATAGAGAAAATTCATCATGAACGGAGAATTTTCGGTCAAGTTTATATTAATTATATTCGAACATATTATTCGTGGGACATTAAAAATCGTTCTGTTGACATAGTTTTCGACATAAACCCAATTGATGTAAACGAAAAACACGAGTTAACAACGTAAAATATGGCCGACAAACAATTAATTGTCATGGATTGGGATTATCGTCACCTTGTAGCAATGTTATGTTTTAAATTGGAGACAATTAATTTGGAACCTTTAAGCTATAAAATTAAAATTATAATAAATAGGCGCTGTTGGGTAATATATGAATTCCGCGTAAATACGAATACCTCACAAGTGGTATTTTTTTGCAATAATGAAGCGAATATGATTCATAGAGAACGCGTCTTCCTCGTTCGTTTGGACTATTATTAGGGTTTGGCACACGTGAAATTACAAATTGAAAGAGATTGTGAACATGCTGGTTTGTTGAATTAGGGCTAGACTCTAGAAATTCATTTATGAAGCAAAATTTTTTATTATTATTGATTTTCCAACAATATTACACATTACGACATTACAATATACTCTAAAAATGGTAAATTATACCGAAAAATCCAAACTTTTAGAGATAAATTTATTTAAAGTCTCAACTTTTAAAGTGGTTTAATAAAGATTTTAGCGTTTAGAAAAGTGGCTCAATTGAGATTCTAATATTTTTTAGTGATTCAAAAAGAGGCTCCAACGTTTAAAAAAGCAGGTCGATTGAAGTCTTCATTGACACGTTTCAACAGAAAATATTTAATTAAAATTCTGAAAGTCATTCTTCTAAGGTTTTTATTGATATGTACCAACAAAAAGAAATATTTAATTAAAGCTCAAACCATAATTTTCTAAACATTAGGACCTCTTTTAAACTTTTTGAAACATTAAGACTTTTTTTGAACTTTTCAAAACATTAGGACCTTAAGTGAATTTACCCTGAACATTGGGATTTTCTAGTGTAATTTACCTATTCTAAAAAGAAGATTCATATTTTTTATATCGTTGGAAAACTAATATTTATATTGTAAGATTATAATATATTTGATGTGCGGAAAAATTACATGCATCATTGCAGTTTACTTATTGCCTTATTGACTTTAATGCTCTTGTATATCACCTCTAGAAGGTCTTGATCGATTTAACAAAGTAGACACCAATTAAATATTATATTACTGGTAATTGACTATCTTGATCTTGATTTACTAGAAAGGAAATATTTATTTTTAACATGCTAGTACATATATATCGCTCTTAGAAACTGCAAAAACATATAGGTATTGACACACCAGATTAGAGATTATTGATAACAAACTACTTGTAGTAAAATAAAATAAAAAAAGGGTAAATCGTTTTAATTGAAAATAACTAGTACTTCACCAACCATGAATTGCTTCCGAGTTTCACAAATAGACCATACAGTTCATCTTTCAATTATTGCTATTATAAATAAGAAATACTAACAAGTACTTTCAAACATTTATTAAAAAGATGAAAAATAAAGAAATTTGTTATTTTTCTATACACCTATTTATGTGCCATGAGTACTAAAGCACCTGATACTAAGACTCATTAAAAATTATAATAATAACTTTTCAAAATAAATTCCTATTAAGAATAAATATAAATATTGGATTATAGATTACAAAACGCACAAGAAGTAAGAGAAATAATAAGTAAAAGAAAATATGACACGCAAAATGACGGTGGAGAATTCAAAAAGAAATAAATTAAAATATCACTAGGAAGATTAAACAGACCCGCTTGTGTAAACAATAATATTAATAGCCCTCTCATAATAATAAAGTAATAATTTTCTCTAACTCCCTAAGATTTTCTACTCTACTCTCTCGTGTACCAAACAATGCATAGATTAGGAGTTTATTTGGATGGATTGTTTTTTATCTGTATTTGTATCTATATCAAAATAATATGTGTAAATATATTATATTCATATCTATATTTAATCTTTTCATGAGAATGCCATTTTTTTTTTTATCTGTATCTATATCTTTATAAACAATTTATTAAAAAAAATTTTGAAAAGAAGTATCTATATCTACCATAAAAGCTAGCCAAACAGACTCAAGAAATTTCAAACTAGAAAACTAGTATGCATCAAACCACATATGGTGTTTGACCATGGATTCATAGCAATAAATCTTATCCCTCCACTAGTTAACCATAGCTCTATTTGATTTGCTGCTCTCATGCAAGTTCATGCTTGGCTTCATCCTTTAACCATCTCTTTGCAACCTCTATTTAGTGATGCAATAGGACAGGTATTTATAGGGTACTTAACCCACCCAATCAAATAATTATCTTATAAAATAATTTTCTATAGGGTTTAAGATGGATTTTTTATTCTTGTTTTAAACTCCAAATAATTACCTTATAAAATATTTTTCTATAGGCTTTGAGATGGGTTTTTGTTCCTGTTTTAAATTCATGTAGGTTTTGGAATGAGTTTTGGTAATAAGATATATATTAGTGTTTATGTCTACACCCACAATATATAATTTAATAGTGAAAATAATATTAAGAATGAATTGTGGATACTTATGCTTGACAACTACATATAGATTTTTCATCATTTCGAACCAAAGAGATGTTGGGTGGGTGGTGGGTGGGTTGGGAATCTTCTAGTTCATTAATATAAATTATAGTTTGTTGATTGGTGGATCCAATTGTAATCATCACATATGTGCAATGTTTGGCTCACGCTACACGTAGTTTTAGAGGAGAGACATGGCAATGACACATAAAGATGGTCTAGGAAGGGAAGGCAAGGTGAAGGAGTAAGCAATCTTAGATATCTCAAACACACACGTGACAAGTGGAGAAGCTATGTAGAACCAATCCCATAGTTCTTTGAGAGAGGTAATGTGTTCTTTATTCAAAACCCCATTAGATCTCTAGGACTATAATCCAATAGCACAATGGCATTTGTTAGAATCTCTAAAATCTCTCTAATGAGGAGGACCCTTGAGGTATTTATATAGTTCAGCTATTAACAACATCCATTGGATTGCATGGAGTGTCAACGGTTGATATTAGTTCTTCTGCTAATTGATCCTTCCATGGTCTCATCTTACGTTTAAGCTCATGGAGAGCCTCTTTATGTGCATGAGATTCTCTATGAAAGGTTGAGAGTAGATAAACTAGTCCAATGATCCTTACTTCAAGCCAACAATGTCAAATCTCCCATAACTCATCCTAAAACATAGATGAGACTCTTCAAGCCCTGTCACATAACCGAAGAGTCATGATATTATATATAATTAATTTTATCCCTTTAGATAGTTCATAGATATAAAGAACTTAATGATGCTTTTGAGAAAAAAAATTATAATAAATTACTAAGGTTATTCAAGGCACACTTGAAAAGTTAATGTAAAATATATAAAACATTTAAGGAATAGATATATGGCAATATTTCAATCACTTTTAGCAGTAAATTCTTGAGTAATGTTTAACTATGGAGATGAGAGCAAATAATTGGAAAATAAAGTTAACATCCTTAGCGCTGGTCAGGTCAAGATGTGGGTTCCACAACCTTCTTAGAAAAGTTTTGAGTATAAGATAAAATAACCTATAAGGTTTAGGATAGGTTTTGAAAGAAACCCTATAAGGTATCTAGTCGGATAATACTTCTTTTTTATGTTTTCTTTATAATTCTAGGTCAAGAAGATGGTCAAGAGGACATGTTCCAAGTGTTTTTCAGAGAATTAGTCACATTACATGATGGTAGGCTTGAGTACAACTTCCTAAGTGAATGCTTTGAATGTTTGAAAGATATAAAGTAAATCTTGATAATGTTTTATGTAAATCAAAGATGGTTACGATGGAATCGTAAAAGGACCAAGGATAGTTACAAAATTACAAGTAAGTGATGTAATTTTGGCATTAATTTGTTATCTTGGGTGTTATTTCTATGTTAAGGATGTATAATTATAAGTTTTATGGAAGTTTAAATATTGGGTTTGCAAGGAGAAATGGTTTAAAGTAAGCTAGGTCGAAATTGATAAGGAAAATCATCATTTTGTTGCATATCAAACATGCACTAGCTCATTGATACTAATTGCACTAGTTAAGCCATTGCAACACAAAACTAACCATAGAATGTGTCCCACGATTGGCTCACCAAGCCACATGGATAACACTAACTTGAGAGTGGCAGCTAGCTAATCTATCCTCAAAAGGCTAATCTAATATAATATATCTATACACATAGATTAGCCTTTTGATCCTTTGGAAATAGAGACTCTTTATATTATATATATATGACTATGGTTTAGGTGATTATATATTAAAATGTTATTATAGGACAAGGATATGGTTGTTACATGTGCAGTTGTTTATATGGCATGCTTAATGGACTCTTACTTGAGCCATCTTTTTGTTGCCTTGTTTTTTATCATAATGTGGTATGAATATGTTGGTTTGTGTAGACTCCTTGTGACCTAATACTATTGGAGTTATATATTTGTGATTGGTTTGTAGAATTATGAATATGGTGTTAATTATGGTTTGTAGTAGGTTTTGAGTCTATATATGCCTATATTAATTGTAGACATGTAGCGAACTGTAAATATCTTGAATTTTAGGTTGTTACACACCAAATGTACCTTAAATCTTTATAGCTTTAATTTCTCCATGTTAATTTGGCCATAGGACTCTAAATTAACATCTGAATAAAGTAAAGCTCCAAGGCAGCATGCTCTTTGCTCTTTAGCTCTTAGTTCTTGGACTTTAGGCATTTCTATTTATCTATACCTTGATAACACGTTTAAGCACGTGAAATGCATCTATTATATAGGTATTCAAAGTATATATACATGTTTTATTTACATATTATCGAATTGTTTTTATATCTTAACCTTAACATCAATATTTTTAAATGGCTAATAGGAGACATCAAACATAAATATGTTGTTTTATTAATGACGACTCACTCATGTGAAGTGAATATAATCTATATTTTATACTAGTGATTCACAAGAGACCATGTCATGTATAACTCTTCCCAATTTTTTTAGTATTGTAGCTAAATGGTTAATAGGAGACATCAACCTTAAAATATATTCTTCTATTAATGACTACCCCGTCATGTGAAGTGAATATAGTCTCTAGCTTGTACTAACCCATTCGCAGTAAACCTTGTTATGTATGTATAACTCTTCTCAAATTTTTAGCATTGTAACTAAATTCTCTGGCAATGCCTCCATGCATTAATATAATATTTTAAGATAGAATTGGTTTCATAGTTATTCAAATCACAGTTTTACTTACGATTCTATGAATTTATGATTCTAAGAGGCTCTTTCGAGTTAACTCGTACGTAGAATCGTATTATTATAGAATCTTATAATTTCAATCGAGTTTATATGTGAACTTAGTAGAATGTTACGTTTTTAATCGAGTTTACCATTTTTTACTTATCTAAGTCAAATAGGCTAAAATATAAAAATTACATTAATGTTTTTATAAGCTTATCAACTACTTAGTTAATACATCTTTTTTTATCACATTTTAATTTTACTTTCACACTCTCTCTATCTTTTTCTCTCCCTCCCTCCTCTATATTTATAGAATTCATTTAAGTTGAGTTACAGGTGTAAAGTTTACAAGAAAATTATTTATTTTATACAATTAAAATTTTAAGATAAGTTTAAAAATGAAATCCTCCTTCAATTTATGACTTCTTTCAAACAAAATAATAGAAAAAGAATTTAATTTTGACTATACTCGCTCCTTTTCAATATGTTATATTATTGATTAAGATTATTATGAAAAAAGAAACTTAATTTCTTTATTTTTTTACATCTATTATGTATTTTAAGTTTTTTATAACTTTTGTAGGCATATTTATAATTCTTTAAAGTTATTTTGCATAAATTGTAGAAACTTATGTTTCTAAGATTTGATTCTATAAACCCTCTAATGATTCTATGTAGAATTATGAGTTTAACACGCTTGGTTGGTTCACTATTATAGACATGGGCGCGGTTCAGGAACTGAACCGAACCCAAACCGACACCATCTCCTATGGTTCCAATCTAGTTCTATAGAACCAGCAATTCCCTGTTCCAATTTTGGAACCACATAACCGCTTTTTTTAAAGTAAAATAAATAAATGAACTTCAGTTTTTAATAAAATAAAGTTTAAACTCAAAATAATTAATTATTGATCTAAAAGTGTTAAATTATTTAACCAAAATTTAAAAAAACTTGTTTAGACCATGCATTTATTTATATACAAACACAATCAATATCAATTGCAGTTAGTAATATGAGATTGAAAAATACTATAGAGGATATAAAGAAAATTATAATACAAAAAATAATGTTATTAAGGAAATAAATTTTGTTTTTAGAAAAATTTTATATAAATTAAATTATATATGAGTTTAAATTATGTTTATTTGTGTTGTTGATAATAACATATTAAATATTGTAAATAGGTAATAAATTTTATTATTCAAATGAAAAAGTACAAAAATTAATAATTATATATTTAATACAATTTTAAAAAAAATTCCTCTAATTTTCCCTTTTTTTCCGATTGAACTAACTGGAACTGTCAATTCTATCCAATCCTAACATTAATAATTATATATTTAGTACAATTTTTAAAATTTTTTCCTCTAATTTTTTTTCCAATGGAACCAACTAGAATTGCTTCTAGGCTATAGAACTATCTAGAAACCAAAAAACCGATGATTTCTTAGTCAATTCTAGAACTGATCAATCGATCTAGTTTCAATTTTGGACCAACTAGTAATAATTCTGATTTTGGTTCTCGATTTTGAACCAAATTGTGCCTATTTCTAACCATTAGCAAAATTTCATTGAGCTTTGCCCACACCGCATCATTGATCCGCTAATTTATCCATAGCTTTTTTTGAGTTGGACATTGATAGCAACAAAATCCTTTACACTCGCACTTTTAATAGGTTGAAAGTCACTCAATCATCATATCTCAATACGAACCTCAATGGCAATCTCCCAGAGTGGATTGCAAAGTCTCAAAATTTTTTTATGTTAGTTTGTTACAATTTAATCCAAATTTTTAAAATATAAATCACAGGACATGTGATAAACAAGAGAAACAATAAGTAAAGAAGAGGAAAATAACATATAAATTTTAATCACTCACGAAGCCCCAGAAATTCGACGTAAAGAAATTATATATATATATATGTATGTATGTATATATATGTATATATGCTTGAATAGATTTATTTATATAGACACTACAAGGACTCAATAGTACTCTTATAATCCTTTTTTTTTTTTCCTTGGCCGAAGGAACTCTTATAATCAAATAACACTAATTTCCTCTAAGCGCGGTCCCTAGTGTGGTCTGGGTCATAGCTTGGTCCATTAGGATGGCACCTAATTGTTTTTGTAACTTACCGAACCCAGCCCCTTGATTGTACAGTTAACTTTTCATTTTAAGGAGTTATGCTGCTTGTAATTTTTTTTTTGGAAGTTTATGCTGCTTGTAATTAATCTGCTTAAAGTGATTATAAAACCCCTTTTTTTTTTTTTTTTTTTTTTTTGTTTCCCTTCAAGTGTTCCTCAGAAGGGCTAGAAAAAATCAATTGGCGCATTTTATCTTATTCGTAGTTAGAACAATTATTCAAGTTTATGGGAGACAAAAGATGTTTTGTTTGCTATATAAGGATGCCCCGGACTGCAGTTGCTAAAGCTACTGTTCAAGATGTAACTAGAAAGTCGTAGACAAAATACCAATTGCAAATTGTCCCATTGCGGTTGAAGTTGAAGGGGATAACGAGGTTCAGGCAAGATTAGGGGTAGGATTTAGAATTGACTTTTCCTCGTCATGTAGATCACGGTTTTGGGTTTATTTCCACCGTTAAATTACTAGGTAATGAGCTCAGAGTTTTAGTATCGTTGGTATTCCGCTGTCTTTTATTATTTGTGTTATATTCACCGGCAGAAAAAAAAAAAAAAAAAGAAGAAGAATATAATAAGTAAAAGAGATATAATCAATCAATTATTAGACCATTCAAAATTAATCATAAATTTGAGCTGTTAAACAATCAACAGAATTGTTAATGGTATTATAACATAATCATATATCTCTAATTTCTAAAATGAAAGATACAAGATTTAAATTTTCTCTTTAATTATAAGAAAAATAAATAAATAAAATAAAAAGTTTGGACTAGCTAGTCTAAATAAAAGAACATGATATGCATAGAATTTCCCCTAGAAGGGTATGTAGTAACATTTTGGGGAGCAGATCACCTTTTATTTCAAGGTGATTTTCCTATTTTGGGTGATTATTCCATTAATTTTTCATATAGTTACACGCAATAATGTTTGACTTTTCAGGTCATTCATGGAATTCATGGTACGGAAAAAAGACAATATTATATTCAAGAAGAAAATATAGAAACGTCCAAAATATATCTGCGATAATTAAATTATTTGAAAAAGAAAAATTGGTGATATCATTTGCCCTATTTAGACATAACATGCCAGACCCTTCTTTCATATGCATATACGTAATATTAGGCAAATAGGTCACTACGCATACCGTCCTATAAACACACAATAATACTGTATATTTATTGCTTGTATATACGCTACGTATGTATATATGCAAGCAATTTGGGCGAGCAACGCTAATTTTCCCTTTGTTAATCTATATTATTGTTGAAACTTGGGTAATTAAGAGGGTCAAAGGGACTTAGCATGGAGATATTAATATATATATATATATATATATATAGATATTGATTCCCAGTTGAATGGACAAAATTCAATTCCATTGTAGTTGGAAAAAAGAATTATATCAATTAATTGATTATTAATAGAATTTTCTCTAAATACTAGCTTGATAATTTTTCACTTTGTTTTGCTACGTGAGCTGTTTTGGGCATGTTAAGCAACATGGTAGATTCTAGTTTATCTAAATTATTTTATTTCTTTTTTTAAAATGTTATTGGGTCTATCTTTCTTATCTTGATAATATTGCTACGAATCACATGCACATATTTTTATTAGGAATTAATATATAATTATAGGAATTCATTTTACCATGTTAATTGTTATGTGAGTATATGTGATTCATAAAAATACAAAAAATAGAAAATTTGATACAACAAATATGTATCCTTAAAGCCTTTTCTAACATCACATTTGGTTTATTAGAATTTTTATTAGCATGAAAAGAAATAATAATTTATTTATTTTATGATTCTTTTATTTTGCGATTTGGGGTATTTTTGAAAAAAAAAATATATATATATATATGTTTGTATAGGGTATAAAATTTTTCTAATGAAAAGAAAAAAATAAAAATTCCTTCTATATTCCGCATTATATAAAATAATTATATCTTATAGTAGAATTTTGTGCAAATCAAATGAGACAATATTTATCTTATGGTAACAAAGGTAGAATACGAATTTCATCCATATCGACCAAATATAATGGAAATAGAGACGGATTCACTATAGACTTTACATGGGCTCGTCTCAACATTAAGAAAAGTTTACTAAAGTTAAACATTTGCGACTTCAAGTACAATAGACCATTTATAAGTGCAAGTACTTCTACCCTAATTAAGTTTGATTTTAGTGAAGAGAAAAGTTAATAAAGTTAAGAATGAGTTAGTGAATAAAAACAAAAGAAAACAAAATAAGGTTCAGGCCATATGGTATTGGTGGTGGAATGACTATAAGTAATGAGCTCAAAGAGTGGTCACTCTGTCCTGTTCTTGAGATGTCATTTTCTCATCTTTAACACACACCTTAACGCGTACCCCTCCCCCCATTGTAGGGCCAAAGAGCTATGTAGATCTTTCTATTAAATCCTCTTTCTCTCTCACTTAACTATTCTTCGTCTCCTCCTCCCTTAAATTCCCTTCATATGGAATCTAAATTTTCGTGCACTCTTCCCCTTCCCTCTTCCTCTCTTGTATATATCTTTCTTGTAGCTTGTTATTAGCAAGTTTTATGGCAATTGCAACAATTACTTATAGCAACCATAATACAATGAGTAGTCACCAGGAGAATAAAGACAGCAACGTTAACAACAACAACAACAACAATACGAACAGCGGGGACGACCATGATCACGACATGGTGATGCCGGGATTCCGATTCCACCCCACTGAGGAAGAGCTTGTCGAGTTTTATCTCCGGCGTAAAGTGGAAGGCAAGCGTTTCAATGTTGAGCTCATCACTTTCCTCGATCTTTATCGTTATGACCCATGGGAACTTCCAGGTACGAATCTTTTAAACCTCGAATTCTCTCTCAAATTTAACTGCTTATCAATGAGCTACTAGCATTCTTATACATGGTTCATTAATTGGATAGGTTGACTTTATGTTTACTGTCATTTTGTGCAGCCTTGGCAGCCATTGGAGAGAAGGAATGGTACTTCTACGTCCCTCGAGATCGAAAGTACCGGAACGGCGACAGGCCGAACCGGGTTACGACGTCTGGGTACTGGAAGGCGACAGGAGCGGACAGGATGATTCGAGGAGAGAATTCTCGTTCAATCGGGTTGAAGAAAACCCTAGTTTTCTACTCCGGGAAGGCTCCTAAGGGTATTCGGACCAGCTGGATCATGAATGAGTACCGCTTGCCTCAGCATGAAACCGAACGCTATCAAAAGGTACACATACACCAGATTTAATTATTGGCTATCACAAGTAAATATATCCATACCAATCCTTAATTTTTTTTTTTTTTCTCTGTCTAATTTTAAGAAGTCAACATAAAAAAAAATTAAGTAATCTATTCTTCCCATTTAATTAATCTATACTTTACCCTAAGTTAAGCTAGCTAGGGCACCTAATTTTTTAATTAACAAACCCTAGATATAGCTCTAAACAACATTAAATTTTCTTCCCTTTTTGATTTATGTAGACACGGCTATAAACAACCTTGAATGATTCATCCGCCGTTCTAGTTATTAAGTTGAGCACACATATTATACAAGGATTAAGGACCACCTGAACTAGTTTGGTGATCTATAAAAATAAAAAAAATTTGTATGAACGGCAAGATCAATTTAATTGTTGAAAGATATGAAAAACTCAATTTAAGTCGTGAAATTGTTTTATACATATATGGTGTGGTTGATGTTTTGGGCAGACGGAAATCTCGCTATGTCGTGTTTACAAGAGGAGTGGAGTGGAAGACCACCCGTCCCTCCCGCGCACGCTTCCGACAAGGCCCTCTGGGGCACGATTGATGGCCGGTACAGACAAGACAGGGACGGCGACAAAGCCCAGTTTAGAAAGATTTCAGATTATTCAAAATGACAACATAGAAATGATGAACAACATTGAAACAGACGGAAGCTGTAGCAGCTCCGATGTGCCAACAACTCTCGGTTTATCAAAGCACCATCATCATGGCAGTAGCAGCAACACCGCTACTCCGAGTAATTCAGCCGGGGCGTATTGTCCACTTCCTCCCATTAGCACCACGCTAGGATTTCCTTCTTCTACAATGGAGGACGATGGAACAGGAATCTCATTCAGTTATGCCTCCACTTCTAAGCAACACCACCAACAACCACCACCTCCTCCAATCGTTGCTGCTGCTGCATCTTCCCCTAATTTGATGTTTCCAAATTCTAACCTCTACATGACTTCTGGGTGTCCTTCTTCTGCTGCTTCTTCTTCGACCTCAAATCATCAACTTCCTAGTTTCAATTTATCACCACCATCTTCCTCCATTGTCCTAGATGACCTTCACAGACTAGTGAACTACAGGCAACAACTGTTAAACAACAACCCCAATCCTCAACCACCACTCTTTGGTACGCACCATGACCACCAGTTTTTTCACCCTTATTTCCAATTCCCCACGGCTGCATTGCCTCAGGTGCAGCAGCTTGCAGGGCTGAACACCAACACCAGCAGCAGCATCAACAACAGCGACAACAGGCTTTCCGGCACGGTACTTCAGCCGACACTTGGATCGATTACGGATAGACTATTGTGGGAATGGAATAATCAGACCGCTACTGGGGCTTCTAACAGGGACCAGCAGCATCATCACCAGCAGCAAGATGGCCCCTTCGAGTGATTAATCAAGTGGATATAAGTATATAGTTGCTTTACATTACTACATGATGATCATGCGTAAGCAAAAGTAATTATGAAGTTAATGCTCCTGATTTGTCCATCTAGCTTAGTAATTAGTTTTGATGATTTTAATGTTTTAAAAGTACCTTTGTGACATGGTACGTACTTATTTTGATGATATTGCTGAATGTGTTATCTCTTGTACTATGTATTAGGCCTAGGGTTTTACATTTCACGAGATCTCCCTCGTGACTGATCTTGTTCTGAATTATGCAGTTCAATTGGAGGATTAAAAAAGAAGTCTTTGAATTTGATTTTAATTAACTACACCATTCATATTTGTGTTTCACCACATTGTTTCTATTTTTTTTCCTCTTTTAACTTTGCATGTTTGAGATGAATATTTGCTGTCTCAAAATCAATGTTTCAATTGTGTCATCACTTGTTACTCATTAAAACTACCACATATTTAATTACGATTAGTTAGGATAGTACTAAGACAGTAAAATGACGACAGCAAATATTGATTCGGATATTTGTATCCATTTTATTCTTCTTTTTAAACATTTTACTTGTGTCTTTTTAAGAAAGTTATATGTTAAAACTAGCATGTGGAACGCTTTAGTTTCTCTAATCCAAATTTTAATAAAATTTTCTCTTTCGTTTACATACTCGTGATCAATTTCATACATATTTCATCAATGGCTCATTCATATGTTCTTTGTGTTTATTGACTAGGCTAATTTAAATTTCAATTTTATTCATTAGAAATTTCAAATTTCAGTTAATCCTTCCAGTTAGGCTCATTAAACCACACACTAACACCGATATTCAGTTGTTGGTGGTAGTTTAGATTTGGTACGGATTCTGGAATTAGGGCTAAGATATTTCCAGCACCCACAGGCTTGGATACTTGTTTTACTTTATCTTTAATCAATTCCCTGCAAAGAGATTCGTCAATGTGTCACTTTATGGATACAAAATGAAAGATTATACATTCAAGTATGACATATATATGCATGCCAATAACAGGTAAAAGAAATTAAGTAAAATGAATATGGATTTAGACTCTGTGTGCGTGCATTTGTGTTATGGAACATGTTTTAAGATATTTTTCCATCAATGTTTTACGGTTCAAAATATTGTGAGACAACAGAAGAAAAGATAAATTATTATAATTTGTCAGTTTTGTACCTCAACATTTTTCTTTAGCGTAACTACTTAGTTGTTATTTCTTTTTACAATTGACTTTCTAAACTTCACCCATTTTTAGAATTAATTATCTAATTTGGGTTTTATAAACTGTCTCAAAAATTTTGTCATATTATGAATTTTATGTATTATAAATTGTGTCAACAATTTGTATGTACTAAACTCACTTTTTTAAACTTTAGATAGAATGGATAAAGTTTTAGGTGCTAAATTTGATATAATATATATTAATCATATAGTAATAAGTGATTATGAGAAGTGATATGGTAAACAATAGTTAGTAGTGATGATGTACAACCATGAATTCTTTTTTTTTTTTTTTCCTGTAAAACCATGAATTCATTTTTTTTTCTTTTTGTTATTATAATAGAGAAGAAAGGATTAGTATATCTCACTTGGATAAAAAGGTAATGCCACAAGGTTGTTAGCAACAATGAATTCAAATTATCAATAACCACAACTTCCTTCTTTTTTTCCCCCTTTTACTATGACAATATGAAATGATTCCATGGCTTTTATTGTAACAAATACAAAGAAATTGCAAGAAAATATATATTTTGTAGAACACACCTCAATTAAAAGTTTTATTTATTTTATTTTCTTATGCTTAGTTATTCTTACTAGCAATGCATTTCCTCTTTACACAACATACAAAGAAGAATCTTTATAAATTTGACTTCTCTCTTTGAAAATTTTTAGATGAATTAGGTAGAAAACACTTTTTTAACTCCACATTAGAGGAGTTGAGGTTAAATTGTGAAATTAAATAGAAAGAAGAATTCCTTAAACACAAGCCTTAATTGCACATACAACATGATCACAAAGTTAAATTGCCAATTAACTAGTGATTCCATAGGAACATGAAAGAGTTACCAATTATAGCTATGTTTTGTATTTAAAAATATTCACCTTAAAAAAGTTGAAAGATTGGCAATTGAATTTAAATGTCCAAAATGACTCTTTCAAAGCCCTAAAATGACTATATCTTCCAAAACAAGCCTAATAGTGGGTACAACCTAATCCAATTGATTTATGGAATATAAATGGATATCCCAAGTGATGCAAAATGGGTATGTTCAACCTAGTAACAATTAGACATGGTAAATGGGTCGCGACATGCGAGAAAGAATTTGCAAGCACACGAGCCCAGCATGGCATGTAAGACACGTGTAGGAAAAAGATTAAAGCACAAGTAGTTACAGGCCAGTAGGCAAGGTATGCAAAATAAGCAAGCCAATATGACATGGCACACAAAGCATGTGAATCAATACACGGGTCCTTTTTTTAAATAATAATAAAAAAAAGTGATTTATATTTTTATATTTTACTATAAATTGTGTTGACTTCTCTCTTAAATAAGTTTTAATAATAGAAAAAAGCTAAAAAAAAACTAATGAATCTATTTTTAGCGTGTAGAACAAGGTATATTGTTAATATGACGGACACATAAGCGGCCAGATAGAAAAACACTCAAATAGACGCTTGAGCAAAAGTTGGCAAAACATATCTAATTATACAAAATGAGTGTTTATGAGGAATTTTACAATCATCGAAGTATAAGTTGGTTTTTTAATTTGTTCAAGGCCTAGCTCCACTAATTAAGTGGAGCTAAGATATTAAAAGATAATTATAAGCTACAGCTTAATTCATGGTTTGAGTTTAATGAAGATTTTATTTTTTGATATATTTGGAAAAATCACTAGAAGAAGAAGAAGATTTGTTTTATCAAATTTTTTGTAACAACTCAAGCTTTTCCGATCATCAAGGATTTAATTTTCAAATTTGATTTAATCCAAGCAAGATTGTTCAACATCCAAATGAAGATAAATACCAAGGATTTACATTATGCAAGCACTTGAGCTCAGTAACCAACATAAGATAAATTCAAGCAGTTTGATTTTTGAATTTTTTATAACACTTAAAATCCCACAAATATAGAAATATCAATTTTATACATTCAACTAAGTCCAGGGATGTTTGCAAGATTTAAAAAAAAAAAAAGTGATCGTTGAACACTATCATTAGTAGAGCTATCTGAAGAGTATATTTTTCATATTACAAGATTCTCGGATATAATTTTACAAAAGACTACAAGATCCCAATCACTCTTTACAATACAATCTGAAAAAACCTACTATACATTCTAATAAACATTTCGACAGATAATGCAAACTTCAACTTTTCTTTATATTTTCTTTTAAGTTTTGAGCTTATATTTGAGAATTTATATTATCTCATATTGTAACTATTCTCTTGCTACTGTGAGTATGGATTAGCATGGAAGTTAGGTTACAAATAGTCTTGTAGTCTATGCTTAGTCGAAAGACAAGCTAGAAAAACAGAGCAAGAGTCATTGGAGTTTATAACTCTTTACTTCTTAGAGTAGCGGAACAACCGATGTGGAAGACTGGATCCCCAGTAGTGAAGCTAGAAAAGAAGACTAACTTATAAGAAGTAACTTCTTAGATTAGCGGAATGACCAATGTGAAAGAGTGCTTTTTAATTTCTAATATTTGATTTGTTGCATATCACTTGCATTCACATCACACTTCATAGAATGTTCTTAAATTTTGAATCCTTTTATTTAAAACATTCTTCAACTATCAAGTTTTGTAAATTTGCAATTAATTTGATAAGTTTGATTTGCAAAATTTGAATCCTTTTAATTTAAATTAAAAGGTGTTTAATTTAAATTTTTCGACAAAAAGTTTTGATTGACAATTAACCTCCCGCCCTCTTGTTTGCTATTTCGGTACCTACAAATTGTATTTAGTTAATATAATTAAATAGCTTTAACCTCAACATAGATTATTTGCCCCTATCATGGCATAATCAAGGACTGGTGGCAAATAAGTAGGGAGAAGATCAAGCTCAAGCACAACAACAACAACATCATATGTTCAGCATAGATGATATAATGGTGCGTCGGGTTCACATAAGCTAGGTCTAAGAAGGCCATGGGGAAATGCTCAAAGCCATGAAAACCTAATTTAACCAGTTTTTTGAATGGGCAGGCTATCGACCAGGATATCCTCTACCACCACCACTACCATATCATCCCTTGGGCATTGCTAATGATTGAGGCGATCAATAAGGCGGTTAATTGTCACATTCACCCTATTTTCCTAAAATGAATTAATTATGTATTTTTTTCAATAAAAATGTGATTGATAATTTAATTTCATATTATTATTAATGAAGTAACAAATTATGCTTTATTCATAGTTTAAGTTCTATTTATATTAAATGTAAAATTTATTTATTGCATTTGAACTGTAAATTTTTTAAAACTAATTTGAATAATTAGTTTAATGAAAATTCCAAAAACCATTAAGGGGTAAAGGTGAGTTAGAAATAACAAAAAATTTGTACAAACCATGTGAAACCAAATCTGACTAAAACCATATAAAGGCACGTAACATGGCACACAAATAAATGGGCTGACATGGCATAACACATGGAAAAAAAAAAAAGAAAAGAAAACCCACACAAAGCATGGTATGTGAGCACGAATAGGTCGAGCATGTAAAAAGACACAGCACGAAAAATTTGGCACACAGACGGCATGGCTCGGCCCATTTACCATGGGTAGCCACAAAATGGAAATAGAAACGGTCACACGAATGGGTGTAAAGCGAAGCTATAGGTAGTTAGTTATATTGTAACTTATATTTTGATCATGTAGTTCTTCCTTTTGTTTAAATGACCATTATAAGCATATTTGCAATTGTTGGTAGTTAGTTAGCATAAGTTATAGAAACTTAGATCCGATTCCACATTCTACTTCTGAAGATCATCTAACAATAATAGGTCAAGCTATGAGTTAGACAACATTGACAATAACAATTCTACCATCAATCAAACTTATATTTCAACATTTGATTCCATAATCCGATACTACAAACCTCTAATAATTTTGAGTTAAGTGTGATTTAGACAACTTTGATCTCAATTGAACAACACTAATTTAACTCTTGGTATGATTGTCAATCCTTTTATAATTTTCTCCAGTTCAATTCAATCAATCATTACTTAGTTTTGCTTAAACAAAAGGAAAATTAATGTAAAGAGATCTTACTTAGATTAGGTTGACGCATCCAATCTCATTCTTTTTTGTCCAAGTCCAATCTTGTCCAGCAATCCTTATGAATTCCTGATAGACTGCTATGAAAATATATATATATATATATATATATATGAATGAAAGTGCTCTTGAAAATTACTTAAATCCCTTTTCATCTTGTTTTAACTTTTAGGGTATATAAGATAGATACTTAAGGAAATACTATCCATCGTATACACTTATTGTAAGACCACAAAATAAATGTGCACATGTATTTAACCCATCATATATCAGCATAAGAAATAAACACATAAATTATTTACATAGCTCTACCTTCAAGGAATGTTTAAGAACTTAACCCCTTTTTGTATCCTTTCGCTTTACCTGTAGACCAATTGTGGGTGGACTCATAGGATTTCAGCGTGGAGGGGCAAGGGGCCGGGGTTGTGCAAAAGTAATTTAATGGATACTTTATAAAGATATAAAAATACATATATGAATATAATGAAAATGACAATGGTTGTATTATGATTATACATTCGAATAGCTACCTAGCTAGGTGGTGATGAGAAAACCCTACGTTGGGTGAATATGCCATATAGGGTGTGAGAAAATTACAAGCATATGAATGAGGTATAAGAGACAAGCATGGACGACAAAGTGAGAAATGGGCGACACAGTAGGGTAGAATATACTAGTCATAGAGATAGAGAGAGGTCCACCCTCCAAGCTCCCTCCAACCCACACATGAGGCTGTACGTGGATTTATTGTTGTGCGCCTACTCCACCGTTGTTCATCAATTTATCGATGGGGTCCAAGATAAGGCCCTCTTTTAATTTTATTCGTTATATAAAATCCAACTTCTTAAGAGATTTTGACATTCCATAAAAATAATTCACGTTCTCATTATTGTAGACATGATAGGACCCTAGCTATATATGGCATGGCCCATTGTTGTTGCTTAATGCCAGAGGTGCTTTTTGTTTTTTTCCTTTTCAATTTCTGTGGTTCCTCCAATCGAAATTTTAACAACCAGATAATAGATTGAATAGCCTTGGGTTTTTGAGATATTTGCCCACCTTTGCTAAGTGTTTGGTATTTGCTGAATATTATGGTGGTAATAAACTGGTTGTGATAAAGAAGAGGTGTGTTTGGGAAAATTCTATGGTCTATCATTAATTTTGATGGGACCAATCTCGTAATTATCTAACGGCTCACATTATATCGAATTACGATCAAATCACTAAAATAGTTAATATTCTAATTATTATATTTTTTTTTAACGATTAGATGATTGACTCGACGATCCGATCAATAAGACCATAGAAGCTCCTTATGTGTTTAAAGGAAAAGATGATGATAAGTAAAGTGATCTTGAAGATAGTAATTATTAGTGATTAAATTGAATTACAAAGTAAAAAATCCTTTTTTCTAATTTAATCAATCACGTTATGCTATTTTCTTCTCCACCTCAATGCATTATGTAACCTTTTTTTGTTTTTATTTTTCTTTAATAAAGGGATGTGAATACGAAATGTAATTGGATCAGCTACTTCCTAGTAAATAAAGTAGCTTATATCAGATACATACACCAACCACTCATAATCTACATTATATAGAAATTTTTTAAAAAAAATATAACATATACCCATTTAGTGTAAGCACTGAAAACATTAAGAAATTTCAGAAAAGGGACGATTGCATCTAGAAATTTAGTTTGTATATGCTAATGAGTTAATGCATCTATGGACTCAAAAGCAAATTTATGTACGCTTTTGATTATACATACTTACATACATAAACGAATATCATTCCGACAATGCCAGAAATTGAACATTAGATGATATTAAGCAAACTGTATAATAAAATTGAAGCTACTGCTTTTAATTGTACTCCACACAACACATGTAATAACATTGAACTTTTGAATATCTAAATATAGGAGAGTGGTGGTTTAACTTTTATGATAACAGCGGAAGGAAAAGTGGCAATTTTTTTTATTTTTATAACCATACTTTTTGATTAAAACAAAACAATTATAAAAAAGAGTCCCTGCAATTTACCTCAGTGAAATCTAAACCAACCCACCCCTCCACCAAAAAAAAGAAAAAGAAAAAGAAAAAAGAACAATTTTATGTTACTTTATAAATTTTCATAATCATAACAAATAGTAAGGTTTCAAACCTGGTACATCTCACTTGAAAAAATAAAAATAGCATCATTAGTCTATAAAATTTAACCTTAATATTTTAGGATACATATATAATGATTCACATGCCATCCTCTCGTATCAATATACTGATTCTCAAAGTGTGTGTCGAATGGAAAACGTGAAAACTTTTCATCACTCAGCCCAACATTTGTTCAATTTTGATGATAGAAATAATTCACTACTCCTGAGCTGAGATTAATTTGTGGGTTTAATAAAAATAAAATAAAAACTGTTGAAAAGAAATTAATCATACTCCTTGAAACCTGACTAACGAAATAGTTTATTCGCATTCGAAAATTGCACTCACTTGTATATCATTCAGCACCAGGGGTTAACATTATTGAGTAACATTTCTCATCAAAGGAGAGCAATCTACTAGGTAATATTTGCTGTCTCGATACTATTCCAATTAATCATGATTAAACACGTAGGTAAATTGTATAACTTAATATTTGTATTAAGTTATACAATTTACCTACGTGTTATATCATAATTAGTAAGGACACAATTGAGACAGCAAAATAGATAGAGCAAACATTCATCCCATATCGCATAGCAAATGCTTGAAAATTTCTTGGCTGGCGATTATTTGCGCTTTTCTTTAGCAATTTAATGAGGCCTTTTTAACTTTTTCAATGGGCTTTGGTATTCATTTAGCCCATTAGATTTCCATAAATCGTCTCACTCACTTAAGACTACCTTCTGTTATAACCTTGGCCCAATGCCATTAGGAATGCTCAAGCTCAATAATTCAGAAGTCCGAAGTTCAAGGTCAAGCCCTCACTATAAATTCAATAAGTTAACCAATATTCGATTTCCCTCTCTCATTACTCCTTAATAAATCCATTGTATTACTATTACCTTTTCGTTCAATACTGTTGGTCCCCAAATGCACCATTACTTATTTCAATATTCATAGATCTAAAATCTATTAATTTTTCACAATTTAATCATCACCGATCCAGTGCAATATCCACCATTATTAGTCTATTTTTATTAGATCCAGTGAATTTGGACATAGATGATTAACCCATATTAGTTTGTAAATCATTACAAAAAAACTGGATTTTAGAGACAAAATGACTATTTTTAAGGTGGTATTTGGTTGTAAGAATCGAACAAGATAAAGAAGATTGGATAACACAATACATGGAGTACTGAACAGTACAATTCTCTTGTACTATGTTTGATATGTATAGTACTTCACAAAATTCTTATTGAAAGATTTTATTTTGTCTAGTTTCAATATTTTTGTACCACGGAATATAATGGACATATTTTAAGTTTTTATCCAGTCTCATGGAAAGAATTTTGTTGAGTTTTTGATATATTATGTAAACCAAATGTAATACAGTGACCTTATCCAGTCTAGTACTATAAAAAACTGTGCAACCAAATACTGTCTAATAGTAAATTTCTGGTGTAAAAATAAACTATAAAAACTATGATTATTTATTCATATGTAGAAAAATAACTTCTTTTATCTATTTTTTCATATCTAAAGGCCAATTTTCCTGTAGTATGTTAATGTTTCTAAAAACTGAATACAAATTGGAGTAAATCAAATAAACCGAAATTAAAAAAAAAAATCTCATTAGAGTACTAAGCCAAAAATTTGAACATGTCGTTAAAAATTTATCATTTATCTAGAAAAAATAAGATATGAATTACATATTTTAGGACTAACTTTGTTTATTAATTCCTTTTTCTAGTGTTTAGTTAATGATGGGATGACAATTTCAATTACAGGTCGTGTTGTGTAAATTTAGTTTGAATTGTTTATAATGAGGCCTCTTCAGCCCGGTCCACTTATTAACATCTTGGGTTTAGGTTAATTCGTCTTCATCCGTGAATTTGATTCTTAATTCATGTTGGTTCAGTTTATGGTTTAAGTTGAATTATAAAATATGGTTCGGTTTATTCATTTCGGTTTGATGAATAAAAATACTGAATCATTCGTAGCAAATCGTTCCAAGCCTAATTTTTTGTTTTTTTTTTCCTCCTTTTATTAAAAAAGAAACTATTTCAATTTATTTCAAGTTATTGTTTGGTGCAGTTTCATTCTAAATTATATTTGACTTGACACAGCCATTAAATGCAGACTATACTTATATTATTAAGACAATTGTTTTCAAATCTTACATTGGAAGACAAATTTTGATGAAATACTATTCTAAGATACTCGGTGGAATAAAAAAATAATAATGATAACAAAGTACGACACAATATTAAATTTAGTATTTGTACTTTGGTTGATTTTTTAATTAATTATGTAAACTTTGAAATATTCTAATTTTAGTCCTCGATAAAATTTCTAAAGGTCAACTATACAATATGTATTAACTTTTTCTAAAACATTCTACTCAATTGACTTTTTTCATTATTTACAAACTATTGTGTGTTCTAAATGATTATTTAAGATACATATATATATAGTGGAAACAATATATCATAAAATTAAGTTAATATAAGTAGCAATCCATAATTATTATAAAATCATATACTCTAAGTAATTATTTGGGACACGGAACCATCCATAACTAGTAAAAAAAGCCTAATTGGGCATTGAAATTTACAAACCCATAGTACAAATAGTCTTCAAAAAAATTAGCTAAAGTTTAGATAAATAATGTGATATTATCCAAAAAAAAATAAAAAATAAAACTGGCATTGATTATAAAAAGATGGGTTAATTATAAAAACACGATCTGTGTTTTGACCAAATAGCAAACACATGACCTGTGTTATCTTTTTTTATAATTAGGTGACCCGAGTTTCATACAAAAGTATCAATATTATTTAATAATTTTAGAATGACACATGTCAATATTTTATTGGTCATAAAAATTAATTTTATATTTTTTTCAATTTTCTTATTTTCAGAAAAATATTTTTAATGTTTTATTTGTTATTATTATTTTATTATATTAATTTTTTTAGACTAATAAGACTCTAACACATTCTTTCTAATAGTAATTAATAATACTAACACTGTTTTATAAAACTCGGGTCACTTAATTGTCAAAAAAGACAACACAGATCATGTATTTGCAAATTGGTTAAAACACGGATCATGCTTTTGTAATTAACCCTAAAAAGATTAAGTCTCTTATTATGAAATGATATTATGTATAAACAAAATACAATATAAAAAAGTAAGACGTCTTATGCATTTACTAAAATAGTCATTGATATATTGTTACATGACGTAGCTACATTCACTTCTATAATGCCCTCAACATAGGATCAATTATACCCCACTAAGCATTTATAATAAATATAGGAACGCTAAAGCTCTGAACCTATTAAATTCGGATAAATTACACCACAAGGTTACAACGTTTGGGGATAAGTTCATTTTATGTCACAACATTTTGAAAAGTTCAAAAGAGGTCACAACGTTTAGTGAGAAAATTCATTTTAAGTCACAACATGTTGGGATAAATTCATTTTAGGTCACAACATTTACAGAAGTTGATCAATTGAGGTCACCACTAGTATGTGTTAACAAGAGAAATATTTAATTAAAACTTAAGAAACCTTATTTTAACACCCTATTGACATGAATCAATCGAAAAAATATTTAATTAAATCTCATAAAACACTTTCCAAACATTATGATTTCTTTTGAACTTTTTGAAACATTATGACCTAAAATGAATTTAGCCTCAAATACTGTGACATTCCGATGTAATTTACCATATTAAACTCCACGTTGATTTTTAGACTAACTCCAAGTCACACATTTAGTACATGCTAGTCAAGTACTCTTCTAAATGGGAGTAGCATCATCACCACACTACACATTAATAGGTTTCATATACAATGGCTCGTAGGGTCTGCCAAACATACCCTACTCTAATACGGGTCCATGCCCAAAACCAAACTAGATAACACTTAATATAACATTAACAATACTACATTGATCAACACCAAAAAGAGAAGTCTTTGTCTTCAAGCACAAAACTAATTTGATAGTCAACTAGATAATTACTAACACTAGCATCCTCCCTATAATCATCTATAACATTGTACCCAAGGAAAGAAAATGGTAACGAAGTATCAACAAAACTTGAAAAGGAAGAAGTAATGAATTGGAGCTCAGTACAGTACATCAACATCCACATGTGAATGAATAAGCAATAACAAACTCACATGCAGTTGTATAATATAAATGCAACATCCATTTAATTGTTTATATGATTGATTTTATTTTGTAACCAATAAATAGATAGAATAGTATCTCAATACATACATGAATATATACATACATATATATTAGATATTGGATACTCCTCGTAACCACAACACTAGATCCACTTATATTTACCTAGATCCTTTCTTGGTGCAACTCTACTTGAGACAACACCACACTAGGATCATCAAGTTGCCATAATAATAGCATGAATACTCTCCACCTACCACCAATAGCCATACACAAGCAATAACCATTTTAACAGTCAGATAATTAATTAGTCAATTTACATTTCTAGTCTAGACAAACGCAAGTAATAAACATGATACAGACATACCTGAAAGGTTGGTAGGTCCTGACAACTAAAGTTCTTTAACCTAAATTAAATAACAATTAACAAATTCAAAACCTTTTATATCTCTAAACTCACCTATAATCTACACTTTCATAGTCCTCACCTTTTACCCCAATTGTATCTAGGTTTCAAGATCATACAACAAATTTAATTATAAGGGAAGGATCCAATAAGTTTCAGTTACTTTTGAGAAGAAAAAAGCTAAACTTAAAGAAGTTAAAAGGTGCACAGGCAGTTACACATAGCTATGCAGAAAAAGGTCGTGCAAGGTACATGGGTTAACACATGGCCGTACAAAAAAAGTCGTACAGGTTATAAAAACTAACCACAACCTATACACGAGTTCATGCAAGTGTTTGCACACTTCCAAAACTACTCCATTCGAAATTTCATGATTTTTAAAGGTTAACAAGATCTATAAATGGATCGTACGTTGTCTTGTGTACTCCTAGAATTACCATATATTTGTAAGTTTTCCTTCGTTTTCAAACTCAAAACATCTTCACTCTCTTCTTTATTAATGTAACAGTCCAACACCAAATTATACAATTACCTACACATATCTATAGAATCAACACTTATGATTTTAGAAATATGTATAAAAACTACATTACCTTCTCATAATTTTTCAATCTTTTTTTCCTACTAAAGTTCTAAATCCTCACTCATAGAAATTTCTTAAAAAATCTCTCAAAAAATTTGTTGTTTTCTCCATAAATTGTAGATACCAATACAACACTCTAAGATTTCGTTACTTATTTGTTTGTCTTTCCAAAATGGTTTAAAAAAGAAGGCAAAACCATTTACTGCAAAATAACGTTCAAGATTCTTCTGGAGTTGCAAAGAAAGGTTAAGAGAGAGAGTTTCTGTAACATAAGGGGGAAAAAAAAAAAAAAAGGAAGAGAGCAATTACTACCAAAGGTTTGTTTGCGTTTTTAACCAAGGTATCTTTTTGATATCTTATTATGAGACAAAATTGTCACTATCTTAAACATAAATATTACACACTTTGCTCCTCTTTATGATTTATTTATTTAGGCTATTTCAAGTCCAATTTTATTATGTTTGTATCATGATTTGAACCATAATTAACTACAAAAATATTATTTAAAAACATAAATAATTGAAAAGGAAAGTTACGTTTATTTTTGCATATATGGGTGGAATTCAATCTTTAAAATCATGAGGACAAAAATCTTGCACATTTGAAAGTTGATGTAGAATTACCGATAGAAAATGTAAATTAGGGGGACAATGAATTTATATTGAGTAAAGTGGTAGTACCTATATTTGTTTATCATATTTACAAAGTACGGGTGTAAACCTTTTATGACATTACATCTACTCTCTAGTTATTTAAGAACAATTACATATAGACAAGGACATCAGCATAATATACTTTTGTAGGTGTAGTTTAGAATTCACTAAATTATGATTAGAATAATTATTTGGATTTTGTTATAAGATCTAAAGAAATAGACTTGGTTTGATATGATCATTTTTACAATGGTGGGCTGAAGATATAATTCAATGAAATCATCTTACATAGACACAGTCACGATTCTTAAATCAAAAGGAGCAAAAACTAGCAATACCATTGCCTCTAAGTGCTCAAATTGAAGAATCAAAATTAGAATTGTAAAAGATGGTTCCATTGCGGTTTTTATGGAACTAGTTGTTCTCTATCCAATTTTAGAACCATGGAAACATTAAATTTTATTTTTTTAAGTTAAAATTAAAAAAATTAATTTTTAATTTTAAATAAGAAAAATTTTAAACCCAAATCAATAATCAGACTAGGAGTATTAAAGACTTTGTTTAGGATTACATAAAAAAATTACAATACAAAAGGTAATTCCACATTGATATGGAAAGGATTATGCTTTTGGGTTGCGTGAAATTACGAAATACTCTAAAAGTTTAATAAAAATTATGATTTAAAAAGCAATTCCATATTGTTAAGGAAAGGATTTTTCTTTGGAATTCCACATTGTTAATAAGAAGCCTATACAAATTAAATTATACGTGTTTTTAAATTACATTTTATTTCTTATGTTACTAATAACAACAAATTAAATATTAAATGGTTTGAATAAGTAATAAGTTTTTATTATTCACATTAAATATTTTAAAAATTAATAATATCATATTTAATATTATTTTTATTATCTTTTTCCTCCAATTTTCTTTATTCTTTTAGTGGAACTAGTTGAAACCATCAATTTTACCTGGTTGTAAGCCAATGAACTAGCTAGGTACATGGAAACCGACAATTATCTAATTGCATCTGGTTATACAATTACTAATGGAGGTTCTCGTTTGATTCTCAGTTCAAAACCTAACCATGACCATGTCTAATCTTACTTATATTCAACCATTCCTAATAGTTTAGGTATTGATTGAGTCTCATTGTTTTACGATTATTATTTTTTAAATATTAAAGTTCTCAAGCCCTAATATATCTTATCCATTGATAGTTTAGTAATGACTGGCTATTTTAAACTTTAAACTTGTGAGATTGTCTATTCTATCATCCTTTTATTCCTAAGAGTCATTCATTTTTATATCATTGGTCTCCATCCCTATTTTCTTTTCTCACTATTGTTATGAAGTACAACTGAAGGAGGAAATAGGATTTAATCCATCTAATTAAGAGATCAATATTCATACCCCAGTCATCGCCACCATAAGTTAATATAACATTCCTTTTAACATTTGATTTGCCCCCATCATGTATATGATCCATGATAAGATTTTCATATAGATGTCATCCTATTTTATTTTGATATAAACAATATTTAAAGGCCTTTTTTCTCTTTTCCATCATGCTCGAATTATAATCATCTTTGTTATTCAAAGTAAGGATTCCTGTATTTTACAATATTTGTCTTGTATACTTTGAAAATTATTCAAAAAGAAATAATTGATTACTTAAATTAAAGTCAGAGTGTAAAATATGTAAAGATAAATGATGAATTACTTAGTGTATATGCCATACTTTTCAACATTTAAATTTTTAGCTGGAGATATGTATAGTTATTATATAAATTGATGTTTCTAATCGTTTTGTTTAAAGTTTTAAACTTTTTTTTTCTTTGACCCAATGAAAAAAGCTTTTTATTTTTTTATTTTTCATCACAACAATGAATATTATTCATCTCATTTCATTAGATTATATATAGCTATTAACTTCTTCTTTTTTTAAACAACAAATTATGTAATAGGAGAGATGAACGATGGCAATTTTGTGTGTGTGTGTGTGTGAGAGAGAGAAGTAAAAAAAGAAAGAAAAAAATTTCAATTAATAAGATTACTATAAGATTGTTTAGTTTAATTGGTTTTATATCTATAGCAAGAATACAATCACAAGATGTTTCCAACTTTAGTAAATCTTTGTCTATTTTTATCTAGCCCATTCGGCAAGATTTAATATTAATTTTTGGCAACAAACGATAAGATTCAGACAATTACATAGCCCCGTAATACATTGCTTTTTTAGAAGGAGCATGGCATCATTTTACATGTCAGACCAGTTATAGCGCTGTTAAACTTTTAATGGATTGGATGAATCGTCTTGCGACTTTTCCACCAGGAAATTACTGGCGCAGGTCGCTGTTGGCGACTTAGAAATCTACCCATTTATAACGTTAGGATAAAATCCTCCTTTTTTGCCGACCTAAATTTTGGCTGGACAATTAGGTAATTGCAGTTTTGAGAAGACTAACTATATATTCAACCAAATTTTTTATTTTTTTTATTATCTTATTCGATCACTGTTTGGTGGGTATTTATTATTTTAAGAGATAATAAAAGAATATAAAAAATTTTACTAAGTATGAAATTGATCTTTTTAAAATTTCATATATCTAATTATCCACTTATCTAAAATCCAAGTACTAAAAAAAGCTTTTTCCCATAATTTTATATTATAATGTAATTAATTTATCATAATTTGACAAATTTAGCAATAGATGTAAATAGTTGATACTAGGTTCAATTATCTTAACTTGACATATTTATCGATATATGTAAAAGAGAGAAAAAGATAAAACAATTTTACTTACTTTAGCAAATAAGTCTTCCAAAAACTATAATAAGTAGCTAATTACTTTTGCTTAACTCCATGTATTAGGAAAATATAACAAACATAAAACAATTCACATAAATATAAAAAGAGAATCTTAAAAAGATGTAGAGTCTATCATCTGAAATCTAAGTCATATCCTAAACCTCAACCATTTCATTTCATGGAATTGAATTGGATGTCATACTCATGTTGTTTATAGGGATATAATCGAACGAATTGTTATACGGTATTTGATCTGCTCAACTTGCTAAAAATCCTATAAAGGTTGAAGATGGATTTGAGAAAAATTTTATAACCCTATAGGGTTTAGGGTCGACTCACAAGTCATAGTTATGACTTGATGGAAAATCTAATCCAATAAATTATAATAAAATATAAAATAAATTATTTATAAAAAATCAATTCAAATGAAAAAAAAAAAAGGAAGTCCTTAGAAGTAAAATATCTTGAGACATAATTTTAGTTGAAGATAATTGTATAGATTACTTAACATGATGATACTTTTATCATTTGGTTAGATGTTTGAATAATCCATGCATGCATATTTTCTAAGTTTATGTTACCTTCATAGAACACACTAGTTTAGATTTTGTGATGCACACTACAAATGTTATCTAACACAATTTTCCTTAAATTGAAATAAATAAGAATATTAAATAAGTGATTTCCAAGTGCTATCACTTTTACTAAATCCTTAAAAAAAATAATAGCATGCAAAAATTTGAAAAAAGAAAAAAGATACAAAGACCCTGTAGGGTTGGATTGGTCGACCTAAAACTTTATATGAGGAGGTTTGGGTATGATAATGAAAACCCTATAGAGTTTTGGGTTGGGTTTAAAAGTCCCTATAAGAATGCAAGTGGGGTTCAAGTTTTATATGACCGTCCTAAACCTGCCTCGATTACATCCTTAGTTGTTTAGAAAAAAGTGTGGTTAGTAAAAATAAACAATATATAGAAGATTGTAAGTTTGGTTTGATAAAACTAAAAATCAAAGACAAACACTAATGAAATCACTTTCTTTAAAGAATTTATGCCCCACATTAAGTTTGCTATGAAATTTGAATGTGGAATTCCCCACAAAATACAACTAAGTCTTGATACTTAAATAGGAAAATTCAAGAATTAAACCACACCTTTAGATTTATTGAAATTCTTTTTTTTTTTTTTTTTGTTATTTTTAGAAGGAGAGACTACAAAAAACACTAATAAATTCATGCTTGAAAATCTCTGTGAAATTGGAGAAACAACACATTTTATATCTTTGAATGAAGTTGAAGGGATATAACTCTTCACAGAAGTCATAACCTATTAAGATTTGTACTATATCCATTAGATATGATTTAAATCAATCTATAACTGGCTTTAAACCATAATCATGAATTGATGTGACCTAAACATATGATACACTTTAAAGATTTAATTAAAAGTTGCAACTTTGAAACATTAAAAGAAATTTGCAAATGCAATAGGTCTGAACTTTTTTCAATCGGTTTGAACCTTTTGACACTGATAGGCACAAGTGGTCCAAACCTTTTTCAACTGGTCCAGACCTTTTGGCACTATCACATTTTGTTTAGATTATGCACTCAATTGATCTAAACCTTTTTACAAGGAGTCCAGACATTTCATATAAGTTTCATAATTCTCCTTCTTTTGTCCATTTTCAACACATGTACCATTATAGTTAACTATTGAGCCTTTAAACACAAAGTTTATATCATAAATTATATAATTTATAATCTATTTCAACTCCTATCACTAGATTAATCTCAACCAAAGCGTAATGCATGCTATTCTAAAAGAACTTATTCAGTAAAGATATCAATCCACGAGAACACTGAGTCATACATATGAAACCCAAGATTACAATCGAGTTTAATTGAGACAGTATAGTATTAAACTCAATCTTGATTAAAAAATTCTGAAACATAAGCTTGACTCGACCAACTGAGCTTAAAATTGTGAGGTAGAGCTTGACTCGATTATGCTTATTTAGGTCTAATTGAGGAAAATATATATGTAATTTTAATTAAAATAGTATTAGTATCTAAACTTTACTCCAACTCGATTAACTTTAATACCTGACTTGAGCTCAATTACACTCGAAAACTCATCAATTTAAAAATTATGAAGCTTATGTTCATCTCAAGAAACTACTTGAGTAGCTTGAATTCAATCTTGAATTGATTATTTTCAAATTGAATTTAAGTAAAAATCGAACCAAGTTTAAGTAGTTTGTAAAATGGCTTGGTCCATTTATACCCTTGATCAAGCCTAACAAGTCTTAAATCCATTAATCTTAGGCCTATAGGGCAAGATATGATTAGTTTGCCCCAAGGAATCACTTTGCACCAAGGAATTGTTCAACGTGGCCACTTCGAAAGCATGAAGATAAACCAACAACAAGATGGTTAAAAAATTATGAGAGTAAACCTATCTTACTTGAACATAGCTAAGAGTATTTATAGTAGCAGCTTCATTATGGATTGGGCAAATAAATCAATTCAAATGAGGAAATTGCCTTCTGATTACATGTTTAAGAAAGCATATCCAAGAGGATTCGGTAAACACATCTTTGAAAATTAAGGAACTCTTTGGAGATGCTATATTAGTTGGCATGTTGGCTTACTATCTTAAATAATTGGGGTGACATTGGTGAGTTACAGTAGGATAGCTAAGTGGCTACTGGTGTTGCTAAACAAAACAGCTCAATCTAGCCTTAGTTTTCTTATATATTGCCATCCTTGAATAATCATGGACTTCAAACAAGTCAACCAATGGTTTTTTTAACAGATCGTCCTATAGAAAAATGAACTAGTCCATGGCATAAAGTGGTTAAATTACCCTAAGCCCCTCCCCTTTCCTAGGAGAGTGAACTTGTGGTTAGACTATTGGGGTAAATATCTAAACTCTATCGATCATGCTGCAAGAAAAGCCTTTAGGTTTTGAGGTATGAAGGTGGGTTATATATCATTCTTTAGAGTGAATCGATTGAGCAAGCAAACTATTTAAAGTGGATGCTTGTGTCAGAGTGAAAAACAAAGCTCCGATATATTATTACCAAAAACTTGAATTAACCAATCTAATTTGGAGAGGCACCGAGTTATACTAGTTCAAGTGTCTAAGCATCGAGTCGTTATGCGTTGCGTTGAATCGGCAAGTTGGAGGCATGGTCTAGCCATAATTACCTTTCAAGTGTCTAAGCATCGAATTGTTATGCGTTATGCTGAACCGGCAAGTTGGAGGCATAGTCTAGCCATAATTGCCTTCTGCTAGGTTCTTACCCTTTCTAGTAGAAAATTCACTTAGCTAGACTATGTTGGGGCACGTGGTGACATCTTGTCTTGAAAAATCATGTTTCCAGGACACATGCCATCCTAGGAAAAAAGAGTTAGATATTAAGTAAATTAAGTTTTGATTTTAGGCGCTCAAACTCTGGCACAAGATTGGCTAAGGGTATGAATTTGTCAGTTTTGAAATGTACCATTACTATGATATTCTTCGAATGTATCATCGCTAATGATATCTTGTTCAAAATCATTAAATGCTATTCACTCCATTACAACTTCCAAAAGTGTCTTTTCACATTCTCAAATGCTCACAAATACGGCTTAAGCAATGCTTGCACCCTAAGCTTTCTACACTTCTCTGTAAATCTTGACATTTAACGAATTGGACGCTTTAACCTTTCTTGCTCCTTCGATCATGCTTGGCAATTTGGAGGACAACGATGATGACCCTCAGGGTGGCCTATAGGGCACAACCCTATTAGTCTAGAAGAGCCAGATGCATGATAAGGTTGTTAAAATTTTGCCAACGTCATTAAAGATTTGGAAAAAGTCACTTTCGTGGCTTCCTCCCGAACCCGTCCCTGATGTGTTTGTAGTTATAAATAACTAGTGCTCGTAGATACCACTCCCACGGCTCTTTTAACCTTGTACTAAAGCCACATGAGCTTAAGAATGGAAGTGTGTTGGATTCTTCATAGTTACAAAGGCACTAGTGCATCCAAGCAATCGAAAAGATCAACTCTCTAGCATCGTGATCTTCTCTAGCCCTTAGGTATTCACATCCTTTGGGTAGATGGGGTGACTAAGGATCCTTAGCGATGAGGGGTCGTTGATGTGGCTCTTATCTCCTTCATCATGCCACTCTTCCTTTCCATCGGATGGGTGGAGATATCCTAAGAATGCAGCTTGGTTGAAGGAATGTTAGCTAAGTTAGGCAGCTTTCTCATTTGCTTGGGATTTTAAGTGCATGGAGTAGCAAGATACTTACAGGCATCATTTACTTCATTTTTGTCTTTTCATCGTCTTGTCCAGATGGCCAACTTCATATGTAAAAGTGATCAGATTCTCTAATCAAATGTGTAGGTGATCGGTATTTTATTCTATGTAGTGGTAAATGTACTCAGTTTGAAATGTCGACTTTAAAAATGTACAAGGATCCTTATTGAAGAACATTCTTCATCTATTACGCTACTTTACCTTTATTTTGTATTTTTCATATGTATTTTGCATAGAGATAATGTCACAAATGATACCTAAACTTTGGTAAAATATGCAATGAGGTATCTAAACTTTGAAAATGATTAATATAGCATTTAAATTATTAAGTTGATTAATTTGATACATGAAAAATGTTTAAAATTGATCAATTTAGTATCTAAAAAAACTTGATGAAGGTACTATTAGTATGTATAAAAAGTTTTTTAGATATTAAATTTGTTAATTTCAAAGTTAGGTACTAAATTAATTAATTTTAAATAATTATATATTTTATTAAAGTTTAGATATTATTTGTGACATTAACTCTTTTTCATGTTTTATTTCATTGTTGTACACACAGTCGAAAGTATGAAAGTCAAGCTAAATTAATTATTGTCAAGGTTTAATTTGAAGGTCTCATCTTCTTAAGCACGTTTTGCCGTGGATACTGGGCCTGAGGTGCATGCAGCGAGCTGAAGTGTAGCACTATTCATCCCCTTTGTCCACGTGTGTGTGTGTTTTTGTTATTGGGGTTGACATGAAATTTTGAAACATAATCTAATTAATCGTATCCTGTGACACTAAAAATAATATTTTATATAGGATTTCTTATTACTTTTTCTATCAAATCATTTAGTATAGCCTTAAATACATGGTTATCAGTAAAGGTGTGAAAAAAACTGATGAAACCGAAAAATTGAACCAAAATCAATCTGAAAATTATGATTAATAGATCCATTTGTTTTGGTTTTTATTTTTTCTGATTTTTTTATTTCGATTTCGATTTGTAACTACGAAAAACCGACAGTTAGCAATTTCAATATTTATAAATATATTATATATATAATTTATATATACATATAATTACTTTTTAAAAATATATATACATATAATTTATCTATGTTAATGTTCCTTGGATTTTGATTGAAATACTATGTTTTGTCCTATGTTTGATGGGAGTTATTGTGGTAATTGATTTGATTTTATTTTATTTTATTAATGATGATGCATGCAAAGGCTTGTTTTTCCCCCTTTTTTAATTTGATTTTCCTTTTTTTTTAAGCTCTTCTAATATATGTAATAATTTAAAAGAAAACTCTATGATAAAAGCTAAAAACTGAGGTTTATTAAAACTATCAATTGATTTGTTGAAACTATTATGTTAAATGGTTAAAAACCGAAAACTGAAAAAAATTAAGCTAAAAAAAACAATTAACCGTTGAGATGGTTAACCATTTATAATGAATTGGTTAAGGATCGGGATATTAAAAAATTGATTATTATAGTTAGGTTCAAAAAATAGGACCATGAACCTGTTAATCGAATCGTGAACATCCTTAGTTATCAGATACCTATGGAGAGGCACATTATGGAACTTATATGATTCTAGCCAGAATATTACCAAGGATAGGACCATATGAGTTGGCTCAGATCAATATAGAATTATTATCTTACACTCACTCTATATTCTCTCTCTAGTTAATAATAATAATAGGTGCAATAAAAATAATCTATGCAATTTTAACATCCCCACACAACATAATTAAAAGGAGAATAGATTATTCATTCATATATATATTTGGTTTCATAATTACTGGAATTGATTTTATAAGTGATATAGAACTCAATGGAGCCATTGTCATCATCCATTGTGTAGGTTAAAGCAGTGTGATGATCTAGCTGGAGAAGCATCATCAAAAAGCTTATGATCATTTGAATTTTTGGCACCTTTTTCCATGTGATTGACAAGTGTTCCATCAGGATTTGATAACTAGACATGCATTAGTTAGATTCTTTCAATATGCTATTTTTATAGACGATTTAGGAATGTTGGATGAAGACGATTGAGAATGAAGGGCTAAGATGGCCCAACTGTTGTACTTCTCTAAAAGAATCATATCACCTCATCTTTTATAAATAGTCATTGTTTCTTCATATTTTCATGTTTTTGCACTCAAAAATCACTCCAAAAACTCTTATTACTTTTTTATTTACTCAAATATCATTGAGATTTGATCATTTATGACTTTAAGGAATTGTGGCTCGAGATCAAGCACCCCACATAAATACATTTTAGGTTTACACTTCATTTCACGCTCTGTGAGTTTGAGGACCATTTATGATAATTTTAGGGATTTTGTTAGAGTATGCATGGAGGGTTGCCACCCCTTCAGGTGCAGTAGATGTTGAAAAACCATGCATCACTAGGCTTGATCACATGCATATATTGCAGAAACGGAAGCTGTGAGGCGAGTTTTTAAATCAATTTTAAGCTCACTTAATTAACCATTATTTCTTTTATCTTTTTATGCAAAGTTACAACAATAATAATAAAAAGATAAAGGGAAAAGAAGATTACACCAGATTCAATGTAGAGTTCGGCCTACTTCCTAGTCTTCATGGTCCATAATTTGCCTCACTCAAGGAGGACCTCATTGAATTCATTTAATCGAAAAAATTGCCTCACAAAGAGGACCACAACAATGCTTCACCAATAGAGGACTTCACATTGCCTCAACACAGAAGACTTCACATAATGCCTCACAATAAGGACATCACTCAATGCCTACCCAACATGTAGGACTTCCCACAGGTGCCTCAACATATGATGAATTCATTGGAACATTCATAAACAAATGTGTGAATAGTATCTTACAATATTAGCTCACTAATCACATGAATGACACTATTCACTTAATAGAAACAAACACAAAACAAAGAGTTTTTTTACATAATATATACAAGTTAAGCTCTACTCTCTTCTCTCTCCTTTAATCTCTCCTACAAAACACCCTAAAACATTCTATACATATCAGCTTTACAAACATAATCATTCACACTCAGAACAACCTCCAACAGTGGAATTTAAAAGTTTGCAATGGCTATTTTTTAAATCGTTGCACTCTAGACTCATCGTGCCCTAAAGTCGTCATGCCTCGATTTACCCTACGACTAAGTCTGTGCTCATATGCACTCCATCGAGTCTTGAATTCAAACTTGTCGCGTCTCAAACCTATTGCACCTCGCATAGTCACATTTTCGATCAAAGTTGTGCAATTTTGAACTTATCAAGTGTTAGTCTTCAACTTGTTGCACCCTAACCAGTAGACCTGTCGAGCTCTTAACGTGACCCACGACCGCTACTGTGCTCGTATAAATTTGTTCTTACACCATCTGCAGAGAACAACACATATACAAACATAAGCACACATATGCACATTAAAGCTTAAACATATAAAAAACAAGTGTTACTTATTTAATGTAGCTTAACTAAATTGTGGAGCATTTATGCAATACATTTTCTCGTCAAAATAAGATTGTAAAAAATCTCGGTTCATCAAGCTGCCCCTTTGTTATGAAAACAATTATTGCACAACAATATTTACAATCAACTTAGAACTCCCCCTTAATTAAGCATTCAAGTAAAAGCTCACTTGTAAAAGATGTAATGCTCAATTAAAGGTTCTCAAGCTACATATAATAAATAACTTATTAAATGCAACTTGACTCCCTCAATTAAGCATTATGGGTAAAAGCTTATTTGTAAAGATATGATGCTTAAAATAAAAGACTTAAATTATACTTAAAAAACAACTCATTTTTTAGCATACAAAAATATGCAAGCCTAGTATTTTAAAAAACCGTAGAAACGTTTTTCTAATATGTGGTTAAGCATTAACCTTAGAGACCTACTCTGATACCAATTGTTGAAAAACCATGCATCATTAGGTTTTATTATACGCATATATTGTGGAAGTGGAAGTTACGAGGTAAGTTTTTTAACCAATTTTAAGCTCACTTAATAAACCATTATCTCTTTTATCTTTTTACGCACAACAACAACAACAACAACAACAACAATAATAATAATAATAAAAAGATAAGAAAGGAGAAGATTACACCAGACTTAATGTGGAGTTTGACCCATCCCCTAATCTCCATGATCCACAATTTGCCTCACTCAAGGAAGACTTCATAGAATTCATTCAATCAAAACAATTGCCTCACAAAGAGGACTTCACAACAATGTCTCACCAATAGAGGACTTCACACTGCCTCAACATAGATAAATTCACACAATGCCTCATAACAAAGACTTCATTCAATGCCTTACCAACATATAAGACTTCACACAGTTGTCTCAACATATCAGGACTTCACTAAAACACTTACAAACAAATGTATGAATAGTGTCTTATAATATTAGTTAACTAATCTCACGAATGATACCATTCACTTAACAAAAACAAACACAAAATAAAGAATATTTTTATATAATATATGCAAGTTAAGCTCTACTCTCTTCCCTTTCCTTTTAATCCCTCCTAAAAAACATCCCAAAACATTATAATATATATATATATATCAGCTTTAAAAACATAGCCATTCACCCTTAAAAGAACCTCCATCGGTTGAATTTAAAAGTCCATAACATATATTTTTTGAACTGTTGCGCCCTAGACTTATTACGCCCTAAACTTGTTGTGCCTTAATTTACCTCGTGACCAAGTCTGTGCTCATATGCACTCTTGTCGTGCCTCAGACTTGTCATACCTTGAACTTGTCACATCTTACATTTGACCATCGACTAGAGCTGTGCAACTTTCAACTTGTCAAGTCTTAATCTTGAACTTGCCATGCCCTAATCAGTGGATCTATCGAGCCCTCAATGTGACTTGCGACCGCTGTTATGCTCACATAAATTTGTTTATGCACAATCTACAAAAAACAATACACATAAAAACACAAACATATATATGCACATTAAAACTTAAACATACCAAAAACAAGTTTTGCTTATTAAATGTAGCTTAACTAAGTTGTGGAGCATTTGTGCAATACATTTTCTTGTCAAAACAATATTATAACCAACCTTGGTTCAGCAATGGAGTGTTTGGTCATTATTACACTCACTAAGGCTATTAAGTCTCTCTCCTGTGACATGAAACCTAGTTATAGAGAGGGGAAGACAAAGTCAAACTAGTAGTTATGTGGAAGGACCATGGTTTCGTGAATGATAAAGTATATTGAAAGAGGCATGTGGATGGACTTTTCTAGATAGGTGAAGGTTCAATATACCAAGTAAGATAGAATGGATTTCCTTCTTTCATAAGAACTGATTTTGTTTGTACATTATGTAAGGACCCGTTATCACCCCTATATTGAAATAGGAGATAACGGTTCCCCAACCACATATAACCCCTAAGATTATATGTAAGGTTGCCTAAAGGAATTGTTTGAGTAATTGTTTATCTAATTCCATAAATATATTATACAATGGGAGACATAAATATTTTTTTTTTAAAACTTAAGTAAAGCAACACTACCACACATTTATGGTAAAGGAAACAACTAAACTTCTAATTAGCTAAATACACACATACATATATATACATATTACATCCAAAGGCTTCTTACAAGCCTTAACCCAAAATCCTCAAAACACGACCTAACTAATACTATATTTACACTATCAACCAAAATGAATCTCATCTAATCTATTACATTCATAAGGTCCATTGAGTCCGTGGTCATCTCTAATCCTCCAACCCATCAAGAAAATCTTCAAAGTCGGTTCCGTACCCCATACTCGTATAGAACTCATCGGAATCATCACCTGAAATAGATAAAATATGAGCCAAAGGCCCAGTACACAAGTAACGAATACAAAATGCGAAGTGGATCACACATTCTTAGGCTAAATGAACTAGCAACAATCACTTGTTCGTTAATAAGTATTTAGTTAGTAAGACAACACGGGAGTATTCAAACTCCGGGCAACAAGGATCTAGTATTACGTCCGCCTCCCTGAGTGGTCCCTACTGTTCATACAGACTAGGCAGCCCCACCTTCCGGCGTAGCCCGTAATACTAGGGGATCCTGAGTAACGCATCACGACGCTCAGGGGGTTGATATGAGCAGCTCGGATACTCATATCTCCTAAACAATTCTATCCATTAACGAGAAAGTACCCTGCCCCCAATCTGAGCAGGGTGCCGCTCTCCGAACCAGATTCAACGGCAAACAACAATCAACACTCATATATCAATAATATTTTCTTATTTTAGAGTAGTTTGATCTTGATGCCTATCCTAGCAAAGAGACAAGCAAGTTACTGCGTACCTGATATAGCTCGGGAATTAACGGGGTTGACTGGGCGAGGATCTATCACTGTTTAAATCAATATTAAATTCACACTTAGCTTAAGTACTAATTAACTAATATAAAAGATAAATATATCAAAGAAATCCAAATAAATTAATAAAGGTCATAAGAAAACGTTTAAACATCCTAATATACCCTAGATCGCTTAACCAATACTTAATTGCTCAAATAACAAACTTCGGAAAATTTTAGAAAAAGTTTTTAAAATTCAAAAGCACAGGGGATAGGCCGGCAGTCAAAGCCGGCGGCTTTGAGCCGGTGCTCGATGCTCAGAAAATCAACACTGCCAGCGCTGGCAGTGTTCAAGGGTACGCCGTCAGCCTTTGAATCCTACGCCGGCGGCCTTAGCCGGCGTAGATCCAAAACCAAAATTTTCAAAAACGTCCAGAGAGGTCTAAGCCGTCCGCTTACCTAGATACGCGGGCAGCTTTGACACATACGCCGGCGGCCTTGATTTCCGCTGCCAGCGTACAATATGACAGAATGAACGCCGGCTGACTTTTCCAGCGAAAGCCGGCGGCTTTCATCCAGCCTTAAGAATTCTGAATCCAACGCTGCCTCTAAGCCGGCGGCATTGAATTCCCAGGTGCCGGCGTACGTTCAAAAATAGGCCTATACGAAAATTGTTTTGGATTTCCCCTGTTTTACTACACTTGTTCATTTTTCAAAAATTTTCCAAACTTAGTCCAAACTTTCTAAAGCTTGTTATATGATTCAAATGCTATCCTAACAGCATGAATTCTACTTCTAATCATCAAAACACTAATCACACTTCAATTTCACACATCTACTACTCATTCTTCAATCTTCCAAGATACTCACCCCACACATCCACACTCCTATAAGATATATACTACCACTCTACTAGCCATTTAATCCCATCCACCCTATCATCCATGCACCAATTCAATCTCATACCAATCATCATCTCAAATCATATATATATATTCTAACATTTACAAATAATTCAACATAGAACATAAAAATAAAAGATAGAGTTTGTATTAAACTTACATGATTGAATCTTGTCTTGGAATAATATTCAAATCCTTAAGCTTGTGATAAACCTTGGCCTAGGGTTCAAGATTTTGGGTTAAGAAAAGGAAGAAAGAAAGAAGAAAGAAAAGAAGTAAAATTCGTATGGAAATTTGAGGCTGCCAAAAGGGAGGGTTAACTTGTCCAAATTAAAGTCAAATGTCATCCAAATCTCACCATTAGGGGTATATTTGTCCTAGGTTTAATTTAGGAAAATTTCAAATGCATTTGGGTTGAATTTAAGCTCAAAAGTGGATTTAAAGTTAGCTAAAATTTCTGTCATATGTCTAAGCAATTCAAAGGTGAATTTACTAAATTCTAAACATAACACATGCATATTAATTTGAAAAAGACACACACATTAATTACACTATACACTCATTTAGAGATATCAAACAATGATATAAATTTTATAAGACTATAAACATATAAACTAACACATTCACTAATCACATTAGCTAAACACTTATATATATATATATATATATCATTCCAATAACATATTAGCATACAATCTAAGGAATTCATGGCTATTTCACATTATGTTTTGGAATTCAGGTTGAAACTCCCTCTTTTTAATGTATAGAAGGAATTCTTTAACTATTTACAGGTGCCTCCATCATACCTATTGCAAAACTCTTGGAGGTCTTTGGTGGCGGTAGAGGCATTGGGTGTAAATCTAAGCTATCATCTAACTCCTTAAGTTAGCTAATACTTTTTTTTAGGTGAAGATGAAGGAGAGATGTTAAAGCTACCTAGTTGCTTGATTATCACCGTAGGATTATTAGTAGCTTAGATTCCTAACATGAAAGGATGAAAGTAAAGATTTTTAATGGTAGAGTGTTCCAAACAATTTGATTTTTGGATGAGGTGGGTCGCACTCATTTAACTAAGCAAGATAGTGAGATTGGTCCTAGTGACCAAGAAATGGTGAACAAGATAGTCATGTATTAAATCTAGAAAAGTGGTGCTCTGATTGATGTCAAGGTTGTTAAGTTTGTCTTTAAGGTATCGCACGGTAAGATTATTTTGTGGGAATAACTTGAATTGATGCAAAGAGAAGGTATTGCACATGGGCTGTCCGACCCTCTACCGTGTCGGGTTGAAGTGCTATAAGGGGAGGAGCATATCCACATATTACTAATATATTGGGGGAGGAGCTCTGCTTGCTCCATGATTGACATGAGCGGTTATGTTTGGTTTTGTTACTGTTTTTTTTTTTTTCCTTTTGATTTGACAACTTTCTATTTATGCAAAATGAAGAGTGCTACCTATTGTAGGTGTAGGGTTAATGAAGAGGGCAATTATTACATAGCACCTTAAGAAGTTTGTCAAGAAGGTCAATGTAACTATCATAGAAAAATGATTGACAATGGTGCTACATGGAGTTTAGGTGAGCAAAGGATGCTGCGACTTGGCAGGAAAATAGAAAGCTTCTTCCCATAGCTGGTAATAAATGTTCTAGGCAAATTTTTGTCAATAAAGCTATTAATCCATTAGAATGATGATCCATATGTATTAGGCCTAATTAGCATCTGTTTGACAATAAACAGACTAGACACGGATCAAATACTAATGATAAACAAATGATACACAGATGACAAATAACCAATTTTTACTCATAAAAAGATCAAATAGACCAAATATAGATCATATATAAATGACAAATAGATATAGATATAGATGAAAAACAGACCATCCAAGTAGACCCTTAGTCTTGAATCTACTAGTCACGAGCCTATAAGATAAGACACAATCAATAGGCACCAGAGGTTGTCCAACACCACTACTTTGATGCATACGTTAATAAGCATGGAGATAAATCAATGGCAACATAGCTAAGGAGTCATAAGATTGAATCTGTCTTACTCGAACTTAGTATGGGATACTTATAGTAGTGGCTTTATTATTGTTTGGGCAAGTAGATGAACTTAAATGAGGATACTGCCTCTTGATTATTTTAGAGAGCGTATCCAAGAGGATTTAGCAAAACCACATATTCATAAATTAGGAAACTTTCTAAAGATTGTAGTATAAAGTAGAGGCGGGTGGCAAGTTAGATTACTTTTCTAGAGAATTTGCGTGACATTAGCGGGTTGTAATAGGTTTGCCAAGAAATCATTGAGCTGCTGCTAAACATAACAACTCACTTTGGCCTTAAATTCCTTACCCAAGGTTGTCTCTGGGTCATCATGGACTTTAAATAGGTTGACTTATGGTCATGTTGAAAAGAAAAATTTTCAGAGTCCCTTGGCGTGAAGAAAATTTTTCAGATTTGATATGTTTTATCCAATGTCTTAATGTTATAAAATAAACAATTATATAAAATAGGTTTCAAACAAAGCCCCGTTGAAATTGAAAGGGGTATTTTATGGTTTTCTAAAGTTGTAAGGTAAATCAGCCTTTAAAATTAATTTTCACTAATTAGTTTAATTTTTTATTCACAAAAGAGTAAACAATTTTATGAGATTGTAGCTTCAATCAATGTTTCAATTTGATTTAAAAAGTACATTGAACATATATTATTTCACGTATTCTACTTATGAGCAACTATTAACTCTTTTAAAATTCTATCTCTAACTCTTTCAAGTTTAAAATTCTATCTCTAACTCTTTCAAGTTGAGAATGGGTGAGATAATACTTGAAACAATTTTGCGCCCATGAGACCACATATGCGTAGGAAATGGAGGATTTTAACCTAATTCTTCATACTTGGGATATAAGTGATAATATTATCAGATTATTAGGCAATCAACATGATCCCCATGTTTTATTTCATTGTTTTGGTTTCCTTTTTTACTTTTCTTTTTTTCTTCTTCTTTTTTTTTAAAGACAAATATTCTAAATGCGAAATTTGATCTTTCTTTTCCCCCAAAATTCTTAAGCTACGGTCCAATCAAGCTTTGTTTGGTATATAAACTTTGGGACATTTTCTCTGTCGAAAAAAAAAAAAAAATCCATTCGAACACTCTTTTAACTTCTTCTTTTTTTTTTTTTCTTTTTATTTCTTTTATTACATATAGATAGATAGATATTCGTCCAGATCCTAAATATTTTAAGTTAATTTGGCTAGATACTATGCTACAATCATCATACTATTCACCAACACTTTGTCCTTGAAATCGGTACAAATTGGGTTATTAAAACCATATGGGCCACGAATACCTTGACCTTATGTATCTCCAGAATCAAATGCTGAGAACCTTATAATATGAGCTTTGTTTATGTTTGCTTACATCAGAAGTTTGAAAACTTTGTTATACGTACCTTATTTATGTTGGCTTTATAACACATTCACATTGGCTAATGTCTCTTTATTTGTGCGGTTGTGCCGTCTAGTTTTAAAAAAATGTCTAAAACACGTGAGTAAAAAAAAAAGTTGAGAGAGAAAACCTGAACCCCATGTGAGACATGACAACAAAAGTGACTAATGTTCTTTTAAAATGGGTATTTTTGTTTAGTAATATTCTTGTACCGTAAGCGTGATTCGTGATATGCATGTGTTGGGAACATCATGATGTAAGTTTTTGCATTGTTTTTGTGGAGCACTAATTACTTCCACGAGTAGAATTAGCCCGTTGAAATCGAAGTTTGTTTGGCTAGGTTTTTTATGATAGATGCAGACTTTTTTTAATTTTTGTTAACAAATTTTTACTAAGAAATATATATAGATAAAAAAAAGTTAGCAGTTCCCATCAAAAGATCAAATATATCAAATATAAATAAATTATCAAAAGTAGAAAGAAAAGTATAAATATATCAATACATATAGTTTAATGTTGCAAATAGTATCTGAATTTTAATAAAATATATAATTAAGTATGTCAATTTTAAAATTATTCAATTTAATATCTAAAAATACTGTTGTACATACCAGTAGTACCTTCGTAATATTGGTTAGCATACATAAAAAAATTTTCTCAAATTAATTTAAAAATTTATGTATTTAATTACATATTTTATCAAAATTTAGATATTATTTGCATTATTTGCCTATAAACATATATGTATATTTTCATGATCTGGATATTTAAATATAAGGAAACTATTAGAAAGAAATTATCACATGTTATTTGCTTCGATCGTTACGTGTCATGGGTTATTTATATTTTCTCAACTGCCCTTTTATAGGAACTTGTGATTATATAATCTAAGGAAGACTTTTTGACTTAATAATACCCATAATGCAATGCCAGCCAATGTTATGGACCACTTAACCATTGGCAGAACAAATTTGACTCAAGCTTCCATCATGAGAGTCACCGCCAATGAATCACAACTTCAAATAAATTATATGTGGGTTCTAACTCTTTTATAGAAAGTTGCACATTCGCACTATAGCTTTTGAATAAGATAAGTACAACATTTTATATTTAAAATTTATTAATTTATGTAATTAATCATTTAAAATTTAAAAGTATCAATTTATTATTTATGAACTATTTAAGTTCATTGATAATACCTTGATAGGGTAATTAAATGTAAATATGAGTATAGTTCAATTAGTTAATTATAAAAATTAATAAAATTCAGATAATCAATTACAAAAATAGACAAAATTTAGAAGATAAATCAAATATTTTAAATATATCTAATTGCACGGATTAGAAAAAATTAAGATATCAAATATAGTATTCACCCTTTAAATTAAATTCAACAACTTACATCGCTCCTTAGTATTTTAAACTTTAATTCCAATAGCAATGACTTGAACAATAAATGTGAATATCTAAAAATCAACATATTCATATTTAACGTCACAAATCCACCAAAATAGGTCGTCATGATCCAACTACATAATGCATAGCACATGATTCCACTAAAGAAATGCACAAGCACACAAAAAATCTATCAATAAAAAATAAGCAAGAAACAAGATCATGTCGGAAAAATGAATATAAAAGCATTCATCTCAAGCGCCAAAGGATTCCAAAACAAGTGTAAGTACTCCAAGAGTACAAACTATATTTAAATAGTAATTACTTCCATTGAAATAGCCCAAGCTAATCTATTATACTAAATATATACACATATATAATTTATATATATATATATATATAAAGGAAAAAAAACTAAAGAAATAAACATGTACTGAGACGTCAATAGTTTGACTAATAATAACAATCTTGAGGGTTTATTTGTTTTATCATATTGTAATCATTTTGGCGTCATATTTTTATCGTTTTTAAATAAATATTTATTAAGAAATATATACTAATTAAAAAACTGACAGTTTGACTTATACATTAATCAAATAAAATCGATACATATATAATATAAATAAATGATAAATATATTGATATAATACAGATAAAATATAAATATAAATATGAGATCCAGGCTGGCGCTATGTTTTAATCCACCGACCGTGTCCGGCATTCCGGTTATGTCAAACAGTTCTCGGACTAGTGGCTGTGGAGAATGGGCTACAAATTTCCTCTTTTGATTTGTTGTGCACGGACCGCAAACGAAAATGGAAAAGGAAGAAAGGGGTCGCTTGTCTCCATTCGTTCGGTCAGCTAACATGCAATCGAAAAGGACATATAAAAAAAATAAAGAAAAATAAATAGTAGACTCACCTTCGATTATTATCCTAACGTATAACAAAATAATTTTATATATGATTTTAATTTTTGTGTGTTATTACTTTTCGGTATTGACATGTAAGTTAATTTATTAATAATGTAGAATTATCAGTAAATATTTTAAATAATTATTCAATAGTACATACTACTTCCATATAATTTGTAAAAGTTTTTAAAAAATTGCTATGTACCCATGTCTATTAAACATATAGTATGTTGATAGGAGTTACTCCTTTTTCCATGAAAAGGGAAAGTATATTAACAACGACTCCGTTTCGAAGAAATAAATAAGTAGGATTTAGATTGATGTTAGTGCAAATAAACAGGTGTGGTGCGTTAAAAAGTTAAAAAAAGATCTTAAAATAATGCAACTAATAATTATCACCTCATGGCACGTGACGAGTCTTTATTCGCAGAGACATGATTGAGACAACATTTGTTGGATAGTAAAAATATATATATCATGTATAACTACTAATAATATTCTAATACATTATGTGTGTGATTATTTTGAAAATTGCTCACTACCTTTCCATGTGTTAACAAATGATTGATAGTTACATACTCTATATAAATACACATGGTGTGTATTATCCATTAAATATTTTTCCTCGACTTAGATATACCTACTTTTACATGCATCTTTTATATATATTTTGTGAGAAATTGCAATATTTATTACTATTTCTCACAAATATAATGTTAGAAAATTGATATAGTTTATAAAATTACAAAAAAAAAAAAAAAGGAAAAATTTATATGGAGGGTTAAGTAGGTACAAGTACAAGATGAGTAGGATATACCATCTTACCCAACCCTATCAAGTAATGTATATAGTACTAAATTTTATATCCAAGATCTACCCTATAATATGTTGTTACCACCCTCTACCTTGTAAAGGGTTTAAATGGTGCTCTATCTAATATGTGAATTTTTTTTCATGTAACCTATAAATTTTCATCCTTTGTAAACTTTAAATTCATAGTAATATATATAGTTTTATATAATTTGGCAAAGCATCTTACTTTCATATATTCACTATACATAACTTATGTAGAAATAAATTTAATAACTAATTTTTTAATATCACTAGTTTTTTTATATACAAAATTTATTTATGTGTGAAAGTTGAAACATATAATAAATATCTCATATATTAGAGAGATGTTAGATAAAATTGTAAAATTTATAATAAATTCTAAAATTAGAAATTTTGGAGGCATTTCTATATTATTAAACCTTAAAAAGATAAATAACACTTTTATATAACTTAAAAGTTCAAGTACATATAATAAAATTTCTTTCAAAACAAAAATAATTAATTTTTTAATATAAAATAGTACAAGTTCTTCCAAAATATAAAAAAAAAATTCAAAAGGTAATCTACAAATCATAACTAGGTTTAGGCTCCTTGTTTTTCCTTAAAACACAAAACATATGCAACAAAAAAATATCTTTATTAATTTCTTATTTGTTAATTTTATTCTATATTTAATAGGTTGGATGGAAGATTTCAAAGTCATCTAGAACTTGTACTCTCTATGCATTAAATTATGAGTTTTAAGGTGGGTACGGGTACCTTGTATGATAGGATTTTCTTTTTTAAAATTTTTCTATGAAATGAACAAATAATTTAGCGTTTTGGTTTTTATGTGTTTTGGAAAAATAGAAATAGATAAATAAATTTTAGATGTACCTATTTTAGATAATTTTTTCATATATTAATTTTTTTTAATTGCACTAATTAATTAATATTTATTTTAAATTTAATATTAGAGACATTGGCAAAATTTAAAAAGAAAAAAATTTATCTAATATGTCATCTCTTAAATAAGGAGGCTCCTCTTTAAAAGAAAGGATCTCTTAAAATGAAAAATGTGATCTTCCTTTTTCACGTGTGAGGTGCCCCAAATGAAAATATGAAAATATGCTAGCCATCCAAAAGGAAAAATGTAAGTGCATATTGTCCTCAAAAGCGCTATGAGGAAATAAAAATTTGGAAAACGTTATGAAGAGGGCAAAGTCCTGTCTCGATCTACCAGCGAGTACTTTATTATATAACATACTATACCTATTTTTTTTTTAACTTACCACACTTAGTAATTTTAAAACATATCTACCACTTTGTACGGGTGGATCTTAAGGGTCCATTTGGATGGTCTATTTTTTATATAATTTATATTGAAATAATATGTGTAAATATATCAAAATTATATTTATATTTTATCTTTTTATGAGAATCATCAAGTTTTTTTTATCTGTATTTATTTTTTCATAAATAATTTATTAAAAAAAATTAAAAAAATGTTTATATCTGCTAAAAAAATCTAGCAAAACCTAAATCTTTCCTAAAAGCCATCTGAATGCAACTTGACCCAGGTTTTTCCCGCAATCTCCATCTCCACCAAGATGTAATATTCCAACTCTATTTTAATTTTTGGTGGTAAAATATCTCTCTCTCTCTGTTTGTTTTTTCTTTCTTTCTTTTTTTTTTTTTTTTTTTGTTTATTTTCCTGTGTTCTCGTTCATTTATATACCTTTGAGCTTATAAAGGTTCATATAGTAAAATGACGCATGCTCAAAGTGATAATAATAACAATAACAATAATAATAGTTAAATAGGCATAAGCCATATAATTGGTAAGATTGATCCCTTTTCGTAATTTGTCCATTGATTATATACTATTAAAGTGAAAATACATATATAATTTTATAGATTTAACATGAGACTTTAGATATTTGCTATTTCCAATATGCTGTCTCTTTTGTGTTTAGTCATTAGATATTTTATATATGTGTAATAAATTAAAAAAATTATAAAAATTCCTAAAATATAGGAAATGCTTCTTCAGTGGAAACAGTCAATTAAAGACAATAATTCTTTTTCCGCAAGTTAATTTGGTAAGGCCACTCCTTGGACTCGAACGGCACTTCAGTTCATCACGTATTCTTGTAAGGATACAAGCTTCAATTTTATACATTTTCTCATTTTCCTTCAGGGGTGAGAAAAATCCGCATAACAAGTAATCATACAATACTATACAACTTAATATGAATAATTAAACCAAACATACAAACACATGAACCAATTAAATTAAACCTTAGAGTTCATTTTCTAAGGTATGAACCCTTTAATGTTCCTGAGAGAGTTGGCTTTGAAAAGTGTGGATCTATAACACCTAAGAAAGTCTTCAAGATGTATTCAAGTTAGTTAACATTTGAACTCGTAAGTTTGGAAAATTTCAATGAAGTGTTATCCAATGGGAAGGGGGGTCGGGGGTGAACAAATTGTTTGCCAACATAGAGTTGACAAATATCAAAGTTGTACGAATGATTGTGATCTATTAGCCTTAACTTTGTTGGGCTCTAAGTTCACATAAGATACAAAAATTAGACACTTGGCAAACGTGGTCCATACTTATACAAATTGGGATTAGGTGAAAAGCAACTGGTGTAAGGTTTTCCCTAAACCTTAAGTCTATCATAAGTCACTCAAACCACTACTTGATCTTTCTCAACATAATCCATGTATTAGTTTGGGGACAAAGGTTCGTAAGGCCAAAGTACCTAGGACATCAAAATTTTAAATCATTTGCTAGACACAAATTGGTCTTCTTTTAATTGTACTACTATTTCATATCTAAAGGCTTTCTAGTTAAAATTAATGTGATTGAATAAGGAGGTGTTAAGGATAATAAAAAATGACAATAAAGGTCATCAACAAAAGAATTTGAGAAAACTAAAAATTTTAGTTGGCAGAGGAATGTTTCTTAGTCGTAAGCTAGACTAAATCTTTTGAGGGAAGAGAAGCCTTGGGTCCTAAAGGCAAGAACCAAATGGCTAATTAAGGTAGAACCAAAAGCTAAGCTCTTATAATAGCTAAGAGATCTAAATCCAAAATTTTAGTTTTTCCTTTTTTTCACCAAATACGAAATTAGATTATGGGAAGTGAAAACCTCATATCTTTAACTAAGAAGCACATATCTCAATTTTCAATACGATCTTAAGTGCTTATAAGCTAGTCATCAAAACTAGCTGGAATATCAAAAACAGTTTGTCCCTTTCATCAGAAGGCATTAGGTGTAGAGATTAATCTAACACAAATTAGAGAAGCCTTATGATCATCTTATTTAAAACCGATTTTTTTTTAATTTGTAAAAGCTAATAGTTCTAATCAACTTCAGTCACAACTTCCACAAGCAAGCAAACTTACCAAGTAGCATAGAAACATTTAGGTCGTATTCTAAAGGATCATTAGCATCAACGTACTCACTCTATTCTATTATCTAACCTAAGAATTCATAGATGAATGATATACATGATGTTAGTAAACTAGCTATGTATGTACTAGTTTCAAATCAATTCACAAAAAGAATAAGTTCAAATTGCAAATATTAGCTTAGATCTTGCTTCACTAATTCTTTATCATATGATTTCATAGAAACAACCTCAGTGAGATTTTTGTTTAACTTCTTGTACTGTTGAATTCACTAGATTATGTTAAAGCCTTTATTGAGATCATTAACTTCTAAATCTAAGTTAAACGACTAGAATCTCTTCCTAGCCATTAGCAACCTAAATTTTCATTAAAATCAAGAATCCTCTTATTAACAATAATATTTCATGAAAATCAATCAAATGATAGAAGGATTTCATCACTCTATTTCTAGACGTTATGAACAATCCTCATTAAGATATAGCTGAAATCATATATGAATTCATATGGTGCACACATATAAATACAATAAATGCAACTCAAGCTATTAATTATAAGAGTTTAGCAATATTTCAATAAATGTACAAGTGAAATCATATGGATTAGGTTTAGACCCATAAAATCTAAGTAGAAATCAATTATCTTTCCATGAGATATATCAAATTAAGCATGAATTCAAAGAAATAATGAGAAACTACGATAGAAAACACCTAAGGAGCATAGAAATCCTTCCAAATGAACTTAAATGAGCTCTTGAATTGATAAAAAAAAATCCTTGAAACCTAGCAAAGTATGGGTTTCTCTGACCAGAATTCTCTTTCTCTAGTTGGTTATGGTTCAAAAAGATCGGAGAATATTCACACAATGTTATTCTCTTTGTACATTATACACCTCTCTACATGTGTCTCTTTTTCTATGTGATAAAGGAGCTACATATATTGATTATAAAGCTGACTTGGCAAAACTGTATAACAAACTTCAAAATAGATTTTCATGCAAACATCAAAGGTCATTTTGTAGGTACAATTGCAAGCATCATTCAAACCACAATTGGCTCTAAGGAGCAATTCATCTCTTGTTTGCATTTGACCACAGTGGAGATTGTGGGGTCAACACCACAACAAATTTGACATTTAGCTACCAATTATGTAAAAATTGGTAGTGAAAAGTATTAGCTACCATTTTACTTTTTGGTGGTATCTAGCGGGTTGCTAAACGGTACATGTTACTGATTTTATTTTGGTAGCAAAAATTCATCCATTTTACTACCAAAATTTGGGTTGTTTAAAGTGTCACAAAATGGTAACAAATAATGATTATTGGTAGCTAAATGTAATGCTATTGGCTACTAAATATGATTTGGTAGTAAGAAAATTATACATTTTGCTACCAAATTTGATAGGTAAAAGTATTGTAAGATGGTAACTAATAATAATATATGGTAGTTAAAAGTCTATTTGGTAGTTAAAAGCCATACCATTAACTATTAAATAGATGTTGGTTCCAAAAGTTCATCTATTTTATTATCAAACTTTGATAACTAAAAGGATTGGGAAATACACTGACTAATAGCATTTGGTAACTAAAAAATATATCATTAGCTACCATATATGATTTGGTTACTGTGTATACATTATAATTAGTTCTCTTTTGGTAGAGAAAGTTGTATCCTGTGTATGTAACTTTTTATTAAAATAATCATAGTTTTATCATGATCTTTTTGCTCGCACTTGTTACATAATTCAATACTCTAACCATCCTTGTAAGTATACACACATTTATTATAACAAAGAAAAAACCTCAAAGAAGGTGAAACCAATAAATTTATTATATTTGACATTGACAACATAAAGTTTAAACATACATAATCTCTAATAATAATGTAATTAATAAACTTGACTAAAATGTGAAATACAAATTGCTGAACCATTAAGAAAGTCTCCAACTACATGTTGATTTTCCAAATTATAAAACTTGCAAATAACATTTGACAAAAATAGAATAGCATTGATATGGCATTTTTTAACTTGATATTGATAGGATCCACAAAGCCTCACCATCTCAATGAATTTGCGTAGTGAAAAGTGGGAAAAAAAAATTCAAACATAGTGAAAAAAAGGTAATATAAACCTTTTCTACTCAACGACATTTCTTTTCCATAATAAAAAGTAATTAAGACACACTTCAACAATATTATATACAAGAGAACATACCAATTCATATTTTGATTATTGCCATGTGATGATACTACAAAAGAACCATTCACTTAAGCTAAATTAATTTCTTATAAGTTAGCTTGCATAGTTGTCATCATCTTAGATTAATGTCTCACTATTTCTTTAAGTTCCTACACTTCGGCATTTGTATTATTCAATTCAACTCTTACCCTAGCTAACTCTTCAAGAGTGCTTGTTAACTACTCTTATGTTCCACTCAATTCTTCTCCAACACTTGTTAAGTCCTCTCTTAAACCCTTTAACCTCGGTAGAATGTGACTTATCTTTGTTTCATAGTTGAGGCTTTGGACCATCAAGTCCACAAACATGTTGAATTTGAGAATTCAATGTAAATTTTGATGAGACAATTTAATGCATAATCAACTATTTATTTGTTGTAAACTATACTTAATTAGTCATATATATTAGAGCTGGACAAATGGGCCATAACCCGTGGGTTGGCCCGTTTAACCCACTTTTAAAACGGGTTAGGGTTGATTTTTTTCAACCCGTTTAAAAGCGGGCTAAAAAAGCCCAGCCCGTTTAACCCACGGGTTAAAGCGGGTAAACCCGCAACTGGCCGGGTTGGCCCACTTTTTTTTTTAAGATTAAAATAGGTTTTAAATTTAAATTTGAAACATAAAATAGGTTGCTTGTCCTCAATGAGTTGTGCGAAGACAAAGTTGCATATTCAATAACAAACATTCTGACAACAATCTACGGGCTTGACATTTAAATAAATTTGATTTGACATGTAAACACTTTTCTCATGCACGTAACGATACGTATGAACCTTAAGTGATAGTACTGAAACAACAATAGTCCCTTTGAAATTTCATTGAGAATATTGGTGAGTTATATTTAAGAGTACTTTTTTACAATTACGACTAATTGTTGTTCTTAGGAAAGAAAACAAATTACAACATTTTCAATATATATATATATATATATCAAATTTGGGCCAATTTATGTGTGTATATATATATATATATCAATATTATTCAAGTAAGAAAATAAACAAGCAACATCGAAGTCCACCAATTGAAGAGCAGAAGAAGTCGGCCGAAAAAGAAGAGCAGAAGAAGCCGCCTAGCCCATAAAATGAAAAGTTCATGCCAGCCATTCCATAAATCCATGCATCAAGTAATGAGACCAAGCAGTAGAATAGGCCCAACAAGTCAAATTTCCAAGCAAGTTCTCATGGTCCAGCGAGCAAGTCTTTAACCCAAGAAAATGTAATATTTTTTTTTTTTTGTTGAAATGGGGTATCCAATATTAGTATTTTTCACTTGAAAAATCATGAGAGATGACGTTAAATTATAAGACTATTAGTATAATATTGTTCTTTTGTTAAATTTTAAATGAGTCAAGTTAGTGGGTTGGCCCGTTTAACCCACCAGCCCGCATGGGCTAGGAAAGGTTGGCCCATTTAACCCACTTGCCCAGCTCTCTCTCTCTCTCTCTCTCTCTCTCTCTATATATATATATATATATGCATGCTTTGTGCGTATTTATAGTGTTTTCTATAGGTTTTAGCAGAAGCAAGAACTGTCGAGAGCAAGCCATAGCAAGTGGTCGAGGGTTGGTCAAGGCTTAAGTAAGCCAAGAAATGAAGACGTGACAAGTTAAAGTCCAAGGACAAGGCAAAGAAGTGAATAATGCTATCAAAGGTCACGTCAATGGCTCGACATGATGAAGATTTAGGGTGTAATAGTTCAAATTTGAGCATCGAAGAAGCACGTATGTGGAGAAGCTATCGAAGGCAAAATTAGGGTGCAACAGATTGTGGTGTGATGAGTATTGGAGACGCAATGGCTTAAAGTTAAAGCTAATGTGGCGAGAAAAAAGCCATTGAAGCGCATTTAATATTTGACAGATTATAGATGTTATGTCTAACGGACTTTTGAAATTCAAAGGCTATTTATATATAAATCCTAGAGAACAACAAAGTGAGTAGAAGGGCTGAATTATTTTACGAGCTTAATAACTATGATCAAACAAATTCCTTTTCTTTGTTGACTTGTACATAATATTTGCAAATTATTAAGAGAGAGAAAATACACTTTAGTGTTCAGTTCAAATTTATTACTATTCATTTAAGAGCACTTAGAGAGAGAGAGAGAAAATATTATATTTCCTAAGTTATGTAACATTTCTCGTCTCGAGCTAATTTTTGAAATTAATTAAAGTAGTGGTGAAGACCTAGTAATGTGCCTAAAAACCTTAGACACAATGATCTCAAACGGGCACGCACCAGATCCCAATTTCAAATGCTCAAACAAAATAAAAATTGTGTTTTATGGGTTTTTGAGTATTTATGATTGCAAGGAAATAAAATTGATATGATCGACATTGATAAGGATATGACGCACCAAATAAACTCGAAATACACTCACTCTCATTGATATTACACACAACAAGAAAAAGTGATTTGATCGCCACAATCTGTAAGAAATTAATAAGATCGGTTTGATGGCCACAATCTAAAAGATTGATAAGATCAGAAACTCGCCACAATCTAAGTAATAGATTGATAAGAGTAAACAAGAGAAAATCTCTCAATAATATAATATCAAATGACCAAAAGCTCATGAGTCTCAGTATAAAGGGGATATTTGTAATAGTTCCTCAAAAGACCTAATTAATGACAATAAAGACTAAAAAGATAATAAAGACTAATAACTATGAAAATAAGGACTTTCTATATCGAATTAATAAATATGACATAAAGACTAATAAATATGAAATTAAAAACTAGACCTAATTAATGACAATAAAGACTAAAAAGATAATAAAGACTAATAACTATGAAAATAAGAACTTTCTATATCTAATTAATAATCCATAAATAAAGCTCCTATAATATAAGAACTCTTCTTCATGCCATCTGAAATATTTAATAATTTTGACTAGTGAATTTGATCCCATCATCACCCCTAGGCTAAAGAAGATTCGTCCTCGAATCTCAAATGAATATCCTCCAGGATCGAAAATTAGCCTGCAAAATCCAAATAATGTTAAATAATCACATCCAGTGAAGCTAGGCTCACGAATCGCATCCTGCTCTACAAATCCCCTCTAGAACAGTAACTCCCAAAGTGTCTCAGCATTGACTCCAGAAGCTCTTAGCTCGCTAACACCACAATTATCTTTAACCCATTCTAAGGAAGCAATGAAGCAACAAATGTCAAGTCGATGTTGCACAAATCAAAATAGTGTTTCGATCCCACATGAATACTTTGGTGAATCTTGATAAGGAATCTACCCCCGCTGAAGAGAATCATCAAGTTTCCCAACGGTTCTCATCCTAAAATTAAACCATTTATATGCCTCCACCTGCACTATAATGCTACCACATAAAAATCTCACACTTCTCCAGTATATGTAGCCATCATAGAGGCTCTAATGAATTCCAACAAGCAATTAATATGATCTCATAAGGGAAATAAAATTATAGTAACCTCCAACTCGTGGCAACCCCATCAACACATCAAAATAGAAGGAATAGAACTTAGGGAGATGTACATAAAAATACCTAAAAGACTCAGCAACTCCATATGCAAACATAGGCGGTATCAAATCAAATCCTTGTAGGCTCAGGGACATGTCAACTCCATCTCTTCCCATCACCAAAGGAGGTAATTCTTCCCCATTGTCATTACTCATATCACCAGTGTCTTCCACCTGATTCACATGGTCATCTTTCGAATTCTCTTCAAAAATTCCAACACTGTCTTTCTCAACCAAGGAAACCTGCTTATCGTAATTCTCTAGTGAAGTAATCATTACTGAATCCCATAGTTGCATAGTCTTCTCTACCGTAAAAAAATAAATTTCTTCCCTTAATACTACCTCGATAGCTTCCTGCAAAGTTTGAGAACTGAGACGACTAATACTCTTAGAGATGTTATAGTTTAAGCCACGAACAAATCTAGCGATGGTGTACATAGGAGACTCTTTCAATTCGCTTCGTCTAACAAGCGTTTCAAACTCTTGAGCATACTCTATAACACTCATACATCCCTGCTTTAGCATCACTAATTTCTCAAATTGATGATCTTCATAGTCAACTGGAAGAAATTTTTCTCTCAGGAATCTTTTAATATAGCTCCATGACACACCTTCACGATATCCCTCCATCATTCGCTATAACATATGGATTTGCCATCACAACTTGGCACTACCAGTCAATTTCTTTACAATGATAGCCCCCAATTTACAACTAGTAGGCAGAAAGGTTCTAATACATTAGTCCATATTAAATTCCCCATCTAAGTATTTGCTAGGAGAACCATAACCATCAAATTCAGACAAATTCTTTTCAATTTCATTCAACGCCATGTCTATCAAATGGGTTTCATAACAGTATCTACGAGCCATTATTAATCCATAACCACAAATAGCTTCTTCTTTTTTTTTTTTTTAATTTTAAGAAGACAATAAGACTCAAAACACTAATCTAAAAGCCCTAGACTCAAAGAAGAACAAAAAACCCTAGACGAATCCTAAGCTCCAATACCAAAAGATGATGTGCCTAAAAACTTTAGACACAGTGATCTCAAACGGGCACGCAACATTTCCTAATTTCAAATGCTTAAACAAAATAAAAATGGTGTTTTTTTTCGTTTTTGAGTGTTTATGATTGCAAGGAAATAAAATAGATATGATCGACGTTGATAAGGATATGACACACCAAATCAACTCGAAATACACTCACTCTCATTGATATTACACACAACAAGAAAAAGTGATTTGATAGCCACAATCTGTAAGGGATTGATAAGATTAGTTTGATGGCCACAATCTAAAAGATTGATAAGATCAGAAACTCGCCACAATCTAAATAATAGATTGATAAGAGTAAACAAGAGAAAATCTCTCAATAATATAATATCAAATGACCAAAAGCTCATGAGTCTCAGTATAAAGGCGATATTTGTAATAGTTCCTCAAAAGACCTAATTAATGACAATAAAGACTAATAACTATGAAAATAAGGACTTTCTATATACAAGTTTTGGAGAGCAATAAAGAGAGTAAAAGTGCTAAATTATTTTACAAGCTCATTAACTACAATCAAATAAATTCCTTTTCTTTGTTCTCTTGTACATAATATTTGCAAATTATTAAGAGAAAGAAAATACAATCTAGTGCTAAATTAAAATTTATTACTATTCATCTAAAAGCATATAGAGAGAAAGAAAATATTTTATTTCCTGAGTTATGTAATATTGCTCGTCTCGAGTCAACTTTGAAATTAATTGAAGTGGTAGTGAAGACATTGATAGAGACAATTTAAGGACTGTGGAAAGTAGCAAGTGGATTGAACTCCACGTTAAATTTGGCTTGATTTTCTTTAACTCTATCTCTTTAATTTATGTTTTATATCTATTGTTTATATATCCGCTGCAAATTTATTTGAATTTTGATCAGCTTGAATTAAAATTAATTATTTAGGGTTTTTTATGCAAATATTCAATTCACCCCTCCCCCCTTCTTGAGTATTTGAAGTGTTATTTCAAAACACACCCTAAACATTCACCCAGGACTTTATTGCAAATTCATCTTCAGTTGGTGGTTGTTGATTGTTTGGAGGAAGTTCATCTTGCATAGCGATCATTTTGGCCTATCATAACATAATAGGGTAAGTTATACTAAAAAATATCAATATTTAGGGGTAAATTCATTTAAACTATCAACTTTTGAAGTGATTAAAAAGAAAAGTCAACGTTTTGTAAAGTGATCAACGTTTCAAGTAGTTAAAAAGAGAAATGAACATTTTGTAAAGTGAATCAAATGAGGTACCAACATTTTGCATAGTTTATTTAAGGTATCAACATTTAGATTGGTTTTCATATAAGTTTCTTTAGTTTTCATCAATAGTCAATTATTAATATCTTATTTAACTCACTTTGTGAAATATTAATTCCTCTTTTTAACTACTTGAAATATTGATATCTTAAATGAAATTATCTTTAAATTTTGATACCTTAAATAAACTTTGTAAAACGTTAATATCTCAAATGAACTTATACCCAAACGTTAATACATTTCGTTGCAATTTACCCTAACATAATATATAATGATCACTAAACATGGAATGCCTTATAAATAACATCATATAATTAACTAGAATGATAACAACAATGAACTTACATAGTTTTGTTTCGTATGAAGAGATGCCTATTGACCATTGCAAAAGTAACAACATTTGAACAAAGATATGCGATTGCATTTCTGAGCATAGAATAAACATAAAATTACCAAAATAAGTAATTATTAGATTTTTTTTTCTCGAGTAAATGAATAAATAAAACCTTACTGCTATACGACGTGCTTTTATAAATGATTGAGATCCATTATGATGCACATATGGTACTTTGCTATGATTTTAAAATCTTGCCCTTAAGCATTTTTGCATATCAATTAAGTTGAATAGAATAAGTGAAAGTTTATATAAGAAAATATTGTAATAAACATAGTTCAAAGTAACCGACCTTATATTTCTCTAAATAAAAAATATAGAACAAGGATAACCACATATCCTCTTTCCCATTTAGGTTAATAATATAAGGTGTTTCCCTCTCTCTTTTTCCTCATCTTAACTTTTTGTATTAGACATGACACGTATGGCTAAATTGTTTGTATAAATTAGCAAACATAGCACTTGAAGCTTTTCAAACATGAGATTCATCATTCCATCCTTTTATATCAAAGCATTCCTAACATATTTAGGAAAATGAAGAAAAAAACCTAGAAGTTTTGTTTTCTAAAGCATACAAAGCATTAAGTTAGATTTATATACCTACATGTGTGCATAAAGTTGGTCGTTATGTTTTTCTTCAACAACTTTCTATCCAGTACAATTGAGTGGACAATGGAAACATATTTGTATGCCTATCTCAATCGAAAACATAGATGCAAAATCTCCTATAAGTCTTCCATTTTCAGTTGTAACTTTGATAATAGGTTTGATACCTTAGCTATGCAACTTATCCAAATCTAAGTTGTGACTTTTCCTTCAAACAAGAGGCTTCTCCATACCACCTAAGAGATTTCAATGTTATAATATCTTATAACAAGCTTAATAGAATAATACTAAGAGATTTCAATGTTATAATAATCTTATAACAAGCTTAGTAGAATAAGAAGTATTCATAAAAAGATTTAACAACATGATCTTTTTATTTATACGATCATTTCACAAATTAATTTCTGTTTTCACCGTTTAATCATTTTAAGTTGTTTACATTAAATAGAATCAGATATCAATTATTTCTAAGATTTTCATAAATACATCCATTTCTAAAGTCAAATATTTTTGCACAAAATGCTACTCCATGATGGTAGATTCAAAAGTTTGCACCTTGGTTTGACTAGAAAGTGGTTCTTTCATTACGTCGAAAATCTATGTCAAAGAATGAATTATATTCAAGCCTAACTAATTGTTACACTTCTTTAAACATTAAACTAGGAATGTTCTCACTAGAAAACAACTTATAATATATAAAAGAAGCATCCCTTTAGTTCTCTCTATGATGTTACAAGATTTCAAGGAAAAACAAGACACTAAAATATAAACATCTCGAATTTTCTAATCATATAATCTATATTATTTCTATTTCAATTGTTTTATTACAACACACCCAATTGGAATTTTTTGAATTTCCTTTTTCATATTAAACTCATAATAGCATTTAGATTTACATTAACAACATACTAAACTAATCTTGTCAATTGTCATATTAATATTTAAGAGCTACTCATGAATCTCTTTTCATGTCATGCTTGTCAAGACGTGGCAGCATACTTACAAAATTTTTCCAAGCTAGAAATTTCTAAAAAAGAAAAGTTAATGCTTTCAAGTAATATTCATAAAAAGATTTAGAATAACAAATGAATAATGTGAAGGACTACAGTTACAATCACTTGTTTAAATAATATTTATGTCCATGTATTAACTCAACTCGTATATTTCCCTTTGTTCTACCATGGTAAAATTACCTAACCCCGGTTAGCATATCTGTCATGTGCTGAAATGAAGTCAAGGCATACATAGTCTAGTCGTGCATAATACAAAAGCATTACACATAAGGCTATCTAAAAAGATGTCGTTTATTATGATCATTTGCTAATCAATGTTAATTTTTGAATAATGTAATTAAATTTTGAAAACAATTGGATCAATAAATGAAAATAAACATTCATAATTACATTTCCCAAAAACTACTCTGTCGAGTAGTTCATTATATATGTTACAAATCAGTACCTATCTCTGGTACTTTAATAATATTGAGTATCTAATCTATCAAAACAAAAAAGTAAGTTAATATATTAAGTTATAGACCATAGGCTTACAGATAAGCCTTTCATAAAATTACAAGTTTGAAAAGTGAAAACGAAGTCTTAATAATATATATGACACCATATGTCCATGGTTCCTAGTCTTCCTACTTATCAAGAAATTCATCAAAGTCTATGTCATATCCCATGTAATCATAGGAATCATCATCATATCCCATGTAATCTGAAAATGTGAGTAGAAGCCTAGTACAACAATAACACATTCAGAAACAAGATAAACACACACACTTAATCTAATGCAATACAACAAACAATAAATTTTATCTTCAACTTTTAAGTATAACAAACAATAATGGAGTACTTACACTCCGAACAACACGCTATGGGAATCCGAAAGTCCTAAGTTATAGCAACTGTTTAGGAGGTTGATATAAATAGTCCAAATACTTATATTCCCTATAGGAATATCTAAGATAATAGCTTCATCTAGGATTTATAGCTGTTACACGTCTTTACTTATCTTAATTCATAATCTCATTTAGTTTAATCAATCTCATAAATGTGAACTAAATCATATTACTTCTTGTTAAGCAAAGGTAAATGTTATCTCGATATTGTTTTCCCTATCAGCTATTCGCTGAGCCATTAATAATTATCTTTAACAAAGATAGGTGGTAGCCTAAGCACCTAACTACCATACTAGTATCACCTAGTAAGGTTGTCACTCTTTGAACCACATTAAACGACACAAGTACAAACAAGTCAATCATTTATTAGGCCATCTTGAAGTTTTAATTCATTAAAAATGCCTATCCTAGACAAGCAACAAGCAAGTTTCTACGTATCTAAATAGATACTTGATGTATCTTGAAATGAATTGGAAGATAGATACAATCAAATAGAGGGATCTATTCCAAAGAAATCATCTTAGATGAGATTATAAAACCATTTTTCTACTCATATTTAGTTAATTAGTTAGTCAAGTTTTAAGTATTATATTACCGAATATATCCTTAATTTATGATTAAATTCATTTATTATATTTTTATTTAGTTTTAAAATAGGAGATCTATTATGGCCATGATCAAGGTCGCGATTCTCATCACTAGCACCATCATGTTTGTGACTAGGGTTGTAAGTGAGTTAAGACAGCTCCCAAGTTACTCGAGTTCGACTTCGTGAAAGCTCGAATTTGACTCGTTTATAATCGAGTCAAGCTTAAGTTTAAGCTACTTAAGTAGCCATCAAGTTTGAGCTTTAAAACACTCGGCTCGGTGAGCTCGCAGGCTTAATCGAGTTTAATTGAGTATTAAATTAAGTCGAGTCGAGTTTGAGTTTATCGGGTATTAAATACTCTTTATAATTAAATCAATATTTAAAAGAATATCTGAGCTTTATTGAGTCGAGTTCGAGTTTAAAAATCAAAGCTCGATCTAGTTCTAGTTCAAGATCAACCTTCGAGTTTTTTATTCGAGTTGAGTTTGAGCTTGGTACTGCATCGACTCAACTCGACTCAGCTCATTTACAACACTATTCATGACTAAGGGCATTTAAAAAAATGTGAAGAAGGCTCAAAGAAGATCACGCCCGTTATGGTTGTTGTGATAATGGGTACCATAACACCTGTGATAAGGGTATCTCAAATTTTCAAAAACATGTCAAGGCTATCGCGTTTGGGATCATGATCGTTATAAGTATCAAATTTTGTATAGAGATGATCATGGGTTTCATAACGCTGGTTATCACCCAAAAACTAATCTCTTGAGGAGATAACACCTTACATAATGCCCGTTATCAGACAATACCAAACCTATTGTTCTTTGTTTATAAGTTTTCAAAATTTCACATACACTGACTAGTTAATATAGTCCATTTCTAGCAAAAACATTCCAACATCAACATATATTCTCAATATCAACTTCAACAAGTTCATATACATACTACACATTCATATATATATAATATATATTTCATTTCATCAAACAAACAAAGCTTATTATACATGCGTTTAAGTGGTGAACCATCAACTTTGTTACTAAAACCTTATATGTCTAACACCATTAACATCAACAACTATGCATTCAACAATAGTTCAATATATAAACAAAATAAACTCACTTATCTAATAAAACAAACAAAACAACCTCTACTAATCTTCTCTATTAAGTTAGAGAAGCTTACTCAAACCTTTGTTTTACCTATTTTTCAATTCTAATCTTCAAACTCACTTAAGAATTTATTGAAATAGAGATGGATTAGATGGAAGAAATAAGCAAATTAATGAATAAAGAGAATAAATATAACTTTATCTAAATTGAGCTTGACTTGAAGGTGGAAACTTGAGGGATATTTTTGGGGAAAAGGAAATTAATGTTTATATATATATATATAATTTAAATTGCAAAAATGCTACTGAGATGAAAATAATCCTAGTTTTAGGTAACATGACCTAGATGAAGTCAGGCACTTATGACTTCATCTTTTCAAGGGACAAAGTTGACGGGGCTAATATTGCCCATCTTTTTCTTCTTCTTCCCCACTTCACTCGTAAAGAAACCTCAAATTTTCGTAATTTTACTCCATTCCAACACTATTTTTGATCAAATTGGCACATGTTCTTGGTTAATTTCAATCACCAGATCATACAGACATCAATTCTTGCAAAAATCAACCAATTAACCCTTCAATCGTTAAGGACATAATGAACTCCATAAGTAAGTATCTTGAGCGTCTCTTCAATTTTTCATGATTATTGATGTTGCAATGTATATTTTTTGGTGTTGTATATGTTTTTGGATGCTTTTTTTTTTTTTTTCAAATGTGGAAGCAACATTGTATGTTATTTGTTAAATGAGTTGTATCTTGGAGTGGTAATGGGATTTTGATGTTTATTGTATGCTTAATTGATGTTGCATTGTGGACATCGTATGCTATAATTTTGATGTTACTATATAATTTTAGAATTTAGGAATCAAATTATAAAATCATATATTATTATATGTCTTACACCTTGATCATGTTTGATGATGTTAGAGCCTACATCAATGAAATATTTTTATAAGAATGAGATGGATAAACTAGTATTAGTTATATTGGGGGAGTGTAATTCATAACTCATTATCACATTTCATGCATTTAACCTATGTTTTATGACATGGTAGGTTAGGTATGGAAATGGATAAGGCCAAGTTTATATTTTACACTCACGACAATATTGTGGAAGGAAATAAAGGTTTTAGTTATGATAAGAAGCCAGTTGCTATGGTCAGTGTCAGTAAGAACTCTATGTAAGAGCAAATACTAAACAACAATTGCAATAGACTTAAGATAAATAGGTCCACACATCGGGTTGAACTATGTCATGGGGTAGCTATAGGAGATAGGACACTATGTTATGATATTGTTCTAGTAACCGATGATGATGTTGCATAGGAGATGTTGGTATACACAGAATAGTCAGTAGCTATATATGTCTAGATATTTGAAAAGAAATTGTTACAGGTACCTATGGGTAACATGGCCATTAATGGAAATTGTGGTAGCTAAGTATTGGCAGATGAGAACTCTAATCCCACTCCAATAACAATTGGCAAGCAAGTTCAGATGAATAACTTTGAAATGGGTGCACCTAATTGGAGTTATGGTCATGATAATGACGCAATGTAAGACTTATCAGTAAGTGACTCTAGTGATGACTATGATGAACATAGAAATGATTCGGTGATAGGTTTATCCTAGCAGGTTACCACTATTGATGTACAACCTAGGGGTTATGATTGGCACCATTTTGTAGCTCTTACAGATGTTGATGCAACAAGGAACTTAGTGCCAGTACCTTTTTCATTGCAGATGTAGGTAATGCATATGCTGCTTTTGATGATGAGTAGGAAATGAGTACTGGAAATTAGAGCTTTAGTTATGAATTCTAGGTTAGGATATAGTTTTAAAGTAAAGATCATTTTATACGAGTAGTTAAAATGTGGCATATATCGAACTATTACAATTTTAAGGTGGTAAACTTCAATCTAAGGTCATGGGCAATTGAATGCATAAATGCCCACAATAGTGGTTATTAGTGAAGACTTAGAGGCAGCTATAAGAAACATAATGGATGGTTTCACATTATCAAATATGAAAGGCCTCACATATATTTAGATGAAATCATTGGACAGGATCATTCTCGATTGGACTCTACTAACATGTATAGGTGCAGTATAATGGAGATTTGTAATTCTCAAGATGTGAGGGCGAAGGACCACCACTTAGCTATCTTGAAAGAGTTTGGGTATAATGTTGATATTAAGCGAATTCATGAGGTGAAGCGAAAAGGCTATTGTACAAGTATATGGCAACTGGGAGGATTCATATGCGAAGCTCCCGCATCTACTTAATGCGATAGCTGAGGCAAATCTAGGAGCAAATGTCAAATAGAGAACTATTGAATCAAATACTACAAGGCATGTCTTCCTTGATAAAGTCTTTTCAGCATTTGCTCCTTGCATTGAAGCGTTTTAACACTATAGGTATGTTCTGGATACATGATTGAATGTTCTAATAAAAGCTTATTAGCAGTGAACTAAATTATTTTTGTTAATACTTTATAGACCCGTGGTCACAATTGATGGTACCTTCGTGTATAGCAAATACAACCATAAGCTGCTTATTGTAGTGGCAGTGGATGGAGCAAATCATATCATGTCATTGGCATATGCTCATGTTGATGAAGAGAACGAGGACACATAGAGTTGGTTCCTTGAAAATTGTTGGAATACATTATCAAGGATTGCTCCAACATTTTCTTGATATTCGATTGCTATGCCAGTATTAAGAGTGCAGTTAAGGGTGAAAATGTTTTGTGACCTAAAGGCTGGTCTTAAAGATGGTGTATCCTGCATGTTGTCATCAATTTCAACTCAAAGGCCAAAAGCAAAGAATACAAAGAATTAGTGAAAAGATCGACTTACTAAACCCAAATTAGAAAATTATATGGTTACTTTAATGCAGCAAATCAAACTAGTCCATGAACATCGTGATATTTTCGAGAGTTTCTTCCTTGTATGTGGACTTTGTCTTATGATAAAGGCATAAGGTTTGGAATTAGTACAACAAACGTGACTGAAAGTTACAATTCCATTATTAAAGATGCTTTGTGCTTAGCAGTGGCAATATTAGTGAAAAAAACCTTTTACAATTGCAACTCAGTTTTCAACAAGCAAAGACACGAAGCAAGTGCAGCAATAAATTTGGGCAAGGTGCTGATAGATTATTCTACAAAGAAGTTTGAGAGGTAGAACAACGTGTCAAGTGCCCCATCGTGTTACATGTTTCAACTATTAAGAATGTATAGTTGAGTAACTAATTGCACCGCGACCTACAATGTACGGTCATAAGGGAGATCATATACAAAAAGTTGAGTTAATGTTAAGTAGATGTACATGTAATAAGTGGCAGACCTGTAATATTCTATGCTCACATGTAATGACAGTAATGGATACTCTAAACATGGATTGTGTTGCTCAAGTAAGGCAGTGGTATAGGTAGGAAAATCAATGAAAGGTATATGGGCGTTCATTCATACCCGTAGTAGATAAAGCAAATTAGACTTGTATTGATATTCCAACATGTTACCCCTTCCCTCAACATATAAGAAAAGGGGGTAAGCTAAGGAGAAGTGCTTCAAGAATGAGATGGATATTCGAGAGTGCCCCCCAGGATACTTATGCAAGTCATGTAGCTAGTTGGGGCATAATATTAGAAGTTGTCCAATTAGGTGAGCGGCTAGGGAGACAACAATATACCAGTCGAGTTGTAGTGGTATAAATATGTTTATGTGATTTGTTTGTTACATGTATATCTCTCGATATCTGTTGTTTTCTCCTTTGGTTACTTACATGATTTCTAATATTGTATATTACTTTTTTTGTTTTGCTACAATGGATTCGAGACCTCTAAATGACTCCTTATTGATAGGTCAAGTTGTTCATAAATTGATACCTTCGTAAGCGAGCCAGGTAATATCCTTTTCTCACATTGTTGACTTTTCGCAAACTTCGCATGAAGTTCTTTTTTCAAATGCAAGAGCATGTTGTATTACATTGTCATAAGAGAGAAGCGAAGCTGAGGCAACAAGATAGTATACCTACACGGTTGGATGATCGAATCATTCCCTATTTATCTTAGGCTGGCTTTATAGGCATCTCACATATACTATTTGTTCCATTAGATTAGAATCTAGTCATCGCTTTAGTTGAGAGGTGACGCTCGGAGACATATACGTTCCACATGTCGACTAAAGAGTGGACAGTTACGCTAGAGGATATTGCAATTGTCATGGGACTCCTAGTTGATGGGCATGTAGTTATTGGCATGACATGGTTAGATTAGCTAGATTTATGCCACCATTAGCTTGGAGTTAATCTAGATTCGAAGGCTGAGATAGATAATAAGAGCTTGAAGATGTCATGTTTTGATAGACACTTTAGCACACTACCCGATGATGCCAATGATATCACCATACGATGCTATGCTAAAGCCTATATTCTATTACTATTGGGGGAGGGTGGGGATAAATTAATGAATCTTGTTCATGCTATGTACCTCTCTCTACTTAATGACTTTGAGCTAGTAGGTCAGTATGCATGGGGAACGGCTTGTCTGGCATGGCTCTTCAAACAATTTTGCATGGCTTCCCACATTGACATGAGTGATATGGCAAGACTTCTTATCGCTCTACAAATCTGAGCCTGGGAGCACTTCTTACACATTGCCCCCATTTTTCAATAGATCACATCAGTTACCCAGGGCTGCCCTCTCATCAGTTATTAGGGAGCTAATTTTGATGTCACTCGATGCACCACACATGTTACTTCAGATTGACTTGCGGGGACGTATAGAGTGAAATTGGGCAATAGAGGACACTAGGTGGATTGCAGAGTGGGATGGCAAGCACAACCGAGTTGTGGACATACCAGACATCCTTAATGGTACATCTGAAGATTACTATGATTAGTACAATTGAATCATCAAACACTAGATAAGTCGTACAGGGACCATTATACGGTAAATGGTAAGTTAAATGAATATATATGGTATATATGGATGTATATTGTGTTTGTTATTTCCTAATTTAGATGTTCAATGTTAATTGCAGGCTAGTTTCATTTACCAGGTCCTTAAAATGCCACCTAAGGATGCTCATGTCATTGCATGATATGTTATAGTTCATGGGACTCAATATCAATGATCCAGCAGCAACAGCTCTAGCACCAACACCTGACATCATTGGTGATGAGGATGCCCCACATCCTTAGCCAACATAGAGATATTGACTACTAGGGAGAGGCGTAGGCGAGAATAGGGTCAAAAGCAAAGGCCAGGCCAATACAGAGCTGCAGATATCAGAGATAAGCCTTTGCCCTCACATGTCCATCATGCCGAGTCTGGTCCTTCATGTGTTCAACATGATGAGCCTGGTTCATCATACACTCATCAATTGGATATCTCAATGCTAGTTCATCTACAGAAGTTCATACCTCCCTCCCCCTTATGCCTCCCCTTTGTGGAGCTCCACATAAGAGGCGACAAACATAATCAAATGACATAGGGGAATGCCTTACCCTAATGGATCCATATCATATATTTTTTCACTAGTACAATGTTGGTGGTGGAGATAAGGATGCTACACTTACATCGGTTGATCCATCTATGGAGCATCCCAATAAGCTCTGGATCGTATCAGACCCTTCCATCGTACATTTGTTAGGCATAGATAAGGGAGGTATATCACCTGGGAGTTAATTAGATTTTACCATTTCTTTTGTTTTTGTTTTATGATGGTTGTATGTAACATTATATATACATTTAATATAAAGAATTGAACAACAATGCATCCATTTTATATTTTATGGTAAACGAGTTTTTATTTATGCTGATGGTAAAGGATTGAGTTTGGAAATACTATTATGGATGCATTCTAATAGGGTTGAATTGTTTGGAATGATTGTTTTTTATAGGTTATAACTGTTTGTTTATGTTGATATTGAAAGATTGAGTTTAGGAATACTGTTATAGATAGATTCTGGAATGATTGAATTGTTTAGAATGATTATTTTTTTGACAAGTTAGAACTATGTAGTTTAATTGACATATTTAGGAACAAATAACAAGATACAACTAGGACTAGAGGGTAGTATAATCAATCTTATCTCTTGAAGAGACAAGGATGAAGTTCATATCTTTCTATGACCTCGTCTCTTAAAGAGATAATGTTCGTGTATTTGTTGTGATTTCATCTCTTCAAGAGACAAGGTTGCTCTTCAAGAGATGAGGTTGTTCTACTATTTACGATCTCATCTCTTATTATGACCTCATTTCTTTACCTAAAATTAAGATTATTTTTATCCTAGTGGCATTTTTGTAATTTTTAAAAATATAAATATAAATTTCCTTTTCCCAAAATTTTGTGAACTTTGTAAGAAATTTTTGATGAAAATGATGGAGTCTTTTGGCATGAAAATGGTGCCTGCTATAAGGTTCTTTAGGGGATAATTTTTGTGTAATTAACTTTGATAATTAGATAAATCTTTCTTGCACCATGTTGAAATCATTAAGTGTGTGTCTAGTGTGTGATAAAAAAATAAAGACTATGGACTCTTAGGCTTGTAGTTGGGCAAATGGGCCTTGGGTTTTGCATTATGAATTTGGGCTTCTATGGTTTTAAAAATTGAAAAACATGAAAATTAGAATTAGGATAAAGGCTTAATCAATTTAACTTGGAAACTTATTTATATAAAAAGATTTCTTAAAATAAAATTTGATGCAAATTCTTATGGATTTAGGAATTTAAATTTAAGAATTTAAGTTCATAAGAGGATTTAAATATAAAGGGGACAAGTAGATAAATAGACAAATTAAGATTAGAAAAAGAAATTGGATTACGATAATATACCTAATCGCATACTAATATTGTTATATTCCTACTAAATAAACTATTTGCAACCAATTTCTATACTAATTAACCATTAATATCTAACTAGCCAAGCAGGGAGATTTAGGGTATTTCAACATGTACATTAAGTCCATCCTTTATATAAACTTTCTCAAAATTCACAACTTATAGTAAAAGATATATATCTATGCAGCGAACAAACCTTTTGTAAAATACACCATCGAAGGTCAAATCCAAATGGTCTTGTAATAACTTTCTTCTTTCACATACATTTTATCAAACTTCACACTAAAATATAAGGTAATGTGTTATATTGAATATTAAAATATATATTCCTAGATAATACCAATAGATAAATAGGTCCTCTTGGCCTATTAAATTATAATGTAGAATTAAAAACAAGCAAACGATGTACCAGCGATGTGTGTGCAAATAAAACAACCCAATATATATAAATTAAATAAATATATTGTTTTGATAGGTTGGAAGATGACAACCTTAATTAGTCCTAGAAATTAAGAAATTAATTACAAATCATAATTATAATTGTATTTTTTACAAGTAACTTTTCCATGTTGGGTAACTACCATACATAAATATAGTATTAGATGTTTAGATATGCATATAATATATATGCTTAGGCTAAAAAAAAAAAACTATTCTATTCAACCCCTATTTAATTATATTCAAACCCTATTTAATTTTATGATTTCAGGGATACCAAAAATATTTTACGCCCATATACTAAAAAAGGAAAAGACTATGTTTATTCAACCCCTATTTAATTCTATAAAAACCCTATTTAATTTCATGATTTCAAGGATACAAAAAATATCGCATGTAGAAAAGATTATGTCTATTCAACCCTACGTAATTATATTAAAACCCAATTTAATTTCATGATTTCAAGGATACCAAAAATATTTTAGGCCCATATGCTACAAAGGGAAAAACCTATGTCTATTCAACCCGTATTTAATTATATTTAAACCCTATTTAATTTTCATGATTTTAGGGATATGAAAATATTTTATGTCTATATACTAAAAACATTATATTAAAAAATTTTACACTAAAGACGCCAAAGGGAATAGTTTTGCTTTAATAGAATAGATAATAAACAATCATACCATGTTGAGTTGGTGAGGAATCAACCTCCGCCACTCTTCCACCACTATGACCATTTCCTCCATCAACTAGTTGTTGTGAATGGGACCCTATCTATAAATACATATGGTAAACATTACATTATTTTGACTTAACCCCAGTTGGCACATTGCTTTAATAGTATAGATAATAAACAATCATACCATGTTGAGTTGGTGAGGAATCAACCTCCGCCACTCTCCCACCGCTATGACCATTTCCTCCATCAACTAGGTGTTGTGAATGGGACCCTATCTATAAATACATATGGTAAACATTACATTATTTTGACCTAACCCCAGTTGGCACATGCACTTTGACTCTCAACCTCCAGACAAACTTTATCAAACTTCACATCTCACACTAAAAGATATATATATATATATATATATGTACACGCATACAATGATCAAAACTTTTGTGAAACATATAATCCAAAGGTCAAATTCAAATGACGTTGCAACAACTTTCTCCTTTCACATACATATTATCGAATGCTATCTTAAAATATAATGTAATGTCTTAAATTAAATATTAAAATATATAGATTAAAATGTATATTAAAGTAAATTGATAAATAAATCTTTATGGCCCATTAAAATGTAATTTATATGTAAAAATAATGACTAATCATACCATTGTTGGTTAGTGAAGAATCAACCCTTACTCGCTTGTTGTTAAGGTCATTTCCTCCTTCAACCAATTGTTGTGGACAAGAATAAAGTCTAGGTGCCATAACTATAAACACACAACACATCAAATAATTGTTCAAAACATCATTAAATAATAAGTTCAACAAATTTATTTTCTATAATTTTAAAATATACATCAACATATTAACCCTACCATTAAAAATCACTATCTATGTGAATTCCTTCATCTCTTTTCATTTTAGCTATACTTATTAGGCAAACGTAAATTCAAAATTTTATGCTTGTTTTGCCATATTTAAATTAAAGAACTCTAAACATATTTTGTTAATTTAATTTAGCAAGCTATAAATAAATGTTTTTAGATATATACACTTTACTCTATTAAACTAAATGTCGAATTTGTTGTGGTGTAACCACGAGTGCCATCCACAATGCGGTTAAGTTTGTTACCTTTGCTTGCTTATTTTCTTCTCAATCAACTATAGGCATGATTTGTGAAGTTCATAGGTGATCGTAGGGCTAATCACTAGTGTAAGTTTCCTTATGATTCCCTGTTTTGTTGTTTAGTTCCAATTCTTGATCAAGGGCCTATTTGGATAGTCAAGTATCGGATCTGTATTGGTTTATTATCGGTTTGACATTGGTTCACTGTCGGTTCGGTTTGGTCAATTTATGAGTAAAACTATTAGTTTTTCATTGGTCTCATATTTGTATCAGTTTAATATCGGTTCAGTATCTATTTGGTATTAAAATGATGCCAAAACGACGAATCAAACAGAAATCATCTTCAATTCTTCTTTTAAGCACAAGTGAACCAAAACAACAAATTAAGTAATAAATGCCCATTTTATAAGGATTTCATCAAATAATCAAATAAAATAAGCACAAATCCCCTTTAATTTAAATAGAGTAAATCGAAGTTATCATCTTATAATGTATTGGCTTATAAAAATACCTAATGTGCATAGCCTTTTTGTTTTATTTTTCTTATAATTAGGGCCAATGAGAAACTTAGTGATTAAACTATAAATAATGTTTTTATCACAAGATGTCCACTAAAAGAGTTAAATCGCACTTTGATGTGTTGATTGTAAAACACAAAGGTCACAAACTTATTAAAGGACTTTCAATCTACCACAACATATACAATGTTTTTTAAAATCCTAGTGAATAAACTCCACCCTCTTCCCTTCCCTCCTCTCCCCAATCCAAATGACATCATCAACATCTCTCAAGCTCGCTTCATTTTAGGGTTAAATGTTATTGATAATGTAATTATGTTATGAGAGATTCTTCCATCTTTTAAGAAGTAATAAAGGGGAGTGCGATTGAATGTTGATGAAACTAGATCTTAAGAAGACACATGATTAAAGCTCATCAGAAATGCCTTATATTTCAAAGGAAAAAAATGTAGATTGAACTTATTCGATTGTTTCTTATCATAATAAACTTCTCAGTGTTTATCAATAGTGCATGACTATGCTAGTTCCCTTTTAGCCATGGAATCAAATAGATAGGTTCCATTTTATCTCACTTTTTCGTCTTTGCGATGAAATTCTTTAGTATAAACATTTAGTATCATATTAAGCCAAAACTTTCAAAATCAATAAAAGTCAAGGATCTAAGTAGGCTCCCTCTATTGGTTCTTTGCAAATGACCTTCTAATGGGCTAAGCTACACTTGAAAATGCGATAACTATGATAAACATCATGTCCACATGTAAAGATTGTGAGGACTACAAAAAAAAAAAAAATCTAGAATCATATTATCAAAAAACGTAATTAAATGTGAAAAAAAGGATTGATGAATAAGAAAATGTGTATGAAATATGGTGATGACATTAGAATTTTAGTTTCACTATTTCTATGTATGGTAGGGCTAAAAACGTAAACTTTCTATTGGATAAGCTCATAAGCAAACTTAAGGGATGTAAGGTTTGTCTTAAAAAATTCCAAACCACAACATTTTGATTTCATTAATCCTTGAAAATTCTACGGATACTTCTACATACAAGCTACAAAGCTCTCATAGCTATTTTTAGACAAAAAAAAAAAAATCAAATTATATATTTTTATATGGAGTATAACTATTAAGAAAAAGAAATATATTGATTTTCTAAGATGAGATTATAGGAAATAGAAGAAAAAAGTATGGAAAAAATTATTAGTTTGATTGTATTGTGGATGAACCACTACTTTGAAAGCGAATTTTGAAACAATCGAGGTGCAAACTGACAATAAACGCCAGATGCTCTCCAATGTTAGCATAGTTAGTTTGTAAAAACAAGCTAAGGCAACAGTAGGTTTGCAACACAATGAATAATCATTACTTAAAAACTTAAATACATTAGATTTTCTTAATGTTGCCTAAAAGCCATTTAAATGTAACACTTGTAAGCAACACTATAAAAATTTGTTGCTTTAATATAAATAATGCAACATTAAAGTAACAAAAAATACTTTGTTGTAATCTATAAATAAAGGTAACAAGCTGGTGAAGTTATTACATTAGCTAACTGAATTTTAGCAACTATGTATAAAGTTATTGCTTGTAATAACAAATAATGTAACCACATGAAAATTGTTGCAATAATAATTTATTTAATTAAAAAGTTGCATATTATCTATTAAATAATTATATCTATAAAATATTTTTTAATAGCAACTACCTAAACAATTGGTATATTATATATTGAAAGAGTTTTGTACATATGAATAAGATAATCTATGTTATGTAATAAGAAAGAGTAACATTAAATCTTTTTTTATTCGATAATTTTTTGGTAAATATCATGAATGGTAACTAAATTTTAACAAAATATATAATTAGGTACTGAACTTTAAAATTAATCAATTTAGTAACTAAAAGATATTTTTGTGTACGTCAATAATGCCTCAATCATATTGGTTAAAAATGTCATATAGGATGACAATATTAGTGGATTTGACGAAGATACTATTAGCGTGCATAAACACCTAATTATATAATTTGTCAAAATTCAAGTAACATTCGTAAAATTAACTCACAATCTCTTGTGTGAAAAACTAAAATCCAAACTTAATATTCCTTAGAATTTGGCATAATCAACAACTAAAAACTTAACTAAACAATACAACTTTCAAATATGTTGATATTATATGAGAAGATAGTTCGTGAATGATTTGTGTTGACTAAATAAACTAAAACTAATAAAAATTTTGAAAAACCTTAAAGTTGGAGGTTATATTCATTATCTAATTTTCATATAGGAAATAATTAGTATAAGATAATTTCATCATTTATATTTTTTTTATTTCATTGATTACATCTTCTCATTGATAATACCTACTCATAATTTTTTTTCATACATTCAAGAGACACATGTTTATGTGGAAAAAATTATAAAAACATTATAATTTGCACGACTTAATACAATTTTTTATGTTTTTGTCACTTATAAGTTTTGTTTAGTAGTATCTAATTACTCTTTTACATATTTTATTTTATTATTTGCACCTTATATATTAATACATTTTTATCGTAATTTTTGTTAAATTATATACTCAACAAACCTAATCTTTGTGAACTAAATGGTTACTTATAAATGAGTTGCAATTTTTACACGACTTAATTTGAAATAACACAATATTTAGTGAGTGTAATTGCATTATTGTAATTTCAAGAGGTTACAATTCTCTACAAATAACATTTTTTTTATATACAACAGATAGATCTAATTAGTAATATATATTTAAATAATAAACTAAATGTATTCATACAATATTTATAACAATCCATAGTCTTATATTATCAAAATATTATTGTGATAGATTTTTAAGTAGTTATAAATTTTTTTTTGTGTTTTTATTAATAAAATGAAAGATTATATACTATTTGTACTTATCTTTATTTTCTTATAAATATAGAATCTTAGTTTAATTATAACACATTTTATAGAGTGATAATTAGTTTGTCATTTTTATAAAATAAATACTTTATCTAATCCTTTCTCCAATAGAATACATAGTTGGTGATATGCATGAAAGATTTCATTAAATAAGTGTATTTTTCTAGTAAATCAAAATTTGAATTTCCAAAAGATTATCACTACAAAGTGGGAAACAAACATTTATATTATATTCAAGTAATTAAAAATTCACGTTAGAGATAGTAATAATAATGAACTAGTTGATCCACTTTTTATTAATAAAATGAAAGATTGTATACTATTTGTAGTTATCTTTATTTTCTTATAAATATAGAATCTTAGTTTAATTATAACACATTTTATAGAGTGATAATTAATTCATCATTGTTATAAAATAAACACTTTATCTTATCCTTTCTCCAATAGAATACATAGTTGGTGATATGCATGAAAGATTTCATTAAATAAGTGTGTTTTTCTAGTAAAATCAAAATTTGAATTTCCAAAAGATTATCACTACAAAGTGGGAAACAAACATTTATATTAGATTCAAGTAATTAAAAATTCACATTAGAGATAGTAATAATAAGGAATTAATTGATCCACTTTTTCAAATTCAATTGAGAAAGTTAGAATTTAAACTTATAAATAATGTAAACACATGTAACTTGTAGAACTTTTAGATTGCATCAACAACTCAATAGCAAAAAGAAAAAAATTTAATAAAAATAGGAGTATATCATAATTTTTTACTATTAGAACAAAGGGTTCAAACTATGAGAAATGGTAATGGTGCAATATCGAGCTATAAGGCCAATGGCAAAGAGTATATCATAATTGATTAGATAAGGTTAAAATATATATTCAAACATATCTATAAGGTAATCTTTTCTTTGCTTTTCTTTTCTTTTCTTTTTTAAGAATAATATACCAATTTGTAGTTTTTGATAATTATTATGGTGGAATAATAATAATAATAATAATAATAATAATAATAATATAATAATAATAATAATAATAATAATAATATAGTTCAATTATCTAATTAAAAGAAAACCCTATCAAATAGAATGATTTTCAATTATACATTCCTTATATATTGATAATTTCTTTACTAGCATTCAATAAGTAATATGTATAAGTTTGGTTTCAAATGTCTAATTTAAATCATGGATAAAATTTAGATTTTTAATTAAACTTAAATTTAACAAACATCAATAGAGTTTTCAATTTTCTAAATGTCAATTTTTCTAATACAACCATGAGTTATAAAATCCAAATCCCTTTTAAGGTATAAAAATAGTACACGGATAAAAAGAAAGAAGGTTTCTCGCACATACCCCACCCTCCCCCCCCCCCCCCCCCCCCCCCCCCCCCCCCCCCCCCCCCCCCCCCGCCAAAAAAAGAAAAGAAGAAGAAGAAGAAGGAAGGTTTTGGAGAATTTGATTTTAAAAGGTTTTGATAGGATATATATTGAATGCAATGAGCAATATGTGTATTGATGCTCTTTGAAAGAGTTACAAAATGCAATTCTACTAGAGTCCTTCAACCATCTACATGGTTAGGCTATGTTAACTTAGTTGATATATTCTAGTTAGACCTCATGTAACATTTTTAAATTTTTATCCCCCAATAGTGAAATAAAAAGATCTAATTAATGCAACATAGTTCTTATAGGATCTATCTAGGCTTGTTGTGATGGAATGCCCTAATTCTTTTATTTTTATTTTTTTCGCAAAATGTGCTATTTTCTCAAATAAAATAAATTGATACACAAGTAAGATGAAAAGTAATAAGTAAAAAGCTTTCAAATTTCAATATACAAGAAGGGTAATTAACTTATTGTTATATATGTAGAACTCAAACTATATCTTGATATTTCTATTAATCCTACTTGGATTTCTTCAATGCTTAACACTTTCTCATTCCCAAGTCAACCTCTTATCCATGCTTGACAATCTTTATATGTATAAATTAATCACAATACATAGTTTGCATTATATATTGCATGTGCATGTAAGATATCAATATTCTAAATTATTTATCCATATAGATGCATAAAATATTTAAGACAATAAATTGAGTCATGACTAATTTGATATTAGCTTTTATCATACCCTAAATGGTACCTTAAATGTATCATCCTATCCCATGTCTGTTCATAGCCCCTATCCCGGCCTCCAGAGAGACATGAGTGTATGATATGAGCATGTTACTCCTAGGGGTACAACTTCATTAACTAGGATCAAGGTTGTATAAAATACAAATAAAACATGTTTGTACATAGTAGCATCATGGGATAATAATAAGTTTTCAAACTTAACACATAATAGACTTAGACATAGGTGTCATAACACATAGTGTGTGTATATATATATACACATATGTATATTAGTAGCTAACCATGGGGACTCGGATCCCAGGTTACCTTACTCGTCCAATCCTATCCTAAAAGTTGAGCACGTGCTGAGCTAAGGTCTTTCGTAGATACCAACCAATGGCTTCCTCTAAACCTATGAAACTTATAAGGGTGTGAGCAAAATCCACAGCTCAGTGGAGTAACCAGACACTAAAGACATAAAAGCATATCACAACAAGGTTTATGAATCAAGCATATACAATGCAATAGTCAAACATATGTTAACACACATATAAAATTATAAGTTCGAAATCTAAATAAGGTAGAGATTTACACCTTCTTACCAAGGTTAAGAAACTTAATACCCACCATTAATGCCTAAGAGAAATCAAAGAATACAAATAGCACTCTATTTTAAAAAGTGTAAAAACCCATTTGTCTATCCATACCTAGAGAAACTCCATAAGTATTAGTCGAATTGCATAAGCCTCACGGGTAGTGCTCCTTGGGACTATGTAGTTTCAGGGGAACCCGTAGGTCACATGATTAAATCGGTGAACCTAGCATTTTCTCATTAAAACCCCTCATCACATTATGGGCCTTGAACAATGCACATGACAATAATGACCAAATATCTATGCAATGTTTATGCAGTCATGCTATGCATGAACAGTTTAATTTCCTTGTCTAATATAGTTTAGTCAAGTTCAAGTGATCAAACAAATCACAAACATTCCTTAAAGTCCCAACAATCAAATAAATCATACACTTATATTATTGCTTTATTTAGTGTTTTATCCAATCATGAATCATGTAGTAGACATAACATAAATCCCTATACAAAAAAATCCATATATAAATTTTTTTTAGGTGTAACTATACTATAATTCACAAACAATGCGAGTAAATCCAAGTTACTCACCAGTCCATGACAATAATCAAATGTTGTAGTAATCCGAGAGAATGTCAGAAAGATAGTCTAGCTTGCATATACATAGAAGAAAGTGACGTGTCAATACTAAGATAGGCATAAAATGTAGGGAAGGTCTAGTTCTTAAATTTAGGCCTATAGTGTTTTTGGGCCTTTCTTAGCCATGGGTTCTTTCTAAATCTTCTTCTACTTAGATCTCTTTTAAAGTTTTGTTATGTGGGCTTTGTCTAATTTCCTTACATAGTTAGTGATGGCTCATTCTACTCTAATGGGATTTTTAGATTTAGGCTCCTTTTTAGTAGTTTGGTTAAACTCCTCTATTAGTACTTATGAGCCTGTTTGGTTTATATCCACTTTATGGGCTACTGGGCCTTTAAACTTGTTACTTGTATCTACAAAATCTCATACTTAGGTTCTCGTTACCACTTGCCTCTTCAAGCACATGATGGTATTGTTGATTCTTATAAATCTCTAAATCATAGATTAATACCCTCATTTGATTTCTTTTGATGCTACAAGATTTATGAGATGATTTAATCGGCTTTGTTATTTGTTTTCGATTTGTACCCAAATTTGGGCCATTTTATACATCCACTATTTTTATCTCAACCCACTTGTTTGTGGTAAACCGTATTCACTTAGATTAAGTTAAATATCTCTTAACATGACATTTTCCTAATAATTTTAGGCGGGCCGAACATACGGGCCTTAACCATGTTTGTTACTCCTTATACTCTTTCATATGCTGTTTATTGTCCATTTATACACTTGGTTGATGGTTTTCAATTATAAACTTGCCTTTGGGCACTCCTCACATGTAGCCTTTAAATTCTTATGGGCTCTAATGCATTAAATATTCAAATTTAGCCATTGTTGGCCCTAAACCCTCTTTAGGCCGAAACTTATATAAGACTACATTCATTCATCTTTTATTAGTTGTTTTGTCCAACTTATGGACTAGTTAATTGGAGTTAAACCTAAGTAAGCCCATTTAACTTATAATCCAACTCTTAACTCAATAATTAACCATTATAAGCCCACTTATGCTCTTTTAATCCTTTTTCCATTCCTCTCTAATAATTCTCTTATATTTCCAATGACAAGGTAATGACAATGTTAATAAAATTAGCAAAATTACTTGTTTCCTCTCCTCCTATTCTAACCGTGACGTCCACAGAGATAAACATAATTATTTTGTTGATTTTTCAAGCATTCACCTTTCATTATGATGCCAATATGATCTATTATTCCTATTTAGCTTAGTAATGTTCAAGTAATATTGCAACACATTATTTTTACTAAATATAACTAACAAATAACGTGAGAAAAATAAAAATTGAAATTCGGATAAAAAGAGATCTTATAGAACCGTAACCTATAGGGCATGCTTATATATGGTTCTTTGATGTTCTCAGCCTTTTGTATATTTATACATCATGTTTAGGTGTAGAAAAGCTAGAAAATTTTCATTTTCTCCTTCCATGAAGGTATCCAAACCCTAGTTGAACATAGGCCACATATATGATGTTTTAAACCCAAAATACTAAGAAATTCATATGAAACATACACATAACTCTAGGGTTCCTAATAGAAATCAGCAAGTCTTGAAGTCCTACAATGCTAGCTTACTTGAAGAAAACAGCTAGCATTGGAAATTGTCAAGTTAGGGACCTGTGCGTCAGCTTAAAGCTACCAACATAAGTGGAAAGGTTGCCGACCTTCAACTAGCTTTGAAAATTCACAAATTCAAAATTTCTAAAGCCAATGTCAAGGCCATCAGCTTATGTAATAAAGATCGCCAGCTTTAAACGTGTAGGCCATGGGCGTATAGCCGACCTTAAGCTATACAAAGTGACTTTTTGAATTTCTTTGATTTTTTCTTTGTTTGTTTGTTTTTTAAGGCTATTTTGAAGCTTATATGAACTCTAGTATGGATAAGAGATCAGTTTTATGTTATCTTTCTAAGTTTTAAGAACACTCTCTGTTTGAAACCCTTTGTGGTGATTATGATTATACAGATTTGATTCTCTTTAATTGCTGAGTTCTTATCAATTCTTGTTATATAAAGCTGTGGCATACCCCATTAATTAAATCTTGTGATTCTTTTAACATTGTAGTTATTTTATAGATCGTGGATTCTATTATTCTATAATTTAATTACAACCTAGTTTAATTTTATTGTTCGTGGAATGTATAGAACAATAATTTTATCCATATCATTTCAATTTGAAAACCCTAAAAATTCATATTCAGGTTCAACACCTTCCCTTCTTCCCCCACTCAGACCAAGGTTTTGAAGAGTTTGTTGTTTGATGTGTTTTATTCCAGGTTTGTTGGATTGATTTTATTTTGTGAATTGTGTTGGTGAATTTTTGTTGTGCTATTGCTATTATCTAACTAAAAGGATGTCGTCTGATGGTAGCAATAGTGTGAATGGTAGTAATGTTAGAGTTAGTAGAAATAACAACAACAACAATGATGGTGAAGGAGATGTTGTGACTAGGTAGGAATTTACATAGTTGCAAACCAGGGTTTAATCGGATGCAATAAGATATGAGAAGAATTTTAATGAGATTGGAAGTTGAAGATAGAAAGAGTCATAGTGGATCCAGTCATAGGAGACATTCCAATGGTGAATCTGATAAGAATAATGAAAGGATTAGGAGGCGAGAAAATATAGATGATAAGCATAAGGGAATTGAGAATATTAAGCTTAAAATTTCTCCTTTCACTAGTAGCAATAAACTAAAGGAATTTTCAGATTGGGTGCCATGGGTGGAGAAAGTATTTGACTACTATGAGTGGGATGAGCGCATGAAAGTGAAGATAGCATTTTTGGAATTTTTCTGACTATGCTAGTTTGTGGTGGGACAAGTTATAGGTTAAGAGGCAAAAGGATGATGAAGAAAAGGTACGTTCATGGGCTTTGATCAAAAGACTGATGACACAGATTTGTGCTAGGTTATTATAAACAGGAGATGCTGATAGAGTTACAATCCTTGAGGCAGGGAAATTGGAGCATAAAAGAATACGTGAAGGATTTTGAAACTTTGATAGTAAGGTATGACATTAGAGAATCTTCATAATCTATAACTCGGTTCATTAACGGGTTAAAGATGGATATTGTTAGTATAGTAGAGCTCTAGCACTGTTAGACCCTGGAGGATGTAATTAAGTTAGCTACTAGAGTTAAGAGGCATCAATGCAGACGATCTCATAAATCACATCACTGTAGTAAATCAGATGAGGAGGAGAAGAAAGAGGATGGTAAAGAGAAGAACAAGGGAAAAGTGGTGGATGATAAAGCACTTGATCAGACAGAACAATGAAGAAGCTGGGATATTAAATGTTTCAAATGTGAGGACATGGCCACATCGTTTTCAATATCCTAATAAGAAAGTAATGATCATAAAGGAGAATCAGATTGAGAGCAAAGAAGAAAAATAGAAGAGTAGTGAAGAAGAAGAGATTGACATGGCAAATGTTCCTTTGAGTTTCCAGGATGCAATACTTGAGTAAGAGAATGTGATTCCAAATCAGTAAACTAATCTATTATATGTTCAAAGTTTGGTGTAAAGAAAATCTTGTTTGACTATAATTGATGGTGATAGCTATGCTAATATTATTTCTACTGGTTTGGTTTCAAAACTAGGGTTACGGGTGGAGCAGCATCTAAGTCCGTATGCTCTTCATTAGCTTAGTAATCAAGGAGCTATTCATGTGCATAAACAGGTTTGTGTACCTCTTTCTATTGGTGATTATACTGACGAATTCTTGTGTGATGTAGTATCTATGGATGCTACACACTTGATCCTTGAAAGACCACGGTAGTATGATCTCAGAGCCACCTTTAATGGGTACAAGAATGAGTTTACTATTTGGCAACGGGACAAAACATACAAGCTACTGCCTATGAATCCTACAGAGATATAGCAAACAAAGATTATGCATATTCAGAAGATTAAAGGGTTAAGGAGTTTCTTTGCATGGACCAAATCTAGCTTTGGAAGTTCAGAGATTGAAGGATCAAGATTCGAGGATGAATCTTCCTAAACCCGAGGATAATGATAGGAATTAGCAAGTCTTGAAGTCCTACAACACTAGCTTTTTAGGAGAAAACAACCAGCTTTTGAAATTATCAAGTCAGGGACCTATATGCCTGCTTAAAGCCACTAGCTTTGATTGTGTACTCATCAACGTAAGTGGAAAGGCCGTCGGCCTTCTACCAGCTTTGAAACTTCATAGATTCAAAATTTCTAAAGCCAACGTCAAGGCTGCCAACTTATGTAATAAAGACTGCCAGCTTTGAACATGTAGGCCACTAGCGTATAGCCGGCCTTGAGCTATCCGAAGTGACTTTTTGAATTTCGTTGATTTTTTTCTTTCTTTCTTTGTTTTCTAAGGCTATTTTGAAGCATATATGAACTTTGGTATGGATTAGAGATAAGTTTTATGTTATCTTTCTGAGTTTTGAGAATACTCTCTATGTGAAACCCTTTGTAGTGATTATGATTATTGAGATTTGATTCTCTTTAATTGCTAAGTTCTTATCAATTCTTGTGTTATATAGAATTGTGGCAAACCCTATTAATTGAATATTGTGGTTCTTTTAACATCATAGTTATTTTATAGATCGTGGATTCTATCGTTTTATAATTTTATTACAACCTAGTTTAATTTTATTGTTCATAGAATCTATTGAACAATAATTTTATCCATATCATTTCAATTTGAAAACCCTAAAAATTCAAATTTCAGGTTCAACCCTCTCAAGCTTGCATTAGTTTCTAATTTTCAAAAATCTATAGCTAATATTTCTTTGTTTTTCCAACTTGTTTTCTCTAACTGCTATGGAATTTAGAGTTTTACCTTGATGATGGTGGAGTGGTAGGTTACCACTCTCTCTTAGGAGCAGGATCTAAACCAAAAAAGGAAAGGAAAAGAGAAGACAAGAAAGAAAAGGGAAAATTTTTAAAGTTATAATGACTTACCTTAGTAGTTTTGTCTTTGAAGGTGCTTCCTTTTTTACTAGAAAAAAAAAAAAGAGAGGAATCTTTGCATAAAGGAGTTGTTTGTTGTTTTGCTTGACAAATCAAAAGTGGAGAGAGAGAGAGGAGAGAAGAAAAGAAAATAAAGAAGAGATGAGGTAGAATAAGTTTAATGTGATGTAATGTGGGCTTGAAGTTGTGGTTTTTCAAATGGAAGGAAAGATTATGAGATGGCTTACTATTGGAAGAAAAGTACTATGTTAGTACTTTAGGGCATGGGGGAGGTGGCATCAAGGAGAGAAAGGGGGATTGAGAAATCCTTTCCATTTATTGCAAAGTTTACTTATTGTACTCTGTCACTTGAAAGTGTTGATTTCAAATTGATTTTCCTTCTTTGGAAAGAGATAAAGTGATGATGCTAACTTATTATAAGGTTACAGTGAGAAGAAGAGAAGGAGAGATTTTGTTTTCCTCAAGTTGACATTTACACTATAATTATGCATAAGTGACGACTGACTTTAATTATTTGTCAGATATATATGAACCAAAAGATGATTTCATTAATGAATCAAGAACAAACAAATTTATATCTTATGATGTTGCTAAAATACTACTGATAATTCTTAATACTGATATTTAACATTCATTGGTTATGAGATTAATTGTTATTAAAATTTGAGCTACACGATTAAGGTTTGAGTTATAAATTAAACTTTTCGGTCCTAAAATCTTAAAATGAAATTGTTAAGCTTGACTTTATGATTTTGGTTCATATATTTATGATATTGTATTGTCTTTGCTTCGGTCTAGGTCTTGTCAGATGTTTTGTGGTTTTCTGGCTCCTTTTTGAGTTACTATATGATATTTGTTAAGTCTTATACCTATAAGAGATCACTATAGAGCAAACTCTCATGTCACTATAAGAATTAATTTAGAACGGGAATTTTCAAGTTTTATGGTTTTACTATCCAAATTAATTGAATCTTTTATTGACTTGTTAAGAAAGACCATTTAAAAGTAACTATGGAAAAATATCTTTGTTCTACATATAAATATAGAGTTGTTAAAAGATTAACAAATAGTTTCTAGGTCTCTTTGTCTTTTTATAGTATTTTCATAAGATCAAAAACTAGCTGATCTAAATAATATGTAAATTATTCCAATCTAACTTTATTTATATATCAATTAAATCTCACTTTTCTAGCCCTATTAACAACTATGTTATCTATTATGTACCACAATATAATATATAATATACTACATCACTAATTATATCATCATATGTTACAAAACTTTATTATAAATGGTATCTAAAGCTTATAATTTTTATTATACAATATATAATATTTTATCTGTACTATTAAATAAAAACTAACCTTTTTGATGTCTTTAGTGTAAATATTTTTAGGGTAAATGTTTTTAATATAATGCTTTTAGCATATGTGCCTAAAATATTTTTAGTATCCTTGAAATCATGAAATTAAATAGGGTTTAAATATAATTAAATAATGGTTGGATAAACATAGCTTTTTCCTTTTTTAGCATATGAGCGGAAAATATTTTTAGTATCCCTGAAATCATGAAATTAAATAGGGTTTGAATAGAATTAAATAGGATTGAATAGACATAGTCTTTTCCTTTTTTAGCCTAAGCATGTATCTTTATATATGTTTTTAATATAATATTTCTAGTATATGAGTGTAAAATATTTTTGATATCCCTAAAATTATGAAATTAAATACTGTTTGACTATAATTGAATAGATATTGTCTTTTCCTTTTTAGTGTATGGGTGTAAAATATTTTTAGTATCCTTGAAATCATGAAATTAAATAGGGTTTAAATAAGGATTGTGCAAAAAAATTGACCGAACCGTGAACCGAATCGGACTGGACCAGAGTAAACTGAATCGAAATTTTTTTCATTCTTTTTTGAAACGGTTCGGCTCAGTGAAGAGCAAATGGTTCGCGGTTTGGTTCAGGATCCTGAACCAAACTGAATCGTTTTATATATTTAAAAAATTAAACATATTATTTTTACTCTTAATTATTTCATTATAGAATTAATTGTTTTTAAAGTTTATTATTTGGATATGTATCAATCATGAGAATAAAATTAGATTTGTCATATTATGTTTTAATTGTTATGTTGTCTACAAAGAAGGTAGATTTTAGATTTTAACCTCTAGTATTTTAACTCCTGAATATTTTTTTTCTTTTTCTTACTAATTAATCTACTTTTATTATTTAGTTACTTATTGATTTATATAATTGATAATACGTTAGTTAGAAACACATAAATAATTAAATTTTATGTCTTATATTGGGATAAAGTCTAGTATACCATTATAGTTCATGATAATTAAAAAAATAAGACTAGTCACTATTATAATTTTATAATGGATGAAACTCTTTCATTTCATTCCTATAAGTCTCACATATTTATTTGGTAAATGATTGATTTCAAATATTATTTTTTATATTTGTATTAGTGATAAGAAATATATAATTGAAGTTTTTTGATATAATATATTTTTATTTTATGAATAAAAACGGTTCAAACCGCAAACCGAACCATACTGAACCATTTTTTTTTTCTAGTTCGAAAAAATTACGAATCGAACCGTATGGTTAGGTTCGAATTTAAAAGGAAAACTAAACTGTAAAATATGGTACGATACAATTCGGTTCGAGGTGTAAACTGAATCGAACCGTATCGTGCACACCCCTAGTTTGAATAGAATTAAATAGGGATTGAATAAACACAGTATTTTCCTTTTTTAGCCTAAGCATATATTTTTATATGCCGATCTAAAACTCTGATACCATATTTAATGATGTTCCACCACGTTTTCTCTGGTTAAAATTAATAATGTTGCCAAATATATGGTGCTGGCTTAAGATTCAACATGAATTGCTTGAAGGACAATCACCACATGCAATCAACTCTATATAGCATTATCACGAAAAGTATTGATGGCATCAACAAAAGTTTTGGTTAAGAAATGAAATCTACTCAGGGTGTGTGAGACATGCACAGGGAATGTTGTATACAAAAATGTATTATTGTCTTGAAGGTAGTTGCATTTTCACATATTGAGAACATTATTGGGTATACATGTATTGCATCGGAATAATCACTAATTATTTACTACTCTTTATATAGGTTCCAAATCAAATTAGTTAATATTCTAAAAAGTTATTGTTTTATTTGCACACGCATCGTGAGTGCGTTGTTTGCTTGTATACAATATATTAAAAAAAGTGCTATAGTTGTGCATTATCATATAATATATATATATATATATATAATACTACATCACAATATATTACTAATAGTATCGTGATATGTTACATACATTTATTATATATTTTATCCAAAATTATAATTTATTATATGTAATAGACAAAACTATAATTTCATGAAAAATAAATTAAAAACTATTATAGTTACACGTGATGTATATAGTCTACATATATATGTTATATACTTTAATACATGTTATTATCATAACAATTATCATATCATACAATATGTAGAAAATTATGTATTATTTTTATATGTTATATATTATGTATGTCATCATTATATATGTATAATATACATGTATATCTTATAAAATATCTTAAAATATTATATAGTTTAATATGATATATCGTATGATATATATACTATTATATATTGCATGTCATTATAATGTATTATCATATCATATATTACGTGTTATATTATATATACTATATATTCTACATATATAATATATTAAATTATATTATGAGGAATGAGTGATAAAAAAAAAATCTTTTTAGAGTAAATACTATATTATGTAATGTATACTTATATAATATGAAGTATTATAAATATATAATTTATATCATACCATCATGTAATACTACCGTCTATAACATTTTAGATACTACAACTAGATATAATATAATAAGTTTGACAAAAAAAAATTAAATGCCATATTTGGGACATCATATAAATATATTAAATTATATTTATGTATTCTGATATATGGAAGGTTATATTATAACTTATATACTATTTTACATGCAATACAACGTATATTTTTCCAAGACAACAATTTTATGTTATACAAGTATTTATAGGTTATCAGTTATAATAGGCTAATAACACATAAATAAAAATAAAGTACTTCTAGTTTTCCTCAATTATTTAATAGATATTTTCTTCCTTACCTTCCAACTTTTCCTCTGCCTTCCTCATTTTAAGTTCACCACTCTCAAAATAACTCCTCTTCTTTTTCACTTTTGTTCTTTAGTTCCATTAACGTATCATTTTCTCTAACCCTTTTTTCTAGCTTTCTGGATCAATTAATACGCCATTAACATTTACTACCACCCCACCCCCCTCTCTCTCTCCCTCTACACGTCCTAGTATTTAATTGCTTTTAATATATAAAAGTAATTTCTATTAAATTGATAAAGAATCATCTAAACTTAAGCATTACGACAATCGTGTTCCTTGATTGCACAATAAAGGATTAACATTGCAATGCTTCATATATTAGCAGTAGTTCTGGTGCTTTTAGGTCTTAGAATTGCAACTCTATTGGTTGGTGTTGAATCTGTATTTAATTTTCTTTCTAACTCGGTTTTTCAATGTAAAGCCTCAAATAACTATATTTTGGGTAATGAAAAATTAGGGTTTTATGAAAGTGAATCTATTGTAAATGGTGAAAGCTTATTATTTGTTTGTGATGGATTAGGATTCAGATAAGGAAAAGGTGAGAGCAGTGATGAATCCCTTTCTCAAAGCAACAAACTTTCATTTGTCTCAATCTATTTGTATTGTTTAAATTTTCATTTTTTATATTAAAATGAAAATATTTTATTATGGAATTGAAATTTGATTCATATTTATAGTTGTGCAAGGGTTGGTGGTAGTTCATTTTATTTTTCCTATTTAATCCATTTTTTCTTGTTTTTAGAGTTAAAATTAAGTAAAGATGTTATTTATAATTATTTAGATATTTAAGAGAATCATCCTCTAAAAGTTTTGGGAAGTAGTGGTTGGCTAGTACTCCAAGGGAATGAGTTTCAAAAATTTAATACTCCGGCTGGTGAACTGCTCTAATACCATTTGTAACGCTTCAGAAATCCACTCACCGAGGTATTGTACGGGAGTCACTCATCCTGGGATTACTCTATACAGAGTATGCTTAACTTTAGAGTTCTAACCAACTCTAAGCCATTATATCAAAATACACCTCTGTGATTAGAGCTTTACAACCTATATTTGAGGAATATCACAGTTTCAATGCTAAAATTGGAGTTTAGGAAACATATGAACGTGTTATCTAAACAAATATTTAAGGAACGATAGAATAACAAAAAAAAAAAAAAAGAATTTAGGAAACTGGCCTACTATATTCAATTAGTTGAATATGTAACTTTTAAAGAAATTGTATGGTTAATTAAAGAAGATCTGTTATTCCATTTAGTGTAAAATGTAGAAGGCACAAGATTGTATAAATTAGACATGCATTAAGTCAATATGTCTCACTATGTAACTTTGGAAACAGAACATTAAAAGATTTGTTTTTTTTTTTTTCCTTTTTTCATAAAATATGTAGAAACCATATACCTCCTAAGAAGACCAGTTATAGAGTTTAGAAAAGTATAAGATTTACATTTGATGTCATTGATTGTGAAAAGGCATGATTTTGAGCATTTAAAAATACTTTTCATTTTTTATAATTAGAAATTAACTATGCCACTACACCATCGGTTTATATTTATCAAATAAAGGTTTGTTCGTCCATTAGTTTAGATTTATTAAATAAAGATATTTTTCATTTTAAATTAATTTATTGTTCGCAAAACTCTCATGTAGTAAATTTTTCACGTATCATAAGGTTTGCACTGTTCCTTAAAGATGCTCAAAGCATAATTGGTTTTTGATTTTACGGTGTATTTGTTTCTATTAGAGCACTAGTAAAGGTATGTTATGTTATGAAATAATAAAGACGAAAAATAAAGATTGAAATAACAAAGACACAAAATTGTTTACCCAGTTCGTCACGGATTGTGATTACGTCTGGGGGCGCTACCAAGCCAGGATATTCACTATATGTTTTTTGAGAGATGTGTATTACATAGATGGGCTATTTATAAAAAAACCCTAATGACAATTTTACGTGAACTGCCTAAAATACCCTTACTAACAATAATAAAGCCTTTTGGGAAGAGTTACAACTCTTCCATATACCCCTTCAAGAAAAGTTACATTGTTTCATATACAAGAAACATGTCCCTTCGCATATATATTGAGAAGAATTATGACTTTTCAAAGGTGTACAGTATTCAGGCTCCACAACCCAACAATCTCCCACCTGGAGACTGAATCTCATGTAAGCCACTTCTCAATCTCTCATCAGTAACTTGCACCAAATGGTAGCGCCAAGACTTCTCTTCAAGTTTCAAGCCCAGTTGAAGCCATACATAGCTTCAACTTCTCTAAGGTCACAACCTTAGTCAACATATCAGCAGGATTCTCGCTCCCTTGAATCTTCACTAGCTGCAAGATCTTTCTCTCCAAGAGATACCGTATGTAGTGATACTTCAACTCAATATGCTTTGTTCTTGAATGAAATGCTGGATTCTTAGCCAAGAAAATAGCACTCTGACTGTCACTGTATAGGGTACCATCCTTATGCTTTTTCCCCAATTCACTTAAGAAATTCTGCAACCATACCATCTCTTTACTTGCCTCTGTCACTGCCACATACTCTGCTTCTGCAGTTGATAAGGCTACGATCTTCTGCAACTTAGAAGCCCAAGATATCGCTGTACCACCCAAAGTAAATACATACCCGGTTGTACTCCTTCTCTTCTAGATCACTAGATGCCAAATCCGCATCAACATATCCTGCCAACTCGCAATCCTTGCCTTGAAAACACAAACTCCATCTGTGGTACCTCTCAAGTACCTAAGGATCCATTTCAGTGCTTCCCAATGCTGTTTGCCCGGATCGCTCATAAAACGGCTAACAACTCCCACCGCATGCGCAATATCTGGTCTCGTACAAACCATGGCATACATAATGCTTCCAATCGCCGAAGCATAGGGAATCTTCTTCATATGGGTTCGCTCTTCCTCACTCCTAGGCGACTCTTTGCTAGATAGTTTAAACTGACCACCTAGCGGGACACTCACTGGCTTAGCATCTTGCATATTAAACCGCTTTAATACTTTCTCGATGTACTCAGCCTGTGAAAGATACAACTTCCCCGCCTCTTTGTCTCGAATGATACGCATACCCAAAATCTGCTTAGCCTCTCCAAGTTCCTTCATAGCAAATTGCTCGGATAACTGCTTTTTCAATTTACTCACTTCTCGAGCACTGGACCCTGCTATCAACATATCATCTACATACAGCAGTAGAATGATATAGCTTTGGTCAAATCTCTTGAAGTAACAACAATGGTCGGCATTGCATCTGACAAAGTCAATCTCCTGCATAAACCCATCAAACTTCTTGTACCACTGTTTCGGTGCCTGTTTCAAGCCATATAAGCTCTTCTTGAGCTTACACACAAGGTTAGTGTTACCCTCTGACAAGTATCCTTCTGGTTGCATCATGTATATATCTTCCTCCAAATCACCATGGAGGAAGGCTGTTTTTACATCCATTTGCTCCAATAGCAAGTTCTCTGCAGCTACCATACTCAACACAATACGTATAGTGGTTAGCTTCACAACAGGAGCAAAAATGTCAGTATAGTCAATACCATGTCTCTGCTGAAACCCTTTCACAACCAGCCTTGCCTTGTAACGCTTGCTTCCATCAACCTCCTGCTTAATTCTATAGACCCATTTATTATGCAATGGTTTCTTGCCCTTTGGAAGCTCGACAAGTTCCCAAGTATCATTGGACATCAATGAATCCATCTCATCATCCATCGCAAGCTTCCATTTGGCTCGATCCTGTCCCTGGCTAGCCTCTGCATAACATTCAGGTTCACCACCATCAGTTAACAGCAGGTAATAACTTGACGGTGAATACCTGTCTGGTGAACCACACACTCTGGTAGACCTCCGCAGCGGAGCTATGGGCAGTGGTGTACTCTGCTCTGCCTCAATAACAACCTCATCATTCTGAACAGCCTTGCGCCCACCTGAGTTCGAAATATCTAACTCAACAATCTGGGTACCTACACTGTTAGAATCTGGTGCATCCAATCTGTCCTTGTACAGAACCTGCTCATTAAATATGACATCTCGACTACGAATAACTTTTCGATTACGTTCATCCCAGAATCTATAACCGAACTCATCACCACCATATCCATAAACGACATTTAACAGATTTAGCATCTAATTTAGTTCTAGCAGCAGCATCAACATGAACATAAGCAATACAGCCAAATGCTCGAAGAAACGACAGGTTTACCTCTTTACCACTCCAAGCCTCCTCTGGTATGCCGTTCTCCAAAGGGGCTGATGGTCCTCTATTGATCAAGAAGGCAGCAGTGTTGACTGCATCTGCCCAAACATCTTGGGTAACCCACACTTCAGCCTCATGCACCTAGCACGTTCATTAAGTGTTTTGTTCATGCGTTCTGCAACGCCATTATGTTGAGGAGTTCCTGGCACAGTCTTTTCCATGCGAATACCATTATTAGCACAAAATTCTTTAAACTCACTGAGCTCATATTCACCACCATTATCAGATCTCAGACACTTCACTTTCAGGCCTGTTTCAACTTCTACCAGAGCTTTCCACTTTCTAAAGATATTAAAAGCATCAGATTTATTTTTTAGAAAATAAACCCATACCTTTCTAGTGGAATCATCAATAAAAGTCATGTAATATGACGCACCACTAAGAGATGTCACTGGTGCTGGTCCCCATAAGTCACTGTGTACTAACTCAAGCTTCTGCTTTCTCAAAGTTCTGCCAGCCTTCGAGAAACTTACCCTCTTCTGTTTCCCGAGTACACACTCCTCACACAATCCGACTTCAGTTGTCTTGAGGTCCGGCAGTTTTCCTTTTGAACACAGCTCCTTCATCCCTTTCTCACTCATATGACCTAGTCGGCAATGCCACAAATCTGCATCACTGTATGCTCCTGTAAGAGCAATACTATCCTTGAGATTTGTCGTCGTATACAATGTACCCTCCTTCTTGCCTCGAGCCACCACCATGGCTCCTTTTGTAATTTTCCAATTATTGCAGCCAAAGGTTACATCATAACCTTCATCATCTAACTGCCCAACCGAGAGTAAATTTCTTTTCAACCCAGGGATATGTCTCACGCCATGCAACTGTAATACAGATCCATTAGGTGTTTTGATCTGAACATCTCCCTTCTCCACGATTTTCAGAGGTTCGTCATCAGCAAGATAGACTTCTCCAAAATCACCAGAAGTATATTCTTCCATTAACTCTGCACCACTGCAAGAATGAAACGATGCTCCAGAATCCAAAACCCACGATTCCAATGGACTGCTCACACTCAAAATTAATGCATCTTCGGTTTCATCTACTGTTGCATTTGCCTCCTTCTTTTTCTTCGGTTCTGTGCACTGATTCTTGAAGTGACCAAATTCCTGACAGTTCCAACACTTGATTTTACTCAAGTCCCTTTTCGATGCACTTCTTCCCCTGTTCCGACCTCTTGATTTCGATCTACCCCGATTCGTTTCTTTCGAATCAGATTTGCCCCTATTTCCTGTGTTCAAAACTGACCCTGAAGTAATACATAATTCCTTCTTGCGAATTTCTTCACTAATGATCAGATCTCTTACTTCGTCAAATTTCAACTTCTCTTTCCCCGATGAAGCACTAACAGCTGTAACTGTTCCGCTCCAACTCTCCGGTAAGGAAGACAGCAAAATTAGGGCTTGGACCTCATCATCGAAATCAATATCCACAGCACTTAATTGGGTTGTGATCAAATTGAACTCGTTAAGATGATCGGTAACCACAGTATTCTCTGACATCTTTAGGTTGAAGAGACGCCGCATCAGATGAACCTTGTTTGCTGCTGATGGTTTCTCATACATCTCCGATAACGTCTCAAACATCTCCTTAGTGGATTTCGCTTTTGCTGTATGAAGCGCAACGTTCCTGGACAGAGACAAGCGAACCACGCTCATCGCCTTCCTGTCCAACAATTTCCAGTCTTCGTCCTTCATATCCTCTGGTTTTGTACCCAGAGGCTGATACAAATCTTTACCATACAGATAATCCTCGACCTGCATCTTCCAGAATCCGAAATCTACTCCGTCAAACCTTTCAATCGGTAATTTTCCGTCACCCATCATATCTATCCCACCGAACCTGGGGGCTCTGATACCAATTTGTTATGAAAAAATAATGACGAAAAATAAAGATTGAAATGACAAAAACACAAAATTGTTTACCCAGTTCGTCACGGATTGTGACTACGTCTGGGGGCGCTACCAAGTCAGGATATTCACTATATGTTTTTTGAGAGATGTGTATAACATAGATGGGCTATTTATAAAAAACCCTAATGACAATTTTACGTGAATTGCCTAAAATACCCTTACTAACAATAATAATGCCTTTTGGGAAGAGTTACAACTCTTCTATATACCCCTTCAAGAAAAGTTACATTGTTTCATATACAAGAAACATGTCCCTTCGCATATATATTGAGAAGAATTATGACTTTTCAAAGGTGTACAGTATTCAGGCTCCACAACCCAACATGTTAGTCATATAAGTGTTTTTGGTATTCTTGTATACATTTGACACTAGTGGCTTTTGTTGATATGTTCTTATCTATTTTTTTTCTTCCAATAGTATTAGCTATTTGATTGATTGCTTAGTTATATATGACGTTTTAATTGTATGTGTATATTTATTGGTATTCCTTATGTAATCAATTAAACTTTAATTTTCATTGTGAATTTTATGAGTATGTTAAGGTTTTTATGCCAGACACTATGTATAAATGATGTTAATGGTTTAATATTGATATTTAGTTGGTTTTTGACTTTTAACATCTAATATTTGATTGTCATTGTGAGATCTTTTTATATGGAATGTGCGGTGTTAAAAATACTTTGATTCAAGTTTTCAAATTAAATGACTTCAACTTAATTTTACAAAATTGGTTTATATACTTATTCTTATGAATGATGATTCTATATTTGTATAGGAGATTTATTATCCTTTCAAATTAGTACGTGGCATAGAGTGAATGAATAGTTAAAGGTAAATTGTATTTGAAGACACAAAAAAAAAAAAAAATAAATAAAGAAGAAGAAAGAAAAAGGTTATATAAAAGGTCTTATTTTGGATTTGGACCATGAACTATTCTTTAATGTAAGAATTAATTAAATTCTCGCATCCAATTATAATATCTTATTTTATTTATTTATGTTTTGTTAATACAAATTTATGATGAATTGGAGGAGTTAGATAATACATTAAGAGATAATGAAGAGTTCATATGAAGATGAACGCTCATGAAGAAGTATTTAATATAATTTGTCATATAGAAACAACTTTTTATTTTGTGTGATTAATTATCTTTAATTGATTTTTTTTTCACATGGTGTAAATGTAATGTTGATTTTCCCTTCTTATTTTTCGTATTAATAGACATCATTGTGATGAATAAAGTAATTTTCTTATATTATATTCGATCTTTTTTGTTAATCAATTAAGATAAACATATTTGATATTTATAGAATAATTCATCATTCAAACATTTATATAATTGTAATATTTCTACATTCTATTTTGAAAAAAAAATTAGTAAATTTCAATATATAATTAAAATATGCAACAATATGAAGATGTTACAATAAATGGTTGAGTGTTACATTTAATATTTTAATGTGTTGCTAAAGAGAAAATACTGTAGCTTTTTAATTGCATTAAATCCATGCATTCATAATAAATTTTGCTATTTTATAATAATTATTGGTTGCATTTATATTCCTATTATGCAACACTTTTTTTCATTGCAAAAAGCATTGTTTTTGTTGCCTAATAATTTATGCAATGGGCACTTACACCAACGTTAGCCTTTATGAAACAAAATTGTGACTAAAGGATCTTATCTTGGAATCCCCAATGGTACGCTTGATCTTTTAGATTTGTGTAAATACAAATTAGTTTATTTGACTAAGATGGCTTAAAATCATAGAGTTTTTTCCTCCGGTTTAGTGAAACAATAAAACATATGTGACTATCCATTAACTTTAAACCATCATTTCTTTGATCCTTCATCTTATCGTTAGAGTCTAAGCTTAAGTAGAATTATAGACCGTCTAAAAGTAGTAAAAAAAGTTAAAACCTCATGACTTCGTCTTTTCATTTTTCTCTTATGAGGAATTTAATATAAACAAAATAATAATATATTAGCTCTCGAAGACAAAACCAGAGCTTTCGAATTGGCCTAGTAAAAGTCTTAAAAATCGAAATTTAGGCCTTGATTAGAAAAAAAATCGCAAAATTGGGGACGAAATGTTACCTTTTCTTGATCCTAATTATCTCTTAGTTGGACCACATACAACTATTTTGAAGTATAAGCATAAATATGGTTCAAGAGGACGAATTCATAAAATTAAGGAAATGATAATCGGTGATTTTTGTGTAACCCATTACCTTGTATTATCTATTGGAACCAAGCTAGGGAGTACTAGGTTTGAACTCGAGTTTGCTAAACCCTTAGCATCGTTAAGATTATTGTGAAATTTGATTCACTTGGACTTATTGAATCTATTTTAAATGATAACAATCATATGATTTTTTTTTTTTGTTCATAATGTTGTTTTAATCCATAAAGGAACAATCTCCAGTTGGAAAAAATTAAAAAAAAAACAAAAGAAAGGGATCTTAGACTTTTTTTTATGAGGTTAATAATTATTTAGCTATTTAAAAAAACTAGGTCAAATTTCATAGAAACTTATATCTCTTTTGCGCCTCACTCGTGGGGTTGTTAATTAAAAAAAATTATAGGGTTTTATTGGTTTGACTATTCAATCATAATGGGTTTGTTATTGAGATTGCTAGTTCTTTTATCAAACTATTGGTGTTTATTAAATATATGAAGGAATAAAAAATTTTATGAGAATGACGGAAAAAGGAAAAATCTCACCGCCCGCGGCGGCCCCCCCCTCTCTTCATGACTCATGAGTCCATTAGAAATTCCTTTACTTACCCGTTAAAAGGGCCAAAAAAAAAAAAAAGGAAGCTTGGTACTTTATTATTGGCAATAAGCAAGTTGACATTTGAGACATCCTTTTCACCCCATTGCCAAGCAACTTCCCATCACAAAATATATAAAAAGGAAAACCATACTTCATATAGCCAAAAAAAAAAAAAAAAATCTTTATATATATATATAAATGTATGTAATGGAAAATAAATATAAAAACACGTGGATAATGAATACCATAAAGTACATGCCACGTGGCATAAAAGCTTTTCCCTCAAGGATATATACTTATTTTATTTTATTTTAAAATTTAATTAAAAAAAAGAAAGAAGAAGCCACTACATACTACCCTGCCATGAATTTTCTCCCTAACTATAACTGCAGACTCGTCAACACAATAAAAGCTGAAACCCGGGAATTCCAATTCACCATTTCCTTCTCGAAACTGGACTGAGTCTTTCTCTCTATCTCTCTCTCTCTCTATATCTTTCTTTGAATCACTGGGTGGGAACTGAGTACAGGAAAAAAAAAAAGAAAAGGTTGGAAGTGGAAAATGGAGAAGTTCTTGAAGCAGTGTGAAGAATCCGGAGACGCAGCTTACGCGGAGTTCCGATCACTTCTGGAGAGGCTTGAGGATCCGAAAACCCGTAAAGAAGCTCGGATCTTTTTATCGGATCTCCAGAAGCAATTCCACAACGAAGACAACCAATGCCTCCACAAGTATCACTATCAGATCCGAGACATCCACTTAGACCAATATCAAGGTACCTAAATATGTTGATTATGGTATGGAAATGTTGGTTGGTGTTTGAATCGTGTGTAAGTTGTCATTGTTGGTTTGGTTTTGATTCAACGAATTCGGAAAATGTTTTTGGAATTTCGAGAATGATTGCCCTGCACCGGTTTAGAAATTACATGCTTAGGAGCTTTTTATTTTATTTTATTTATTTATTTATTATTTTTTTTAATGAATTTTTTATGCGAATGTGGACCTATTCGATAAAAGTGGGGGTTTCTAATGAGCTCTAGGGTCACAATGTGCTTAGTGAGGCAGGGGGTGGAAGAAGAGTCTTGAAAGTGGAAGGAATGTGCCACTTTTCATGTCATTACATTCCTCTTGGAAATTGGAGTGAAGTGAGCGGAAACGAGTAGAAAAAGTTGTGAATTTAGTATATTATCTATAAAAATATGTAAATAGAATTAATAAACAAATTTTAGGAGTAATTTTGAAGCAATGAATATTATAGTTATATTTCTCTTTCTCTCCGCGACTGTGTGTTTGTCTTTTTATTTTTCATTCTTTCAATCCCAGTAAGGCATAGAAATTGAAAACATTTCCTTCCACTTACATCCTCAAAATCTGAACAAGGAATGGAACATGGGATATGTTAGATTCATGATAAAAAATTTCTGGGTTTTTATAGATGATTGTTATAATCAGAGCCCTATTACAGTAACCTCAGCTGCAGTTGACGGTTGGAATAAAAAAGTCATTGGCAATGGCTGGTGTTGGTGAATGGATCTTTACGGAAAACTCAATTGGAAATGTGACTGATTTTCATTTTTAAAAGAGGAAATCATATCCTCATTTTTTCGTTAGAATTTTGCATGGTTTCTAACCATCATTGTTGTAGTCAACCACTACTGTAGCCTTCCATGATCACTTATTCCTATAAGTCATTGGTATTTGCTACCCCTGGAGAGCTCCATGATAGTAATTGACAACTGCGGAGCCTTAATTGTATGAAATATCTGGAAGCCGATCGATTTCCACCCACTTTTACGAAATCCTTTTCTTGTAATAGTTACCACAAAAATTTATCCCCACAACACCCCACACACACACACACAAAGAGGAAAAAAAAAAAAAAAAGAAGTTACCTAAGAAAGTGTTAGCGCTGGGGTGCAACTTGTAAAAAGGGTTAGTGTTGTGAGATTGTAATGTTTTTGCAGGATACCAAGGGAGGAAGAAGTTGACAATGATGGTCATTCCGAGTATTTTTATCCCGGAAGACTGGTCCTTTACTTTCTATGAGGGACTAAACAGACACCCTGATTCTATATTTAAGGATAAGACTGTTGCTGAGCTTGGCTGTGGCAATGGTTGGATTTCCATTGCAATTGCTGAGAAGTGGTTGCCTCTTAAGGTTCCTTTTTCTCTTCTTCTTCCTCATTGGTGCTGTTCTATGTAATAGGAAAAAAGATGATAGCTAGCATGAAAGCACATATCCGCCTCGCGATTTAACGGGACAATATGTATTGGCCAATAAGTTTTGTCAGTTCAGTGTATTGTGGATAGAATTCAGTAATACTAATATGTTGAACTGTGCAGGTATATGGTCTTGATATTAACCCCAGGGCCATCAAAATTTCTTGGATTAATCTGTACCTGAATGCTTTAGATGAGAATGGCGAACCAATATATGATGGCGAGGGGAAGACCTTGCTGGATAGAGTGGAGTTTTATGAATCTGATCTACTTTCTTATTGCAGAGAAAACAGTATCATGCTTGAAAGGATTGTTGGATGCATTCCTCAGGTACAAATGTGTTCTCATGTTATGTAGGACCTCTATTATCAAAATGTGTAAATGACACCGTTGATTGCCCTTGTTCTTTCCTTTTTCATTGTTTACATTCTTGCAGATTCTTAATCCCAATCCAGACGCTATGTCTAAGCTGATTACGGAAAATGCAAGTGAAGAGTTCCTGTACTCGTTGAGTAACTATTGTGCATTGCAGGTAAGAATATAATCCTCCTACCACCCGGCCTTCCCTGCTTCTTCTCCTCCTTGAAGCAAGGATGAAGAAATTGAATCACCTGTCTCCTTACTCTTTTTCAGTTCTCTTTTTGACAAAACTGGAGAACTTTTCAAGTTATTTTTCATTCTTAATCTATATGCAAGTTTGACTTCTGATTACCAAGATTCCGTGTGTTCCAATTTTCACATGTCATTAGGCAACAAATATAAATATTCTTTTAAAGTCAGTCCTGGACATAGATATCATGTATTTCTTTTAAGTTTTGAGCATAAAGAAGTAGCTTCTTATTTTAGTTCACTATCCACTATGACCCCATGGGGTCAATCTATACCACCACTTTTTAATGTTGATTGAGTAGTGTCAAAAAGAATCACACACTGGCCAAAGAACTTTTCTTAGTCACATCATGCACATGTAGGTTCAATCTACTCCACTGCACAACATCCCTAATTTTGATTAGCATAATATATATTGAGTCATGTCTTTCTAATCAGTGGTCATAACTATATTGATATAATTAAAACTTCCAATTTCCATCACAACTTTGCCAAAAAATAACTTTTAACTACTGATGTTAGGTCAGTTTGCTCATCCTCCATGCATTGTTTTTGACATGCATTCCTGTCTACATCAGTGTCACTGCATAAGTAGTATGAGTTAATTACTTCATTACGATGGCATGTGCTTTTCTTAGTACTATTTTAGTGTTATTGATGCTCGACTTTTAAATCACAGACAGAAGACTTATTGAATCAAGTACTATTATGATCAAATTCTTAATTGCCTTAACAGAAACACTCTCTTAACTTATTTGGAATCATCGATATAAAGAGTAAAAGCATATGAATAAAGACAGAACTGCTTTGTTAATTGAGTGAACACGTGCAATTCGTCTGAAAATCTTGTGGAAGGGGCTTCAAGCCACTTATGTGAATCCAACTTTTACCGAGCTTGAAGAGAAATTGAACTAATTGTTACTTGTTTTAGAAAGATATCTAAGATTGTTGCACCTATAACAAAGCAGCTCACAAATGTTTAAAATTGAAGAAAATGAACTGTTTTCCTCCATCTCTTTATTTGCACCTCCAGCTTTCACCATATTCCATCTATCTAGGAAAATTTTTGTACCTTATATGCCCAGGAGACATGTCATTGTCTTTTTTGTGTCCCTGTGGTCTTATTCATTGTTGATGCTAGTATGTTCTAATTTTCTATGAAATATTGCAGGGATTTGTGGAGGACCAATTTGGCTTAGGTCTAATAGCAAGAGCAGTAGAGGAGGGAATAGCTGTAATCAAACCACTTGGTATTATGATTTTTAATATGGGTGGACGCCCAGGGCAAGCTGTTTGTCGACGTTTGTTTGAGCGCCGTGGTTTTCATGTTACTAAGCTTTGGCAAACTAAAATTTTACAGGCAAGTTGCATGTGCGCATCATTATGATGTTTATCTCCATCAATAATGATCCATATATCTGTTGTTGCAGGCTGCTGACACAGATATTTCAGCACTAGTTGAAATTGAGAAGAATAGCCCCCATCGTTTTGAGTTTTTCATGGGCCTTGGCAATGATCAACCTATTTGTGCACGTACTGCATGGGCATATGGAAAAGCTGGTGGTCGCATTTCACATGCATTATCAGTATATAGTTGTCAGCTTCGGCAACCAAACCAGGTTTGATCTTTATTTTTATGTCCTGCCATGTTGACATACTAATTTAATTGGATAACTTGTTTCTTTTTTCAACTTCCAGGTCAAGACAATCTTTGAATTTCTTAAAAATGGTTTCCACGATATCAGCAGTTCCTTGGACTTGTCATTTGAAGATGATTCTGTTGCAGATGAGAAGATTACTTTTCTTGCTTATCTAGCCAGTACTTTGAAAGAGAATTCCTTTTTCCCTTATGAGCCACCAGCTGGTAGCAGGAGATTCCGTGATCTAATTGCTGGATTTATGAGAACTTACCACCTTGTCCCACTTACTGCCGAAGTAAGGCAACATTTTATTTGTGCGATATATGATATCGTAGTTATGTGCTTGAAAAACATGGGCATAGGAAAAAAAGATTATCTCATTGGCATCATCTGTTTCATCTCATTCATAAATTGCAATATAACCGTCACTGAAAATATATATATTAATAGCTATTATCTAATGAAGCTTGTAAATCTAGGGTTTTAGTTAACAAATACACTGATGTTAAGGCATCTTGGTATGCCATTATTAATTTCTTGGGATGACACAATAGACCTATCTATGAAGTTATAAGAAAGAGAAATTGATGAAAGTGTTTGCGAGTGGAATATGGTTGCAACATCCTGTGGCTAGGCACGGTAATTTCCCTTCTCATAGATCTGAATTCTCTAGCTAGCCAACTAATCTAGAAAGTCTTCAAGATGGAAATTTCTGAATTTGATCTGACATGCTTGGTGGAAAGACTGGAAGGAGCTGATATTTGTTTGAGTAAATTTTTTCATTTTTATGTGTATTCTTGTATGCAAATAGGACTGTCCTATCTGTGGCATAGCTATTACTTGTTTTTAAGTTAAATCTGTTCTTCTTATGAGCATAAAATGAGATATGTTAAATCTTCATGTATGCATTATTTCTTTTAATTCTGTACTTAAACCATTTGATTGCATTTTTTGTGTTGAAGAGTCTGCTGACCTTTCCTTTTTTTCAATCTGGTACAAGAATGTCGTCATTTTTCCATCCAGACCTGTTGCAATCGAGAATGTCCTTAGATTATTCTCACCTCGGCTTGCAATAGTTGACGAACATCTCACCCTGCATCTTCCAAGGAAATGGTTGACGTCTTTGGCAATTGAGGTACTAGATCTTCAACTATATATTTGGACACATCTTTCTCTGGATGTAAGCTCAAAATTTAAGTGACTGTACTTGAAATTCTCTGTAGATGCAATTTGGATCGATTCCAGTTGTTGTGGAGAATATTGCTGTTTCTGTTTCTACTGTGTTAGATCATTAAACATTTACATTCTATTCTTTCCAATTTTCTGGAGGATACTTAGCTTATATGCAAGGAAATATATATGTATATATATATATATATCGTATAGCATGGCTATACATTATCAATGTTCATGAATACCGTATCCACTTCCTTTTGAAGTTGGCCCTCATCATTTTTCTGAAACATCTTTTCTCCCCAGGGTGCATCATCAGAGGATGTTACCACGGTTATAGAAGCACCAAGACAATCAGATTTGATGATAGAACTAATAAAAAAGTTGAAGCCGCAGGTTGTTGTCACTGGAATGGCTCAATTTGAGGCTGTTACCAGTTCTGCTTTTCAGAATCTTGTTGATGTTACAAGAGAAATTGGATCTCGCTTGTTCTTAGACATATCTGATCACTTTGAGTTGTCCAGTCTCCCAGCCTCTAATGGGGTATTTAAGTATCTTGCTTCAACTCCTCTTCCAGCACACGTAGCAATTATTTGTGGTCTCGTGAAAAATCAGGTAGTTACTGTTCTGGCCCCCACCCACTAAGTTTTCTAGTCTGTTGATAACAGTTGATAACAGTTAATAACAGAAGGTGGATCCATGGCACCATCCTCAGCTTTAATGATTTGGATTGCTGCAATGCCTTGCAAATATGTGATACTTCAACAGTTATTCTTTCCCTCTCCCTTGATAATGTGTAAGCATTGTTTTCAGGTTTATTCAGATCTAGAAGTAGCGTTTGTCATTTCAGAGGAAGAGGCACTCTTTAAAGCATTGTCCAGCACAGTAGAATTGCTACAAGGAGTTAGTGCACCAATTAGTCACAGTTACTATGGTTGTCTTTTCCATGAACTATTAGCTTTTCAGCTCACTGACCGATATCGGCCTTCAGAGGTTTGTTGCCTTTGTTCTTTTCTAGTTTGGCTGTAGTATAACATGTTGACATTTTGGTCAGTTTTCATTCTTCAGGGTGATTTATAGACAATTTCTCATTTTATTGAAGTTGTGCTATATTAAACAATGTCAAAAACTGTCCCTTCTATTGATGAGGTTTTTGTGTCACTAAAAGAAGAAAGGTCCATTGGTCCTATTTCTGTTGTCAGAAATGATATGACATGCAAATCCAAAGCTCACTAGACATACCAAATGTCTTTCTCTTTGCCATTTCCTTTGATTTTTCACACCTGTGCTTTTCTACCTATTTAGAGAATTACCCTTAGTAGATTATGCTGCCCATATGTTCAGACAGCCCATTCAGATGCTCTGGCATTGAATCTTGAATGGGACTTCAAAATTGTTATCTCCCCACCACTGCAGGGTTATTAATTCTGTTGAGATGCTATATATATCTACTTCTCTTATTATTGTTTGCAGTGTACATTTCTTGCCTGTTTCCTCATCCAAACTGTTTAACCTGTCATTCAGAGAGAAGCTCAGAAGGCCAAGTCAGTAGATACCTTAGGGATTACAAGTTCAGCAATGACAGTCCTTGACACTGCTGAGTTGTTCATCAATGAGGATGGATCTTCTTCACTTATTCACATGGATGTGGATCATAGCTTCTTGGCAACTCCTTCACCTGTCAAAGCTGCTGTATTTGAAAGTTTTGCCAGACAGAATATTACTGACTCTGAGTTGGATGTGACTGCTAACATTAGGCAGATTATTAAAAAAACTTATGGGTTTCCATCTGGTGACAGCACAGAATTCATATATGCAGACAGTTCCCTTGCTTTGTTTAATAAGCTGGTTCTCTGTTGTATTGAAGAAGGGGGAATATTGTGCTTCCCAAGCGGTTCCAATGGGAACTATGTTTCTGCTGCTAAATTTTTGAATGGAAATGTTGTGACTGTTCCTACGCAATCTACAGAAGGCTTTAAACTAACTGAGAAATCACTTTCCCAAGTGCTCGGGACTATTTGCAAGCCATGGGTATACCTTTCTGGTCCCACAATTAACCCAACTGGTTTACTGTACAGCAATGAGGAGATAGAAAATATATTGTTCATCTGTAGTAAGTTTGGGGCAAAAGTTATAATTGATACATCATTCTCAGGTTTGGAATTTAACCGCAACAGGTGGGATGGATGGAATCTGGAAGACATCTTTTCAAAGCTCAGTTCTTCTGAGAATCCCACTTGTCCTGTGTATCTGCTTGGAGGGCTGTCTTTGAAGATGCTTAGTGGAGCACTTAAGTTTGGTTTCCTGGTATTTGATCAGTCTAATTTGATGGATCCACTTCATAGCTTTACTGGATTGAGCAAACCTCATGGTACAGCTAAATATGCAATAAAGAAGTTGCTGAATCAAGCAGAGACGCAAGCTGGAGTTCTAACGGATACAGTTGCAGAACACATACAGACTTTGAAACAAAGATCCAGGCGCTTAAAAGAGGTAATACTTTCATTATCTGAGGAAAATTTTCATTGAGTACACAATTTTTTCTCCTTGGTTATAACTTATGCAAAGAGCGAAAATCTTGAACTATGGATGTCTGGCACTGCATAGTGCATAGTAATCCGTTTTGGGAATGATGAAAAGGATGCATAAATTCCCTTATATAGCTAATAAATTTATTAATTCGCTTGAAAAATCCCCGGCTTGGAACAATTTATGGAAAGCTATTCTAGCAAGTGTAATGATTAAGCTTCCGGTGGTACCTCAAAAGTTTATCATCAATCATAAATTTATTTTTCATGTATATATGTATAACTCCAGATCTTGGAAAGTGAATAAGGGAATTAATTATGGAGCTTTCTTGGTCAGTTTTCTAGATCACATCCTAAATGAAAAAAAACAGCAAAATCAGATCCATCTAATTACGGAGCAGAGAAATTTTCTCTAGGCTGTTTGTACAAGCCCTTCATGATTAATGGATTTCTGTAGACTAGTATTAAAGTTTCTTAACCACAAGCTTGTGCTCATAATATTGGAGCGGTAAAGGCGAAGTAGGCGACTTGCCCCAAGGCTCAGGCTGGAATGTTTTGGGGGAGATGTTGATAGAGCATTGATGGCATCAACTTCACAATTATTTCACCAGTTCTATTTTGTTACTTTTATTTTGCCAATTTCATGATTTTTTTTATATAATTTCTCTAAACTTATTTATTAAATTAATATATTTAATAATATTTTATTAAGTTAATCATTTGTGGGCAAATTAAAAGCTGACACATATGCTCAATTGAATCAACTAGTAGTCTGAAACACACTTGTTTGTCAAAAAGAAAACCACAATCCCATAAGAATGGTCATATTTGTGTAATTTTTGCTTTGTAGTATTCCTTTAGTTCCAGCATAATTCATTTACGTCAAGTGTTCTCTTTCTATCTTATTCTCTTAACCTGTTAACAGAACCATAAAAGACAGTTGATGACTTTAAAAATTATTCCTTCCAGTGAATTAACATGTTGGATTATTTAGTGCTTTCATGGTTCTACCTTTAAGAAGGGTTCTTCAGAGATTCCCAGATGTAGATTATGGGAATATCTTCATTAGTTTGGTACAGTTAATTATGTTGTATTAAAAGCAATAATAAGGAGATGTATATGGTGACCACTGTGTTGAAAACATCTTTTTATCATTTATGCTATTATAATTTTGATGCTGGCGCTTCACTTTCCTGTTTATTTTACTAACTTGTTTTACATCTTTGGCAGACCCTTGAGAAAAATGGGTGGTATGTCCTTGAATCTAGCGCTGGTCTCTCTGTGGTGGCAAAACCCAGTAGATATTTCAACAAGACCATGTCAATCGGTCCTTCACCTAAGGATGGAGTTAGCGCAGGTATTTTACATAAGGTCACACTAAACGACTCAAATATCAGAGAAGCCATTCGTAAGACCACTGGTTTATGCATAAATGGGAGCTCATGGACCGGCATTCCGGGCTATTGCCGCTTCACCGTAGGTTTGGAAGAGAGTGAATTTGAAAGGGCTCTGAATTGCATAGCCAAGTTCAGAAGCATAGCCAATATCTGAAAGGTTTTCTCAAGGTCAAGAAGTAGCCTATCTGTGGCCATTGTCCTGCGTCTCACGTCTCAAGTTGTGATATTTGCTACGATTATTTTGGTTGCCACGCAAAACCTTTACGAGCTTCCAAATCTCACTTACTCGATGTTTGGCTTATATGCATTTGGTTAAAAGGTCCTCGCTTCCATTGTGGGTGCAACGTCTCATGTTGTTAATTTTTCTTCCCATGTACAACTTTCTTTCTTCCCTCCCAACAAATCAATGTGGTTGTCTATTGAATTAGACAACGAATACATATATAAGAGCACCGATGGGCGTTTTCCTTGTTTGATAGGAATGTACTTGAAAATGATCGTCTTTTTGGGTTAATGACATTTCCTATTCGAACCCATGATTTTTGGTGTTCAAACTATATACGTATGTATACACATATATTCTGCATTGTGTATCGGTGCTAATAATAATTAGTATGTAAATCTATACTGTGCGAAACAATGTATTTTTTTTTCTTTTTTGTTTTCTCTTTTGTGTGATAGTTTTTATTAAAATAAGAAAGAATGGACACGTCTTTGAAATAACACTATAAATAAAATATCCCTCTAAATATTTAAAAAATGAAATTTTAGAATCATTAGACATAGATGGACTTCCACTAATAAAAAAAGAATTCTTAAATAAGAAAAAAAAATTACAATATGGTAGAGGTCAAAGAACTTGAAATAGATAGACTTCTAAGCAAACTAGAAAAAGAAAAAATAATAGGAGAAACCCCCCCAAAAAACATTGGGAGAAGAATGAAATAGAATGCAAGTTTAAAATAAAAAATCTAGATCTTATAAAAAATAGCCAAAAAATAAAAGCAACAAATGATGAAGTAAAAGAATTTAAAATGCATATAAAAGGATTAGAGCAATTAGGAGTAATTAGAAAATTAGATTTCAAACATAGAAGTCTAGCATATACAATAAAGAAACATAGTGGGGTACTGAGAGGACAAGATGGGATGGTTATAAATTATAAAAGATTAAATTATAATACAAAAGATGATTCATATGACATATTTGATAAGATCCAATTAACAAATAGTATACAAGGTAGTCAGTAGGTTAGTAAGTTTGATTGTAAAAGTGAGTTTTGACAGGTTAGGATGACACTTAAAAGCAAAGAATAGACTGCCTTTAGCTGTCTATTAGGTCACTATGAGTGGCTTATTATGCTTTTTGGATTGAAAAATACTCCTTCACTTTTTCAAGAGAAAATTGGATCATATTTTTGATAAATTTAAAGATTTTGTTTGTATCTATATAGATGATATACTAGTACATTCTAAAACCAGAAAAGAACATATTAGTCATCTAAAAGTTGTATTATAAAAAATTATTAAGAATGGAATTGTCATAAGTAAAAAGAAAGCAATAATGTTTAGAAGAAATATCAAAATTTTGGGAATGGGATTTGGAGAAGGAAAGATTAAATTACAAGATCATATAAGCAAAACGATCTTAGATTTTCTTAATAAAATATAAGATAGTAAGAAATTACAGTAGCTTTTAGGATTATTAAATTATGCTAGACCATTTATAAAAGACTTAAGTAAATTAGTGAGACCTTTATACAGTAAGACTAGTTTAAAAGTGCATAAATATTTTAATTCAGAAGATGAAAAGTTAGTAAAAGAAATTAAAACTAGGATAGAAAAACTCCCACCTCTTAATTCACCCCCATAGATTCAGATTATTCAATAATAGAAACAAATGGATGTGAAAAAGGATGTAGAGCAATTTTAAAATCTAAACCCCATAAATATGCACTAAAAGATAATGAGCAAATTCGTACATGTAGGAGTCGAAATTTTAAAGAAAAAGGAATCATTAGTAGCATAGATGCAATTAGTAGTACCATATGGATTAGATAGTATTAGATTATTTATTCTAAACAAAAAAGAAATATTAGTGAGAATAGATTGTGAAGTATAGTAAAATTCTATAGTAGTATGAGTAATAAAAAGAGTAGTACTAGAAGATGGTATAGATTTCTAGATAGAATGATAAATAGTGGATATAAAATAGTTTATGAACATATTAAAGGTAGTGATAATTGTAAAGATCCGGCCCACTTAACCCAATTATTAAGTGTGCCAAATCTTCCGACCACACATAATACCCAAATACTACGAACAATATTCAAGTATTATACGTAAGGTCGTCTTAAAAAAAAATGTTTGTAATGACTACTTGTTTAAAACAGATATAACATTCATATGCTTTGAATTAGAAACATTACCACTACATAAGTAGTGGGTTCTTAACTATGTATAAGTCATACATAATATATTTATACATTACAACTTCCCAAGGATCATATAAATATAGAGATCTCACTTACAACCCAGCTATATTACATATACAATTCAACTCAAAATGCATTCTAAGGCATAACAAATAAGCCTAAATACTTCACAAAATTTTACATCAAAAAGGATCCTAAGCATATATTAGGCCTCTCTCCTAGTCATCCATAGAGTCTTCCAATCATTCCTATAGCCCATATCGTCATAAAGCTCGTCATCAAAGTCACCTGCAAAATAACAGCATAAGCCAAAGGCCCAGTACACAATAATGCAAACAAATACATATGCAATACTCACTTAACTAAATACAATGCAATAAATCACCACAACTTCATTATCTTTTAGTTAAGTGAATAGAACAACACTGGAGTATTCAAACTCCGACTCAAGCTTGGGAATTCTAGAGGTCCTGAGTAACAGCAGTTGCTCAGGAGGTTGATATAGATAGACCAGATACCTATATATCCTATCTAATCGATAGAGAACGGTAGATTCATCTAGGGTTCACACTCCTTTATATAATCCACTTATCCCGGTCTATAATATCAATTAGTTCAACGGTCCCATACTCATGAACTAAAACATATTATTTCCTTCCGAGCCTAAGTAGAGGATATACCGATACAGTTAACCCTATTAGCTACCCATTTAGCCAATAAAAGAAATCATCATTGCATCATGGTGAACCATTGCATCATGGATTTGAGTCATTGCATCATGACAAAAAATTGGGCTAAGTGCCTAAACTACCATGCCATTGCATCATGACAAGATTGTCGCTTCCCGATTCTGAATTCAACGACTTAAAGCACAAGCAATTTCAATATCTCTTATTAATCTTCGATTAAAATCAATTTGGTATATGCCTATCCTAAGCAACAATCAATCAAAGTATTGTGTACCTGATTCGATTCGGAATTCAAAAGAAGGTCTCCAACTGAGTATCTATCTCTGTTTCACATAAATCAAATCATATTAATAATATTATCCTAAACCAAGCTTATATCTACTAGTTTAAAGCTTAGGAAATCATATGATCTTGATTAAAATCATTCAAGTCAGAATATGACTTCTATATATCATACAATCATCATACAACATCATACAAGTTCAATAATTAATCATAAAATTACATTAACTATCAAACATAAGTTTTTAGCTTTATTTGGAAAATGAAGCAGCTCGAAAGAAAGGAAAATTCGGCCTTGATAAGTTTTTATTTTGTAAAAACTCAAAACACGAAAGTTTTAGATCTCTTTTTAAGATTTCCAACGCAATTTGAATTACCTCAATCGGAGATCGGATGAAAATGTTATGATTAAAATGCGAAATAGTATTGTGTTAGGGAAAATTCGAGTCACGGCCGTGATTTTTGGAAAGCTGTCATAAAATGGTTTTTGAGCGAAGAATCACAACAGTGATTTTTGAGTTTCAAAGTTTTTAACCAACACGAGGCTACCAAGGGATGGTTCATGACCGTGATTCTTGAAATTTGTCCAACCCGAGCCTACCAAGGCTTAAATCACGCTCGTGATTCATGAAAACTTCCCAAAACAGAGCTTTTTCTTGCAAAATCACGCCCGTGATTCATGAAATTAGTCCAACCCGAGCCTACCAAGGCTTGAATCACGCCCGTGATTCATGGTTTCTCCTGAGTTGCGAATTTTCTTGTTTTCCAAACTTCATTTTATTAAACTTTTACACATTCTACTTCAATCAAAACTTAATAAAAGCTATATACTACTCACATCAAGTCTAAACAACACTTCTATACTCATTCAATAACATCAAACAACTCCAACTACTCTACAAGAATCAAACTCTTCTTCATGAACTTTCACCAACTCTAGCACACTCCAAACAATTCTAATGCTTATCATATTTCAACACTTCAATTCCAAACCACATGAGAGCCTACTACAACCTATCTACAACAACTCAAGCATTCTAAACCTTTCCTAACAACTATACAACATCTAAAAAAGAATTTAACATATCAACCACTTGTATTATACCACACATGCAAATTTCATGGATTAAGAGGGGAAATAAAGCATCTCAAACATCAAATAAACTTACCTTAATGTATATATAAGGCTTGGGGAAGGATTTTTGGTGTGTTGAGTCCAAGAAAACTTGATTTGAGTCTTGAAAATTTTTGGGCTTCTTGAGTTACGAATTGTGTTTTTCTTTGTTCTGTTTTGGAGTGTCTAATGATGCAATTAAACTTTGATGTTTAGCTTAATATTGTTGACTTTTGAGGAGGCAGATTTGGGAAAGGCTTGGGCTTTATTTGAGCTTAGATTTGGACTTAAGTTTAAGCTTAAGAGGGGTTAAAAAAAATCTACTAAGTTTAGTATCTAATTTAGGCCTAAAAAAAATTTAAATCTAACACATATAATTCATTACAATAACAATTAACACTAACATGATAATTTCTAACATGAATAAACTATCAACCTAGATATATTTACCATAGCATATTGTCTAATCACATACGTTATAACACAACCAACATTACAAACACACTAATCCACTCAAACGCATACACATATGTAATTATCAAATTTAGCATGAATTAATATATATTAAAACTATGCTCAATTGGTAAGAGGTGCTGCCTTTGGGGCAGGCAAAAGCTTTAGGTCTAGGGTTTGAATCCTAGAGTCTACAGACTGAGTTCAACTCTGCCTAAGGATAACAATACCTATAGTGTCTGTGGTACCCTTTGGGGCATGCGTTGGTTAGGGTCACCATGATGCAATGGTGGTGTCGACCATTACCACTAGGGGGCCAGTGGTGGGTTTGCCTATCCTGGCATCACATCGTCGTCGCCTAAGGGGGCGAGGTGTGACAATAATAGCATAGCAATTATATTAAGTAGACTAACAATTTGATTCGTGTTTTTGCAAGGAAAAATGGAGAAAATAAAATATTGAACCTATAGAATTGAGGGTTTATCCTTCTAGTTCTAATCTTAAATTTAAATTACCAAGTGAAGTAGAAGTTAGTGAGGTAGAAAGAATAATATTAGATAATCTATGGTTAGCAAGCAGTACACAACATTAGCTTAGAAGTGTAAATGAATTAGCATTTTATTTAGCACAAAGTAGGAAGCTAAATAAGTTTAATTGTTACATTGCATTTAATAGTAGACAAAATGAGGTACAGTAGAGGGTTATTTTGGTAATTAAACTTGAAGCCCAGTTTAATGCCAATGGGCCAGCCTTCTAAGCTAGTAACAAGGCTTAGAGGATCGAGTCTAATAAAGGATGCCATAGGGAGATTTAGCTTTGTAGCTCAGAGTAAGGTTCGTCGGACCGATTCATTGTATTTTCAACCTAATTTGGTTTTCTCGTGCGTGAAATGTAGACTCCAAGAATATCTTTCTAGGTTAATTTAGGCTTTGTTTGGTTAAAATAGAATAAATAAACTTATTTTTATTTTATATTAAAGATAGCTATTTTAATAAGACAATGAGCTTCTTTTACATTATAAAAACCCTCATTTTATCCAAAGTCTATATCCAAAGTCTATGCCCATATATAAAAAAAGGGATGGATTATGGCTGTTGGATCCACGAAAGAGATTTGATGGTCATAGGTAAGACTTCATCTCAACTATCCATCTAGAAGTCATTGAACAACTACCATCAATCTCCAACATCTATTAATAAGAGGTTTCTCTTCTCATTTGGGGTCATTCTACGTATTGCTAAGATTGAGAATAATATAGAAACTTTGTTAGAATATCTCCAAAAAAGATCAAAGAAACTACTTTGCTTTGTTAAGAATGAGTCAAGAACGATCAAATCTATGTGATTTGATCTTTTATCATACTTGCGTACTCAAGAAACCAGGTTTGTTTGTTCCTCCTCCTTTACCACTCTCTACAACATCTTACATGTGTCATCAATTCACGACTCCTCTCTGATCGACCGATACACCTATCGTACGTAATTGACCATCTACAGCAATCCCATCATAAAGTATATAAATCTTGGAGTAAAGTCCGAAGGATAACCTAAGATTTCCCTAATCCCTTGTATAAAGGATTTACAACAGTAGAAAACGCATTCTAATTTGCTAAACAGTATATAGGACATACATACTGTATGGAACAAATAATTAGGCAAGAATCATCATCAAAAAAGAACTCCTGGGTGTGATATTAAAACTCCTTAGCAACAAGGATATCTTCCGGTAAATAATAGTATAGAAAGTTTTTATTCCCATGCATTAGAAAGGGACTTAACTCATTCTTTACAATTTTGCAAACATTGTGAAATATAAAAATAATAAAAACATATAGATGTGGATTTGAATAAAAGGTAGATAGGTTTTTGGCCTACCTATTTTTAGTGGTACCATCCATTGAGAGTATGCTACATAGGTAAGTGGGATTACATGTGGTACCATATGTGGGATTGTTGCGATACTGCAATCCTATTAAAAAGTATCTCTTAAAATTTTATCTAAGTGTGCAAATGAATCGAGTCAAGACAATACAATGTTAAGCTCGAGCCTAGGCTTGACTCGAAATTTCAAAGCTCGAACTTGGCTCAAGCTTAACCAAGCATAAGATTGTAAGCTTGAATCTGGCTCAATGTAACTTTACATAAATTTGAGCTTGATTTGATTTATAAAACATAATTTTAATTTTAATTAAAATAATATTAATATCCAAGATTGGTTCGAATTCAACTGACAGTTACATTCGATTTTAGCTCTATAAAGCTTGATTACGTTCGCGAACTAATCGAGTTAAATATATGATGCTTGAGCTTAAATAGAAAAAACTACTCGAATAGCTTAACCTCAACTATTCTTGGATCAAACTCGAGTAAACATCGAGCCGAGCTCGAGTATTTTGTGAATAGACTTGGTTAAATATGTATCTTTACTTTCACCTATGTGTAGATTTACCCCTTCCAACTTTCAAAATGCACATAAATAATATTATTTATTCTTTTGTGCCAAATATTGAAAATTTGGAGGTTTGAAATATGCATTTTGATAGTTTGGGGTTGAATCTAAACCTAGGTTACAGTTTGAGGGGATAAATTGTAACTTTCTTTTTTCTTTTCTCTCTTCCATTATATATTTAAAAAAAAAAACAATAACTCTAGGCTATTGCTGGATCAATGGTCAGGTCATGCTGGTTCACGAGTTTAGCTTAGAAGCCAGCAAGAATCACAATTGGCTTGGTTGGGCTTGTTCCAGGCTACTGGCGTTTCAAGGGTCAGTTCATGACCCATTAATCAGCCACATTTATTTTTTTAAAAGATATATTTAAAAAATCGTGATAGTTTAAAAGATGAAACTAAAAATTGGCAAAAAATAAAATAAAGATAACTTTAAAAAATAACTAAAAAAATAATTGTTTAAGATGTATATTTATTTATATACAAGCATATCTGCTTGTAGTTGTAAAGTTAGTAATGTAGGATTAGAAAATACTCAAGACATAAATAAGTCCTGTAAAGATAAAAAAAAAAAATCCTATATTGTTACAGAAAAAGAAAATGATTTCATTTTGAATATAAGGCTATATAAATCTAACCAAACATGTAGCACTGGCAATTAAGGACACAACACAACAATTGACACGATTAATAAATAGGTTAAACTAGGAAACAACACAAATTTAAATGTGTTTGGATTTAGGTTTAAGACCCAATCATGTTTACAAACCTACAAACTTTGTAAGGACCGATTAGCATATCCTCTATTATTAGGCATGCCAAGTCCCTCAACCATGCATAATACTTAAGTATTACACGTAAGGCCATTCGAAAAGAAATGTTTATGTCGATTCCTTGATAAACCTACTTAAATGCAAAACTTTAGTAGGTAACTCAAAAAGAGTTGATAACTTTATATAACTAATATAGCACTACCATCCACTTGCTACTTCAAAATATTACAAACTTTAGTTGTTACAAACATAGTAAAACTTTAAAACATTATATTACATCATAGGCTTATAAACAAGCCTTCAATTTACACTATTACATTTAGAAAACAAGGTCTTTATTTGGTCTCCTCCCAAGAAAAACAACATTGGACATTCCAGGAATCCTAGTCATCCCACTCGTCCAAAATCCCCTCAAAATCTATCTTATAACCCAAGGAATCATGGAATTCATCTTCATCAACACCTAAAAAGGAAAAACTGAGCTAAAGGCTTAGTACACAACAACACAAGCAAATACAAAATAGCATACACTCTTAAACTAATGCAAAGCAAGAAATAATAAATTATTTGTCTTTATTTAAGTCAAACAGATCAACATTGGAATATTCAAACTCTGTATACAATCTTTGAAGAACCTAATTCAATTGTCTCCATAAACGTGAACTAAATCATATTACTTTTTACTAAGAATAAGCAAATGTTATACTGATATCATTACCCTTATCGACTACCTGCTGAGTTACTTATAAAATGTCATTGCATCATGACACGAAGGTAGCTAAAGCGCCTAAACTACCATGCTTGGCTCTATGTAGGGTTGTCGCTCCTCGGACTGGATTCAATGACATTAGCACAATCAATTAAAACACTTTTAAGTTAATCTTTAGTTAGAGTTGATTTAGGAATTTCTAACCTAGCACTCACCAACCACATTACTACGTACCTGATTGATTTGATATTCTTGGTAAAAAATTAGTAGATGAACTCAACGAGGAAGCAAAATCTGATAAAAGAAATCAATTCATAAAGAATTTGACACTAATTCACAATTAAAGACTAACACTTAATCAAATGTCAAATTTTAAACAAACGTTATATCAAACATAACTTAACATATATTTATACATATATTCAAACGTCATATCCCATCATCTTTAACTTTTGAAATTATCGTTCTTATTATTATTATTATTATATTTTATATAAAATAGGACATGGAGACAGATCATGGCCGTGATCCCAATCACGCCATTGATCATGCCAGTGATTATTTAAAACTTTGCAACCTGAGCCTACTAAGGGCAAAGTCACGCTCGTGATATTATGATTTCAAAAATTTTTAAAAGACTAGAGGCTAGCAAGGGCTAGGTCATGGCCGTGATTTCCAATTTTTTGCAAAGTCACATAAATTCTAAAATCAATCATGCCTATGGTTAGCCAAATTTTTACAAAACAGTGGCTACCAAGACCTTGGTTATGCCCATGATTTGTGGAAAGCTACTACCTTGATGCTTCTACACCCTTAATTATGCCTGTGATTCTATGTTTTCGTCAAACATATATTTCCCCGTGTTTTACAAACTCAACTTAACCTATTGTAACACTTCTAAAACATCATATATACTTAACATTAAGTACCAAGAGTGCAAATTTATTCATTGTACAATCATATGCACATAACCCAACTCCTTTTCCATCCACAACTTCAACAATTTATCCCTTAATATTAATACAACATATAAACCATACAACTTTTATATTCATCAAGGCAACCAAAACAAACTTCATTTCTTCATCAAGTTCTAGAAATTAACTTAGTTTCATCAAATTACTAATAATTCATTAAAACTCATTTAGATACAATTTGAATTCATAAAGAGATAAGTGAATATATGATTAGAAAAGCATATAAAACTTTACTTTTACTAACCTTAATCTCTAGATGAAGTCTTGAAGAGAGTGTTGATGAGTTGCAAGAGAAAATTTGATTGAAAGAGAAGAAGAAGCTGGCTTGAAGATGGCGGTTTCAAGGGTCACTTTTTAGAGTGTTTTTGCCAACTTTTACACTTGATATTTTACACAAAATCTACCATTTGACTTTTAATGCACAAGAAGGTTATGGAAGAGGCTTTAGTGATGGGCTTATTTTGCATATGGGCTTAGGTTTTCATTATGCACAAATGTTGAGCTTGGGCTTTAAAACTAAATTGTAGCAAAAAGGCTTGGATTAAAAACATTTTGTTACAAGATGAGTTTACTTAATTTGAAAGAACAATATACAATACAAATAATTCCATTTAATATTTTTCATTCTAATTGTACAATCACACCAACATATAAAATTTTATCATCACATTTCAATCTAAAAAGCCTAATTACACCAATACTTGAAATTCCTATGAATTAAATTATAACAATTAATTCATAAAATCAACAAACAAGTCATACATGCACATTAAATAATATATTTAGTTTAGAATATTTCAAACCTATTAAAATACATTATTAATGTTTTGCATTCGTATTTTATTAAAATATAGCATTATCATCCCTAACTAACTTGTAAAATGGCAAAACTATCCATATATATGAATAAATTATATGCATTGGTATAGTATATAAATTATATATAGAAAAAACATATAATATATATATATAATATAGATCTTATCCAATAAATAATACATACATAATTTATACGTCAATATATAGTTGATTTATTTGCTTAAATCAAATATTTATAACAATTTTATGTATTGATATAACACACATATATTAAATTTGTAGATTATAAATACATAATCCATATGTTATGTAAAGATTATGCATATGACATATTATATTATATAAATATATGTATCAAAATAGAAATTGCATATGAAACATTTATAAAATGTGTAGTGTCACATTTTGGAAATTTAATTCGTACAGTCTCACCGTAATTATCAAAGGTTTATGGAGTTTGCCCAGCTTATGGTCTATAAACATCTGATAACTACTAGGCTCACTAAATAATACCACACTTGAAAGATACTTACAAAAATGGAGACTAGAATTAAATTTTTGGTACTTATGGGTATTATTCCAGGCATTTTGTGTTGTTTCTTATGGATTTCCTACAAAAGAAGCTGTAGGGTGGTGAGCATAATTCCACGTGCTCAGTAAGTGGTCAAAATCTTGCGATACCTTTTAAAGCAATTAGCAAACAAGTTTATTAAATGTATGCATGATCAAATACAATGCCATCCACATGATGTTAGCCGATTTATTACGAGATTAGAGAAATTAACCCCACTTTAATCTGGGTTTCAATTAGTTTGAACATAGATTCATCTTTCATTAAACCGGGAATGTGCAATGGACTGCTATCCTCCCAAAAACCGCTTAGGACTATTACCAGAGAGATTGTAGCCTTTATTGCGACCTCCTCTCTTGTCACTTAGTTTAATAAAAGTTAGAAAAAGAAATCCCATTCTCACCTGAACGGTCAGTTTAACAGACGTAAGATGTTTGATGTCTCATGTAATGTGAGTCATTTTATGAAGGTCCGAACAAATTCTTATAATACCTGGTTTACTTTAGATGATCGCCCAATTCATCATATCATATCAAGCAATTACAAGACAAACAAACATTTAATCAATCACATACATTTATTTTCTAGGTTACCATTCACACACAATATATCGACATAAAGATTCTTCAAGAATAGTTGTTAAGCTAGACCACTTACCAAAATGGGTTTTGTGTGTGGAATAAGTTGTTGTGGAGTAATACCTAAACGAATGATTTTAAGGAGATGAATTAGTATTATGATGCAAGATTTTATTTTAATTGTAGTTATAGTATGATTATACTATAAGTTTATTGAGGAATAAAATGACTCTATTAGAAGATTCACCATATTTATAAATTGGTATTTAATGAACTAATGAGCTTCGTTTGCTTTTATTAAGAGCCTTGCAAAATTAAGCACTTTTAGGTACTTAATTAATTTGAAAAGTTATAATTTTATTTAGGAAATCTTGAAAGAATTCTAAATAGTTTGATAAGTGGGTATAGCTTGAAATATTTAAAAAAGTTATTCTAATTGTATAACATATGATATAGTTGTTTAATTATAAATTCAAGGTTATCACTTTTAGGAGTTGTTAAGAGTTAAACTTTATAACTAACTATTACATTAATATTTGGTAGTTTTTTTATTAGGATATGCATATTATTATTAGTACTAGTATACTTAATTAACTAAAGTTTTAAGGTGGTTATGAATATATAAAGACCCGTCCCTCTAAATCCCGAGACTTAGAGTACCGAGTCCCCAACCACATATAATATTTTCATATTATATGTAAGGTTGTCCTAAATCTAACAGTTTATGAATATTGTTTGATTAAAATCACTATAACTTTATAAAGAACTTTTAAATAAAACAAGATTGCTGACAAGAGCAATCTATACATACATTTACATCATATAAACACGGTTTAGTGTCAATACAAGACACTACAAAATTTACATGTTTTCTTACATAAAAAAGAAACCTAAGGAATCTTAAGGTCTTTACAACAAATAGGCTTAACTAACAAGCCATCTATACATAACTTTTCCTTAGCAAAAAGTCTTCCAAAAGCCCAGGGTAATCGGATCCTATTCGTCTCACTCATCCAGAAATCTCTCGAAATCGGACCCATAGCCCAAGTTATCATAAAACTCGTCTCCAATACCTGCAAAGCAGCAAAAGTGAGCTAGAGGCCCAGTACACAATAACCAATGCAAAACAAATCATCAAGTCAATGTAATGCATCATTAAGCAGTGATTATCTTTATTACACTTTCTTTCACAAAACAACAAGAGGGTATTCAAACCCCGGTCACACTTCGGGAAGTCAGGGATCCTGAGTAACAGCAGCTGCTCAGGGGGTTGATATAAGCAGTCCGAATACTTATATCTCCTATATCTATTTCACGAAGATAATAGCTTCATTTAGGGTTTAAAAGCCGTTGCCCGACTCTACTTAAACTCAGTCCATAACATGAGCCTAGTTTACAAGTTCCCATAAACTTTGAACTAAATCATGGTATTTCCCCCTAAGTTTAAGCAAACATTACTTAGATACTATTCCCCCCTATCGGCTACCCACTTAACCAAAAAGAATCGCTATTGCATCATAGCGTACCATTGCATCATGGTAAAGTCATTGCATCATAACTTGGTTAAGCGCCTAACTAACATGTCATTGCATCATGACAGGTTTGCTGCTCCTCGGACCAGATTAAACAGCGTAATAAACATCCAATTCATTCAAATATTAAGCCGAATCAATTTAAATCAGATTAAGAATGTCTATTCCTAACAAACATCAAACAAGTTATTACGTACCAGAACCCGTTAGTATATAACTAGGATCTCTCGATAATGAACTAACCGAAGAATCCTTAACTGAAATAGAAATATCATAATTAATCAAAGAAATTCAAATAATTGAATACAAAGTCATAAATAAGCATTTAAAGGTCCTATTATATCGCAAATCGCTTAATAAATACTCAATTGCTCAAATAACAAACTTCGGAAAATTTTAGAAAAAGTTTTTAAAATTCAAAAGTACAGGGGATAGGCCGGTAGCCAAAGCTGGCGGCTTTAAGCCGGTGCTCGATACTCTGAAAATTAACACTGCCAACGCTGGCAGTGTTCAAGGGTACGCCGCCTGCCTTCCATCCTACGCCGGCGGCCTTGAGCCGGCGTAGAATCCAAAACCCAGAATTTCAAAAATGTCCAGAGAGGTCTAAGCTGTCCGCTTACCCAGATACACGGCCAGCTTTGACACATACGCCGGCGGCCTTGATTCCCGCTGCCAGCGTACAATATAAAGGAAAGAACGTCGGTTGACTTTCCTAGCGAAAGCCGGCGGCGTTCAGCCAGCCTTAAGAAATTTGAATCCAACGCTGCCTCTAAGCCGGCGACGTTGAATTCCCAGGTGCCGGTGTACGTTCTAAAAACAGGCTTAAACGAAAAATCTCAAATCCCCTGTTTTTCCACTTTGTAAAATTCAATCTTAAAACACTTCAAAACCTTCCTCAACCACATTTTCAACTTCATATACTCACCCTATCTACACTACTCAAACCTAGCAATTCAAAACAAGAAATCAACACATTTGATTACTCCAAAACCTACTTCCACCATCCTCCACTTTAACTACTTAAACTCTCTTTGTTTCATCCAAACACTTCATATCACTACAACAATGCATAAACAAATTCATACACCCACAAAACTCATTCCTGCTCATCTCAATACATAAATAAGAAGTTTAGATAACACTAATCTTATTCATTCAAGAACTCATACAACACCACAAGAAGAAAAACAAAACAATAACCATAACTAAATCAATTCAAATACATATATATACCTTGTCTTGAGGGAAACTTTGATTTTTAAAACTTGATATTGACCTTGACTTGAGCTTGGAAATGGAATTGAAAGAGGAAGAAGAAAAGAAAGAAAGAAGAAACAAAATTCGTATAAAAAAGAGCTGCCCCCAAAAAGTAGTTCAATTAAGCTTAATTATGTATTAAACATATTCCAAAATTGCCCCTTAAAGTATATATAAATTTAGGATGCATTTGGAATAAATTTGAATCTCATTTGGGGCTTAAATAAGCATAAACGCTAACTTAACTAAAGAAATAAAATTCTATCACTAATCCTATGGAAAACCAAGATTAATTTTATAAATCTAACTTAACTAACACCTTAATGTATAAAAGACATAACTAATAATTTCATTACACACACACACATTAATACATATAAAACAAAGATATTAATTTCAATGTATACATGCAAAATAATATATTTTAGAGTACTAGCAACACAACCATGCTCGTTCAATTCAACAATTTAAAGTAAATAAATAAACATATGAAATTTAAATAGAATTGAAATATAGGTCATTTCATTCTTCCCTTTTTTAAGAAGTTTCGTCCCCAAAACTTAACTCACCTTCTTACTCAAAAAGTTCCGGATATTTCTGTCTCATTACACTCTCCACTTCCCAAACCGTTTCTCTTTCAGATTGGTTACTCCATTGGACCTTTACCATCGATATGACTTTATTCCTCAATTCTTTGTCCATTTTTCCCAAAATTCTAATTGGCTTTTCCTCAGTAGTCAAATCTGGTATATCTCTGGTTGATTTGTGTCCAATATTGCGTCGGAATCAGATATGCATTTCTAAGCTGAGACACATGAAAACATTATGAACACCTGACAAACTTGGTGGTAGCGCCAATCTATAAGCTAATGGCCCGATCCGTTCCAATATTTCATATGGCCCAATGTATCTTGGATTCAATTTGCTCCTCACACCAAATCTGAAAACTCCTTTCGTCGGGGATATCTTGAGAAACACATGATCTCCAAGTTCAAACTCCAAAGGTCTTCTTCTCAAATCGGCATAACTTTTATATCGGTCTTGAGCAGCTTTCAATCTCTGTTTGATCATTTGAATCTTATCAACTGCTTGTTGTACCAAATCAGGTCCAATCAACACTCTCTCCCACTTCATCCCAATGTAAAGGAGATCTACATTTTCTCCATATAACGCTTCATGGAGCCATCTGAATCGATGCCTGATAACTATTATTGTAAGCAAATTCAACCAGGTAAGTGTTCATCCCAATTCCTTCCAAAATCCAATGCACAAGCTCTAAGCATATCTTCAAGAATTTGAATCGTCCTTTCTGATTGCCCGTCAGTTTGTGGATGAAAAGCTGTACTAAATTGTAACTTTGTTCCAAGAGCTTCATGAAGACTTTTCCAGAATCGACTGACAAATCTAGTATCTCTATCTGAAGTGATGGTCATTGGTATACCATGTAATCTCACTATCTCTCGAATGTAAATCTGAGCCAATCTTTCAAGTGAATACCCGACTCTCAGTGGAATGAAATGTGATGATTTCGTGAGTCGATCCACGATGATCCAAATCATTTCATTCTTGGCTACTGTCTTTGGTAAAGCCGTCACAAAATCCATAGTTATCTCATCCCATTTCCATTCCGGAATTCTCAATGGTTGCAATTCTCCTCCAGGCCGTTGATGCTCGATCTTCACTTGTTGACATACCAAACACTTAGAGACAAATCTTGCAATGTCCTTCTTCATTCCTTCCCACCAAAAATGTCGCTTCAAGTCTCGATACATCTTCGTGTTTCCCGGATGAATTGAATATGAGGAGGAATGTGCTTCCTTCATAATTTGGTGTCTCAAATCATAGATCTCGGGTACATAAATTCTATCCTTGAACCTGATAATACCCTTATCATCAATCCTCATCTCTTTTCTCCTCTTTTTACCTATCATACTTTTCAATTTCTGGCTTCCAGGTTCTTCAAGTTGTCCTTGCTTGATTTGATCCAGAATCGTCGGTTGCAATGATAAACTCGCTAGCATAATGTCAACATTTTCCATAGCTATCTCAATATTCATCCTTTGAAGATCTTCTTGTAATTCCCGTTGAGTAGTAACCAAGATTCCACATTCATCGATTTCTTTCTACTGAGCGCATCGGCTACCACATTAGCTTTTCCCGGGTGATACAAAATTTCAACATTGTAATCTTTGATTAACTCCAACCACCTTCGTTGTCGCATGTTCAATTCCTTTTGAGTGAAAATGTATTTCAAACTCTTGTGATCCGTGAATATCTTACACTTTTCACCAAATAAATAATGTCTCCAAAGCTTCAATGCTAATACCACCGCGGCTAACTCGAGATCATGAATTGGGTAATTCCTCTCATGGGGCTTCAATTGTCTTGAGGCATAAGCTATAACTCGATTATCTTGCATCAAAACACATCCGAGTCCTTGAAGTGAAGCATCACTATAAATCACGAACTCTTCTCCGCTAACTGGTAATGCCAAAATCGGTGCAGAAACCAATCGTTCCTTCAGCTCAAGAAAACTCGATTACAATCTTCATCCCAATCAAACTTCACATATTTTCTCGTCAACTTAGTTTGGTGAAGCGATTTTGGAAAAACCTTGTACAAATCTTCTATAATAGCTTGCCAACCCAGAAAACTTCGTACTTCCGTGACACTTGTGGTGGTGGCCAGTCCAATACCGCTTAATCTTTTCCGATCAACAGATATCCTTCCTTTGTAATGATATGTCCCAAAATGCAACTTCTCTCAACCAAAACTTGCACTTGCTAAATTTAGCATAAAGCTTCCTCTCTCTCAATCTTTGCAAAACAAGTCTCAAATGTTTCTCATGTTCTTCCACATTCTTTGAATACACCAATATATCATCAATGAAGACTATTACAAATTGATCCAGATAATCCTTAAATACCCTATTCATCAAATCCATAAAAGCAGCAGGGGCATTTGTTAAACCGAAAGGCATAACCATAAACTCAAAATGTCCATATCTTGTTCTGAAAGCAGTCTTGGATATATCTTGTTGCTTAATCTTGAGTTGATGATATCCGGATCTCAAATCTATCTTGGAAAACAATGCAGCATCTCTCAGTTGATCAAATAAATCATCAATTCGAGGAAGTGGATACTTGTTCTTGATTGTCACTTGATTTAATTCTCTATAGTCTATACACATTCTTAGACTTCCATCTTTCTTCTTAACAAATAATACCGGAGCACCCCAAGGAGAAATACTTGGACGAATAAACCCTAGGTGTTGTAATTCCTCCAACTGACTTTCAATTCTTTCAACTCGGCCGGAGCCATACGGTATGGAGCTTTAGAAATGGTGTAGTCCCTGGTATCAAATCAATCCCAAAATCAATCTCCCTATCCGGTGGCAAACCGGGTAATTCATCAGGAAAAACATCAATAAATTCCCTTACTACTGGCACCATATCAACTCGGAGTTCTTCACTACCCATTGTAGTTCTCATATCCTTCTCCCACAATTCCATAGAATACATACTCCTCGGTCTCCTTCTTTCCAACACATGAAGTAGTCTTCTACCTTCCAACTCAAAACTCACTTCCGCTTTACTACAATCTATTGTAGCTTTGTAAAGATTCAACCAATTCATTCCAAGAATAACATCAAAATCAATTAAAGGCAAAACTAACATATCTATTGGCATGCTTTCATCAGAAATCACAACATCAACATTCCTACATACACATGGCTCTTTGGATTGCACACCAAAAGGAGTATTTACACTCATCACTCTATCATACAACACTTCAGAAACAAACCACACTCATTCACAAAGCTTTCAGCAATACATGCATGAGTAGCACCAGTGTCAATTAAAGTATATGCAGGATGATTTGCAATCTGTATTATACCTGCCATGTATCAACCGAAGGAGCTTTCTCACATTGTTGTAAAGCAAAAACTCTAGCAGTTGTCATTCCCTTTCCAAAGTTCGGTCCTTCATTCCTAGGCTTTTCTTTACAATTTGCCACATGATGACCTCTTTGTTGACAATGAGCACAAAAGATGGGCTTCAATTTAGGTTCAGGACAGTCAGAAGCTTTATGACCTACTTTCCCACATGCAAAGCAAGCTTCAGGAGTCCATTTACATTGAAACGATTCATGAGGCCCAAAGCATATAGGACATCGCCTATCAAATGGAATGGATGGCATAGAAGTCTTCACCACTTGTCCCAAGCTTGGTTTCTTACGCAAATATGGTCGCTTGCCTTTGTTAACATTATCAAACCTCGAATAAGGAGTGTATGAGGTCACCGATCTCTTGCCCATAAAAGTAGCACGTCTATCCCTCTGAGCTTTATTCTCATTATTAATTTGTTCCACTAACTTTGCCTTGATTACTGCTTCAGACAATGTTGACAATTGAAACTTCTTAACCTCACTCTTAATCTCCATGTTCAAGCCATCTTGAAACTTTTGAACTTTCATGCTCTCATCATTGTAACTTGTACCCGCAAATCTAAGCAATCTGCAATATTCTGCATGATATTCTTCAACCGTTTTATTCCCTTGCCTTAGACTAACCAACTTGATATCATTTGTTCCCGCACTGTGGATGGAATGTATTGCAAGAAAAAGGCTTCCTTAAATCTGTTCCATGGTATCGGTCTTACATATCCTTCACTATTCAATCTCCACCAATTATATGCATCTCCCTTCAACATATATATGGCCAAATCAACTTTCCTATGCTCAGGTACTTCACAAGCTGCAAACGCTTTCTCAAGCTCCACTATCCAACCTTCTGTTCGAGTTGGATCCAAAATAGTTCCATCAAAATCAGGTACCAGTCTAACAAAATCATGTAACTTGACTTTATCATTTCGGTCTCCCATAGGTACTTGTGGTTCTTCTCTCACAGTTGATGAATGATATTGCTGCATAAATTGTTGTTGTTGTTGATACATCATTTGTTGATACTGTTGAACTATTGCAAACATATCTCGGAACATGGTGAACACATTATTCGGATCTCCGGTAGGCATCTGAGGCATAGCTGGATATGTTGGCATTTAAGGAGGCTGTGGATTTGGTGCTGTAGAAGCCGAAGCCGGGGATGGAGTTGAAGTAGAAGCTGGAATACTAGCTGATGCAGAAGCTGAAATAGTAGACTGAGAAGGAGGTGGCATACTTTCTCTTTCCGAAGATTGTCGGGTTACTCTGTGTGACCTGTCCATGTTTTAAACAAACATGCAACATATGTATGACAGATAATAATTTTACAAAATCAATTCAACTTCAAAACAATTAATAAACCAATTAGACATTTAAACATAAAACTTAATATAAACAAGTCCTATATATGTCTAACTAAACTCACCGCGTCTAAGGTCAAGTCACCACTATTTAATCAAACAATTTCATAAATATAGCTCTGATACCATCTGTAAAGACCCGTCCCTCTAAATCCTGAGACTTAGAGTACCGAGTCCCCAACCACATATAATATTTTCATATTATATGTAAGGTTGTCCTAAATCTAACAATTTATGAATATTGTTTGATTAAAATCACTATAACTTTATAAAGAACTTTTAAATAAAACAAAATTGCTGACAAAAGCAATCTATACATACATTTACATCATATAAACACGGTTTAGTGTCAATACAAGACACTACAAAATTTACATGTTTTCTTACATAAAAAAGAAACCTAAGGAATCTTAAGGTCTTTACAACAAATAGGCTTAACTAACAAGCCATCTATACATAACTTTTCCTTAGCAAAAAGTCTTCCAAAAGCCCAGGGTAATCGGATCCTATTCGTCCCACTCATCCAGAAATCTCTCGAAATCAGACCCATAGCCCAAGTCATCATAAAACTCGTCTTCAATACCTGCAAAGTAGCAAAAGTGAGCCAGAGGCCCAGTACACAATAACCAATGCAAAACAAATCTTCAAGTCAATGTAATGCATCATTAGGCAGTGATTATCTTTGTTACACTTTCTTTCACAAAACAACAAGAGAGTATTCAAACCCCGGTCACGCTTCGGGAAGTCAGGGATCCTGAGTAACAACAGCTGCTCAGGGGGTTGATATAAGCAGTCCGAGTACTTATATCTCCTATACCTATTTCACGAAGATAATAGCTTCATTTAGGGTTTAAAAGCCGTTGCCCGACTCTACTTAAACTCAGTCCATAACATGAGCCTAGTTTACAAGTTCCCATAAACTTTGAACTAAATCATGGTATTTCCCCGTAAGTTTAAGCAAACATTACTCAGATACTATTCCCCCCTATCGGCTACCCACTTAACCAAAAAGAATCACTATTGCATCATAGCGTACCATTGCATCATGGTAAAGTCATTGCATCATGACTTGGTTAAGTGCCTAACTAACATGTCATTGCATCATGACAGGTTTGCTGCTCCTCGGACCAGATTAAACAGCGTAATAGACATCCAATTCATTCAAATATTAAGCCGAATCAATTTAAATCAGATTAGGAATGTCTATTCCTAGCAAACATCAAACAAGTTTTTGCGTACCTGAACCCGTTAGTATATAACTAGGATCTCTCGGTGATGAACTAACCAAAGAATCCTTAATTGAAATAGAAATATCACAATTAATCAAAGAAATTCAAATAATTGAATACAAAGTCATAAATAAGCATTTAAAGGTCCTATTATATCGCAAATCGCTTAATAAATACTCAATTGCTCAAATAACAAACTTCGGAAAATTTTAGAAAAAGTTTTTAAAATTCAAAAGTACAGGGGATAGGCCGGTAGCCAAAGCTGGCGGCTTTAAGCCGGTGCTCGATACTCTGAAAATTAACACTGCCAACGCTGGCAGTGTTCAAGGGTATGCCGCCTGCCTTGCATCCTACGCTGGCGGCCTTGAGCCGGCGTAGAATCCAAAACCCAGAATTTCAAAAACGTCCAGAGAGGTCTAAGCCGTCCGCTTACCCAGATATGCGGCCAGCTTTGACACATACGCCGGCGGCCTTGATTCCCGCTGCCAGCGTACAATATGAAGGAAAGAACGCCGGTTGACTTTCCTAGCGAAAGCCGGCGGCGTTCAGCCAGCCTTAAGAAATTTGAATCCAACGCTGCCTCTAAGCCGGCGACGTTGAATTCCCAGGTGCCGACGTACGTTCTAAAAACAGGCTTAAACGAAAAATCTCAAATCTCCTGTTTTTCCACTTTGTAAAATTCAATCTTAAAACACTTCAAAACCTTCCTCAACCACATTTTCAACTTCATATGCTCACTCCTATCTACACTACTCACCTAGCAATTCAAAACAAGAAATCAACATTTGATTACTCCAAAACCTACTCCACCATCCTCCTCATCTTTAACTACTTAAACTCTCTTTGTTTCATCCAAACACTTCATATCACTACAACAATGCATAAAAAAATTCACACACCCAAAAAACTCATTCCTAGCTCATCTCAATACATAAATAAGAAGTTTAGATAACACTAATCTTTTCATTCAAGAACTCATACAACACCACAAGAAGAAAACAAAACAATAACCATAACTAAATCCAATTCAATACGTATATATACCTTCTTGAGGGAATCTTTGATTTTAAAACTTGATATTGACCTTGACTTGAGCTTGGAAATGAATGAAAGAGGAAGAAAAAAGAAATAAGAAAAACAAAATTCGTATAAAAAAGAACCCCCCAAAAAGTAGTTCAATTAAAGCTAATATGCATTAACATATTCTCAAAATTGCCCCTTAAAGTATATATAAATTTAGGATGCATTTGGAATAAATTTGAATCTCATTTGGGCTTAAATAACATAAATGCTAACTTATACTAAAGAAATAAATTCTATCACTAATCTTATGGAAAACCAAGATTAATTTTATAAATCTAACTAACTAACACCTTCATGTAAAAAGACATAACTAATAATTTCATTACACACACACATTAATACATATAAAACAAAGATATTAATTTCAATGTATACATGCAAAATAATATATTTTAGAGTACTAGCAACACAACCATGCTCGTTCAATTCAACAATTTAAAGTAAATAAATAAACACATGAAATTTAAATAGAATTGAAATCTAGGTCATTTCAGAATATTTAGTATAGTTTTCATAATTTCTTTATTTACTAGCTATAATTGATAAATTGGTGTAAATATTCAAAAAAAATGTGAAAAAAATTTGTAATCGTCAATAATGTCAGCATGAATATCATGGAGTAATAATATAATATTTTTTTCGATTTTTAGAAATCGTTTAGATATTTTATATTAGTAATTTGGATTTCACTATTCTTGATATTTTCGCAACTATAATCATATAATTTTTAAAATTATCAATATTTCATGAAGAATTCTAAAAAATTTATATGTTTTAACTAATATTATATTGTACTTATTATAAAATTTTGATGTTACAATTAATCATCGTCGGAGATCGGCCACACTTCACCCGCACCACCACAAGACGACGTAGTTACCTCCTTCAAGGTTGTCGGACGGACTTCTCCTAATTTTAGACTCTTAACTTCCAAATTTAGTGATATTATGATTTCGGATGTCAGTGTGGTGAATTTTACAAGTTCTGGGCGGTATTTATAGTGAATTTCCAGAGTTTGTAAATTCAATAAAAATTATCATGTGTCAATATTTTTCCATGCAAAAATTACCCCGTAATACATACATTTTATACGTTCATACTGGAAGTTACAGTGATTTTTGACAAATGTTAAGTGATTTTCCTAATTTTGACACCTAATTTGCATGCATGCAATAATTTTCCTTAATTTATCCCTATGTTAAAAAAAAAAAAAAATGTGACATTTGTTTTCACGAAATTTCCCAATTTTTCCTGATTTTTGCAGAGTTTTGATTGATGTTTGTGTCTTTATTTGATAATTGTTTGGTTAATTTGTTCTTTTATAAGTAGATTTTTTTTTTTTTGAATTTTCCTTCAATTTTTCCAAAATTTAGAGTTCTAGTTTTTCAAAATGATTATGACATTTCTAGTTGCTTGATAATTTTTGTCTCCCATTTTTGGTGTTTTTTAGGAGAATTTAGGGATATTTAAGTTAATTTAAGGGTATTTTAGTCTTTTTACTTCTTTAATTTGGCTTTATTTGATAAATTTAGCCAAATTTTACACTATTCATTGATTTGACTACATCTAATTTACCTTAATTTACTTTTCATTCTTACTATTACTTAATTACAATTTACTATTTCATAATTTACTATTTACTATTTACTTTACCATTTACTATTAACCTTGATTATTTACTATTTACCTTTATTATTATTATATTTTTTATTAGTTAAGGAGTTTTTTTCATTTATTTTTATTTGAGTTTTAAATTCTTATATTAATTTTCTAATCTTTCATAATATCTTTTGATTTTTAGGAGTATCATATTCTTAATATCATTTTTCCTTTTCGCTTATTTATTCAATTCTAACTATTATCTTACTTAGTTCATATTTTAGTAACATGAACATTCTTATATTATTTTAGGGTTAATTCTTGCATTCTATGAAAATCGGGGCATCACAGTTAGATTGTATATAATATATATAACTTATAGAGTGCATATAAAGTATCAATTACATCTAATGTATATCACTTAAATATATATAACATAATATATATGTGGCATAACATAGATATAATAAATATTTATAATGTATATGTGTATATATATTTATCTACACATATATAATATCTATATGTTATAAATACATAATTTATATGTTATATATGCATATATGTTATAATTCATTTGTCATGTAAATAAATATGTTATATATATTAATATACAAATTATATGCCTACATGATTGAACTATATATTTTATATAAAATATTTATCGTTTGTAATAATTATATATATGGCTTAAATAGTGCAATAAACTAAAAATTATGTAACATATAGATATAAATCATAATATTTTTATATATATGTATATCACATAACATATATATTAGATATTTATAATATATATGGTCACATATACAACATATTCTTACATATATAAAATCTATAAATTATAAACATATAATGTATATTATGATTCATTTGTTATATAAATTGAATATGTTATATGTGTGTGTTCGCAACATAATATATAAATCATATATAACATATTATATAAATTTATATTAATATTGAAATGATCCAAACACTAGTCATTAGAAATAAAAAAATTAAATAAAGTCAATGGAATCCAATTAGATTTATGTACAGATTGCTAAATTTTTCAAAATTCCCAAATTAGTCCTAAACCGAAATCCAAAATTTTGAAAATTCACAAGCAATTTAAATATCGAGATAAATTAAATTATAATTTCATAACACCCCTTTAAATGAAATGTTTTGTAAGAAAAATCGAAACAATGTCATTAGAAGCTTTGGTTTTGCAAAATTTCGATTCTAACCTTCTTCGGGAACTTACATGTATTAAAAATTCAAAATTTTAAATAAGTCAGACTTGGATGATATAATAAATCATTATTCACCCATAAGATTAATCAAAAGCCTTAACTGTTTAAAATGAGCTAAAGGTCTTGCATATGTAAGATTTAGACGTGCTAGATCATGTCATATGGCGAAAACCCTAATAAAGAGACCCTTTCCCCTTGTCTAAAACCCTAAATCTACCCTTTTCCGTTCCCATATAAAATTTCCTTTTCTTTTTTTGCCCCCTCCCCTTTCAAGAAACCTTCTCAAAACCTAAGGTAAGTCTCTCTAAAACCCTAGCTCTTTCTTAGTGCTAAATATAAGGGATTAGCAAAAATGTAGCATTAATTAGTTGATATGATGTCTTCACATGAGGAAAATGGAGAGGATGAAGTAGTGTTAGAAGAGGAAGAAGACCCATCAACATAAGAAAATTTTTAACAAGGCAAGAGTATGAGATTTCAAGGTGTTTTTGAGTGTTTTGTACCTATATAAGTATGAAAACTTACTTAGGCATATTGGTTTATGTTATGGGTTGCAAGAAATTGGGTGTTGGAGTGGTTTTGGAGCCTAAAGCCTTCATCTGAGCTGAAACAAGGTAGGAACCATGCTTTAAAACAATTTAAGATCTTGAGATTAGCTATTTATATTAAGGAATTTCAATGAAAAGGAGATTAAACTGTCCCTATGATGTAAATCAGAGAATAACCATGATTCGAAGTTAGGTTTTGTTGTAAGTTGATGTTAGCAAGGTAAAAAGATGAAATCTTATATAAACATGTTGTGAAAGTGTAGAAAAACCATAAAGATATTGGTGTTGTTGTCAAAAATAGATGTTTTAGGCTTTGAACTTGGATTAATCCTGTTATAGCATGCTAGAGATGAATATAGTTAAGTCTAGACACAAACACGATCATCTAATACCTTAAATCACCAAAAATTTGTTCCAAAACAGTGTTTTTGACTAAAATATCAAGTTTGAACAAAAATACATGAAACCAAGAAAAGCACGACTAGTACATGATGCCATGTTCGAGCCGTACTTCCTTCTGATCCTTGAAACATGAAAAATAAGTGAAAACCAAAACAATATGATGGGAACACGGCGTTGTGTTTCCCACTGTGCTTCTCCCTATCTAAAATCACAAATCCTAGAAAAGCACGATCATCTAATACCTTAAATCACCAAAAATTTGTTCCAAAACAGTGTTTTTGACTAAAATATCAAGTTTGAACAAAAATACATGAAACCAAGAAAAGCACGACTAGTACATGATGCCATGTTCGAGCCGTACCTCCTTCTGATCCTTAAAACATGAAAAATAAGTGAAAACCAAAACAATATGATGGGAACACGGCGTTGTGTTTCCCACTGTGCTTCTCCCTATCTAAAATCACAAATCCTAGAAAAGCACGACGGGGACTGAAATAATCTAACTTATTCAATAATTAAAATTTCATGTGAATACAATAATAGTTTTAGATATTAAGTTTGAAGCAATTTTGATTTATGAATATGAATGTGTAGAAATAAGTTTGATATATTATGTTTATTAATGCTAATTATTAATGTAAGTGATTATTTTATGAAATTAATGTTATTGTTTTTGTGTATTAATGGTGTGTATAGTGTAATTATATTATGTCTTTATGAAGTAATATGTATGTGTTTATATTTAAAATATTAAAAACTTTTGAATTTCTTCAGAATTTGTTGACAAAAATTCCAAAGTGTAGCCCATTTCAACGCCTAAATTAACAATGAGCTCCAAATTAAGCCAAATTTAACCCCAAGTCTTATATGCCTCAAAAGTCAAACTTAAGATAATAATGAGTCATAAATTTGATCAAATATTGCCTCTTTTGGCAGCCCTCATTTCCTATACGAATTTCCTCTTCTTTCTCTTCTTTCTCTTTTCCCTTTCTTCAAACTACAAGCCTTAATCCAAAGACCAATACCAAGCTGTTGGATTCAAAAATCTCTCCAAGCTAAAGCCTCTACATGTAAGTTAAAGCTAGTATAGACTCTTGTTTTATTTCATTTCTTATAGTATATGTGTGAAGCTTATCGTGGGGTGAGTAAATGTCTATTGAGTTGTATGGTTCATGCATTGATAGAGGTTAGATTGTGTTTTGTTTTTGTATGAACTTGTTTATGTGTTATGGTAGTAGTGAGGGGTGTTGGTGAGGAGTGATGTTGATTACAGTAGTTGAAGTTGAAGTGAAGAGAATGAGAGAATTTGATGTGAATGAAGTAGTTAAATATGTTGTTTTAATGTTCAAAGTTTCTAGGATTGATTAGAGTGGATAGAAGATAGTATATGAAGCTAAATATGAGCTTGAAGAATGATTAAAAGTTTTATAAGTTATAAATTTGCAAAGTGCAAAATAGGGAAAATAAATTCTTTTCGAATAGGTCTGTTTTGAACCTATGCCGGCATCTGGTACTTCAACGCCGCCGGCATAGAGGTACTGTTAAATGTGATCAGAACCGATTTTTTTAAAGTCGTTTCCAACACCGCTGGCGTTCAGTCAAATTTTTCCTGTGTAGAAAGGCCACGTATCCCTTCAGTTTTACAAATTCAATCTTCTTCAATTGTCATTCTTTACTTCATATATGATCTTCTAATGAATATATAAGCTAAATAAACATGTTTTATGTATGAATTAGACGTTAAAACTATATGTTAGATTTATTGAATCTCCTTGTATAGTTAACCTAGGATTGTAATATATATATATATAATATATGTGTGTGTGTGTGTGTGAATTCTACATTCAATTATTGATTGTTTTGATATTTTTATTTCAGTTAAAGGTTCTTTGATTATTTGCTCTCCAAGTGAATATAGTAATATACTATCGGGTTCAGGTACGCAATAGTTTATTTATTATGTGCTAGGACTAGGCATTCTTAAATTGATTTAATTCAATTCGGCTTAATACTTTGATGAACTGGATGTTTATTACACTATTTAATTTGGTCCGAGAAGCAGCAAACCTGTCATGATGCAATGACATGTTAGTTAGGCGCTTAACCTTCGTCATGATACAATGACTTTACCATGATGCAATGATACACTATGATGCGATAGCGATTTGTTTTTAGTTAAGTGGGAAGCTGATGGGGAGAATAGTATCCGAGTAATGTTTGCTTAAACTTAGGGGGAAATACCATGGTTTAGTTCAAAGTTTATGAGAACTTATGAACTAGGCTCATGTTGTGGACGGAGTTTAAGTAGAGTTGAGCAACAACTTTTGAACCCTAAATGAAGCTATTTCTTTATGGAATAGATATAGGAGATATAAGTATTCGGATTGCTTATATCAACTCGCTGAGCAGCTGCTGTTACTCAAGACCCTAAATTCCCAAAGCGTGATGTCGGGGTTTGAATACTCTCCTGTTGTTTTGTTGAAAGAATACTTAATAAGATAATGACTTAATCATTGATGCATTTCTTTTGATTTAAGTTTGCTTGATAAATTGTTCTTGTATTTTGTTATTGCGTACTAGGCATTTGGCTTACTTTTGATGCTTTGCAGGCAATGGAGATGAGCTATATGATGATCTGGGTTATGGGTCAGACTTTAAAAGATTCATGGATGAGTGGGACGAATAAGACTCGAATGCCCCTAGATTTTGGAAAAGCTTTTATTTAAAAGCAAAATTCTCTATATATAATGCTTGATAGATAAGCCTAAGATGTAAAGACCTTAAGATCTCTTAGGGTTACTTTTTGTACTAAGAAAAACTTGTAATTTTGTAGTGTCTTGTATTGACATTAAACTTTGTACATATGTTGTATATATATGTATAGATTGCTTTTATTAGCAATCTTGTTTTGTTAAAGGTTGTTTATAAAATTTTAGTAGATTTGATCAAACAATTCTCATAAAATATTAGTTTTAGGAAAACCTTACATATAATGTGAAAATATTATATGTGGTTGGGGACACGGTACTCTAAATCTAGGAATTTAGTGGGTTGGGTCTTTACAGGAACACGACTCCATGTTTTCCTCGTGCTTCTCTCTGTCTCCAAATATGCCTTGAAACCTAGAAGAATACAGGGAGATACAAGCAGCCATGCTCCCTAGTGCTTCTCTCTGACCCCTAAATAAAGAAGAAACACATGGAGATAAATTTCCTCGTGTACTAGCCGTGTACCAGAACACAGGGTAATACATTACCCAGTATACAACCTATGCTCTCTGACCAACCCCTCTTAACTTCACCTTTTCTTACCTGAATTGCATGAAACTTGACCTAGTTCTTCCCTTGACTTTAATTGACCTTCTAAGACTGTCAAAATACTTATTTAGTAAGCTCTAATACCCTATTTACGGTATACATCCTCCAAGTACATTTAATCCAAATGTCTCACATGAATGAAAGTAATTCATACTTAATAATCAGATAATGACACTAAGAACTAAACAAGATTAGTGGACCATGGGAACCTACTCTTGAAAGGTCAAGAATCAAGACCCACAAAGAGTAGCTGACTAAAGGTTGGTTAACCGAAGCCCCAAAACTTAGCCTAACTTACATAATTAACTAGATAATTTGGCTAGATGAAACATGACCCTTTAAACATTATCTTTGAGTGGATATGGTTAAATTAGAGTGACCTAGATGTAACAAATAACATAGATGAAATAAAAGTAGTAAAACTTGAATTAATTCCCGATTTCAATTATGGACAATTATTGGATATCGAGCTTAGAAAGGGATGGCAAGCTCAAACCCTCACCCACAGGTACGTAGTAATTACGTGTTGCTTGATAGGATAGTTTTAATAACTAGACTAATAATTTAAACTTGGCTTAATTAAGTGTTGGTTGTTCGCTACTACTTGGCTACTTACTCCAGGAGTGACACCCTCGGACTAGTTTGCGAGCTTGGTTGCAATTTTGAGATGATACGGTAGTTGCAGGCCTTGGACACCCATGAAGTGCGTGGTAAGGTGAAGTGGGTGGTTGATAGGGGAGATTCCGATACTAGACATTCAATTATGAACTGATGCGAAGTTGCAACAGAGTTATATAAGGATGTAGGCTCTTGCATAAAGCGTTGTAATAGATTGTGCTCATTAATGGATGTTTGTGTGGAATCAATCCATACAAGACTACTTTTTTTTTTACTTTCATGTAAGTATTGGGGACTTATCAAACCCTCTTTTCGATGTGTGATCTGCTTAGGAACCTTACCCCTGACTCTAATGCGTGTTGTATTTCTAGGATGCTGAGAATACTTGGTTGATGACCTAAATATATTTAAACTTAAATCATGCTTATTATATTAGCCTAAGTGTGCATGACATGCGTATGTGCTTGTATTACTGTGTACTGGGCTTTGCAACTCATTCTTTAATATTTTAGGTTTTGTTGGCGGTACGATGGGGATTAGTGCTACGTGAGATGACTTGGTTAAATGGTAATGTACAAGACATGGGTTTTATGAGCCTTTTTCATGTAAAAGTTTTATTGTAGTCATGTTTTATGATTTGGATAATTGTAATCAAGTAACAATCAAGGACTTTTGTTTGATTTAACATGGACCTCTAAGTCTAAAGGTTTTGCAATTAATTCATACCTATTTGATGGGCCCTATGAGCAATATTTATAAATGACTATTTGTGATACTTATTTTCTAAACAGATTGAATTTATAGGTTTTAATGAACCCGAACCATAAATAAACAAATGTTACTCTACTGGGAATTTTTATAAAAAAATAATCATGATGATGCTGATTTCTTTGTTGAAAACATAATTAGAAATCCACTCAATAATGGAATACCTTGCACATATTGCTTAGAGGTGATATGTGTGGCGAAACAACCACACCCTTAAGCACCCTAAGGGTTGGGTCGTTTCAAATATATAATATAAATGACATATATTTTGTAAATATTATATATAATAAATAGTAATTACATTCGAAACTTTTATAGAATGGGTAGATTGCATATAATATATATAACTTATAGAGTGCATATAAAGTATAAATTACATCTAATGTATATCGCTTAAATATATATAACATAATATATATGTGACATAACATATGTATAATAAATATTTATAATGTATATGTGTATATATACTTATCTACACATATATAATATCTATATGTTATACATATATAATTTATAAGTTATATATGCATATATATTATAATTCATTTGTTACGTAAAATGAATATGTTATATATAGAAGAAATAATAGGAAGGCTAGAAAGGTTACCAGTTCCCTTTGTAGTAACACATAGAGGACAAGACATGTGGGAAGGAATCCCAAGCAAAGTACCTTATACTCACTATGTTGAAAGAGAGACAGGAGATAGAATGTATAAAAGAAAAAGGATGTCATTTGAAACATTAGACAAAAGGAATTTGATAGACAATGGAAGAATCCTCAATATAAGTGCACATAAGCCGCAAAGTTGGGGACGCTTGGTAGATAATTGGACACAAATGGTTGTTAGAGCTTAGAGAGATAGTCCTTTAACAGAAGACACAGATCAGATGTACATATATTTAGATTCTTTTTTAGGAGAAACAACAAGAGTAATGTGGGAGTCTTATAAGAACAATTTTCCACAACACCTAGCCATAGACAAGGCTTTAGGGGCAAATCCATATAATTTTTGTAGTAAAATAAGGGCAGTATTAACTAGGGAAGCATCGTAGATTGGTGGATATGACTAACAAAGGGATGCTATAAGAAATCTAAGAATGGGAACATAAGGAATATGATATCCTTGTAAAATATTATGTAAAAATAAAGGTAGTACCACTAGAATGGTTAAAATTTGAATTTAGCTCAGCACAAACTTGGTTTTGGATTTCCCCAATCAGAGGGAAGGTTTCAATCATCCAAAAAATCCATAGGTTGGAATCCACCAACAGTTTGGAAGAACAGTTAAATCTATACATTGCTGAAAAAATGAGCATGTTTATACCAGAAGATCCACAATTTCATCTTACTACAACCACTAAGACAAAATTCATCTTCACAAAGCAAAAAGGGGTAATTTGGTCAAGATTTGAGACAAATTTGAAGGCACTCAAGGAAAGCTTAAACAAAAAAGATGAACAGGATGAAAAAGACAATCCATATTATCCCAATTATACGGAGGATGATGATGAAGAAATGGAAGCACAAGAAGACATAAACAGGTTCCAAGATTAAAAAAAAAAAAAGGAATGAATGAGGGCTCAGAACAAAAATAATTGAAGGATTAAGATCAAAACAAAAAAGATCAAAACAAAGGAAATTCACGGGCAAACAAGAAAACAAAAAGGAGAAAAATTCGGAAGACAAACGAACAAACAGATACTGACAAGGCGGAAGAAAATAGGAGAAGCAAACACGGAAAAGGCGAAAGAAAAATTATGGATTTACTGTTTGGTACTGTTCGACACTATAACATAGGTTACTGTAGCAACTTTTTAGGGTATTGTAACACTTTTTAGGTTATTGTGTTACTATAGTAGTAGATCACTGTAGCACTTTTTACCGTTTTAGTTCTAAAAAAAATTTCTATAAAAGGCGAGCAGGATTCAGGTTTAGGTACGAAGAAAAATAGAAAAAGGAAAAAATATTAGAGAGTATCTGAGTGTTCTGTGAGAAAAATTTTTGAGTGTTTTAGTCCTGTAAGTGTATCCTTGTAACATACCTCCACCGTATCCAATAAAGTTTTGTAAGTTTCCCTTAACCATGTCCGACTAATTTTCTTTTTAAAGTATAAAAATAACCATACTCTAAAACCTTATTAGACCTTTGGACCATGCGATAAGGTTTTATAGCATGGGTAAACAAATTAAGGCTCCGTACTTAGTAGTAAAGCTCTGGTTCCTTTAGAAATTATACTAAAAGGGTCGGCCTAAAAAACCCTTAGATAAGGCTGTTTGAGATAGAGTTTGCCATGATTTGGCCTTGTGGGTTATGGCGTGGACATGAAGTTTATTTTCTAGAGAAAAACATTGCTTCATTGATCAACTATCTTCGCTTTAATTGTTTACCCTTACCGTAAAGTCTTTTCTCGTGGCACAAAGATCCTTATTTATCCTAGTTCCTAAGTTATATACCTACATGAATAAACTATATAATATATATAATATTTATAGTTTGTAATAACTATATATGTATATGTCTTAAATTGTATAATAAACTAAAAATTATGTGTAACATATATCATATAAATATAAATCATAATCTTTATATATATGTATATCACATAACATATATATTAGATATTTATAATATATATGGTCACGCATACAACATATTCTTACATGTATAAAATCTACAAAGTATAAACATATAATGTGCATTATAATTCATTTGTTATATAAATTGAATAAATTATACGTGTGTGTTCGAAACATAATATATAAATCATATATAACATATTATATAAATTTATATTAACATATAATACAAATGACATATATTTTGTAAATATCATATATAATACATACATATATATATAACAAATAATATAAATAATACCTAACATGTTGTGTTCTAATATGATATATTCTTTTAATATATTATGTTTCTTATATTATAGGTTTTGAGCAAGTTGTGTTTATTGGTTATAATGATAGGACAACATATTTGTTAGTTAAAAATATAGGTTCGATTTTTTTTTTACCATCAATTATTATCCACTAATGTAATGCTTATTTAACAATGCATTAAATAACATAGTTTAATCTCTTCCCTTTAATTATATATGAGTAATACATCATATATAATTTGTTAACAAAGCCTACTAGAATTAAGGTTTTTTAGACACAAACTCCATTTAGAACGAACACGGAACATGAGATGGTGACACGAAATGCTAGGGCTACAAACATGTATTTAAGTATATTTATTACTTATGTTATTAATAACAACAACACATTAAATGTCAATAGGTCATCACTATTGATCTGGTCATGACCCGTCACTTGTTGTGTTAATACTTGAGCCTTGACTAAAGATGCAATCAAGTGAGTTCTTATAGGATACCCGACCTAGTTAACCTAATAAATGGCATATAGGATTTTAGACATGTTTTAGAACTTTATGTGAAACCCTATAGGGTTTTAGGACAGGTTTTGAAACGGATATAGAACTCGTTAAAAGAAAAATTATATTAAATTTATTTCAATTAATAAAATTAAGTCAAACTAATTTTAAGTTCATATATTAGATACCAGTTAAATTTAATAATTGGCATGTCCATTTTTAAATTTTTAGAGCATTCATTTTTAATCATGTTTGACTTTAATTAGTCATGGTGACTTATTGTAATGTTAAGCTTGTGGAGAACAAATTTGAAAGTTTTTTTATACATAAATATTAATGGAAATAATTTTTTTGATAAGTAAACAAGAAGAAAATTATGGGCATGTATATTATAAGAAGAAGAACTTTTTAAAGATAAATTTAAACATTAAATAATTTTAGTTAAAAAGATTACTAGGCTATCATATTCGAGTACCCTATAGGGTCTAATAGGCAAGTTTTTTGTTAATGGATAAAAACCCTATAGGGTTTGGGACGCATTTCAATAACCCTATAAGGTATTGGGATCAAGTTCAAGTTTTGTAAAACCTGTCTTAAACCTGTCTCAATTGCATTCCTAGCTCTAACTTATACGGCCAAGTTGGGTTGATAGGTATGGCTTGTTGATGCAGGGTCAAGTTAATTCACAGCCAAAAACCAACCTGCATAGAAGTCTAAATACACGAGTAATGTCACCAAAACCTTGACACAAGGAAATAAAGGATTCTTTTTGTTTCATAATATCTTTCTCAAAAGACATTTTCACTAGGAATCTATGCAATTCTTAACAAAGCATACATACGTGGCAAACGTACCAATTTTGCCATATTTATCATTTAAATGGTATACGTAAGGCTTCAATTTAACTAAGTGGACATCTTATTTCAATCATAAAATTATATTAAATTTTACTAAAATTTCAACGAAGTTACTATTTGAAAATTCATGCTTTTGGGTTTTGAAAACTTGTAAAATTAACTCTTGTTTACTAAATAATTTCAAATTTTCACTTATATATTCACATGTTTATGGTTTTAAAAGGGAATTATAGTCTTCCCATCCGTTAGTTTGATTCATAGGTCTAGAAAAGTAGAGTAATAGTAGTTAGTTAAGTTTGGTCAATAAGAGTTTATAACCAAATCGAAATCCATGAGTATTCAAAGGTAATAATAAATGGCTCTTTACCATAATAATAAAACAAATAAACACATTAGTCCCTTTTAATAGCCTTTGATCCATGCCCTTCATGAGTAGATTTTAAAGTTGTCATAACTAAAACCAAGTGAGTCAATATGCATATCCATATATAAGTTAATGGTACCTAAAAAAAATTAAAGGAATAAGCGTTAAAGCCTAGTACAACAAGGATTAGACACATACATGCATGTTAAATATGCTTAATTCTAATGCAATATCTGATGGCTTAAGTTATTTATATAATAGTTAGGTAACCGATGTGTTTTTAGCATCCCAAAAACATATAATGTAGGAGCACTCGTGATGCCAGATAAACAAAATTATTGAGGAATAAAAGGAGTCCGACTTTGCTTTTCCTATTGGGGCTTAATGAGGCCTTAAGTACCATGTTGAAAAGAAAGACAAAGAAGTAGTCTGATATGATGTTATCCATTGAATCTAGCCATTGGTAAAGCATTGTTTCATATTGAGACATTTTTTCCTAGGTCTTAACACACTTGGATAATCCTATCACAACTTCTTCCAAACTCAAGTCGAACACACTTGCCATAAATCCACACACTGAGCTAATCCATGCCTTCATGGTAACCTAAGCATCTAAATCTATCATATCCTCTTGAAGTTGCAATCAACCTCCTAACCTAATGGATGGAGCACTGAGGAAAAAGCTGAATAAAAAATAACACGTAATTAATTGAATTTAAGTGGTAGATGTATGATGGGGTCCCTTTTAAACCTACTAACCTAAGATCGTTCGGTCTAGGATTTATTGATTGAGGAATTGCTTTGACTTAAAACGCGCGTGTGTGTATGTGTATGCGGGTGCGTGTGCGTGTGTGCGCGTGTGTGTGAGAGAGAGAGGGAGAGAGAATCAATTACCCTCGATTGAAAAGTATCAAGAATAGGAGAAAATCCGGGGGATTAATGGATGTGCCATGCATGTATTCTAAATTGTGGTGCTTGAAGAGGTAGTAAAGGGGAATGCATGCTTCTTAGTTAAGTGTACAAAGTGCAATCGAGTCTCATTTGGTTGGTTGATTTTATGCTTAATTTTAACTTTGGAATCTTATTTTAAATGATGAGATTAAACTTTGACTTACTTGGATTAACCATTGAAGTCTAATATTTTTAAGTATCTTGAGTACAATTTGGTTATTTACTTTTGTACAAAGATAAGTTATTTAGATGGTAATACTAAATTTTAAGTGGATGCAATGTAAGAGTTTTGAGCTTGAATTGATTTTAAGTGTAATTGTTGATTTGGTTTTCCAAAGTAACACAACCTCTTGAAGGAGTAATTTTTTTCCTCAATTCCATCTTCTTCTTTTCATTTATTTCCTTGAGGACAAACAAATGCCTAAGTGTGGAGGAATTTGGATAAATTCCATTTGACCCTTAACTATAAGTAATAAACCGTGTTAAATTTAGTTATTTTAGTCATTTATATTTTGAAAATAGCATTTATAATGATTTTAATTTAATTTTGGGATTCCAAACTATTGATTTAAATTCACGGTCATCATCGTTTTGAGGGATGATGACAAGGAATAGTCTATTTGTGGTTAAGGACAAATGGCACTAGTAGCAAATATAAATCTTATAGTTGGAAATGAAGATGAAGAAAGAGAGAGATCTAAAGTTAACTTTAAAGCATTCATGTTTTAGGACGTATTAAATTATTTACTCCAATATGTGAACATGCATGTGAAAATCAATGAAATTATCCAAAAATAAATTTTTTTACTATTTGAGAGATTATATGAGTTGATATTAACAAAAAGATAGATAAAACTAGTCTACATTGCTTAATACTAAAAAAAGAGGTGCATAATAAAGTCACTGCTATTGCTCAATCACATAAAGTGGAGTACTAACTAATCAGGGGAAGTCTTGAGTTGATGACACATGGATAGATGATGTTAAAGAAAGGCTTGGAAAGGGGAATAGATGATTTGATTCTTGGATCACATGTATAAGTGGTAATAGCAAATTAAATGACATTTTCTCAAGAAGTTCTTGATTTATTCAAATGGATTTGTTGCTTTGACTTTTTATGGAATAATTTTGACATGATAAGAAATACTCTACAAAATTTGCCAATACTTCATATGTTTTAAATGTAGAGGAGCTAAAAGAAGGTTGTTATTTATAGACATCAGCCTCTAATTTTGATGATTCTAATATAGATGAATTAAATGAGTTGGTGGATTGACGAACAAAAGTCTATTTTTCTTATATTATGCATTAAGTATTAAACTAGGCTTGGATGGACCTAACCTAAGTTGAACCTAAGTTTTCCTAATGGTTATGATTAAGCAAGTCAACTACTAATAAACATAAGCTTATATTTTTAAAAGAATAAATCAAGGCTTATAAGAAGCTCAACATCTTAATAAGGCTCAAAAGATCTCTTCCAAATTTACTTTTTGTATATGCAAAAAGATCAAGTAGGAACCGTAAAATTCAATCTAGTTCTTTATGCCCTATTACTAGCTTAAAAAATTGGTTGTAGCATTAAATTATGTCAAAAATCCGATGACCTCAATGATTCATACAAAAAAGGAGAAATTGCAAAAACGCCTCCTAAGCTTTATGAACAGTGCAGATCAACCTCTTTAACTTTGAAAATATTGTTTTTGATCCCTTAATCTATAAATCATTAGCACATTAAGGATATTAGTACTTTTTTGTCTTTTTTCGTCCAAAAAGAAATGTCATTTTCTTTTATGTCTTTAGGGTTTCTTTTGCAGTTTATATATAGACTTTTCTCCTTGTTGGCAATAGAGAAGTTTTATGATATTTCTTTTGTGAAAGACTGCTCCTTTGTGAGTTCTTAAGATAAGAGCTTGTATTGCAATTATTTGCAATATTTTTTATGAATATTGAGAAATCCAATTTCCTTTATTCATTTCTATTGATTGCATATTTGGATTCTTTTAACTAGTGATTCGTTTTGTAATTCATGGAACCTATCGGATTACGATTCTTGTTACAACCTAGTTGGATTTTATGATTCGTGAGTCATATCAAATTACGATTCCATCCATATCTTTATGATTTCTCAGTTTGTTTTATTTTTGAAAACCCTAAAAAAGATCAAGATCCCTAATCTTTGAAGAAAATATTTTTGACCTCTATAGATTCATATCATTTGATATCAGAGCTTGTGGTTCGGCGTGATTCGATTGGGTAAGTCTTCTTATCATTTTGATTTGCATTTTGGATTTGGGGGTTGAGTTTATGGCTGCGATTGATTTGTATTTGTAGTTATGGGTGAATTGTGGTTATGGTGTTTTTGAGAATTTAGGATTGTTGTTTGCTGAAAATATGCCGGGGTATTATTATTCGAAAAATCATCATGAAGAAGAAATGTATCGTTATCATGCAAGGAATTTTGTAATGGTGGTTCAAGATCGCATGATAAATTAAGACATATTGATAGCAAGAATAGGAAAATTATTTTTGATGAATCTCATAGACAAAGTGAAATACGGGCTATAAAACAAGATTTACAACAAGTAATGAAGACAATGGAGAAATGGATGGAGAAGTATAATTTCGAAAGAGCATCTAAGAAGAAAGAAAAGCTTGAAATAAAAGTTGTTAAGGTTGAATCAAAAGTAGCAATTTTTAATGATAAGAAGGTTGAAGAAATTGAAAAAGCTAATGAGATCATTGATAAAAATCCACCTAGGAAAAAGGAAGCAAAGGTTGTGATTGTTGAAGATGTGACGGTAGATGTAGATAATGAGGAGAAGGAAGAGGGGAAAGCTGATGAAATTCCTGTGGTGCAATCCAAAGAAAAAAAGACTATTGTTTCTGTTGTTTCTTCTCATTTGCAGGTTCAAGATGACTCATGTCATCGAGAGAATCTATTTCAAGCTAGATGTGTGGTACAAGAGAAGGTTTATAAGCTGGTTGCTGACGGAGGTAGCTGTGCCAATGTGGTTTCCCAAGATTTTGTGAAGAAAATGAACTTGCAAGTGATTCCACATCCAAAGCCATATAGCATTCAATGGTTGAATTCTCTAGATATTCTACACATACATAAACAACAACAGGCTTCCATCGCAATAGGAGATTATTTTGATACTATAACATGTGATGTAGCTCCTATGGATTATGCACAAGTATTGTTGGGTAGACCATGGTAGTATGATAGGCGAGTTATCTATGATGGATGTCAAAATACCTACAAGATCTAGAAAATTGGCCAAACTTTCTTACTGCTTCCAATGACTTTAGATGAAGCTCAACAGGAGAGATATGAGCATGGTCGGGCTAAAGCTCAAGGGAGTTTATCTTTGTTTCCTTGCATGTCTTCCAAGACAAGAAAAAAATCGTTTCATAAGCTCCAAGAAGGACAAAAAATTCAAGGTCAAATCTTTTCTAAGAAGGGAAGAATGATGCGAATGCATCAAGTGCAATCCAATTCGACTTCAGGAAAGGATCGAGCATCAAATGACTTTGTTCAAACTTGATTAAAAAATGGGTTTCAAAGCTTAAATAGGAAGAAGATGCATATCAAGTGGATTCAACACGAAAGAGTAGAAGCTGTCAATAATTGCAAGAACCTATACACCGATCCAAGGCTGCCGACATACCCCATTTACACTGCCAGCGTTCAGATAACATTTGAACAACACATAATCAAAAATTTTTAAGCCATCTTCTACACCGCCAGTGTATAAGTCCAACACCGCAAGCGTATCTTGATAAGTTGCCAGCATACAATTGTGAGATTTGTCATTTCCTTTTATGTCTTTAGGGTTTCTTTTGCGGTTTATATATAGATTTTTCTCCTTGTTTGCAATAAAGAAGTTTTATGACATTTCTTTTGTGAAAGACTTCTCCTTTGTAAGTTCTTGATGAGTTCTTGACATAAGAGCTTATATTGCAGTTGTTTGCAATATTTTTTTATGAATATTCAGAAATCCAATTTCCTTTATTCATTTCTGTTGATTGAATCTTTGGATTCTTTTAACTAGTAATTCATGGAACCTATCGGATTACAATTCTTATTACAACCCAGTTTGATTTTGTGATTCGTGAGTTATATCAAATTACAATTTCATCTATATCTTTATGATTTCTCAGTTTGTTTTATTTTAGAAAACCCTAAAAGGATCAAGAAACCTAATCTTTGAAAAAATACCCCCTTGGATTCATATCACTAGATCTCTTTAAGACATCCTTGAAATTGAGTCTAGTTCTCTATCCTCTATTACTAGCTTATGAAATTGGGTTATAGAATCAAATTGTGTCAAAAGTTCAATTTCCAACCTCTTTTTTTTGTTTTAATTTTTATGTAAGCTATTATCTTTGTTAAATTATCTAATATAATATATTTATTAATATATTTTATTGAAATAATTTTACAAACCATTTGAAACCAACAAATGCCTCTTATTAATAATATATATTTCTTTATGTATTTATTTATTTATGGAGAGGAGGGATTTGAGTTAAGTTCATCGATTGGAATAAACTATTAATGCTATTAAACTACAAGACCATTAATAAATATCAATAAATTATAAGTAGGTATAAGTGCCAAATTACAAGTTATGTTTTAAGGATTTTCCCATCTATCTTTTTGACCTTCTTAATTCATTTTTGAAAAGAAATTATAAAAGCATCACCAATGTTTTGACAATTTTACAAACACATGCTTATAAATTGTCCCTTGATAAATATACGATAACTTGTATTTTAACACTATCTATTAAGTCAATGGTTATGTATGAGGCAATGGTTGATGCCCAGGCTAATAATTTTTAGAGCGAGAAAATTATTAACTGTGCTTTGTAAACATATTAATAGAAGTAGTGTCATATCCAATCACAATTACGTTTTGGATTTATATCTCTATACACCAATGATTGAGATTATTTTAAATTTTAAAATATCATGATATTATCCTTTTTCTTATAATTTCTACCATTAATTATATATGGTAGTATTTTGAAAACATAAATAGAGAGAAATTAAGTAATAAAGGATCCATTTTAAATCATATTTGGAATCAATAGAGTACACAGAGTACACATATATTGTACATATGTATGTATCTGGATTTAGAGGGTACATATAGAAAATAAATAAATAAAGGAACCATTCACTATTCTATTTTCCAGATTATTATTACTTCTTGAAAATAACGTTATCTTAATAATTTATTAAAAAGTACTGTTAGCCCCCCTTATGCGTGTAGTGACTAGTGAACCTGCTAGAACCATCCAAGTAAATGTTTTAAGAAAAATATCTGTAATCCAGAAGCTTATAGAAAAATGTAAATGAATACCTGCCAGTTGGAGACCTATAATACACCTGGAAAAAGAAATTGGAACTAGAAAGAATCATCCAGAAACATGCAATCGTATTGATCAATATATATATATGTATAATGATCAATTTAGCTTTGAGCAGACGATCCTAGGCAGTTGTATACCTTTGTTTGATTATTCTCAATATCAGGCTACAGCTTCCGGGAATAGCGCGCTTCATATCACAAGGTCCTGATCATCATGGTTTCTGCGACGACAAGGTTGTTCTTACGAACAACATTCTTGTTTTTGAGCTTGTTAACGATTATGTATGGAAGTGAAAAACATAGAGCCAATGCATTAATGCCATGGATCTCACCCTACGATCTCGATCCCTTCAAAATCCTGGAGCAAACTCCTTTCCGAGCCGATACTGAGAGCACACCTTTATCAACCATGGCACTTGCACAAGCGGACTGGGGAGAAACATCTAAGGAACACCTGATAAGTCTCGACGTTCCGGGGCTAAAGAAAGAGGACATAAAGATCGAGGTGGAGGAGAACAGGGTGCTGAGGATCAGCGGAGAGAGGAAGATTCTGAGTGAAAACGAGGAGGAAGGAGAGGAAGGAGAGAGAGTGGTTTGGCATCGGGCTGAAAGAAGTGGTGGAAGGTTCTGGAGACGGTTCAGGCTCCCTGCGAATGCAGATTTGGACAAGGTGAATGCACATCTTGAGGATGGGGTTTTGAAGATTAGGATTCCAAAGTTGGCTGAGGATAAGAAGAGGCAACCTAGGCTTATTCAGATTTCTTCTCCTCCCTCATCTGCTGGACAAGACATTCAGGCAATCAAGGCCGATTTGTAAATTTAATAATGCATGCATATACATATTGTTGTTACATTAAGTTGGTTAATGTGTCTTTTATGCAACCTTATTAAATGGAAATAACCTATAAAACAGTGTTGTGTTGTGTTTTGTCTGCTGTGTGTTTTCAATCTTTAGCATTCTTGTTACTTGGAACTTAAGGATTAATTAAGAATGATACGAATATGTTGCGGTTTTTATTTTTTCCCCATAGTTAGATTTATTTGTTTTATTTTTTTTTTTTTAATTTCTAATCGTTGAGATGTGACTACAGAGTATTAATTAAGAATGATACTGAAGTTTTATCACCAAAACTTGGTGAACATTTGAATGCATTCAAGGGTATTTTTGGGCGGGTGGGCGGGTGGGGGGGGGGGGGGGGGGGTGTGGGGTGTGGCGGCGCTGCTGGGGGAAGGGGGGAAGGAAGCTTTAGGGTAGATATTGTGATCTATGGGGCAACCTAATTGGTTATTTAGAAGCACTATACTCCCTTCTTATTTATTTGATAAACTTACAATCCACAAGTAAGTAATAATAATAAATTAAGTTATGCCTTAATGAGGTATTCTATTCAAAGTAAAAGATAAATTTAGAGTAATAACTTGTGTGATGGTTCTAACGATATATCAAAATTCCAGAACTCTCGTGATAAATTATATCCTAAATCTGTTTAGGACCTATATTAAAAATAAATTTAAAAAATTCATGCTTTTATCATGATATTCATCATAAGGTATGCTTAATAATAAAGTTGTACATAAGTATAATTGAGAAGCTAATTATTGAAATGGACTCTTAATGAGGCAGTAGACTGGATCCAAAATCATGAAGCAGATTTTGTTCTTTCTTCCTGTTGTTAATATGTAATAAAATATAGCCATAATAATCAAATCATTGGATAAATTATATTAGATAATCATTTAAGGTATTAGTATTTCAAGTATTTAAAAAAATTAATAAAAAATCCAAATATCGAAACTTAACTCATTTTATAAAATATTGATTTCTTATATTTGTTAAGTGAGTTTATCCATAACCCTAAATAGTTAATTTCTCTTTTAATCATTTAAAGTTGAAAAATAAATATTACAATCTGTTTTGAGTTTGATACTTAATATTTTATAAAGTTCAATCCATTATTTAGTGTTATTCTAACTTATTTTTAAAATAAAATCATCCCAAATCAAATTTATTAATTAACTATTTTTTTTTCATTTATTATTATTTATCTATTGAATCATTTTTGCTTTTGATGTTGGATTATCTTAGCACATCGATTTTATCGAACCAGTTCAATTCAATACGCGGAGTTCACTTCCATTATCTTTTATTTCTTATTTCCTATTATCATTTTTATGCTTTTAGATTTAATATCATTTCATTGTTTTATAATTTTTTAATAACAGACCATTTGGCATGCTTTATCACTTCTATACGGATAAAATCCAAAACTCCGAATCCAACTATTATATTGGTTGTTCAAAATCTTGGAAATTTGATGCTGAGCAATGGAACTCCAAACGAGTTGAGTCAAGATAATATAGTACTGAACTCAAATTTGACTCGAAATAACATTATATAAGCTCAAGTATAACTTGATTCAGCTCGTTTAAGTTTGATTTATATTAAAAATATATTTTTTTAATTTTAATTTAAATAATATTAATAGTCAAACTTGATTTGTTTCAATTAATATTTATACTCGATATTAACTTGATAAAGCTCGATTAAAATCACAAGTTAATCGAACTAAACATATAAAATTTAAGCTTGACTTAATAAACTACTTGAGTAGCTCAAGCTTGAACTCAGCTCAATTATTCTATAATTAAATTTGAGCAAATATCAAGCCCATGTTGCGTAGTTTGTGAACTAGTTTGGTTTATTTGTATCATTTGAGATTGAATTAACAAATTATATTAATATCTCAAATTTCAAATGGATGACTCATTTTTTAATTAATATTTTTAACCATTAAACAAAAGTGATCCATCAATAAACATTCATTTGGTAAATTGTTATTGGGCTTGTTGAAAATATCTTAAATAACTAAGATACTAAACTACCCTTACTTAGAATTATTTCGGGAACTTAATTATTATTTACTTCTAAACTATTACTAATATAGTTGGAATTTATTTTCCACTGTTATCCTTATATCAAATATTTGAAATTGTGCCTTTTAACTCAGGGTATTTCAATTCCTAACCATCCTGAATATTTGAAATTTGAAATACCAAATAGGCGAGTTATGAAACTTTGTACGAGCATATTGTGCGCAAACATTGTATGCATACGCTCACAAATGCTACATTGTGCACAAACTTAGACAAATGTCGCGTACAATGATAGACATGTCAAGCAACAATTGCATATTAAAACTCCCAAAATAAATATTGATCAAACTTAATCTAACAATCCAAAACCACATAATTGAATCTAAAATTTCCAACGCCTCATGTGAAGACGAGTAAATGTCGTACGCTCGGCTTGCAAACTTCATTAGGTGTGCATTAATCTAAAACAACATACAGGCCTTGAGTTCGCACCAGATTGGAAAGGATATATGGAGTCGGTTATGGCATTACTCATGCCTAACTGAAGGAAAACATTTCATTTGAAGAGCCCTCAATAATGCCATTCCCGCCCAACAACCTAGTAAAAAGAAAGGCACCAAATTCAGTTGTTGTAAGTTTTGTTTCAAAGAAGAGTTAGTTGAACACCTCCTTTCTTCTGTCCATAAACAAAGTAATTTGGTTTGTTACTGGGAGCATCCGGATCTATGTTGGACAAGTCACAATCTTGGATGCCGGGCTGAATTCATGCATAAATGGCAGTGTTGTTAAAATCGGACCAGGGTTTAACTCAAACATGCTAGGAAGTCAATGATCGAATCGAGTTCAACCAAGAGTCAAACCTAGTTCAACCTAAAATCAAGCTGGAGTCAATAAAACGTAAAAATATAGGACACTTTTTAATTATGAAAGACAAATATATATATATATATATATGACATTATTCAATTAGGTATATATTTGGATCAAATATATCAATTAGCTATTAAATTCATACAAAGTATATACATTAAAAAGAGAACAAAGCATAATATAGTGATTATATTTTATAAATTTATAATATAGTATAAATATATATTTAAAATTCTAGTAAGTCTTTTGTTTTTCAAGGCCAAATCAACTAATCCGGATTACTCAGTTTGATCTTGGTCTATCGCCTGAGTTAATCCGGATCAATGCAAATCTCAGCCAAATGAGTGGATTAGGCCACTTTAATGTTCAGTTTCAGTTGATTTAGGTTGAACTAAGTGGATTGGTCCAGGTCTGACAACATTAATAAATGGTATAATGGAAAAATGAGAAATGAGAATGCTTTCTACCCACTTCTACATAACAAGGTGGTATATTTTAAAGGAAATATGTAACGACTTGAAACTTTGCCCACTAAGATATTGTCTGCTTTGGTGAAATACCGCATGATTTTGTCATTGGTGTCAATTACTTATTAGAAGGTCATTCATATTAGGGAACATACTTAACTTTAGAGTTCTGATGAACTCCAAGCTATTACACTAAAAGACGCCTCAATGATTAAAATTCCAACACTTTCTATTTGAAAGTATCACATTTTTCACCACTTACAAAATTGACATGACTCGTCAATTTCATTACATAAGTCCAGGACCACACGAGACAAGGAAGATACTAGAGATACTTTAAACAGGTTCAAGAGGTACCTTTAGTCTGAGGTACTTTGCCTTATATAACACTTAACCCTTCCACTTTCTGTTAGTAAATTGCTCAGATGCCATTAATAATGACTCGGAGCTCTGTCTATCGATGTATTTTATGCTTTAACAAGATGTCACATGATTTTGTCCTTAATGCTAGCTACTTCTCATGAGATCATCCATTTTTAGAGTGCTCTATATCGAGCACACTTAACTTTGGACTTCTGATTAACTCCGAGTCATTACATCAAAAGGCATACCGATGGTTAAAGTTCCAACACCTTATATTTAAGTATATCACAGAAGATGTCATGTTGTTTTCAACATCAAAAATCTAGATGTAAGTGTTGTAATAGCAGCTTCATCTCAAGCTACAATTGAGATCTTTGTTATCAATAATAAGATAGCAAGTAGTTGGAAATCTGATTTACTTTTTGACATAATGAGAGTTCTAAGCACACCCTCTACCACCTCCACTTTTGCTTTGTCAATGCTTGGACCATACAATAGAGTATGCCCACAACTCCATGCCAAACATCTGAGTCCTTTTCGTAATTTGCACTCACATGATAGAAAGACAACCTAAGCCTTCAATTCACTTGTTACACCAATTAACCCATTTGTTAGAAATTGTACAATACTAAACAGCTCTTATTCATCACTTGGCTGCTAGTGATATGCCCTAGGCCATATAGATTCTACGTCATTTGAATGTTTAATATCTATATAATATGAGTTATTTTCTTTATCAAAGTTGTTATAGGCATTTTTGCTTTGATAGAGTATTATTCCTTGAATAAATTAGTTATTCCTTATGTCCTTAAAGTATGTAACTTTAATAGTAAAATCATAAGGTGAGAAATAATTTTATTCTGAATTATCCCTAGTCGTTCATTATATGAAATAATAATGAATTAAGACTAGTATGTCGGCTGGATGATGATAATGTTTTATTGATCATGGATATGAGTTATTAATTCAGCACATAAATACATGTAAGAGTACATTGTATTGGAATGACCAAATATGAAAATGTTATATGAATCAATGCGATAAGTATTTCTCATTTGCAGTGTTGTTTCAATCCTTAGACCTGAAATCACCATGGATCACAACATGAGGAATATTGTGTTTTGACTCAATCAAACGTTATTCTCAACCAGATAATTATAAATGTTGAGTTTGGGCATAATATAAATCATGTATAGAAAGTTGAGTGATTAAGATGAGATTTGTTCCTCTTATTAATTTGAGAGAGATATCTTTTGGGCCTCTTAATGAGTAAGATTGAGAAATGCATGGCCATGCTCGAATAAATTGATAAGGAGTTATCAATATCATTCGTTTAAGTCAGTCATACTCTAGATTCAAGAAATATGTGATTAAACTGTAAGGACCCGCTATCACCCCTAAATTTAAAATAAGTGATAACAGTTCCCCAACCACATATAATCTGCAGAATTATATGTAAGGTTGTTCGAGAAGAAATGTTTGATGAATTGTTTGTCTAATTTCACAACATAAGTCATTTTGAAAATTATTTACTTAATAGCTTACTTTCAAAACACAATACCATATATATACAAACATTATAAGAAAATAGCTCAGGTTATACAAGCTAGGTACATACATACATACATATATATATTACAACCAAAAGGCTTCTTACAAGCCTTAGCAAAACTACAAAACATATAGTTCATCAAGAACTATATAAACAACTATCCAACCTATATATCTAGTCTATTACAAAAAGATTGGGCTCCAACCAGTCCAGGGCCATCTCTAGTCCTCAAACTCCTCCAGAAAATCCTCAAAATCAGGACCATAACCCAAGCTCGCATAAGACTCATCAAGATCCTCACCTGAAATAGATAAAATATGAGCCAGAGGCCCAGTACACAAGTAACGAAAACAAAAGCGAGATGATTCACACAAGCCTGAACTAAATGCAAGATGCAACAACCATTCAATTATTATTTAGTCTTTAGTTAGTAATTCAACATGGGAGTATTCAAACTCCGGGCAACAAGGATAGTGGGGGATCCTGAGTAACAACCTTGACGCTCAGGGGGTTGATATAAGTAGCTCGGATACTTATACCGTTCTAGATAATTTTACAGAAAACACCTAAATCTACCATGCCCAATCTGAGCAGGGTGCCGCTCCCCGAACCGGATACCAATTCCACCCAGGCTCACCCAATCTGTGAGGGGGGCCCCTAGGCACTCATGCCACCCTGGGCAGGGATTGGATTTAACGACGTAAAACACAAATCAACACTCACAATTAAGTTTTTCTTAATATATATAGTTTCCATAAATGCCTATCCTAACACAGAGACAAGCTAGTTACTGCGTACCTGTACTAGATCGAGAGTCAATGGGAATAACCGAAAGGGAATCAATCACTGTAAAAAGAAGTAATTACAACTCACACTTAGTTCAAGATATATTTTCATCAAAGCTCAAGTATAATCATCCAAAGAAATTCAAATAAATCATTATAACATCATCACATAGCATTTAGATATCATATATTATCATACAATACTCAACAAATACTTAAATGACCATTTATCAAGCTTTGAACAACTTTTAGCAAACAACAATAAGTTTTAAACTTTGTTGGAAAGTGTATCAGCTGGAAAGAATTGAAATTTAAGCACTGATACTTTTGTAATTTGTAAAATCTTAAAACATGAAAGTTTTAGATCTTTTCCTTAGCTTTCCAACGCAACTTGAATCACCTCAATCGGAGATCGGATGAAAAAGTTACGGCTAAAATACAAAGAGCTGCGAAACAGGGGAAGTCTACACGACCGGGTACACGGCCGTGTACCGAGGCCGTGTTGGGTAAAAAAAATGACCCGAGAGCAACTTTTAAGAATTTCAAGGCCTACACGGCCATGTACACGGGTTGTGTACACTGGAACAAAAAAATGACGAAATCCCCTGTTTTCAAAGTGCATTTTACACCTCTTAAAATTCTTTTAAACTCATTCCAAGTTACTCTAAAGCTTGTTATATGATCATCCCATCATTCAAACAACACCAAACATCTCCAAAACTTCATCAACTCCAAATCACTATTCATCATCTTCTTCAATATTAGGTCATCCAACCACATGCATTCACCAACACTTCCAACACTTCAAAACTCATCCTAAGCACATAAAACTAACCACTCTAGTCCTATAACACATCATATACCATCAAAACATCATGGAACATGAATTTAAACAAATATGGCATCAAGACTACATATTCATGCATAGAAAAAAAGTTGAAGAACACTCTTACCACAAGAACTTCAAGGCTTGGTTTAATGACTCTAGATCAAGCTTTTGATGGTGGTGTTGTAGAAAATCAAGTCTCAAACTTGGTTCACCTTGGGAGCCTTTTTGGAGTGAAGAAGAAGAGGTTTTAGGGCAAATGGAGGGCTTTTTTTGGTCTGAATTTTTGGCCGAATTTTAGAGGTTAAGTAGTTTATGTTTATCCTCTTTTGACTTTAAGGCATGAGGGCATTAAAGGCTTAATGACTTTATTTTGGGTTAATTAATATCTTTGTCTTAAGGCACATAATGGAGGTTTAATGGCTAAGTTTTTAGCCTATTTTTCTACTACCTAAGGATATTTATATATACATTCCACTTATTCTAAGCACAAATAACACACTTTAAGGCATATTAATATTTTACAAACTCAATAAATAATTAATCTAACATATTTAAATAATTCTACACTTGCACACATCATAATACTCATCAAAATTAAACTCACTATCAATATAGATATATATCATGCTTAAATTCAACAATACACTTATAAAATAAAAATTAGGAATTTCATGGCTATTTCATAAACAATACAAGAGTGTATTGATCCACACTTTATGTTTAATTATAAGATATCGTCTAACAAAAGGACTAAGTAACTAACTGTTAATAGATAAAGTCGGATTACCGATCTTCACTTAATTTGGGTAGGCATAATGTCTTGCTAGAGATCAATTATGTTTTGTAGGTCTAAAAGGTGTTTTAGGGCTACTGCCAACATTAAGTGAATCTACATGGTCACACACAAAGAATGAATTGATTGAATCATGGGTTATTTTATATAACTATATCAATTATAAAATTGTTATTTTATAAGATATGTGTCGTTTAATGGAGAAACCCTAATAAGATTAAGGTAGGTAACCAACACTCACATCTTCTTATAAATAAGAGGTGATGGTTACCTTTAGGGTTTAACAGACGCTTGCCATCACATTAGAATAACAGAGAAACTCTATAAGTAAAATAAGAGAGACCCTTCTATGAGAGATTCCTAAAACTTGGAATTGTTCTAAGGTGCTAGCACACATTCAAATCTGATTGGAAATTCATTTGTGTGGATACAGTAGAAGGTGTTCGCATTTGCAACATCTCATATCCAAATTTCCAGAGTTCTAAAGTATCAAAAAGGTAATTCTATACTTATAAATTTGATTGAATCGCATGGATCCAAAATTGAGGATTTAGGATTAGTATTTTTTGTAAAATATATATATATATTTTTTCACTGCTCTTTGATCCATAAATTCCCATCAGTGGTATCAGAGCCACTTGCGATTTCAATCAAATTCTTTTTCGCATGATATATGTATGATCTGTTGAAAAAGATTTATGCAGATAAGATTCGCGTATGTTTTGCGTGTCTCGTTTGAGAAATTAGGACGTCCGTTTTGTTATTAAAAAAAAAAAGTAATTCACGTCAAAATTCATACGTATTAGTTGTCATGCGCGTTAGATTCTTGCGTATGTAATATATGTACTGTGTGCGTCCAATTTTGTGAAAATTGGATGATTGTTTTTCAAGCTTTCAGCAAGCGTCTATTTTAGGTATGTCAGTGCATCCATTTTCTGAAAATGGGCGGATAAGATCTGCAGCACGTTTTGGACATTTGATATTTTTTTTAAACCACAGTTTTACACTGAGTTTGTTTTACTTGGTTTTGGAAGTCAAATTTTTTAACAACCACAGACATATTGGATCTATTTTGTTCTTTTGATCTGCATTTATTAAAATAATAAAAAAAAATCATACAGCAGGTTCTTGGGGTCTTTTACATATATAATATGATTCAATTGTTGAACAGATCTAAATTGTTTAAAATAAATTGTTCAATTGTTGAACAGTTTTTGAGTTTTATTAGGGATTTCATGGAAGTTTTGGAAACAATTTTTAAAAGGTTTTGAAAAAGGAACTTTAAGGATTTCCCTTGCCTATATTTTCTTTTTCGTCTAGGTTTCAGACGCTATCCCCTTAACCCCTGCAATATTACGCAACTTCTTTTGGATAAGCACTAATTAATAATTCTTAACAAAAAAAACGCTTTTGAAGTGTTATGCGTTAAGTGTATGAGTTCGTTGTGTGCTTATGTTACATGTATGGTCCATAGCATGGCCCTAAGACCTATGTGATTAGCAGGTTTTTATTCCTTTTTTTTTAAATGGGTTGTAATTTTATAAATACGACTTACATGTAATTTTTTTTTTTGTTTTATTTTATTTTTCTGCTAAGTAGTAGTAGGAATCTATCTTTTTATCTATTCATTATTGTAATGGAGACATGAAGATGTCATGAAGACTTTTCTTAATCCATGGAGATGGAAGAGTGAGGATCATCATGAAGATACAAGGAATTTTACAACTCAGATCCATGCTGATAGATCCTTACCTTAGGTTTGGACCATTGGTCTTCATATTGGCTTATGAAGATCAATTAGATTAAGGCCATGCTATGACACATTTTATTTCCTTTTATTAAGCATGTTATATCATCTCTGATGATATATGTCAATGTATGTGATACCATGTTTACAATCTTACATGCTTAATATCCATTAAATATGACAGCAATAGGAAATATCACCTTTTAAAATCCCTCACATAATATTAAGTAATAAAAATGCCTTCCATGGTTCGACATTTGTTAAGGCTTAGATCGTCCAATTGTAGGTTTTGCCAAAGCATGGTGCAATAGACTATCCTAGTCAGACAGGGTGAATAATAGTGTTATCCACATGTCGTAATGGTTAGACTTAAATAGGCAATCAAAACAGTTTTGGGCCTATGGCATTGAATGGGATTAGTAGGCCAGGACATGTGATGTCTATCCCATAATAAGAGTTACATATGATGTAATTGGAAAGGATTTCCTACCTAAATAACTAAATTTTGAGTGTCATACCACAACTAACTCAATATTTGGTGAAATATGGATCTTATTCCACTAAGAAACTTTGTTCTTAAAATGGTTTCCAAATTAATACTTGAGGGTTATTAATTTGATAAAATAGTGGAAGCATGTAAAATGGCTTATATAAAGATAAATTAATTTTGTATACCTCTGTATGTAGATTATGGCAACAAACAATACAACCTTGCGATCGATTCTCGAAAAAGAAAAACTGAATACCACAAACTTCCTTGATTGGCACCGAAACTTAAGAATTGTTCTTAAGCATGGAAGGAACTTATATGTAATTGATGAACCAATCCCTGAAGAACCTGCTGCTGATGCTCCAAGAGCTGAGAGGAATGCTTATAATAAGTATAAAGAGGACTCTTTAGATGTCACTTGCATCATGCTTGCCACCATGGATCTTGAGCTTCAGAAGCAAATGGAAGACATGGAAGCGGACGATATGATCATATACCTTAAGGAAATGTTCCAAGAACAAGGAAGGCTTGAGAGGTTTGCAGTAACGCAAGAATTGAATTCTTGTAAAATGGCTCCTAGTAGCTCCATAAGTGCACATGTACTCAAGATGAAGAGCTATATTGATAGACTTAAAAAGCTTAGTTCTCCAACTCCTAAGGAGTTGGCTATGGATATGATCCTAAGCTCTTTACCTTCTAGTTATGACCAATTTGTGATGAATTACAACATGTACAAAATGGATAAGTCTATCATGGAATTGCATGGGATGCTTAAGGAAGCAGAACAGAACATTAAAACAAATAATAATGTTTTGACGGTTCAAAAGGGACAGGGCAAAAAGCGAAAAGCCAATGGCAGGGAAGAGGGTAAAGTAAAAGGTCTAACCGAAACTAAAAGGCCCAAAACCCAACCTAAGGCTAAACCACCAAAGGAAGGGGTTTGCTTGTTCTGCAATGAATTAGGTCATTGGAAGAGTAATTGCAAGCTATACTTAGAGAATCTGAAAAAGAAGAAGGATAGTGAGACTACTTATTCAGGTATTTATGTTATACAGGTTAATGCATCTACTACTACATCATGAGTATTAGATACTAGATGTGGCTCTCACATTTGTGTAAATGTGCAGGGTCTCAAGCAAAGTAGAAAATTGGCAAAAGACGAAGTGGACCTACGTGTGGCAAATGGAGCAAGAGTTGCTACATTAGCTGTAGGAAATTCTAAATTAACTTTGCCTTCTAAACTTATTTTAATTTTAAGCAACTGTTACTATGTGTCTGCTGTGAGAAGTATCATTATTTCAGTTTCCTGTTTGGACAAGGATGGTTTTAGATTTGTTATTGAGTATAATACAATCTCCATCTATCATGGAGATATCTTTTATGGTTTTGCTCATTTATTGAATGATCTCTATGTTCTAAACTTTGATGAATCTAATAATAAGTCCATTTATAGTATATATACCAAAAGATTCAAATCTAACAATTTGAATCCGACTCACTTTGGCATTGTCGTTTAAGACATATTAACGAGAAACACATATAAAAGCTTCATCAAGATGGGTTTTTACATACATTTGATTTTGATTCATGCGAATCTTGTTTAATGGGTAAGATGACGAAGGCTCCTTTTACTGGACAAAGTGAGAGAGCTATTGACTTATTAGGACTCATACATACAGATGTATGTGGACTATTGAGTTCACCTGCTAGAGGAGGTTATTTGTACATCATTTGTTTTACTGATGACTTTAGTAGGTATGTATATGTGTACCTAATGAAGCATAAATCTGAATCTTTTGAAAAGTTCAAAATATTCAAAAATGAAGTACAAAATCAACTTAGTAAAAATATTAAAACACTTCAATCAGATTGAGGTGGTGAATATTTAAGCCAAGATTTTTCTGACTATCTTAGGGATTGTGGGATAATCTCGCAGCTAACTCCTCTAGGAGAATCACAATGGAATGGTGTTTCTAAATGAAGCAATCGAACCTTATTAGATATGGTTCAATCAATGATGAGTCAGACAGATCTTCCAATATCCTTCTGGGGATGTGCCCTAGAAACTACTACGTTTATATTGAACAGGGTTCCATCAAAATCGGTTGACAAGACAACATATGAGTTATGAAATGGAAAACGTCCAAGTTTGTCTTTCCTAAAGATATATGGTTGTGATGCATATGTCAAACGTCAAGTGTCTGATAAATTGGCATCTAAATATGATAAATGCTTATTCGTGGGATATCCAAAAGGAAAAAAAAGGATATTAATTCTATAACCGATTTGAGAACAAAGTGTTTGTTGCTCATAGTGGTCACTTTTTAGAAAGAGAGTTTGTCTTTAAAGGAACTAGTGGGAGTAAACACAACTTGAAGAAGTTTAAGAACCACAAACTGATACAACACCCATGATGGATGTTCAATCAGACTCACCAATAGTTGTTGAGCCTGAACCACTAGCTAAAGGCCCGCTTAGGTCTGATAGGATTCATCAGGAGCCTAAGAGATATGGATTTCTTATCAGTGTCAATCATAATGTAATGCTCGTAGATTAAGATGAGCCCACATCTTTACCAAAAAGCAATAAAGGGCCCTAACTATGAGAAATGGTTAACAGCCATGAAAGCATAAATGCAATCCATGTATGATAATCAAGTTTGGACTTTGATTGATCTACCTGATAGAGTCAAAACCATTGAATGTAAATGGGTTTTCAAGAAGAAAACTGACAAGGTGTAATCCCCGAGAATTTTCACACTAGTATACGATAATAAAATAGAAAATGTGAATTAGATAGTGAACTTAGAACTCGATAAAAAATCTTAGAATAGATCTATGAGTGGTAATGAACTCATTCCTAGTTTAAAAAATCGATTAAAATTTTCTTTGACCTTAATAGATATCAAAAACAAGATTTTGTATATTGAATTGATAACTCAATATATAATTAGGAGTAGCCTCAAATTTCAAACCCTATAAAATATAATCTATCAACAAAACTTATTGGTATAAAACAATAATTCAAAGATGAACTACTAGGATTATAAATACGCAGTAGATACTAATACAAATCAATAATTACAAGTCTAGATCTCAAATAAAAATTTTGAAACCCACTGTTATACTTGTTAAGGAATTCTGAATCCATTAAGACTTAAACCCCAATTTGGCCTATTAGATTTGAAAAATTTAATTGCGTAAGTTAAAATACTAAAAATAATTAATCGTGTAAACTTTAAATCAAAATTTTGAATATATAAACAATATAGAAATTTTATAGAAACTTAGATAATTTTTTTAGATAAAACTCTTACAAAACTGTTATAACATATGCGCATAAATTAAAATTTGTTAAGATAATTTAGTTAACTATATTAAGCAAATAATTAAACAAATAAAAACAAATTAAGAATCGATGTAGATTGAAGATCACGGCTGCTGCTGCATGTAATTCACGTCCCCAAAATGGAGTAAATTGAACACCAAATTTCAACAAGAAAATAACACTCAAACCAATCAATAAACTCCACATATGCTCGTTATTAAATGCAAGGAAATCCAGCTAAATACAACTTATGTAGCAGCTGTAAAAATGGTTGCAATTTGGCTTTAACTTCCGTGAAACAACACACACACACACACACACACACACACACACACACACACAAATCCAAGCTCTGATTTGAAGAAATTGTAGGCTTAGTTTGAGTTGATTTTTTTAATCAAATAAGCACCAATGGGAGGCCTTTAAATGGATAATTCGAGCACCAACAGTTAGTTAAAAATTAGATAAAGAAATCTATTAAAAAAACCATGAAAAACTGCAGCAATATTTGGAATTTTCAACCTCAGTTTCCACCCGATTTTTATGCAACTTGAGCCCCAAATTTGTACCTATAAATGACCTTAATTAACTAGTAAACAAACATAATAAATGCACTCCAAAAAGCCACGAAAAATCTATCCAAAACACTTCAAAAATCATCCTCCAACATAGCTCATTTTCTACCTGAAAATTACAACTACAAACATACATTTTTTTCAAGCCCAAAACACCTTCCCTAGCCTCATAACTTCAACCTAATCTTAATACATATATATAGGAGTAACTTAGCTACAAAATCAGCTCATAACTCTCACAAACTCAATCTGAAAATTGAGCATAACCTTTGTTTTACTCCCTATGTATTATCTAAGTATTAAAAACAACAAAAACCCCAATTCCCTCCTTCAAACAACATCAAAAAAGCCAAGCCAAATAGCCCTTGGTTTTGCCATAAACCAAGCTGAAAAGTCAAGCTCCACAAGGTAAGAAATCTTAGTTAAATTAGTTAACTTCTAATATAGCTAAAACTCACTATCCAACTTTTGATATAGGTTTGATTCTTGTTAAGGAAGGAGTTAGGTATCCTTTTCTACATCAAACCAAGGTAACTCCTAACGTAACATTGATTTCTTGTTACATTTATGTATAGATATTAGGTTAGAATAAGTAGTATTAGACAAGGTTATGTGTTTGGGAAAAGTAGTTATTCAATTGATGAATTCAACTCGATGGATTATTATTATATTAGTAATGCTTAGATGTTGAGGGTTATGGAAACATCAACTTAGAAATTTTATAAACTTAAGTCTAGAAAATTCGGATCTAGGAATGAAAAAGCCAAAACCATGCTCAAATTTCAACTAAACTAGCTTAAATTTATGTTTAATGCCCCTAGGACCTAATATGAACATAAAACTTGATAAAACAAGCCTTGAAAGCATGATTAGGAGTTCTACATTACAAGAAAAATAATATGAAACAATTCTTAGAAGTTAACACATGTTGATAATGTCATAAGTTGTGAATAGGATAAGGAAATGAATAAAAGATTAGATAGTAAGATCTTCTAAATAATACAAATTCTAATTAAAAAGAGCAGATAAGGTTGGCAGGCAAAGTAAAATAAATAAAAGACTACTACTAACAAGGACATTAAACAATGTAAGACTTGAATAGAAAATTAATAGAAAAATTTAATTAAGTTCATTTTAGATATAAGAATGAGTGATAATTTAAATCAAAAGAAATTCTAAGAAACTAAATATTAAATGATAAATACCCTTTTTCTATAGAATCAATACCTTAGAAGACCAATATAAGCAATAGGAATTATATCAAACATCAACATAGGACACTTAGGCACTCATAAGAATTCAATATTCCATTTATAAATATAATTGATGAATATTTTCATCTCAATAGGTAATTTTGATAATGTTTAGGACTTTCCAATCGATTACTACGGCTAAACAGTATGAGCAGGTGAGTAACTCAGACGTATTACATTGTTTATGTTTATAGTTTAGCTGCATTATAAAACAAAAATAACAATAATGAACTCATGTTGTATATGGTTAAGGGCATTGCTTGTTGTATGAATTATTTGGTTGCTAAACAATACTAAATAAAAGTGATAATGAAATGCTTGTGAATTTGCCGTATGTATAGCATGTTGATTATCTGTATGAAGCTTGAGCACTTTTAACCTGAATAAAAACTATTGGTATCATAAATAAAATGAACATGTATTGCATAAATTGCATATACTGCATTATGATTATGTGATAGCCTACTACGTGTTAGAATTTCGGTTCTCTAATAATGCTTGGTTTTTCTAGGCAAAAGGCTATTAGTTCTATACGAGATTACCTCTGTTCTATCAGTTTCATGGGAATTAACTAGTAATGAAGGATGTCGCCCATGGTATCGCTGTGAAATGTCTAACACTTAGTTGAGTTTCTAAGGCTTAAAACAAAATTAACATAAAGAGATAACTACAATGAGAATTGTGGCATTCCTACATACTTAATCTCTCTTGGGTAGGTGGATCATAGATCAGATTTCCTTCAACCCCGATGAGAAGGCGTAAATCTCCATCCTGTTTAGATTCTGAATTGTCCAAACTTGTAATTGGTCATATGCTTGAATGCTGCATTACATATGTTTGATAATAACTTGCTTGTTATGTGATATGTCCTGGTTATTCACTGAGCCTGTGGTTTATGCTCACACTCCTACAGTCCTTACAGGTTGACTCTTCGTCCTTGGTTTGTTGCTTTCAGGAGCTTAGCACCAATAAGGTTCTAAAGATGGAAGAATTTTTAGGATAGGTGATATAGTGTTGCCTAATTATATGTACCAAATGATATTAGAATGTTGTTTTTAATATTTGGGAACTTTAGTTATATATCATGGTCTATAATATTTTATTATTCAGACAATAGTTATAAAGATCTATTTATGGTGATGTATTTTTACTCGTCTTCATCATTCTTATCAAGCAACCGAAAAGGTCCTGTTTTGTTATACCTATGTCATTTTCCAAGGTAAATCTAGTAATAACATGTGTATGTGATACTGTCTGGGTCATCAGACCATATCAGAATATATGTGTTACTACCAGAATACCATTGAAGCGTGACAGTTTTAGTTGGTATCAAAGCACAGTTAGAAGTATAAGAAGGATGAATTTGAGTAATAATACAAGTGGTATAGATAGTAGTAGTAGTAAATCCTATTTAAGAGTAGTAGGGGTAAATTTGGTAGAATTAAGAACCTAAATTAAAACCTGTATGATTATTATTGATTATGCAAATTTTATTTGTGGTGCAGACCAACCCAGCTGCGTGTCACATCAAATGGATAGTATTTGGCATGGTTTATTCAGAGACATTGATAGATTATAGAAGTAGGTTGAGAGTTTTAGTTAAAGATCTGTCTTTAGCTGGCATTACTAAGACTTTAGAGCAGATTCTTAGCAAATGAAGATAGGGACTAAATCCACTTTTTAAAGACTAGTTATTCTTGATGGAGAGAGCTCACCCTGATCCAGGTACAGCTAATGGGTTAATTTATAGATTTGAAAGATTTGTTAGAAGGAATAGAAGGGGTGTAGAGATTGATAATATAGCATTTATAGTATCATCTAATTCAAGGAGACCAGCTCCTCTAGATTTTTGAATTTAGGAAGACATTGGTCAAGGAAGGATCTATATACATGATTTTAGAGAAGATCATGTAGTACTGCAAAGTACAGATCCCTATACTAATGAATGGATGATAAGACACCTTAATAGTTGCAACTTTCCAAGAGATGTGTTGATGGCACGACCTACCATCATACCTATGGTAGAACCAGATCTTGTGAGTTTACCCAGTTTTTGTGATACACTTTCACATAAACACACAAAAGATATAGTGTTACCACTTGGAGGGAAGGAAAGGAGAACAGCTAAGAGAGATGCTACTAGTGCTGAATTGGGGCATATTGCTGAGAAAGTGAAGAAAATGAATAGTAGGAGTACTATACAGGCACCACAAGAAGTAAGAGTTGTAGATCGCACACAGTGTACATTTAGCTAGTATAATACATGGAAAGGTACATCACATAGAGGATGGTTAAGTGGATAGGATGTTGTATTAGTACATGAGGATAGGCATGTTCCTACCATATAGGGAGTACATATTCATGGTTCAGACCTTATTCTTGCCTCGCTTAGGCAGCATAATATGGTACAGGAGCTGAGCAATAGTGATTCGAGTGAAGCAAATGTGTACCCTTAGTTAGATGCCCGAGACAAGGGCAATGGACCTCTTTATCCTAGTCCTTAAAGGGACTTGATGAGGAAGTGATGTTATATGTTCTATTTTGATGGACTGATGATGTATGATCCTATGATGGTCATCTTTTTGTTTTGATAGACTTGTAACTAAATGTAATAGTTAGTGCAAATTTGATTTTGTACATATGGCACCAACATGGAACACTAGTATGTAATGTACATATGCCTATATTATCATGTTTGTATGTAAATATAAGTGAAGTTAGTAAATAAAGGATGCTCATGTTATGAAAAGTATTATGTGTATTTTTAAGTTATGAAAAAAAAAAAAAAAATCTATACATGCATGAGATACTCTATAAAGAGTGTAATAATAAGCATAATAAACTTAAATAAGAGATTGCTACAATAAATGAGACTTAGCTTATTTAATATGTAATTTATGGTAGAGTGCCGAGAATGAGAAGTAGAAGGGAAAGACATGCAAAAAGGCAAATAAATCCGCCTAATAATGCACTAGCACCACAGCTTAATCGCCTAGAGACTATTTTGCAAGCAATTCAACAATAGAATACATTAATCTTACAAGTCTTGCAAGGTAGACAAGTACCCCTTGTAGCACCACCTACTGAGGCACCACTTATACCTCAAGCATCTGTTAGAAGAAACGAAGAACATGTTGCATCGGTTCAACTACCTGTGGAAGAACCAAGAAATCAAGAACAACGTGTTGAATCTGTAGCCGAGGTGCAAGGGCCACTTCGGTATGATTATGAGTTGCCGCCTCCACCACCTTTGAGGCCACAAAGGAATATGTTACCTGAATTTATTAAGTGTAACAGATACTTTGAGGGAATGCTGGGAAAGTCGAAAGAAGCAAAAGATTGGTTATCACAGATTGAGCGGTCTTTTGATGTTTTTCAGATACCTGAAGCTCTAAAAGTACCATATGTATCCTATTTGCTACGACTAAGGGTAAGAATATGGTGGGATTTGAAGCAAAGAGGACTACCACACCGTGTGACATGGGAAAATTTTAGACGAGAATTTCTAAAGGTCGGGCAGTCTGAAAGCAAAGTATAGTACTGATTTAATGAATTTGACCCAGGAGAGTAAAACGATTGATGAGTATGAACATGAGTTCAATCATCTACTACAGTTTGCCCTAGACGCATACAAAGACAATGATGAATTAAAAAGGTAAACTTTTATGGCTGGATTGAAGCCCCATTTTCAAAGGAGGCTTGTTGAATTTGAAATCATTGACTTTAATGCTATGGTAGAGAAAGCCCGGGTGATAGAACGCCCTAGAAAATATGAAGTGGAAAAGGTATAAGAAACGGGGACAAACACTTGGAAAAAGAATTCATGAAAATGTGGGAACAAGTGTTACCCCTAAGAAAGGAAGGTTCGTTAAGACAGTTAGAAGTGCAAAAAGTGGTAATGTTGGGAGAAGTAATATTATCTGTTGGAAATGCAAGGGTGCTCATTACCTAAGAGATTGCCTACATCTTCGACATAGATGCTTTTATTGTGGTGAAAGTGGACATAATGTCACCAAATGTCCAAAACTAGCTAATGCGACCTACTTTATCTATAGGAAGGTCGGTCACATATCAACCTATTGTCCCCAAAAGGGTACTATATCAGCTGGATCTTCACAATCTAAGGGAGTTGTCGGAGTAAAGGATCAGAAAGAGGGCAACACCAGTACCAGCAAAACTACTGGAGTAGCTAGGATTTATGTTGTGCATGAAGCTCCAACTGATCAGAAAGAGATAGAGGAGGAAGATGCTAAAAACATTTGGGATGAAGTTGATTTGGATGATACCAGACTCATTGCAGTTATGTTATTATATTTAAAGCTATAGTATGAGACACGAAAACTTTAGATGCACAACAAATACTTTTGTGAGTCATAAATAACATATAATGTATAATTGATAAATAGGAACAATACAAGTGAAAGACCAGTGTATGCCTTATTTGATACCGGCGCGACACATTCATTCATAGATGCTACATTAGCTAGATGATTAAACCTAACACATGAAGCTATGAATAAAGGATTAGGGATCATACAACCACAGGAGGCATGGTTATAACTCGGGAAGTAGTGAAAGAATGCCTAATACAATTGGGGATCAAGAATCAATTGTTGAACTAGTTGTAATAGATCTACACAAATATGAGGTTATTTTGGGAATGACCTGGTTAACTGCCACAAAAGCTAAGATCAATTGTTGCCTCAAACTTGATTTTAGCTAGGCCTAATGTAAGTAGGAGATTGCTAGTGATGTGCCCTAGGCTATATGAATTCTATGTCACTATAATGTTTATTATCTATATAATATGAGTCATTTTCTTTATCAAAGTTATTATTGGCATTTTTGCTTTGATAAAGTATTATTCCTTGAATAAATTAGTTAGTCCTTATGTCATTAAAGTATGTGACTTTAATAGTAAAATCATAAGGTGAGAAATAATTTTATTCTGAATTATCCCTAGTCGTTCATTATATGGAATAATAATGAATTAAGACTAGTTTGTCGGCTGGATGATGATAATGTTTTATTGACCATGGATATGAGATATTAATTCAGCACATGAATACATGTAAGAATACATTGTATTGGAATGACCAAATATGAGAATGCTATATGGATCAATGCGATAAGTATTTCTCATTTGCAGTGTTTTTTCAATCCTTAGACCTGAAATCACCATGGATTCCAACATGAGGAATATTGTATTTTGACTCAATCAAACGTTATCCTTAGCCAGATAATTATAAATGTTGAGTTTGGGCATAATATAAATCATGTAGAGAAAGTTGAGTGATTAAGATGATATGTTACTCTCATTAATTTGAGAGAGATTTCTTTTGGGTCTCTTGATGAGTAAAACTGAGAAATACATGGTCGTGCTGGAATAAATTGATAAGGAGTTATCAATATCATTCATTTAAGTCAATCATACTCTGTATTCAAGAAATATGTGATTAAACAATATAAGAGTATATTAATCCACACCTTATGTTTAATTATAAGATATCGTGTAACAAAAGGACCAAGTAACTGACTATTAAGAGGTAAAGTTAGATCACCGATCTTCACTTAATTTGGGTAGGCATAATGTCTTGCTAGAGATTAATTATGTCTTACAGGTCCAAAAGATGTTTTGGGGATACTGACAACATTAAGTGAACCTGTATGGTCACACACAAAGAATGAATTGATTGGACCATAGGTTACTTTAGATAACTATATTGGGAATTATATAATTATATAATTGTTCTTAATTAGATTAAGAATAATAAATAATTATTAAATAAAATTATTATTTTATAAGATATGTGTCGTTTAATAGAGAAAACCCTAATAAGATTAAGGTAAGTAACCAACACTCACATTTCTTATAAATAGGAGGTGATGGTCACCTCTAGGGTTTAACATACGCTTGCTGTCACATTAGAGTAACAGATAAATCTGTAACTAAAATAAGAGAGGCCCTTCTGTGAGAGATTCCCAAAACTTGGAATTGTTCTAAGGTGTTAGCATATATTCAAATCCAATTGGAAATTATTCGTGTGGATACAGTAGAGGGTGTTCGCATTTGCAATATCTCAAATCTAAATTTCCAGAGTTCAAAAGCATCAAAAAGGTAATTCTATGCTTATAAATTTGATTGAATCGCATGGATCCAAAATTGAGGATTTAGCGTTTGTATTTTTCGTAAAATATATATATATATATTTCTACTACTCTTTGATCCCTAAATTCCCATCATTAGCAACCTCCCACAGGAGAAGCCACAGATTTAAATCATGAAACACTAGTAAACAACCTTGCAAATTACGTTCACTCATGACCAACTATGTAGACATTGTTGAAGCCATGCATTACAGCTATCGACTAAGCATAAGAGAAAGGTTGGTCTAGCACTGTTATTGAAACAAACATCACTACCATGTACCAAATTATAACTCTTCAACTTGATCCTTCATGGAACTTATCTAATATTATATGCAACTTTCATTTGGTTTTAGGAAATTAATGCCAAATTTTATTAGACAACAAGCAAATAATGTAGCAGATTAGATTGTTACTCACTTTAGATCGAAGATGTTTCTTAGTGATTAGGTATAAGCACCCCATCTTTATTATCTTCTATTTTATCATCAAATGTTAATATTATGTTATGAGTCGTGTTGGTTACTACTATTACTATTATTATTATTATTATGAGTCTGTTGTTGTACTGAATGTTCTGTAAATTTTAAGTACAAGCGCCTCGTTTGTCCCCTCCCCATCGACCCACCAAGAGAAAGAAAGTTGTTATTTTGAATAAGTTGTTTCAAGATTTCGTGTCAAATGTTGCAAGCAAATCAAGTCAAGACGATACAATATCAAGTATAAATTCGAGTTTAACTTGAAATTTTAAAGTTCAAGCTCGATCTGAGTTCGATTAAACTTAAGATTTTAAGCATGAGTTCATCTCGAAATAATACCATACAATATTGAGATCGACTCAATTAAGTTCATTTAGGCTCGATTTATTAAAAGATTATATTTTTAATCCTAATCAAAATTAATACTAACACTTAAACTCAATTCAGATTCGATTAATATTTATACTTAACTTGAGCTTGATTAGACTTGCAAGCTAATCAAGCTAAATATAAAAAGTTCAAGCTAAGCTCGATAAACTATTCAAGTAGTTTGAGTTCAAGCTCAAGCTCAAACTCGAATCGACTATTCTCGAATCAAACTCGAGTAAATATCAAGCTTAATTCGAATAGTTTGTAAACTGGCTTGATTCATTTACATTCCTAATCAATCCAATTCCAACACCACAACGCAATGAATTGGGCAAAATTTCTTGAGTTAAAAATCACCATAAGACTAACATATCACAAAAATACCATTACATATATTGTTCATATTGAAATTCTAGACCTACACTATCACGCCCCGAATAGAGTCAAAGCATATTCAGTTTTGCCACGTATAACAATTAGGCGATATATGCAAAAGCTATACTAACTATTAGTTTATCGTGATCATTTACTGATCAGTTTTAAATTCTGAAACCATTCATTTAGGTTTTGAAAACATTTGGTATTATAGTGAAAAAGTAAATTTAATATTTACAGATATTTCTGTCTCTAAGAGATCACTCATCCTAGGATTGTGATGACATAAATTATGAATAATCTTCCAAGTTTTATATGCTTTTGCGATGGAATTTGCGACGAATTACACATTAATTTGTGACAGAAATTTTTCTATTGCAAATTTGTCTCTGATTTTATAGGGAAAAAAATTATTTTAGCACCAATTTCTATTTTTTTTAATTTTATAGCAAATCTGTCTCTAAAATAAATTATTATATACATGTATACATAAATAATTATGTTTAAAATTTAGTTTTAATTATATATATCTAATATAATATATATATGTGTGTGTGTGTGTGTGTGTGTGTGTGTGTGTATTATATAATAAGGACTTATATTATATTTGTAAATTAATTTTGTTATATAATAACTATAATATGTATAATCATATGTTATTTACAACTAATTATATATATATATATTATTTATAATATATTTATATATTATAAAGTATAAATTATAAAAAATACTTAAAATATAAATATTATATTTACATCTTATTATATATTCTTTTACATAATAACTTGCATAAAAAAATTAAATTATACAACTCGATAAAATAGTATATAATAATAATATATATGTTATAATAAGTAAGAACATAAAATACAACTTAAAAATAAAGTATGTTTCAATAATAAAATATGTGAAATAAAATAACTACTATTAAATGTAAACTTAGTATAATATAAATAAATAATTAATATATTATATTTTAATAATATATTAATAAAAATATATATATTCATATTTTTTATAATTTTTTATTATATATTTATTATATAATTCAAATGTTATTGAATATAATAAAATTTATTATACATATCTTATGTAATTTATATTTACATACGATATTTTATTTAAAATATAATAACATATTACGGGAAAAAATAATATACTGTTTAAAAATATAGTATATTTAAATAATAAAATATATAATATGAAATAATTATTTAAATATATTTAAATTGATATTATATATTATTTTATTAATATATCTATGAAAAATAGATTTTTATATTGTTTATACTATATTATAATTTATTAAGTGTAATAAAAATGATATAAAAAATAAACGTATTACTTAAAAATATATAATTTATTAAGTTAATATAAAATATTAAATAAGTATTGTAAAAAGTATAATTTATTATATATATATCATTAAATATAATGTTTTTCAATAATAATATCATATTTGAAAAAAAAAATTATAATATACTACTAAAAATATTATATATTTATAATAAATATATAATTTAAAATAATTATTATAAAATGTAAATGTAGTATATATTTATATTATATATTATTTTAATAAAATATTAATGAAAAATCCTTAATAAATAGGCGAAGTGAAATTATAAAATAAAAATAAATTATAAAAGATATGTAAAATGTTTTATAGTTATAATATTGTAAATTGTAAATCTCTTAAATAAATAGTAATGGAACTTTATTCATAAAGATATGAATTGGTTCATCGATTTAGTGCTTGTGAAAACTTCAATGTTAAGTGTGCTTAACATGTAGCATTCAATGATAGGTGACCTCTTAGGAAGGATAAATAGGAGGCAAATGTGAATTTTTTTTTTATAAATTATCTTAGAATTAGAGACAAAATTGTGACGGAATATTTTTATTTATTATTTACTAATTGGATATTGAAAAATAACTAATTATAAAATAGAGATAGATTTGTGACATAAATTCCATAGCAAATTTGAGACAAAAAATAAATCTGTCTCTAAAAGAATTAACGAAGATGATTTTTCAGACAGAAATTTGCAATGAAAAATCTATCTCTAAAAATCTTTAGAGACAGATTTTTCACTTTCAAATACAGAATTTTTTGTCTCTAAAACCAAAATTTCTTTTAGTGCCATGTGGTTTCCTTCAATTCATTTTCAACCAATTTTTTTAAATGAGCAATAGGTCGTAATACAATTCTCTAAATATTTCTTCTTCTTTTTTAAATATTTTTTAAAGGTAGTTAAAATGCTAGAAGAGAATACATGTTAAGGTTTTGGGAAAATATATATATATATATATATATATAGGGTTAATTATAAAAACATGATTTGTGATTCGAGCAATTTGCAAACAGATGATCTGTGTTAGTTTTTTTGACATTTAGGTGATCCTAATTTCATACAAATATGTCAATATTATTAAATAATTTTAGAATGACATATGTTAATAGTCATTAATTTTACATTTTTTTTTCATTTTTCTCATTTAAAAGAATTAATTTTTAATATTTATGTTATATGAGAATATTATTTATTAAATTAATTTTTCTAGTCCAATAAGATTCTAACACATATTCTTTTAATAGTTATTAATTATATTGACACTTTTATATAAAATTTAAGTCACCAATTTACCAAAAAACTTAAAATTGATTATATATTTGCAAAGTAATCTAAACATAAATCAAATTTTTTTAATTAACCCTTATATTTATAAGTACTTAATATTGGCGTCCAGGGTGTCCTACCCCTAGCATGTAATAGAAGAGGCTTATGTCTCAATGGAGTCTCCTTCGCGTATAGTCTACCATGGTCTAGAAGCTTATAGAAATATGAGCAGATAAATATCTTTCAGTTAAAGGAAAAGGAAAGGTATGGAACTACCTAGAAAGAATTATCCAGAAACATGCACTTCATATATCATGCTTATTAAAAATATATATGTGTGTGTGGTGTGTGTGTGTATGTAGATGATTGGTGAGGAATATCTTAGAGCACGCATTCCTTAAAGAACCATATAGCTTTACGACGATATTGTGATTACCCTCGAAACATTGCTCTCTGAATCAAGCTTCGTGCACAAACACAAGCTCCTGATCATGGCATCTTCTACAACGAGGTTGTCCTTCACAACAGCATTGTTGTTTTTTAGTTTGCTTTGCATTATGAATGGAAGCGAAAAACACAGCGTCAATGCTCTTGTACCATGGTTCTCTCCTTACGATATCGATCCCTTTAAAATCCTAGAGCAAACACCTTTCCCAGCCGATACTCAGACACCACCTCTAACAGCCTCGTCCATGGCCCTTGCCCGTGCGGACTGGGGAGAAACATCCAAGGAGCATGTGATAGCTCTCGATGTTCCGGGACTAAAGAAAGAGGACATAAAGATCGAGGTGGAGGAGAACAGGTTGTTGAGGATCAGCGGGGAGAGGAAGATCCCTACAGAGGATAAGGAGGAGGAAGGAAAGGGAGGAGATGAGAGAGTGGTTTGGCATCGAGCTGAAAGAAATGGTGGGAGGTTCTGGAGGCGATTCAGGCTCCCTATGAACGCTGATTTGGACAACGTGAAGGCACATCTTGAGGATGGGGTTTTGAAGATTAGGGTTCCTAAGTTGGCCGAGGATAAGAAGAGGCAGCCTAAGCTCATCCAGATTTCTTCTTCTCCCTCATCTGCTGGTGGACAAGACATCCAGGCAACCAAGGCCGATCTGTAAATTAATGTATACATATGTTGGTTCATGGTTGTTAAGGTGTGGCGTGGTGTGGTGTCGAGTCGTGTCGTGTCGTGTCCGAGTCATGAAACTTACGATGTAGCGGATGTATGTTTTCAACGTTTATTACCTCTCAAATGAAATAAAATAATTTTTCGTGGTGTTACTTGGAACTCAAATGCTAATTAAGAATGTAAAATGTTTGATTCTTTTGATTTTTTAACAACAGTGAACTTTTATATTTTTTATAGACATTGTCCATCGAGCTGGCTACCGATGAACATAAAAGAGGACTGTAATAATTCCATGATCAAACACTGAAGCTATTCAGGTTTTGTGACTGTTTAACATAATTAAATACATGAGACATTTCAAGGAGGTTGTGGGTTTCACAAAATAATGGAATAGAATTCCAATTAAAGCTGGACGGATCACTAACAAGAACTAATCACTCGCTAGGCGCTTCTATCAACACGTTTTATTCAGTTATTATCAATATCTTAGAGATTTGACTAAATAAAACATAAGAAACAACTAATACATATATAACGGGAGATTTGACTAGAAAAATAAATAAATAAATTAGCATCTTTGTTAATAGATTTTTCATTCAATTCTCCCTGGTTTATTTTGAGGCTCAACCCAGGAAACATTTATATTAATTTTAGTTCTTCGTGATATGGAAGAACTTCAATATTTTCAGAAATTTTAAATTTTGTTATTTTTATACTCTTAAGGATAAAATTAACATATTAAATTCGATTAAAAGATCGAAGCTAGGGTTAATGTTAAGATGATATCAAAGTTTTCATAAAAAGTTTAATTTGATTTTAAATAATTTGTTATTTAAAATAAGTTTTTATGTATGTTTTTTTTTTTTTTTTATCTATCAAATTTAGGTATCATTTTTACCATTGAAATTTTAAATTAAACAAAAAGACGTTTAACCTTTCCGCATGGATAAGTAGGTAGAAACCATTAACGCTTCTGATATTATACTTATCTCATGTGCTCAATTATTGACATCAGCTTATCTTCATTTAATATATCAGTACAAGTAAAATTTATGGTTAGCATGAATGTAAGGAACAATTTTTGAGGCAAAGTAGCTCATAAGTTTTGGTGAATTTAACCTATATATATAGGCAGGACTCAAGCTGAAGAAACTTGCTACAGCGACTGGTGTTATTTCTTATGTTCATCAGGTTCTTCCGCTCCCTGGCATCACCTAATTGGATCTATCATGTGTTTTTGTCCTTACATGGACTAGATACACGAGATGACTTCACTAGCCACCTCTACCATCCTCTCCAAAATACCGACTTAAATACATTCATCACTAGCAACACACCTAGAGAAGATAATATTTCTTCTTCCGTTTTCCATGCCATCGAAAACTCTTGGACCACCATCATCGTGTTCTTCGCAAACTTTGCATCCTCGACTTGGTGTTTGGGTGAGGTGGTTAAGATCCTGGAGTGTAGCCAATCTAGGGGACAGCTGGTTCTTTCTGTTTTCTTCAATGCTGTTCCCTCAGATATTTACAACCAGAGAGGAGCCTCTTAGCCAATTTTGGCAAAGATAGTGGAGCATTTCATGAATGATCTTCAGAAGGTGGAGAGGTGGAGATTGGCTTTACGTGAAGTAGCTGGCTTGTTCGGATGACATATTTACAGCGGCGTGTAAAATATATATATATATATATATATATAATTCTCTTTAACAACTTTGCTAATAAAAAAGTTTCCTATTTGGGTTTGCTAATGTTTCTAGCTAGATGTGTTAGAATTAAACACGAACCCATATGTTATGTGCGTGTTTCTATCTTTAGATATTTTTATAGCCAACATGGAGAGAGTGGAGGCTTCTCTTAGAACAAGATATCTTTGTTATCAATGTTTTTTTTTTTTTTTTTTTCAAATCTTTTTCTTTTAACTTTAACTTCATTGCAATGTACTATATTGAGGAAATGATAAGCTTCAATCTGAGTCTACGATTGTCTTTGATCTCCTAAACATACACATTTTCCTGGTTTCAAGTGCCTTCGGCTCTCATCATGTGGGGGTAGCTAATGACTTGTTTTTGCCTTTTTTTCTTACATTGTAGAGTTGAAGCTGAAGTTGTCCAGAAAAAAAAAATGTCAAAGATGTCTCGCATAGGTTGAATAATAGGTGGTCTACTACTTTTCATTTTTCTAGATTGTAAAGAGCGAGGAGTTGTTTCTAGCCGATCCCATTGTTCTTTGTACTAAACACAATTTTCTTGATTAAAATGTTTTATTACCTTTGTGATGTATGATTACAAGAGTTAATCAAAATTTTATATTTTTAAACCCAAATTATATGAGAACGGAATCTCAAGCAAAGTATTCAGTGGATCACTCATGTCATACACATAATCGCATAATCAAAACTAAAATAGAGCCATAAGCAATTCATAAAGTGAAAGCATGCTCAATTAAAATATTTTGACTTTAAATCCATAGGTATTTTGCTCCAATACCACTCGTTAGGTTTTTGTATCTCAACCATGAATTTAAATTACCATATATATAAATAATTATGTAAGGCATACCTGTATTGATTGTTGTCATGATTAACTTCTAGTATTGATATGTGTAACTAGTTTTACTGCTCCTTCTGCTTCTCATTGAAGGAAGGTTCGGTCTGAATTTTTGCTCAGCTTATGGCTTGTTTGGTTGATGCAGTTTCTATTCGGTCAAGTCAAGGGTTGGTTACTGCAAAGTCAATTCACTTGACGTTCATCGCTGCCTTAATGCGCTCCAACTTGGCTACTGTTGACCCTTAATAATCTGCTGAAGTTTCATTCATCTTCCACCCATCCAATATTCTGTTGCTCTTTGATGTTTTAAAGCTTGACCAGGGAATGTGCATGTTGGGTTTGCTCAGTGAAATTCAAATTGGTACTACTGTGTATGCACTCAAATTGCTATCTTGAGGTGACTTGAATCTGTTGCATTTTAGATACTTGCATTACTATTGTTTGGTCTGATCTTTGCAGTTCAATATCACCGATTGAACTTTCAACTGCTGCACTTTTGGATTTCTTCATATGCGCACCATTGAACTTGAGTTATGCAAAAAGAAGATATTATTAAGAAAACTCAACAAATGATTCTCTCTAGCAATGGAAGCAAGTTCTTAATATAACTCAAGAAAGATCGATCCCCTTTTTAAATGAGATTTTCACAGTACTTAAATTAAACTCTGCTATCTTGAGTACATGATTGCCATTTAACACTATTTGGACCATTTTTTACAGCTTTTTGCACATTCTAATGTAAATGATCTTGAACCATGAAATTTATCTATTGTTTCAAAATTTTACTTTGAAATTATTAGAATATGCGTGAAAAATGTGTGATATATGTGAAATTTTACATATTTATTAGTTAATTATGATATTTAGCATATAACATGTCGTAATTGGTTGAAAATCCCATGCATGCTCACCAAAGTTAAAAGAGTTAGTTGACCTAGTAAATGGATTATTTCAGAAATTTAGATTAGATTGTACAACAAATTCACATTTTGAAACTTTAGATAATATTAAGTTAAAAGAAAAAGGTAAAGTGCAGTTGGTCGGTTTTTTTTTTCCCCTTTTTCTATCATGGTTTTTTAAATAGTGGTATATGTGTTTTCCTTTTGTTTAGATTTCAAAAATAAAAAATGAAATTGAATGTAAGCCAATGTACGTTTGAACTTTATTATTATTATATTGTATTATATATATCTCATCTATATTTATTCTAGATTGAAAAAGACTATCTGATATAAAACTTTAGGTAAATTGTATTTTGTTTTGCTTGTTTCTTATCATAAATATGATGAAAATGATTGGAGGATAAGAGTAATGAAGCAAATGTATTTTTGAGAGGAAGTGCTTAAGGGTAGTATATTATATTCATTGAATAAAATTATCTTTTCCTTTTAAACTAAAGACATAAAAGGTAAACAAATCTAACTTTTTTAGGAATTATATAATTACTTATACATTAAAAAAAAAAAATGTACTCGATTTTAAAACATGTAAAGATATGAAAAGAAAAACCAATGAAAAGGCCCAAGATCACTAGCATTGTTCGGCCGTCACTAAGTGGGTCTAGGCAGCGGATTTAGGTTTAATGGTTGATGAAAGTTTGGGCCATGGGCTATCGACTTCTCCTTGCTGTTCGACATCACATTGCTTTAGTTTTCGATATGGACATGACTTTATACTCAATTCCTTTCTTCTTTAATTAAAAAGAAAACCCAAAAAGGAAAAGGAAACTTTTAATATTTTGAATTTTCATTTCCCCCTTAAAATCTAAATGAAATGTGTACTCAACAGTAATCCCTTATTTGAACCATTTTTGCAAAATCTTTGTTTATTTTTTTAACTACTTGTAATATTGATGTCTTATTCGAATTTACTATCAAATGTTGATATCTTCTAATGTAATTTACCCCTCAAAAAATAAGCATAATAATATTACAAAACTAATCCTATAATGTATACGCCTCATTTAAATTATTTCACAATTTATTGCATAATAATAAGATAAATCAGAACTCCAAGAAATTGATCAATATATAACCTTGATACTTTCCCTTTTTTCCTATTGTAGGATTTATTTCACCAAATTTCCTAGGAAAGTTTATTATTTATACATAAGTGATTAGAATAAATGATATGATCAAGTGTGGGCATAAGGAGAACTCTTATACGTATCGTTAAAATTATGAGTTTATTCATATTATTTTACAAATTTAAAATTTTATGAGATTTTTTTTTAATTAAATTGGTATAAATTCATTTATGTGTGAACTCATGATAAAACTTTGAGTTTAGGTTTAGGTATGCGATTCTAAAATAACTCTATCAATTCTATACATTTGAGACTTTGCTGGTCACATGGAGCTTTTGCCATATGAAGTAACACACTCATTAGTTTGACACTATGCCTAATTTAGAACTTTAAGACATGAGGTTAATTAGTCTTCTTAACTTAAATATCCTGATTTAATCCACATGCTTTTAATGTGGAACTCCACTTAACTCATTCACGTATCCCACTAAATCTCTCCCTCAAGTGTATTAAGAGTACACCATCGACTCTACTAAGCCCGCATACTTACCTTGCTCCAGTTGTTTTATCTTAAATCACCATCGCATAAGTCTTGTTTAGACATAGGAGCGTCAATCATGAGGCATTTAATTGCCATATTTTTCTGTCATCATTCCAATGCTAAAGCATTGGTTTCAATACCACTTATTTTATTGGGCATAAGAAGCCTTTACCACCAGGGAGAAACTTTACATATAGATTACACAAAAGAACACACTCATGGACTTGACATTAAATATGATTTGAAATCTTAAAAGCCTTAGAAAAATGGATCTTTACAACTTATTTATCCTTTATATAACTAAAATCTTTTGCTATAGAAATATTTTTCACCTAACTCACACTTATATTCCATCAGTAATACATCTTGTCTTGATTTAGATATAAATAAGCTAGTAAAAAAAATTACCAAGCTTCTATAATTCGAAACAAGCACATCTAATCATGAGTGAACTAATAATGTACTTGCTTTTTTATGTATACTATTACATTTAACACTTAAATGCTGTCTAATTTTATAATTAACTACTTAAAATTAAAATATTAATTTCCTATCTATAAATATTTTGGACCATTTATGGTACTTGAATTAGGAGGTTAATTTGAAAAATGAGCAAGGCATCAGGAAGTTAAATATAAAAATAGGTAAAGTTTAGGTAGTTAATTGCACAAATGAAGAATACTTAAGTACCAAATTCATATGTTAAAACTTTATATACTTAAATGTAAAAATATGTAAAGTTCATGTTTTCTTTTCTAACTTAAAATTACTATTTTACTAACTTTGCTATCTAAAATCACATGTCCAGTGATGAATGGGTGGTTGAAAAAATAGTGCATATTTAATTCATCAAATGAAGATTGATCGGGCTATCTTTCAAGCGCAAGGGAAAAGGAGAAAAAAAAATGAAAACGGTATATATTACGGAGAAATACGATGTGATGATGATGATGATGATGATGATGGTGATGAGAAAAATTGGTAGTTTTGATGATGATACAAGAAACCGATTATTATTAATTTGTTTTAGTTTTAGATTTTATTATAATTATTTATGTTATAATGTAATCCAGATCTAATCATATATTAGTTTTTAGCATCCTTATTTATTTATACTATAAGATATTTTATATTGAGTTTCTTTGTTTCCATCGTATATATAATTCAAGTTTTTCAAGATTATTGTAAATACACTAGCATTTTTCTGGAGTTAGTTTAAAGAAGTTATTCCACCTTTTAAATTTTACAATCCTTTTAGTAATGTTAGGTAAAATCACAAGATTAACAACCTTAATCTCACTATATAATAATTCGCTCCTTAGGAACTAAAACATCACACAAATGAAACAATGACTAGGGTATAACCAAAATAAGTGTCAACTAAGGCATTATGAATTTCCTCAAACATGCTCACACTTTATAAATTCTATAAATGATAAATAAAAATGAATTATCATTCTTGCTATATATTCTAATTGACTATCGATTCCTTTCTAAGTGTCATCTAGTTACTTCGAAATCATTCGATAAAATTAAAACATTATCTATTCATTTCAGTCACTTGCCATGATAATACAGATTTTCTCATCATACAGCTAAAAAAATGCCGAGGAATGCATAAAATTTCGCACGAGCCAATAAAAAATAGACATCAAATTGGATACGCATATTCTTAAAGAAATAAAGTAGTAGATGAAAGAACTTAAAGAAATATTCGGTTTTTTATCCCCATGTTCTTACTTTTTGCCTTATCGTAAACCTGGATCTTTATGTAAGAACTTAGACGATGATGCTGTCGGTACTAAACGATAGCGAAAAAGGAGAGGAACTTGATTTCTTTTTCTGCAAATTCCTTTTTTTTACTTTGAATCTCATGCCCTGCATGCCTTATAGAATATAGGTTTTAGTGTCTCATTACAGCTTTTTTCAGCACAGCCCCGATAAAAATTAAAAAGTAGAGGGAATGTTCCCGAATTAGGTTTTAGCTCTTTCTCTTTTTATATCCATCACGGACGTGAACTAAATATATATATGTATATATATAAAGATATATTACAAGATTTAAAAACTCAAAATATTATAGTAACATCAATATTTTTAAAATCAGAACTTTTCTACGTTGACAAGATTCTATACTTTTAATATATTATCTATGCTTTCAATTTTATTTCAATGGAGTATCTATTCGGCTTTTGTAGGCAAGTGGTATGAACATCACTTTTTTTTAATAAAATTGACCTAAATTCGATTCCCTATTTTCTAAAGTTGTAATAGATAGTAATTGAATAATAAAATATCTAAATTTTCACTAAATTATCTCCGGTTTCAGCTCTATTTTGTTAATTTTGATTAATTTCTCGCCTTATGAAGATGCGGTTACGTATCGAAGTTAATTGCACAACCTAGATCAATATATTAAATTAGATTCCAACGAATCCAAGAAAGCCAAAAAGTGATCAAGCACTTGCTGCTTTTATGTCTATTAAAATATAATATTTATGAAGAAACACTCTTTATGTCCTAATCAATGCCTGATGCTCCAAGCATAGTAGCGCCACAGCTTTTGAATCATTCAAAACTCATCTGAATCTTTCAATGTGATTTTGAAAATAGGAGTTTATTAAATATAGGGTAATATCGAGAATAGTATATAAATTTTGATAAAATATATAATTATATATTTGAATTTTAAAATTGATTAATTTAGTAACTGAAATTACTTTCTATGCATGCTAATTACTTTACTATCACAAAGGTACTATATCATGCACGAAAATTTTTTTAGGTATTAAATTAATTAATTTCAAAATTTAGGTACTTAATTATATAGTTTACCAAAGTTTAGAACTTAGATATCATTTGCATATTGATGCTTAAATATACTATCAATAAAATTGATTCTATCGTATATATTCTAAAGTTAAAATGTAAATGGTAATAATTTGAACTATGGATATGCAATTTATGCATGCAAAAAAGTACCGAGTTTTTGTCCATTATCTTTCGGAAAAAACTCATGTAAGGATAATTGTTGTATATACCATATAGCTTATTAGAATCTGACCAATTATATTATATTTGTCAAAATCATGGATTTGCTTCTTATCAATAATCAGTTCTTCCGTCATTGCATTTTTTAAAAGTTCCTTTAATTTAATAATTAATCTTGTTTCATTTTCACAATTCTCAGATTTTTATAGAATTTTTATGTATTTCTTTTTTGCTTTTCCACTGTAGTATTATTTATTTATATCTTCGGAAAATATTGGAAATCTTTTATTCTTCTTCTTGTTTTTTCTTTTTTAGTTTCTGACTTTTCCACTTATTTTTCAAAACTTTCAAAATTTTTTGCACAATTCGTTTTTTATTCTTTCTTTTTTTGATAGAAGGGGGGATCAAACGTATTATCTTTTACTTGAAAGATCAAACAATTCGTTGTTTAATTATTTAAGATTTTTTTTATAGCTTGAGATATTTATGTAAATTATTATTTTTTTCTTTAGTTTTGTAAATTAAATTTAACTATATTACGTTAGTTATAACTTTAGACGTCGCAAGTGCTTGCTTCTATTTATTTTTCACTGAGGCAATTAATCGAGGATCGTACTGCTCATAGCGCGCACCCTCCATCATAGACGTTTTCTTTGTAAGGACAAAAACATGTATAAATAAAATTGTATAAAGGTGTAACAATATATTATATCCTAACTTCATTAATACTTATAAAAAAAAAAAAAAACTAAACTAAAACAAAGAAAGTCTGCATATAAGGTAACGTTCCTATGACAATATTAATATTCCTTGTTGCAACTTATTCGGTTAGCTCTTATTCCAATTATTTTATATGTTTAAATCAATTGCAGTAATAATAAAAATAATTTCGGTTTACAATAAAATACTCGCAAGTTATTTTAAGAAAAAGGGGCTAACATTGGGAGATTAATTGCCAGTGAGGAAAGTTAGATTTATATATATCTATTAGACACGTTGTTTGAAATTCTAAATGATTTAAGAGAAATTAAGGATATTTAAAGGCACGATGTCATGTCACCATCCACAAAGAGTTCCATACATTTTACACATATTTTGCTAACGAAAGGCCGCTCTCTTTGAATTACACACGATTATTACTACTTTGTTGATAAGATTTGCAAAGACATATTACTAAAGAAGAAATTCACTCTTAAGTTATTTTGAAAATATAATCCATCTTTTATATTTTTAAACAACACTTACATAATCAAAACAAGTGAAATAATTATCACCTGCTGAGCTAACAAAACTTCACTAGTGGCCATTAAAATGGAATATTTTTACAGTAGTAAAGTGTATGGTCATAACAACTGGACAAAACAATGAAAATGGAACAACACGATGCAAAAAGTATTAGACGGTATAAGAAGTATTAACAAATCTCTTATGTCATATTTGGTATGCATGGTACTCGATAAAATTCTTATTAAAAGATTTTATTTTTATCCAATTTTAATATTTTTGCATGATGAAATATAAAAAATAAAAATTTTAAGTTTTATCTAACCTCATGGAAAAAGTTTTATCCAATCTTAAGTACATTTAGTAAACCAAAACGATCTTTGTCTAATCTTGTGGGATAAAAGCTATACAACCAAACGCTATCTAAGATATGGAATATGGACCTCAGTAGGCAATAAATCAAGGCACTGTTCTTTCCCTAAAAGGAGAGTCTAAAGCATCAAGGAATGTATTATGAAGGAGGAAAACTAATGCAAGCAAAGCGGAACAGCATGAGTGCAAACTGAGCTAGAATATAATGAAAGCCAGGCAGCCTTTGGATCCTGACATACAGTAAAAGAAAAGAAACCATCTATAATGTTTATATATGTTGTATCTTTAACCCCAATTTCCTTCTAAACCCTAATATGAAAAAAAAAAAAAAAAAAAAAACCAAAATCCTCCGACTTATACCATGTATTTTACGTACACATCTTATTCACTAGAGCTGTGAAAACGACATTACGTGGTTGTACGAGGAAGAGAGAGATTGAAGAGGGGGAAATGTGGGGGAAATAAAAGCTATATGAGTATATAAGAAGTTACCAAGAATCATTTACTCATATGGTGGGAGGGTCACTCCCTTTATAAAAATAGCAAAGTGTATGTGTAGTGATGGATATATGCCGTGTTCATTCATTTATATAGCGCACGAGCACATGTTGTGGAGTACTCCTCAAACATGGGCTATCTAAAGTTCTTGCTAGAGCAGCTACATCTTTAGGGTTCCGGTCTCTATTAGTACTCTAGAAATCTTTTCAATGGTTGTCCTACCAAAATTGAAAAATTGTGTTTAGAATAATTTGAACGCACTGGATATAGGTTTCTTAACTTATATTTTATAATATATTATAACAATAATATATTAATTATATAATTAAAAAATAATAATAATAATAGTTATAGTTGGATCAAAGGTGTTTTAGATGGCTACATAAAAACAGTTAGAACAAAAAATGGTGTATTTTTATTTTGAAGTGCAAGTAGATAACATGTATTCAAATTAAAGTGATACAAAACAATGATAAATGTTACAATATATGTAGCGTATAAATAGAATGAATGTTTACACTTCAATTCAATCATAGAATAAAACGTTACATAATAGGTAGTGCATATAGAACTCAGACATATATTTGCTTATAAATGCAATTAGAGTTAAGTTTATGATAAATTTAATTATAATGGAGTTGCAATAACAAAATTCTTATAAAATCCTTACTCAGATGTATTTTCGGTATGTTAAATTAAAAAATATAAATAAATAAGTGTCTTAGATTCGTATTACTTAAAAGCACAAAGCCTAGCAATCATATGTCCTTTTCGTTGTAATTATCACTTTAATTAAATGAGTTCAAATATTTAATAAAAAATTTGTCATCATTTATAACCCCCAAATTAGCCTTTACTCCTAAAATGATTATATATATATGCCTGGCTGTGTTCATGACTTAGCAATTTGTGGTCATGGCCAATTGTTGTACATGCATGTGAGAAAGGGAGACGGTATGAAAAGACACATGGAACTTGATTTTCTTTTCAATGGGGAACGAAATCTTCAATTGGTTTCCTAAGACAAAGGCAATAACTAAAAGAAGACGACTAATGATAACTAACAAAGGTTTTAACATGCGCAATAAAGTGTCCAACATTACGAGGAGATGGAGAAGCTATAGTCATGCTTTAAGAAATTATAATTATTATGATATCGGTAGCGATGAAATAATGTTGACTGATAATTAATTTCTTTTAAGCAACTAAAAGTGGCATCTTTTGGCCTTTATATGAAAATATGTGTGTGCCAACCAAACTTACTGTATCATTAACTCATAAGGAAGACATATTGTCCCATGTTTCTTCTATGTAGCATATCCTAGGGTTAATAACAAAAATTTATATCTATTTTTATCCAATTTGTAAACACATGATCTATGTTAGATTTTTTTCAAAAATGTGACCTAACTTTCATATAAGAATGTAAATATAATTAATTACTATTGGAGAAATATATTAGTGTAATATATCTCAAATATACGACGATGAAATTCTAATCATTAGGGTATTGTTTTTTGTGTAATGATTTAGAGTTTATTAGAACTTTAAAGTTAAGCATGTTGAACGAAAAGCACTCTTAGGATAGGTAACCTCTTAGGAAGTAGCTGACAATAAGGACAAAACTATGTTATTTCACCAAAGCAAACAATACCTTGGTGGGGCGAAGTTTCGAGTTGTTACATGTGGTATCAAAGCAATTCACCAGTTACAAGTAGAGGAAGCAAATGTTGTACAGGGTAAGGTTCCTCAGAGTGAGGGTAGCTCTTGAGCCTATATGGAGTACCATAGTGTCCTCCATACTTAGTGTGATTCTAGATCCATGTAACGATTTAGCGAGAACATTCTTTTGCAAATAGGGGAGGCTGTGATATCCCTCAAATATAAAATGATTGGACTCAACTCATCGAGACATCATCTGGTTGATGGCTTGAAATTCATTAGAGCTCTAAAGTTAAGCATGCTAAATGAAGAGCACTCCTAGGATAGGTGAGCTCTTAGAAGTACACTACAAGAAATTTTATCTGTTGCAACGAATAAATTGTGACGAAGTTGCCTTTTTGTGACCAAAATATGTTTTGTTATTTGTTACAATGAAAACTTCCTTGCGATAAGTCATCCAAATAATAAAATATAAATTTATATTATTTAAAAAAAATAAAAATAAAAACAAACCCTGTTGCAAGGAGTTATTCCTTAAAAAAAAGATATTTGAGTCCCACCGTATCCTATATTTTTAATATCTCTCTCCTCTCTCTACTTTTTTATTCCCTCCTCTCGTCTCCCGCTCCTTTCCTCTGTCTCTCCCGCTTTCTTTTTCATTCTACCCTACTACAATGCCGGACACATCGCTCCCACACTCTATACACATCTCTCCATCTCTCCCACAATACTACACACTTCTATGGTAGTTTTCTTTTTCTCCCTGACTTTGTTCTTCTCTTTTTTTCGTTTCTAACAATGTTAATTAGGTTTTTTTTGTCCTTTTATTCAGAAAATATTACATTGGGACAGAATCAAGGTATGATAAGATCGACCCTTATATTTCATTTTCATATCATTTGAATATATTTTGTATGTACAATTTAATCTGTTTCTGCAAATGATGAATTTAGGGTTTTTTCTAACTCTGTTTGGCTTTTGTATAAACTTGTGGCGTCTCGGTTAGTTTCCATGTATAGGCAGAAAAGAGGGTTTCCAATTGCATGTTTATAAACTTGTGGAGTCTCGGTTAATTTGCCTAAAATTTTCATTGGACTTATCTGAAATGAATTGTATCATATTATTATTGTTTTATTTCTTGCTTGATTGTAATAGTGTAAACACCCATTGGCTAGGCAACCCAAGAACTGATGTATATGTATTAACAACCTTTTCTCAAAATTGACGGGACGAGTTTGTTAAGGTCAAATTGCAGATATGAGATGTTTTAATAATCTATATAGCCAAGTAATTAAACGAACGCAAGCGACGATAAAAATAGTTAAAAAAAAAAACAATTTGGCACTCTGTCAGGGATATTTTAGAATTTGGAAATGGTATAAGACGAGATCATTTGTTTGATATTAAATTAATGTAATATCCGGTACTTTAATTTTGCATCAATGGCATGTTTGAATCAATTGATTTTTATTTGTATTTTATTTATATTTAATCTGCAACTTTATCTTATCAATATCTTATAGTTTGATCTCTTTGAAAATCTTGTAATAATATTCTTTTTGTCAATTATTATGCAAAAAAATTTTGTTGATGGTTATTATTTAACTATTTGTTGTTTGGTGGAAATTTGAGATATGTTTTGAAATGCTTTTTGCAGCTTACATTGCGTGGAGAGTTCCGCACTTGCCTCATTAAATTGGTTAGTAGTTCTTCTTGACCAGTTTTTTTCTTGCAATTCATTATGGATCTATTTTCAATATGTTTTCATGTTTCTTGAATTTATGAGCTTTACCTGTTTAAAATATGTGTTTAGTTGAAGTGGTTGCTTCCACATGGTGTTGCTGCATCTAGTTTTTTGCTCTATGTTTGAATGTTTTTAGTATTTTTTTTTTCTGGTTTCTTCCATATTATTAGTAATTTTGGTTAGTATTTCCATAAGTTGTGGCTTATGGTGTATGCCTTAATACCTAAGGCCCAGATGGGCATGATAAATGACAAAAGCTTCTAGGAGTTGAAAATAAGAATAGATTCATAAATTCCTAAATTGGTAACTTTAGATCTAGCATTGTCAAGCAGGTTTTGGTTCCATGATCATCTTGCATTCACCTTTCTAATCCTTCTAACCTGGGAATATAATACAACTTAATTATAAAAAGGGGAAAAAATCAGTTAACTTTCATAGGATGTGGTGCTCAGGCTGGCCCTCCCTTTCCCATTTTTAAGTTTTTTAATTAGGTGAAATGAGGGCAGATAAAAGGGTGATGAAATATGGGCAACCATAACACAGTAAAACAGAGTATGATGATAGGAAGAGGAGACTTGAGGTAGCTCATGGCTCTGGTTGCATAGCTGGAAACCATTCAAAACATTTGAGAACAGTTTAACCTTGTTTAAGCTTTATCACATATTGGCGGGACAATGTGTTGCAGCAGACGTGGCACATGGCAAACAAGCTCCTGGATTATCAAGATAGAGATAGGTCTTAAATGTTGTTTTCTGCTTTACTCAAGTTGGAAAAATGTTAATTGGAAAAGCAACATAGTGGATTAGAAGCAGGGAGGAATAGAAATGTAATTTGTATATATGTCGTGTCTTATGTAGTTCAGTTTCCAATAGAAGTTGTTTATTCAGAATACTTAATGAAGAACGGTATTATTAAATCTTTGAGCTTTTCATTTTTCCCACTTAAAAAATATGAGCAGATAAAGGAACGTAATCATGATATTTGCCCATCCACACACCGCATATACCGTGGATGGAGATTAAATCCTGAATGATTATTAAGATTAAAATCTCGGAGAACGTAGGAGAAAAGGATTGCAAATGTTCAAATTCACATAATTCTGTAAAGTATAAAACATCTCCAAATGGGAAATCCAATTTGACCAACTGGTAGCTCGTAAATTCCTAGATCCAAGTCGACCTGAAGAATTTTAGTGAACCAAAAAGGACAGAAAAAAAGGTAAACCCCTGTTTGCGTTTGGTGAGAGTAAAGACTTTATGAAGAGAGGGAAATGGATGGGGGAGAAGGTACAAACCTCACCACCGTCATCCAAGACAAAAACCTCACCGTGCTCAAAAGGAGACATGGTGCCAGCATCTGTGTTGAGGTAAGGGTCTGCAGGTAAGAATGGTTAATTTTTTTTTTTTAATAATGGTAAAAAGAATTAATTAATTGAACTAATACTACTAAGTGGAAGTGGGGAAATGCAAGTATAGTATAGTATAGTGGATTAGTTACCAATCTTAATGGAAGTAACACGGAGACCACAAGCCTTTAAGAGAAGTCCGATACTGCTAGCATAGAATAGAATAGTTTGGTCCTCACACCAGATACAGTGACTCTCTTCTCAAAGTAGAATTTTCCCATTGGGATTTTAGAAAATCCACACATAAGTAAGCAGGTTCAAAAGCTACACCACCGTGTTGATAATTCGATAGCTACTCCCAAATGCACAGAAGTCCAAAGGTTTCTTTTTTTAATTGATCCATGGGGCAAAGTCCACCTGAAAAACAAATCTCCTTCACTGAAGTTGCAATGCTTGTTATTAACTTTTTTTTTTCAGTTAATAAATGCTTGTTATTAACTTTAAATGCGCATTCAGTGAAAAGATTGCACCCTTGAACAACTCTACACTAGCATGGTTCAACAAAAGTTATCTGAAACTAAAAGGAAAGCCCTTTTAAATGAGATATATAGAACAACAAGGATGAATATGAGAGGGTAGGCAAGGCTAGAATGGATCGTGGGAAGGGCAGTAAGGAGTACAAGGTTTCCAAAGACATAAATGGATAGGGTCAGAAAGTTGAAGGAAAGGAAGGAGGGGTAGTGGAGAAGGAGGAATAGCTACTTGAAAAGTGAATTGATTTTAAGGTTTTTTTTTTTCAATTTTTTTACATATTACAAGTACAGGAAAGATAAGGATACCCTTTTCTCTGTTTCTTCTAGCTCGACTTCTCCGTAATTCTTGTGTTTTATTTTTTAATCCGACCTTCATGTGTTTTTTTTTTTTCTTTATACACCTTTTTTCGTCTGACCAAGCATCATCCGATAGATAAAGATTAATATGTAGATATATAAAGTTATCTTATTAATATGATTAGTTAATAGGAATAAAATCATGATTCTATGGATACGAGTTTATTCTTTAAAAACGTAATGTGATTTTTTAACTTTTTCAATTGAATCCAAATGATGTCAATAACTTTATGATTTAATGCCAATCACGACCTTAATTCAGAAAGGATTTTGTTGAAGTAAAGGAATCTACTACCATTGGATCATTACTTCATTTTCTGGACTATTGTTGTTGTCAGTGTACCTGAACCCATTTCTTACCTCCAAAAAAAGAAATGCTTTTTATATTTTGGCAAGAATAGAATAGTTAGGTGCTTATAAGTATTACTGGAATGCAACTTTGTTGTTTGCTTCTTTTCTTTTCTTTTCTTTCTCTGTCTGTTTTTTCCTAAATTTGAAGATTGCAATTTGGAGCTTAGGTTATTTGTTAACATGGTCAGCTTCTCCCAACTTTTTTATGCTCATTCTTCTCTCTCATTTTGCAAGGCTAAGTGACTTATAGATTCTGCATTGGCTCCATTGAGGCTATTCCAGGAGTGCTGTGAGGTAAATATTTCTAGGTTGTGTTGTCATAACTACTCATGAATATTTTTATACTTTTTTCTTGTGTGTATATATACATACATACATACAGGTATATATAGATGATTGTAAGAAGTTAAATTGGCTATTTTGAAATTTATTAATTTGGTTTGTGTTTATACTTGGGATATATAGATGATTGTAAGAAGTTAAATTTCATGTTAGTTGTTGATTACCGAAATGATTTGAGATGCAGTCTGAATCGAATGAGAGGAAGAGTGACTTTCCCATTTCCACTCTTTTTAAATTTCCTTTCGGCACGGCAAGAATATGAATATACCAGATCAGATCAGTTATGGTATTACTGTTGCCCATGCCCAAGTTCATTGAGGCTATTCCAGGAATGATAGTCAACTTAAGATTTTCAAACTAAAAAAAAGGTTTACATGTTCCAATGTGTTTTATAGAAAAGGAAAGTATGTAGAACAGGGCATTTTAGGACACGGTTGTCAAAGCAGAGTAATAAGAGTAATGAAAATGAAAATGTTATTAAAGATGATGAAGAAAGAGTAGAGAAATAAAGGCTAGACAAAGACATATAATTAAGTTGTGAAAGTGAAATGTAGTAGTGTAGACCAGTTATAATTATGTATATGTACATAGTGGGCTAGGAGGCTAGGTCTGCGTGGGTGTCCTGTGGGATACGTAGTTGTCTGATCAGAGATTGATATATACTAATGATGCAGAAGCAAGAGTTCACTATAACAATTGCCTTCTTACAAACAGTATCAAAATTTCTAAATATCATACGGAAAATAAAGGCGTTGAAATAGAATGGTTATTTTCATGTACAGCTTTCTGTTTTCATCTTTGCTAATATCTCTTGTTGCAGTAGTTATTCTGAAATATGAGCTTCTAATGGTTAGATTTTAAAGATAGATGCTTCCAGTGAAATTTGGCTGTTTTAACTTGATAACAGAGTTCGATACTATAAAGTAGCGAGGAGTCAGACTTGGGTAAATTATTGCAGTGGTTTTTCTTGCAAGTGACTGTTTGGTTAGCCAGTGAGCAAAAAAAAAAAAGAAACTAGCCAGCTCCCAATTTGTGGTTCTGTTCTCTTGTAATCACATCAGCTTTCTGCATCATGCATCCTGTAGTTCACTTCTCTGAAGCTTTTAGAACGTTCATGATTAATTTTATTCTTTCATTTGGACTTTAAGAAGTATGGTCGGTTGTACTTATAATGAAACAGATTATTGCGGAGAAAAAAAAAAATAAATATGCCTTGACATTTCGGTGTTCTGTTAGAAATAAATAAGGGGATGGATTAATTAATGTCAAAAAAAAAAATGGAAGCTAGCTTAGACCACATTTAGAAAATAATTCCCGAGGTTTTATGATTAACAGCAAAATTCTATTCTATATAAGTTAATTTTATTTATCATGTGGCTAGATGAGATAAGATTATAATATGATTATTGTTATGGTAAATAGGATAGAGTTATAATAGAATGGTTATTTGTTAAATTTTTGTTCATTATTGATATTTGACTCTTACTTTATCTCTATATATCTATATATACATAGTACATTATGGATACATTTTTCTGCATTCTGGATCTCTTTTTAGATTTATATTGTGTAATGCATCAAGGTAGGAAGTTAGGCATCAATATTTATCATGGTTTGTGTGCATTTTTCTGTTTTGTAACTTTTATGATATATATGCACTGCAAGTTTTTTTTTTTCCCCCGTTTTAAGTCTACGCAATTTGGTTCATGATTCTGCTAATTTGATTGATATTTTGATTAATATAAATGAAATACGCAATAAAATATTAATCAGCTCCAATGAAATCGAAATGATATAATTATTAAAAATGATTGATAAGGCAAATGATAATAAATTAGTTAAGAGGAGGGAAAAAAGGGGTAAAACGAAAAACAGCTTTCAACAGACGTCATTATCCATAAACTCAGAAAAGTTGGGTCAAGCCGATCGAAAAAACAAAACAGCAAAGTCGTTTTTGTTTATGTTATACTATTTCTCTAATTAAATTTCCTGTCATTTTGTTTTCATCTATGATTTCTTCATTTTTTTTTTTTTTTAAAAAAAACAACAACAAAAAAGGGACATATCATATCATCACCATTCCAATTACTTTACCCAGAAGAAAACAACATCATTATATATAACAAGTTATACAACAACAATATATTGAATATTCATATATTTCATTAAATAAATGAGATATTTTATATATATTACCTTACTGAGTTTGAGACGGGTGTCCAAAATTTGACCTTTTGAAGTAAGAAGAAATTCTTCTGCCATTTTGTAAAGAAAATACTATTATAACCATATTTGATAAATATGATTGGATTCTTATGGTACATGCATTTGAGGGGTTTAAAAAAAACAAAATAATGAAGTTTAATTTTTAGGATGTCAGAAAGAACATGGCACCATACCTATAACCGATCAAGTAGAACATATGTTGAGGGGGTTAGGGATTTCCTTCAAGTAGCAGTGAAGTTTGCTAGAGAATCTGATGGTCATATTCGTTGTCCTTGTCGGGATTGTGTCAATGTGGAGTGGCAACCAATCGAGGTTATTCAACGTCATTTATTTTGAAGGGGTATGGTTTGGGGTTACGATAGGTGGATCTATCATGGTGAACTCCCGACATCCATGGGTGAGTCAAATGTAGTTGGAGTGAATGTGGATAACAATGTACAAATCAATGACCAACCATTTGAGGATAATATGGATTATCAAATGTTGGAAGATATGGCTCGGAATGAAGATCACCATGATGATGATGATGGTGATGATTCGGAGAGTGAAGAGGTTGGTGGTGAAGTTGATTCCAATGATTGGAGTAGTTTGTTTGAAGATGCAAAGCGTGAAGTATACCCCGGATGTTCAAAGTTTTCTCTTCTTTCTGCGGTTATTCAGATGATGAACTTGAAGGTAGATGGCCAACAATCCATTAAGAGTTTTAATGCTTGGTTATCTTTTGTGAAAAGCATATTACCTCAAGGCGAGAGATTGCCATCCTCTTATTATAAGGCACGACAGATGTTGCGTGCACTAGGAATGGATGCAAACTTGATTGATGCATGTCGGAATGATTGTGTATTATTTAGGAAAGAGTAGAGAATCTTGATTATTGCCCAAGGTGTAATGAATGTAGGTGGAAACCTAGAAATGGTAGACAAAAAAAAAAGTTGCAGTGAAGGTATTAAGGCATTTTCCTTTGATTCCACGCCTTCAACGCATGTTTTTGTGTAAAAAGACGGCACCAGATATGAGATGGCATAGTGAAGGGCATGTTACAAATGATAACATTTTAAGACACCCATCTGATTCTCTTACATGGAAGACTTTGGACAATAAGTTTCCAGAATTCGGAAAGGAGGTTCGGAATGTGCGTCTAGGTATTGCCACCGATGGTTTCAACCCCTTTGGCAATTTGAGTACTACGTATAGTATTTGGCCAGTAATTATGTTTATCTATAATGTTCCTCTTGGAAATGTATGAAAGAGCCATATTTATTGATGTCCTTACTTATTCCAGGGCCAAGATCACCGGGTAAGGATATATGTCTTCTTGCAGCCTTTAATTGATGAGTTGAAGGAGTTATGGTCATATGGGGTTCGAACATATGATGTTGTTGCAGAACGATCTTTTTGTTTACAAGCAGCAGTATTATGGACAATTCATGATTTTCCAGCATATGGTGATGTATCAGGATGGACTACTAAAGGGTATAAAGCTTGTCCAGTTTGTAATGTGGATGTCACTAGTGGACACTCTCAGAGTAAATTTCATTACATGGGGCATAGACGGTTTCTACCTTTGTCTCATCGTTTACGACGTGAATCCATGAAGTTTAATGGATTGGTAGAGACAAGACCTCCTCCAAGGGATTTTCAAGTAATGACATTCTGCAGCAATTGTCAAATTATGAAAATGTAACTTGGAAAGTCTAATGGGCTGAGAAGGCAGCATAATAATGATGGTACCAATTGGTGCAAGAAAAGCATTCTTTGGGAATTACCATATTGGAAGGAATTAGAAGTTAGACATAACCTAGACGTAATGCACATAGAAAAGAACATATGTGATAGCTTGGTTGGCACACTACTAAATATTAAGAGTAAGTCTAAAGACACTGAAAAGTCTAGAAGGACACTACAAGAGATGGGATTCGACCTGAGTTGCATCTTACTAGTCAAGGGGGTCGAACTGTTAAGCCACCAGCACAATTTACATTGCCCTTACAACATATAAGAGAGGTGTGCCGCTTAATAAAAGAAGTAAACTTCCAGACGGGTATGCTTCCAATATTGCATCATGTCTAAGTCAATCAGAGGCAACACTCAAGGGTTTAAAGAGTCACGATTGCCATGTTTTACTTCAACGTATTCTTCCAGTCGTTTTGCGTGGGTTTCTTCGTGATGAGATTTATGATGTAGTTTGTGAAATATCTCGGTTCTTTAGAGAGCTTTGTGCAAAAGAGTTGAGGGTAGATATCTTGAAATCAATGGAGAAAAGCATAGTTATAACATTATGCAATGTTATAACTATGCAATCGTAGTAGACCATAATGAGAATAGTACAGATGGAGAAGCAGGAGATTGACTTATATTTGGTATTCTTTTCCATATAATATTTTTGTTGTTTTTATTTTTTTTAATTGTCAATTCATGATATTTATTTCGTTTTAATACAGGATGGATGGACCACCTGGTTATAAACTTGTTAAATATAGGCCACTATGATCAACACCAAGATTGGGGTCTTAATGATGATGATCATATCGATGCTGTTGAGAACAACGATGCTTCCAATGACCATAATGGTGATGATGTTGCCCTTCAGCAGGTTGACCGCCTTAAGGAGCAAAAGAAAGTTCGTGGTGCATATAAAGGTACGTTTTGTCATGATTATTACCGTAGGAATGGTCATTGGCCTCAACTTGGTATGGAGATTGATGAGAAAGGCAATGGAACTATTACGGGAGATTTCTTGCACATATTGTCTATGGAGTTTAGATTGCAAATACGACAAGATGTTCCGTTAGCTGTTCATAGTGATAATGGGTTGGCATGGTTATCGGTGCCAGAAGATACAAGAAACATGACTATCAGAAAAGTCATGGTAAGTAATATTATGGTGTCTTTATGTAGCTCCTTTTAAATGTTCCATAGCTAAATATATAATTTGGTGGTTGTACTAACAATGTATGATGTTTAATATAATGACTTTAAATTTTGTAATATAATAGGAAACGTTTGAAGCACAAAACTAGGCTAAAAGCAAACACTGGTGGGGCTGTCTAAATCAAGTGGCAGGAAGAGTTTATTCTTTGGTTCGATGTAACTACAAGACCCATTATAAAGCTATGGGAGGAGGCCAGCTAGCTCGACAAAATGTGCCAGATAGTATACGACATCGACCAGCAGATTGGATAGCTTTATATGATTACTTTGACAATGATGTTGTGCATAAGGTAATCGAAGTGTTTTATTTGCATTAGTAATGTGATATGTATCACTAATTTTTGTCTTTTTCTACATCTATTTATCTAGTCTCGTTCGGAGATTAATAAAAAAAATAGGGATAAATTACCCTATCCCCATACAGGAGGAAGTATGTCCTTCGCACGCCATAAAGAGAAACATGTATGTTAACATTTAATTTTATTTTAAATTTGTGTTAACATGTCAATCATGAAAGCAAGAAAATTTATTTAAAATTTCTCACATTTATTTTATACTATTATTGTGTAATTTGCAGAAATTAGGGGAAATTGACTTATTTGAAGAGCTTCATCGGCATAGGGGTAGCTCTACCGATTGGGTCAATAATATAGCGCAGGGAAAACATGTAAGTTTAGAAATTATAAGAAATATTATATGTGGAATTATTACTAAAAAGCATATGATCCAGTTTTCTTTATTGTATTTGTGTGGGCGTATGCAATATGGTTGCTCCATTGCTTAAAATTTTTTCGGTTTCTACAAGCTGAAAAATATATTTCTTATATCCTTCTTCTTTTCGAGTAAATTGAAAGCATAATAATGTATCTTAAGGCTGTAGTTATATTGATCATCATATGCATCTGGAACGTGATATTTCTCTGGATTTAAAAATGAAGATATAATTTTTTTAACAGCATTCACGCGTTGCAATTATGAGTAAATTTTTTAGTGATACGTTATTCCACGTTTGGATTGTTCAATCATCTGATTGATGATGGGATAGGTTACACATTATAGTTCTATCGTTGGTACTGCGAAAGAGAAAGATAAAAAGCTTGACTTGCTGTTTTATTTGTATGCTTTAAGTGAATATATAGCTTCAGTCAATTTTGATCATGTAATAATGGAAAAGTTTCACAATTCACCAACTTTAAGAAACAACAAGGTTTCTTGATTGATGAATTTATGTTACATGTAAATTAGATTAGATTTTTGGAATTGACTTCACAAGAATTTATGTGACATGTAATGTAGAACTTCATTCTTTTTTCTTTTTTGCTTTTTTTTTTCATTTTAGATATTGTTATATTCTAATACTGGAGTTAGGATGAATTTCTTTTAAAGGTCTAGGTTTAGATAATTTTAGTTCTTGTGTGGTTTAGAGACACTGAACTACTCTCTTTTATTATGTCTTTAACATTGGACGAAGAGTTGAGCAAATTGTTTTGCACTCATGTTACTAATAATTTGCTCATTATTTATTTATCTTTATAGGTTAGAATGGTACAAGAGAAGGCTGAGTCTGAGGAGCAATCAAGGGAATCAGGGGAAGCCAAAGTCCGAATTACAAATTCTTACAGAGGTCCTTGGATATAAATCTGGATATACACGTGGGATGGGATATAGTGGGCCTAAACCGCCGTCAAGGCGTGTTGGATGCAATACAAATGAATACCCTCTTGATAATTCACAAGCCGAAATAGATGAATTGAAAGCAGAGAACCAAGATCTACGACGAACAGTTATGGAGTTAAATCAAAAGGTAGATCAATTTATCAACAACCAACGCCCAAGTAATCCTTTTGGCTTTATGCCACCATATGGTTATATTGGCCCTGGATCTTATCCTTGGGGACAGATGGGTGGTTTATCTATGTCATCCATGCATGGAGGGTCAACAGGAGAACAACCACAACCTTCTATGGGTCAATTTCATTCGATGTTTCCACCACCACAAATGCAAGGGGGATCACCTAGTAGGCAAGGTATAATGCAACCACCAGATCAGGTTGGGCATGCGCAAGAAGAGGGAGTACATAGGCCTCTAGCTGAACGTTCGTTTAGGCGTTATTCAAGATAGGTTGTTTTTTCCTTTTTGCATATGATGCTATTTATGAACTATCGGAACAATCTTAAGAGTCGTCTTTTCTTTTTCTTTTTCCATGTTTAGCTATTTATGAACTAGTAGACTCATGTTTTGTAATGTCGCTTAGACATTGTTGACGTCATCATTATTTTATCCTTATGGTTTTATTAAAATGTTTATTTATTGTTTTTGGTACTGAATTTATATGTATAAAATATAATATGAAAATTAGAAATATATTTTTGAATTTTAAAATATTTAATATTGCAAAAAGATTGATTATAAAATAGTCAAAAGAAATAGCTGCAAATTGCATATTTAAAAAAAAAAAAGTATTACATTTTGCAAAGAGATGCTTTTTGCAAGAAATAACTTCTTGCAACGAATATGTCATAATGTTAGGTTTTTGATGTGTGTCAATAGAGTTGTTGCATGGAAATGCTCATTGCAAGAGATTACTTGTTGTAAGGATTGGCTCCTTGCAAGAACTATGTACGTATTAATGCATATGCTCTTACAAGGAATAGCTCGTTGCAAGAAGTGTTGTTCTTGCAAGGAACATCTCGCTACGCCTAACTTCTTGCAATGAGTGGCTCTTTGCAATAACTTAAAATGACGAGGCTGGCGTGACAAAAATTAGTGACGAAATAACTCTTTGCAAGAACCTTTTTGCAAGAAGTTGAAGGCTTTTTGCAACTAAATGTTTCCCTTGCAACAAACACAAATGCTTGTAGTGTAGTTGGCACCAAGGATAAAATCATGTTACATTTCGCCAGAGCGAACAATAGCATAGTGGACAAAGTTCTAGGTGGTTGTGAATAATGTCTTATTGGTCTAGGAAAACTAACTTAATAAAAGTATTACTAACTAGAATTAAATAAATAAAATATTCAAAATCATTTTTAAAAGTGACAAAATTCGAGGAAAATATGAAACTAACATAGGTAATATGTTCGCAAATATGTCACAACATGAAATATCCCGAAATTTTTTTACAAATAAATAAAAATAATATTAATAACCAATAATGATTATATTGGAATAAAATGTATGTAATAAAAATAATTAATAGCAATAATAATAGTATTCAACAAATATAATAGGAAAGTTTTAAGAATAAATAAAGTAGCACAAAATTAAGAATATAATATTTATGAAAGCAAGTAATTTAAAAAGGAAAATATTAACAAATATGTGTTACATGTCATAAAACAAGTAAGGAGGGATAAAAAAAGGACTTTATATATTAACTTACATGATCAATACAAGTCATGCAGACATGTAAGTAATTTAGATCTCAAGCATATAACTCATATATTTAAGGCATCCCACCCTCATATAAAAGGCTTAGTTTCCTATTTCCTCTCATTACTCATATTACAAGATTTTTTTCAAGAAGTCATCCTCTCTTTCCTCATTCTCAAAACTTCTTTAAGAAATTTACTCTCTAAATTCTCTCTAAATTTTTATTAGAAGAAAAGCAAACAAAACTCTCTCACGTAGAATTTAGATATCTACACAAGAGAAATCAAGAGATCTTTAACGACAATATTAATACAAAATTTATCACGAGAATATAACAATAAAAAAAAAAGTTAGAAGAGGAAGGAGGTGTGTTTAAGAAGCTTCTACAAAAAGCAATCCCTTAATTGGTAGTATTAGTAGTTTAAATGTGTTTTTATTCTTAGTAGGTAAGAAATCTAACTTATAATCATTTTTTTCCATTAACTCGTAATCTTTTATTTATGTGTTTATGTTGTCGTGATTGACGATTGAATAATGAAATCATATATTATGATATTAGATCTATAGATTTAGGAATAGATAATGATTAATATTAGTTTATGATGATGTTTGTGTGCTGGAATTTAGGAAAGAATTGTGTAATCAATGATTTCTTGATTATTAATTTATGATTTAATTCGTAAAGTATAAACTAAAGATGATATTATATGAAATTAATTCTAATTAAATAAATATGGAATGGTTGCAAATATTATGTTTTCATATTAAAATATGAATCTTAAGATGAATAATTAATCATTTTGATTTTATGAATCTCTTTAATAAAACAGATATAAATACTCACTTATAAGTTAATAACAATCTATTATGAAGCTAGCTTAGATTCTTAAGAGTAAAGTTGATGTGTTAATGATATGGATGGATCAATTATATACAATTTTATTTTATTAATATTAGAAATATCACTTCAACAAATTAATTATTATAGACAAGCTTAGATGGTTAAGATAAATAGCTAATGAACTTTATTATGAATATAAAATGTTTTAAAACTAGAATTTCTTTAGAAATTGACTCGTGAGTAATATTAGAAAAGATAATACGTATAAGTAACTTGAGACTTTAGTAATAAGTAATACTATGAGTAAATGATTGCATTGGAAACTTTAAAATTTATTCAAAACAATTTTTTTATACAAATTCTTGTCATTTAGATGTTCTATCATTTGTGTTGTGCTGTGATTTCCTACTTGAGTACAGGTATACAGTGACTTGGGTATTGCTTGCTAGAATAGGCATATTAAAATGAATTAATACTTAAAGACGGCTTAAAAAATGATTGCTTGAGTTTGCTTGTGTTCTTTTAAAGATTCAGTACGAAGAGGGACAACCTTGCGTGATGGTGCTAACATGATAGTTAAGTGCTTAAGCCACCATGGGTGGCTCGATGGGTAGCCGATAGGACGAACTATAGCAAAGTAACATTTATTCATAATTGGGAGAAGTTGTAATAAATAGTCTAACAAATAGGCTCTATTGTTCTACATATTCTCAATGGACTAGTATGGATAAAGATCAGTAACACTTGTAACCCCTAAACGAGGTTACTTATTTGATAAAGAGCTAGTAGATATAGGTATTCCGACTATTTATATCAACCGCCTAAGTAGATATCTCCCCAGGTCGAGTTCAAACCGAGACCCGACCTAAACCGACTACAATGGGTCCTCTATTGGACCTGCCTTGCCAGTCTAGTTCACTGCCAGGTCGAGGATCTGCCAGGTCAATAGGTTCAACCCTAGTCGGACCCAAGGACTCGCTAGAACCGACAAGTCCATGCAGTTTCGATTTATAGAAAAAAAAACTGCAACATTTCAATTGTCAACAGTCCATGCACCTTATCCACATGCAATGTTGGTACTTCAGATAATTTTACTTGTGCAAAAGCAAAGCAAAGACCAAAGACAGAGAGAAAACAATGAAAAGGAAAAGATTCCAATTCTATAAATCCATAATAGCTAAAACCTACAATTCTATGAAAAATGGAGTAAATGTGTAGCCCCTGCAAGCCATTGGCATGTGAATGTCACGCTTTATTTTCCAATCAGAATTGCCAAATGGACAAGGTGATAGTAGCATGATCTGCAAATGTTCAAAATTTCAAATTTTGAAATTTCATCTCTTGTGCATTTACAATTTGATAGGCAGCAAGCCTATATAAATAAAGATGCAATGTCATAATATTTTCCAATATGCAAACATAAAAAAAATACCTTTCGAACTTACATTTCGATAATGAGCATAAAGTTCATTTAAGCCTATGTTTAATATTTTTACATCTCTCTTATTATATTTCTTGTGCCACTCATTTAAACTATTTGCAAAAAATTCATTGTTTCCTATGGTTCATATTTTTCTTGCAATTTCATACTTTTTTTTTCTTTTGCATTATGGCATCATTCTTTCAATGTAGCTTCCTAAGGAAAAGTAAGGACAAAGGGAAGGCCCTCGCCTCAACATTAGATTTCGAATGGCGATACCATGTTAGAGATGAAGATCTCGAGTTCTTCAATTTCGTGACAATGTTAGTACAAATGAAGTGTAACAGGATGGATATCCTGCTATCATACCTGGCTTTGAGCAAAGAACTCCAACTTATCATCCCATTAGCAAGGAAACACAGGAATCGAATGATATGGAGAACTCAATTGAAGGGATGGCCAAGAAGGACCCAGAAGGGGGCAACGAAGAGGCAGATGAACCAATTCATTGACCAAATTTACGTAAGCCACAAAGCCCTCTTAAATCATCTATCTTTATGGTGTATTTCAGGAAAGACAAAGGTCCTGATGGTAAAATCCAAGGGTATTGCATCTATTGTACGACAATTTGCACGTGGAAAACTGATGAGGGATATGGTAGCTTCACCAAACACCCGTGAAACAAACATCCCAACAAGTTCGACATTAGATTGGGTCAGCAACAATTGTCGAGGAATAGCAACAGATCTAAAAAGGATGCAAGGTTCAGTTGATTTAGTACCAAAAAAGTACAAAGATACTCTTGCAAAAATGATCGAAGGGGGTCTAGTCAACATCAAGACTTGAGACATTTAGTGGAAGACACAGTTAATCCACAAGCACGCCCATATAGTGCAACAGCAATGCATCAACACATTGCATAACTTTACAAAGATGGTAAGTTGGAACTGAGAGGTATTTTCAGCAATCTTGATATACATGTTTCGATTTGTTTGAACATTTGGACCAACAGGTAGAGCGAAAATTCATACATGAGTATCACTTGTCACTATATAGATGATCAATGGATACTTATTAAATATCTTATTACATTAAGAAAAAATGGATGGCGCACATGCTGCACAAAACATGTATTCTGCAATAAGCTAGATTCTTGCAAATTATTTATTAACTAAAAAAGTATTTTCAATCAACTTTGATAATGCATTTGCAAATACTACAAGTATATATGACCCCCAAAACCTTGTCAACCCACATTGAGTGGTATTTTTTTTAATATTAGATCCGTATGCCACATTCTTAACTTGTGTGTAAAAAGTGGAATGGACTCACTAAAGTTTAGATATTCACCTATTAAATTGAGTGTTGATTACATAACTGATCATCTATTAGTAAATAGAACATGGAGAAATTTATGTCTTCAACAAGGAGTGAGGCTTGAGAAATTTCCAAAAGAGCTTATGCATAGATGGAACTCAACTTACCAACTTCTTATGAGCATGATCGACTATAAAGAGTTGTTATGCCAATTTCTCTTTAACACATGCCAAACATGCCCTTGCATCGTAACGACTGAGTTACATGTTCTAATTTTCTTTCTATATTAAAAGCTTTTTATGATTGTAGGAAGACATTTTTTGGGTGTACTTCCCCGATTGTTCACCTTTTTTTGCTATAAGCACTTAATACTGCAGGCACTTTAGCCAGGTTTCAATACGATGGACTTTTGTACTTAAGTGTGCAAGACATGACATGCAACTAGCTTTCCTACTATCGTCACATCCTAATGATATATAATATTGTATGGGTATTAGACCCATGTCACAAGGTCGAAGGACTAGGTAGACTCCTTAAAGAGATCGTTATACGCATATTGATACCTTGTTAGAAGATTTGGATACGTATTCTGTTAATTATACATCTGTTATACACGAGACAAAATCTATTTTAATTTAATTGTTCAAATAATTCAATAATATGTATGGAGGACACAGATAAGTTAGTGAATCACCACCTCCATCCAAACCATTGATCCCAAATGATGTTACCCTAAGAGATTTATTCATATTCATGCAATCAAATGCATGAAAAAGGTGTAAAGGGAGAAGCATTTGTACAAAATACACTGAAATTGATAAATACCTTAACACGGAATTTGAATTTGGCGATAACACCAGCTTAGGAACTTTGATATTTTGGAATAGTAGAAACGCCATAAAAGACATTCCCAATTCTATCTCACATGGCTAGACAGGTGCTTGTGGCTCTAGCCTCCACGGTTACGGTAGAATAGGTATTTAGTTGTGCAGGTAATATATTAGATGACCACACAAAACATGTATAACTGGTAACGATTGAGGCTGTAGCTTGCATTGACGACTAGAGTAAGGCAGAAAGACGGCTGCAAGAGATCACTGTGGTGACTAATGAGGAAGATGAGTACTTCAGCGATTACAACTCATCGGGAGGAAGCACTACAGTACGCACTCCCGACCTAACCCAAGGTTAGTAGTTCTTATAATTTTATTTGAATACAAATATATTATGTATACTAGAACAAACTATTTTCAAAAGATGGAAAACCAAAAATAGTGTTTTCAAAATACATAGGTCAATATAGAATTTTTCAAAATTACACGGACCGAGATCATTTTTCTAAAATTGCTACAAAATTACTAATCACTTATAGTCGACATTGTATTTTGATAATTAAAATTTACAAACATACTAAATACTTTATAAAAAATTATAAAAAAAAATACATGAATTGCAATGGTCTGGTTCCGAAATTCGGATACACAGGCACCTCCGGAGGGACCAAAAAAATATAAAATGAATTTTATTTTTCTTTTTTTTTCCCAATTATGTGTACGTGAGGTAAGGTATAATATCCCCTCACACCACTAAGGCGCTAACTATATTATTATGTAATATAAAGGGTCTATTTCATTTTTTCAAACATGTTTGTTATTTTGCATCTTAAATGTTGAAATGTTTATTTCTTAAAAATAATTATTATAACTAACGCAATAGGTGGAGAATCAATATTTTTTCTTTTTTTAAGGATAAGGGTCCTCCCGAGTGGACCCACCCCATGACCCGATGAGTCATCGGTCCTACTGGCCCTACAACTGTGGCGAGGTGGTTCCGAGTCCTTTATTTATGGACCCAGACCTAAACCAACCTAAAAAGATATCTACCCCTTAGCAATTGCAACTACTCATGACCCTTAGGTTTTCCGTCGTGTTACTAGAATATGAGTGCTCCACTATTGATTTGCTCCATCTAACTAAAGATATAAATTGATAGTTGTTATATGTGCATTAGAATAGGAGTGTGTGATCATACTGTGTGTACTTGTATTATAACTGTATTGGATTTCGGCTCATTCCTTTCTTTTACAGGTAATGATGATGGTGATGATGATGCTATGAATGCTTTGATTACTCGTTATATGGGTTGGATGTTGGTGAGAAACAAAACGAGCATTAGATATTTTTGTATTATTAATTCGAGTGTTTAATATTTGTATTATGAGGTTTTTGATATATTATTGACGGATTAGTTAATGTTATATATGAAACTTTAATAAAGATTTCTTAATTTAAAATTGGTTAGAAACTCATCTAGTTTAGGATATCCATTGCGTATAACGCTAAAGTATTATATGTGACGAAATTGTTAATATACTAAATCCTATTTGAGGCATGACACAATACATGAAAATTTTTATAATTAACTCTATATTTATTAATAACATTCAAAGATTTATAACTATAAAAATTTGTTTATTTGATTGAATGTGTTGATACGATTAATAAAAATATATTTAAGACAAAATAATCCCTAAAGATCGTCAATTCAATATATTTCGTCCCCATCAAATGATAATCTTAGTCGATGGAAATCTTTTGTCAGGACTTCATTCCAGAATTAACCCCGACAGACGCTTTTACTTGTCAAAGGTAATCATGACCAATACGATTTTAGATAGGTTTCATTTCCGCATGATCCACATTAGGAGCCATTTAGGGATGCCCACATCTGTCCTTTCATTAAAGTATTTTGACCACCTGCATCTCTATCTTTGCACATGCGCATTGGGTTTACATTATACTATAAAAAGCATTTTGCAAAAGATGATACAAAATCCGAGTTTAGGAACTGTGTTTGAATGATGAAAAACTAAATAAATTAAATTTTTAATCTTGCAGGTGGATTAATTTTAACAAGTTATATAACTTTCACGTATGCGGAGTTATGAAACTTATAAAATATTCAAAAATACTGATTTTAGTTTGATTATAGAAATATTCAAATTACTTAGTTGTTTGGCACATTTTCTAAGGCTAATTTTGCCTTCTGTCTTTTTTTTCCCAAGTGTACTGGCCTATGAAATATTTCTCACCTTTTTAGGGAAGTTTCTTTTTAGTTTTCTTTTCTATTTTATTATGATTCCTTTATACGTTCAGGAATGCTAGGCATGTAAAAACCTATGTACTAGTTCTTTGAAGTCTAAAATATATTTTTACTGTCTCAAATTTATATATATATATATGTATGTATGTATGTATGTATGTATGTATGTATATTTTGTCATTTGTCATACCCTGCATCAAAATCTTCATGTAATATTTTAACTTGATTTCAATAACGTGAGCTACTTAAAATATATAGACTGTAAGGCTTTAAAACTATAATTACAAATAGCCCATATATGAAATGACAATACTATCCTTGTTCTAGAGAGCATAATTACATTTAATTACCCCAACAACATATACAATATACATTTACATGCCCTCTTAATCACTTGTAATGAATGTCAACATTAGATTGTTTGGTACCTGAAAGAAGCAGTAGCCAAGTTGCAATTTAGTTATTGTATTCGGGTCAAAATATAATATTTAAACCTTAGTAAAGAAGGCTTTCTTCACAAATGAAAGGATAGTTAATGTTATAGTTGCAATTGTGTTTGATGAGATAGCAGAAAGATAACCATCTTTAGTAGGATAAGAGCTTTTTGAGGAAAAAATTTTTGCCTCAATTGGTCAAAATTTCACCTCAATAAACCATCAAAGACAAAAATTTCTTACCGGAAGGTGTGCACAGTAGGGTTGTCATATAATGGCCAAGTAAGGTGAATTTAACCTCAGAAACCTATTTTGAGGTGAAATTTGCCTCTACGTATCCAAAGAGGTGAAATTTTGCCTCTTCTTCAAAAGAAGAGGCGAGACTCGCCTCATAGACTGGGCGACCATACGCCTCAATATTGAGGCGAGTCTTACCTCCTACTTTGAATATATTTTTAAAATAAATAATTATATATTAAAAAATTATATTTTTTATTTTAAAATTTTTGTAGTAATAATTCAAAATATATTAATATATTACTATTTACACATTTTATAAATGAAAATATATTTTAAAATTTTTTTGTAATTATTAATACATGTAAATATAGGGCATAATATAATTATATTAATTATTAATACTATTTATTAATAGAAAATAAAACATATAAATAACTTAAGTATATTACTCTAATTTAAGGATGCTAATTGAAAATAACTCATAAACTTGGAAAAGAAAAGGAAACAAAGAAAATATTAGTCAAATTTTCAAATAATTTACATAAAATGAACAGATTAACAACAAATATGTTATACATAATCTATACCAAAAAATTTGTAATTGGATGTGGTTAGAAATTGGAACTTGACGGGAGATTTGCAAGAATTCAACCTATTAAAACAAGAAGTATACTAGACAAAAAATTATGGTAGAAAAAAGCTGGGTGTTTGCATTATATAGTGGATATATGAGGTGAGATTCGCCTCTTAACATAGGCTAGTTTCACCTCAAAATTAAATTTTTTTGGTGATTTTAAATCACACATCTTTTGCCAAGTATGTTCTAACATCCTATATTAATGTATAGTAATCTATTTCAAGTTTATTTATACTTTTTATTCAAGATGCGTTTGTAACTTTATATATGTCATTACAATCAATAACTCACTACATTATTAGCATCTACTACATGAAACAATAATTAGCTAATATTATAAACTATAATTATAACTTCCAAATATAATAAGGCAATAATTATTTAATGCCATTTAAATGCATGATATATATTAAACATTAACATATAAGTAAAATAAAATAGACAAATAAATAAATACAATTAAATTCATATATTAATATATTAAACATTTATAACTATATAGTAGTAATAATAAAACAACTTTCATATTTAATAGTAAATAAAATAATATAAATAATTTCATACTAACTTTGTATGCGAGAATGCACAAATAGCAGCTTCAATAATAGTCTTCATGCAAAATTATCTAAAAAAATTAAAATAAATATTACAAAATAATATTCAAGAATTATAAAATAATAAAAAGAATTTTTTTTTATTACCAATACAAGGGAGACAAGGAGCGTCGGGGTAAGGGGGGGTAGAGGGTGTATGCACTATTTATAGAAAATTATATGAGGCAAAAGTTGCCTCACTTATTTGAATTTGTGAGGCCAATTTCACCTCATATACATTTAATGAGGCAAGCCTTGCCTTGATGCAGCACGTCAGGCAAGACTCGGCTCATAGGCCACATCAGAGGCAAATCTCACCTCATTTTTTTCACCTAACCAAATCAAATTTTTATTAGCACAGCATTAAAATTGTCATACCATAGTTTGATTTTACAACAATATGGACCAAAGCATGATATTCAACGTTAGTAGAGATATGAGTAATTATAGGCTATTCCAAAAAGCTAAAAAAATTGTTAATTCATGTTGGATCTATAAGTATCAAGACAACCTACTAGTGTTCTACATTACCATAGGTCTTTGATGGGAAAAGGGAGTGTAGTAGATGAGTATGGCCATCAAGATTGTGCAAACATGTTTAATAGCATGTAAATGGGTAGTATTTTAACTATGCATGTAATAAATCAACCCATTAACTATCAATATGATATCTGGTGATGTGATTGTACGATATTAGAGATAACCTACGATTTATAAAGATAATGATTGGGATAGGCAAGGAAAGGAAACCATCATGTGTACTAATTAAGTTGCTTACGAAGTGATGCAATTAATATCTTTTAATATTTTTAAATAAGTTAAGAATATCTTTTGTGTATCTTAAAATGTCTTTTTTATAGATAGAATAACTTTCAGTAGAATTTTCTGTTTTATACGCTACTTATGGCATTTTCCTTATCTTTTTATTTATTTTATGTCTAAGGAAATTTTAGAAAATTCCTCTTGTGGGCAAAAATTAGCTTTTCGATATAAATTGAATGCCTATAGGGGAATTAGGAGATTTTGGCTTGATCAATAATATTATTCGTAGTAGCATACATTGCTATTTCTTCAAGAATTTGAATTTTTTTTTACAAATTTTCGAAATTTGATGTCTATATCATCAGGGTCTTTGTAGAATCAACATACGTATAGAAGATTGCTTTCTGATATTCATGAGCCAGTCATTAGATCAAAATATTTATCTTTCATTTCATGAAGTTCCGCTATGCCACAAAGGGACAACAGGTGAATATTATGTTATTTGAGGAGATCGTAAGCATATTCTAGCTAAGAGAGGAGAAGTCCTGAAGGTGTATGCATAACTTGTGTAACACACTAGTTTAGAATCAGTTAATAATCAAGTCAACAATTGAATAATTGAATGACTTTCAACCACATCACCCAAAAGTTTTTAACTAGTGTTAACTTAGAATTTATTACTTTAGCTTCATTATTAATTCCCTCTCGTAATCATGCAATCGTGACATCAGACCACCAACTAAAGAGTTAAGGAATGAATTATATTTGTGATAAGTACCATAGAGCTCTCTAAGTTGCAAGTAAATAAGAGGAATCAATTCCAAAAGAGGTCAAAGTAGAAGAAAATGGGAGCTCATAACTAACCTCAAGGAACCTAAGTCTACACTAACCGAATTGAACTTCTATTTGCAAGGAAGTAACTAAGGAAAGAAGATATAGTTTGTTCTATACAAATGACATCTAGCTAAGGCTTCATCAAATAGCTAAACAAGTTTAGCTCTAAGGTAAACCATTTAAATTAAAAGTGTCTAAACTTGTACCATCCGGAGGATAGAGCAGTTGCCATCCAAATGGTAGCTCTAGTTTTCAATAAACATTAAGATATACTTGTTTATCTTTATTTTAAAAACTTTCTAGTTATTTATTTATGCATTTGGATTTGTAAAGGGTTAATTAGGGTTTTGGAAACCTTTTCCTTTCTCTTGAACCTTCATATTGCTTTCATAAATTATGGACTCTCTCATAAGTCTCTTAATGATTATTGAATTGATCATTTATTCTATCAATTCCCATGAATCATTCACAAATGCGGCAAACCCTAACGTTTGGTTTCATTATGTTCACTAAAATCCTGTAACACCCGTAAATCCTTTTGATGTTTGTGTAGGCTTATCAAATAGTGATTGTGATTGAAACCTAGTTTGTATTTGGTGTTAGTAAGTCACTCTAGTTTTGGATTAATGTCCTTTTATTATTCTCTTTAAAAACTTAAAAATCCAAAATATAAATAATTTTAGCTTTATGGAGTCATGTGTCCCCTCCATTACATCCTATGTCTAAACTTCTCATCTTGGGTTGTATCATAATCAATAATATCAAAATTATTTTATTCAACATGTTTCGTGATATTAAATATTACTTTAGGGTGAAACTCAAGTTTATGGTTATTTAAAAAAATACAAACCTTTATAGTATCACATTTATTAAATGTGATACCCATGAAAACGTGAGTATTGCATTTAATACATGTGATTCTTATATTCAACATGTGTCACATGTATTGATTGCAATATAGTAATTAATACTTTACTATACCTTATTTAATACATATGACACACATTGAAATATATAGTATTGCATGTATTAAATGCAATACCGCAATGGTATTTACTTATTTTTTTGTTCAATTAATATTTGTGTAAAAATTTTTCTAACGCATCGAAATGAGAAATTATCTCTTTCTCTTTAGCTTGTCACTTGAAGTTTGAGTGAGTTTGAAGAAGGTTGTTGGTCATTATTGTAGTTCATGGATCTTGATTGTTTGTGGAGTTATTGCATAGTAATGGTGTTGTGTTGGTTAAGTGTGATAGTATGAATTGGTATAGTGTTTTTATTGCAATCTTGCATTAAGGTAAGTGAGGTAGACTAGGTGTTGCTGCAAATTTTAAGAGAGTGAGATTGTTGAATTCTACTTTGTTAGAAGATGTCGAAGGACATTGTTCATCAATGTAGGTTTTTAAAGATTTTCAAAACCTATAGCTCCAACAACACTTAGAGCTATTGCATCCTAAAACCAAGGCATGATTACTCCGTCATATATTCGAACCAAAGTATGAGCATGGAAGGTTCAAAAACTAACTGAAAACCACAAATAAGCAATCATTTGGATAATCTCTGTAGTCTCTCAAGTATAACTTTGTTATACAACTCACTAATCATAAAACTTATCTAAACTCTAACATCTCAAACTTGGGAAAACTTCAAATCGGACCCATTTCTTCATGTTTCCATCAGTCGAACAACAACAATTATACTCTCATGGAATATCCAATTCAAACTTCTAAGAATGCTTTGTAACTAAAATGTTTAAATCCCAATTAAATAAGCTATGAAATCCAATAGAAAGATATTGGATCCCCACACATAGATGTCACACTACACATGAGCCTACAAAGATATATTAAACCTTTATACGTAATAATTAACAAATAGAAAATCTTTATAAAATGTCTAATTATCTTATAATTCATGCCATTCTTAAAAGTCAAGATCATCTCACAAGCGCATAACAATAGATCTAAAGATCCTATATATGTATATATATATATAGATCATGATGGATCTAAAAAATCCTAAACCATATAATAACAATGGACTTAAAAATCTTACATCCTTGTAATAATGATAGATTCGAATATCACAAAACCTCATAATATGATGGATCTAAAGATCCTAAAACCTCATAATAACTATGGATTTAAAAATCCCAACACCTCACAATAACAATGAATTTAACATTCCTAAGATCTTACTATATTAATGGATTCGGAAAGCCAAAGATCTCCATAATGAAGGGTCAAAAGATGCCCAAGACTCAATCTATTGATGAGCTAAAAGGTTTAAAGATTTTATAATCTATTATCAAACCAATTTACACGTAACAAGTAACAAACACAAAATATGTAGTATTTATAATGAGATATGAAGCCTAAATGCATAACTAACAAACAAGTAGAAACCCGCAAACCTAGAATCCAATTAGTGTTTACTTACTCCAAATCAAATTCCTAATTTATGAAATGCCATGTATTGGTCACATTTGAACATTAGATTCTCTTTTTTGTTAATATTAATTTTGGTATCTCTATATTAATTCTATTACAAAAAAGAAGTTTTTATAGGTGATCTTGTCAACCAAGAGTCAACTTTCAACCAAAAAAAAAAAAAACCTAGAGTCAACTAATTGAAGGAAAGGTTAACCAGTCTACATGATCAGTTATCTGGTAAATCAACTTTCGGTTCCTTTTAAATTTAGTTGTGTTGACCTAGCTTAGACCCCAAGTCAACCTATCCTAATCCTTATCTCGATGTTTTCCTTCTCTTTTACATTATAATCCTAATTTTAAGTCTATGATCAATCCTTAAGTTGCTCTTTATCCCTCAAATTGTAAAATTTCTTTTGTTTTTGCTTTAATTACATGTTTTAGATCAAGCCTCAAATTGTCAAATTTGTTTTATTATCTTTTTGCAACGTGTTCTTATATTTCTAGCCAATGCTTGTCTTTTCTTTTTGTCTAGTGCAAGCAACATGGAAAAACAAGTAAGGACACTATTGAATTCCTACATGGCATCTAACCCATAGTAAACGGTGTCTGGCCACTAGTCTCTGAAAATTAGCTATTGGAACCTTTTAATGTAGGGGTAAATTGGTAAATAAGATGGTGTTGGCAAATTGTAATAACTTCTAAAAGCTTACTCTTTGTCATTAATCTTTCTTGTATTATAGCAATCAATTTCTTGGTTCGTTGTAAATTGTATTTACTAATTTTTTGAGAGGCTCAAGTAGTATCATTTGAGAGTGAAAATTTATAAATTCTTTTGAAGAACGCTACTCTAAAGTGTTGGTGTGCATAGCTCTAAGAAAGCAAATTATAGTGATTAACATAGAAGTGGATGAAGTTTTCATCTTGAGGGATTTGGTGTCCATAGAAATAAAGGACAGTCCAAACTCCAAGTTAAAAAGAAAATTATTAGTTATTCATATAGAAATGTATGAAGTCTTCATCTTGAGGGATTTGGTGTCCATGCAAATAAAGAACAATCCAAACTCCAAGTTAAAACCAAACTTGTCTTCTCTTTTCCTATCTCTTTTATTTTATTACACTTTATTTATTACAACTTTTTTTATATGTTGTTTTGTATATCTTTTGATGATTAAAATAATAAAAAAAAGCGTTAAAATTAGAAATAACTTCAATTCACTCCTTTCTTGGTTCATACTTCTCAGTGATTTAGAAAAACATGGTTACATGAGGGTTTAGGAGCACTCTGAACACAGTGAAAATTAAAGGAGTGGAAAAGGAACATCGACTATATTAATTTCTTTGTGGTCCCTGCTGTAGTGTGCCATAGCAGTGATGCATGATTACTGTGAAACACCCTCCTCTTGCCTGTATATTGCGCAAGGACACACACCATCAAAATTCAATATGAAAATCAGGGAATAATCATACTCATCATCATGTTGGAAGAAAACTAAGCCATAACGTGCCCGGGACACACGTCATACTTGTTTGTGTAGCTCCAAAGCTGTTTGGTAACACACGTTATATTATATTCTGGCAAAATGAATTCAAGGGTTCCTTTTCTTTTCCGATAGAAGCGTTGCGATAACGTTATAGCAGTAGTCGAATAGTGCTTGCATTTTAAGATGAATACAAATGAAGTATAGCTTCATGATGGTCATAAAATAGTACTCCAGACAATAAAAATAATAGTAATAATAATAATAGAATGTCAAAATTTAAAGGAAAATGTTATATACTAAATATAATTATTAATTATACATGGTAATATTATTTTAAGAGTACATAAATTGATGAAAATCAAAAAGGATAAATGGAGAGACTTCATTTTCACGAGAAAAAAACTATATTTTAGAGACAAAGAAATTTTGTCTCTAAATTTAAATTTATATCGCAAAAATTATCATTGCTAATTTTATCTATAGAGATATAACTTCTCTAACCAATTTTTTATCATAGAATTTTTATCTTTAAAAGTCCATTTTCTTATAGTGCTTCAATAAATATACTTTAAGCACGTGATAAAGATGCAAAAGAATTTATATATATAATTAAAAATGAAGTTGGCTACAAACTTAAAGTTAATTTGAGGGTGAGTGATACACCACTTGGTTGCGTGAGTGATGACTAATAAGTACAAATATATTTTAAGTGACGAAAAAGTGCATAGTTTTTATAAAATTATCTTCATGAAAATTTTACTAATATTCACTAATCATTTCACGAGGTATATCACGCTCAAGAAATATTTTATCAGTTTTGAGGAGTGAAAAAACAAAAGATACTGCAAATAAGTCACTTAAAACTATTGGTAATCCCCTAAAATTTCCCTTTATCTCATTATAATTTTTTGCAATATTTCATATGCTCATTTTAAAATAGTGTTTTCATTTATGATAACTTGAGTGACGATTTTAGAACTCCAATAATTGGGATTATTTACATATTTTTTAAAAGTTAAAAGGAGCTAAAATTATATTTTGAAAATTTAAGAAATATATCTGCAAACAATAAAAGGTTTACGCAGTGTATTTGTAATTATCTCAAAAATTCATAATATGTAGTAATACTTTGTTGAGCTTCATAAATTTATCCCTTTGAACTAATTTATAAAAATTCAATGATACCCAATTTCTTCAACAATTGCGTGGATCTATCATCTATATGATTCTATCACGTGTATGTGGATCTGTAGGCAAAAAGGAAGACCCTAGTGAGTGTTGCTTCATTTCTAATAATTTTAAAGGGTAGAACTTCAAACTTCAAACTGTAGCTTATGATGATTTGGGAGTGAACTGTAAGAGTTGCCTTCAAAACAGAAGCATGGACGAAGACGTATCTGGCCTATTTTTTAGCTAATTTGGGAGCTTTACTGCTTCCTTCGCGGAAAATATCCATGTATACATATATGCCTATTTTATATTTTTTATAATTAAAGCTTTAGAATTATTAAATATAATTGTAGTAATAATTAGACTTTACGACTAGTAATTGCTTTTAATGGGGTGGCTAACGGAGAGAAGCAAAAATTTGGAACCCAAATCTCATTCCGGAAAATGTTATAAGAAATGAATAGTATGATTCCCAATTAAAATTTGCCTTTTCTTTTATAAATATGACTTTTATGTAATTTTTTATTTACATAAAAGTATGGGTAGAAAACAGGAATTATAAAATAATTTAAAAAACTATTTTAGCATTTTTTTTCCCCTGTTTTGCGCCAACTATTATATAACAAATTTGGAATAGAAAAATCGAGTTTAATTCATGTCCCTAAAACACACGAAATTTGAAATTTTATTATTGTAGTACATTAAAGTAGAATTATTAGGAGGTAATAAGATGTTATAAATAGGGATAAGCAAGCAACCTTATCATATAACTTATCCACCCGTACCCTATTGGATCGAGTAAGATCCAAGTAGATATTATAGGTATGGATTTTCTAGTACCTACTCTCAAAAAGGTTAGGTACAAAATGAGATCTCCATATCCTATACCCACCTGAAATATGGGTTTCAAGGTATCACGTATTTACCTTATTAAATCTTATAAAACAATATTAATATATAAGCTATAAATAATAACACTTTGACCACCTTTGTCTAGATTATTATTTATAGACAAGCTTCTGCAAAATTTTATTAATGTAGAACTTGTGCTTTTATTATTTTTAGTTTAGAAAAATGATGATATTATGTATGTAAATGAACCTCTAAAATGTTGTTTATCTTTTAATATTGATTAATACAAAAGTAGTTTTAAAGTTTTTAATTTTGAAATTTGCTTGACTTTCTAATTTTGTTTGATATCACATAAATAAGTTCTACAAGTATTTATTACAAGTTTCCGTTTTACACATAAACATATTTAGTATGTTAGAGAAATTGTTATATTATCAAATTACCTTAAAAGTTCCTTCACACATGTTATTTGCAGTGAATATATCAAAATAAGATAATATTTTTATATATTACATGAAATCATATCAAATACTATAAATTTAAAATTTAAGAAAGAAAGAAAGAAAAATATAGAGATTCCATAAAAAAAAATCAACAAATTTCAAAAGATATCTTATAACTTGCAAGTTTTACAGGATAAAATGAGTACAACGTGTTATACCTTACAGAATATGATATGGGTAGTATTTCATATCCATCCTATCAGCACACCTGGTTAAAAGTAGGGAACATTAGTGACTTTAATATTTGAGATTGTCACTATTTGTGCTGAATCCATTAAAGAAGGATTTGCATAGAACGAGCAGCTAGAATACAAGACAAAATGCACATAAAAACAAAAATTGAAAGAGAAATAAAGTCATTAAAGGAGTGCAGCGTGTGGAATAAAGGCTGCTAAAATAGCGAATAAAGCAGCTCGGGATAACTTGATAAAAAAGCCGAGGTAACAAGGAATAATTGAATTCTTTCTTGCTTATGTAGTTGAATATCCGAGATTACCTTTTTAGTGTTGAAAATTTCATCGGTAGGCACGTATTATTATGTTTTCACGCCAACCTTTAATTTTTTTTTCTTTTTTATTCTTTACCAGAATTATGCAAGAGCAAATAAATTGGTCCATTTCTTACAAAAATAAAAAGACAATTAATTAATTAAATTCAAGTGTGTTATTGACTTCTGTCAAATTAATTAGATGCATATGCTTTGATGAATTGCCTAGATAAGACATTTTTTTATGATAAATGAACTAATTGAATAGAATTGATTAATTTACTGTATGAATTTTATACTAGTTTTTCCTCTCTTTTTTCAGTGTATTACGAATAGCTAGGTGACTAGCTATAATGACATTTGACAGTAATTTGTCTTTGTGAATGTATGGTGACATACCGCAAATTTTTCTCTTATATCTGCTGGCATAACTGGCCAGATGGACGCAGGTAGAGAAAGTTTACTCAGCCGTCGGTAACTGGATGTGTTTCGACAGTCGCCATTTTTAGAGCGTACAACAATAAATTAAAAGATACCAAACAAAATCAAATAAAAAATATAACCAACACTAAGTGTTTGCTAGAAAATACAAGACATCTAATGGTATACTGTAGCGAAACAGCTGAGGAAGTTTGGGTTAAAAAATTATCAGATTCGAACCATTCTAAATTTTTTATCCAGCTTGAAATTTAGATTTGAATTTAATTTATTTAAATATAAATGAGTTTTACTTTAAACTTATTTGAAAATCAAACACAAAAAGAACCGAGTTAGAATAACTTATGAGTGGCTTAACTTGCATAGAGTCTTACTGCTTGAGATAAAGTCAAATCTAGAATGGTTGATGTAAAAAACAAACAAATATGTAAAAAAACAACTAAATAATAAATGACTAGAGCACAATAAAGAAAAATATGACGGATATATATATACACACATCTTGAAAAATTGAAAAACATGTTGGAGAATAAAATTTCTACGGTCCTATCACAGGATCTTACTACTACTCATATGAAAATTACATGGATTATAAAAGAACATGGGCAAAAAATTTCAAAGGTTCAATCACAGTTGGAAAATATTTAGACCATTCATTAATGTAACGGGACTGATCTCATTATAACCATCGTGAGACTATGGAATTTTCCATTGGAGAATATATACATTGAATTGGATACTAAGATGCTAAAAAAATTAATATTATTAAGTTTACAAGTATAGAAAAAGAAAGTGTTAGAGAAAATATATACACATATGAAACTTTGTTCTTCGGAAATAAATATCTTAATGATAGACCTATGTTATTTAAATTGGGTAAATATTATATTTGATTCCTAGATTTTATCAATTTTTGTATTTAACTACCAAAATTTTAAAATAGGTAAATTGTATTAGAAGGTATCAACATTTAAGGTAAATTTACTTAAGGTATTAATATTTCAAGTGGTTAAAAAGATGTATCAACATTTCGCAAAATGAGTCAGATGAGGTATCAACGTTTTACAAAGTTCATTTAAGATATTAATATTTCTATTAGTTTTTATTTAAATTTCCTAAATTTTTATTAACCATCAATTATTAATATATTATTTGAGTCGCTTTATAAAATATTAATACATCTTTTTTAACCACGTGAAACGCTGGTATTTTAAATGAACCTACTCTAAAATGTGATACATTTTAATGTAATTTACCATTTTAAAATTACTGATTTGCAACCTCCAAAACTTTCAAGGTCATTTATATTATCTAAATTAGCTAATTAACTGAAAAGGTGAGTAAATTTTCAAATAGATAAGAGCAAAAGTGAGTAAAATTTAGATACTTAATTATAAATAAATAAAAAGATTTAGATAATAATTTGATTACTTTAAATTTCAAATATTTACTCATAAAACCAATAAAATTCAGATATAAAATATAACATTCAACTAATAAATTCAATACACACACTATTGTGGATATTGTTTAATATTATCACAATAATGTTGCCTCCACGATGCATCATGACGAGGCTAATGTATGGAGCTGAGCTAGCCATAAGAGCAACGAGAAACCCATCTCACAAATTTTTGAAGTTGCTTTGGAAGTTGCTTGGGGGCCGTTCCGTTGCTCTGCCTAGTTACTGTCTATTGAATAAAAGTCTCTGACATTGTCACACAGTAAATAATTTTATGGTTGTTCTAGCCTTTGGTGTTTCCAGGCTTGAATTTAAAAATTTTATTGAAATATTTTAAGAAATATTGTTTGAAAGTAATAATATAGAACCCACTAAAGGTTTTAGTAAATTGTTTAAGAAATGTCATTAAGAAACTCTCTAGGGAACTTCATAAAGGTGGTCTAATAACTTTTCCACTGAAAAACCTTCAAATCTAGATGGAAAAAAGGGGAAACTTGAAAAGACCCTATATATTATGTCTATATTTTCTATCATCTAGTGTGTGTGTGTGTATTGACATGGAACTAAATAATTTTATTTTACCATTTATTACTTATATTAACAAAGAAGCAACACAGGTACCGATAAATTTTATTTATTTATTTGCTGGTCAGGTATTGATAGTTTAAAATATATAAATTTTAGTCCTATAACCAGGAAAATCAGCCAAAGCTTTCCATTGAAATGGAAAATATCGAATTCTTATCGGTTAAAATTTTTTTTATATTCATGGCCCCATTATTTAATTCGGTAATAATATAGAACAATTAAATATTGTTTTTTACCTGTTTTTCTCTCTCATCTAGCTAGCCAGCTTTTCTCTGTCACAAAAGTTTCTTTGGTGTTGGTACTGTACTAACACCATCTTGATTCTTGAGTTGAATGTTGATCAGGTGCTTATACATACTAATTAAATTTTAATATGTGATTTTTGTTTTTAATATGAATGATATCTTTTTAAAAGAGTTACCCATTTTTAAAAATAATTTTGTTATTACATCATATATTTTGATATACCATAAATAAGTATTAATATTATTTTAACAAATAATAATTATAGTAGGCAGGTTTTAAAGACTTACCTTAATATTAAATTCTTACAACATATGTAAATTACCAATCTATACATTAAAAACTTACCAATCTCCAAGTTTTATTATTATATTCATCTATTACCCTATCTATATACAGGGAAATAGCCAGATCATCCGGGAAAATGCCAGATGCCTGTTAGTGCAAGCAAAGCAAACCAAAAACCAAACTCCTTCTCTTTCTTCTTTTCTCTCTCTCTATTTTTTTATTTATATATATATATATAATATATATTTTTTTTTTTTTTTTTTGCTTTTGGTTTTCCTCTTCTCCAAACTTTTTTTATCCCTAAAACTCATTCTTATTCCTCTTTGTATGCAAAAAATCTACCTTTTTCTCCCGCTCCTTTATGGTACCAACCACCTACTATAAGTCCATAACCTCATATTTAGCACTGACATCACTAGCAAAAAACACCCACCCCCCCCCCCCCAAAAAACATACTCTCTTCTTCTTCCTCTCATCATCTTTCTCTTACCAATTTCCCTGCTCTTTAATCTTTTTCTTTATTGTCTCTTCATGTAAGCCCTAAACCCCTTCTTCAAAGCCATGATCTCTTCCTAATCCTAGCAACTACATTTATTTGATAGATTAAATTACATACAAACATAATCTGGGTTTGAGTGATTAATTTTATATTTGCAAGTTCTTTTGAAGTCAAGTGTGTTGACTCTCTCTAAGTCTAGATAGCATGAGTGTGGTCATGGTCTATGGTGTAGGCATGTTGTGGCGCAAGGACATGTAAAAGTGGAGCAATTAATTATTATTTGTCTAGGAGGAGACAACATACACACACACACACCACACTCTTAGGTTTTCTTTTTTGTATTTTTAAAAGAAGGAAACAAAGTAATAACCACTTTTAATTTTAATCATTTATTCCTTCTTCTAATCTTTTCTTGTCTCCCTTCTTCTTCTTCTTCTCTTTTTGTCCCTCCAAAATTCAAAGTTAGATTAATAATAACCTAATTTAGGCTGCCCATCAATTGGCTCTTGTTAGTGTCTGTTTGTGGGGGCGTCTGTGAGAAAGATTATGGAGCTCTCAAGTGAAGAAGGTGGAGATATTCCCCTTCCAATAAATTGCAGTTATGGGCATGTTATCCATCATAATCATCACCACCATGGTGATGCATCATCACATTCACATCCACATCCACACAACCCCAACATCATCATCTCTACCTCAGCACCACCACCACCACAACCCCCCTTGCAAATTCCCTCAAACAACAATGGACCCATATCAGTATCAGATGAACATAATCATAACCAGCACCACCATCATCATGGGGTGGCTACCTCTGGTTCCTCTAAGAAGCAGCTCCAACAACATGTGAAGTACAAAGAGTGTCTAAAGAACCATGCAGCTGCCATGGGAGGGACTGCCTTGGATGGTTGTGGTGAGTTCATGCCAAGTGGAGAAGAAGGAACCATTGAAGCACTCACTTGCTCCGCATGCAACTGCCACAGAAACTTCCATAGGAAAGAAATTGAAGGTGATCCAAATACTATGCTGATTACTAGTAATAACAACAACAGTGATCCTCACTGGTATCATTACAGTACTAACTCTAGACATGTAGGTAAAAAACTCCTTTTGGGTCATCACAAGAATGTGTTGTCCCCCCACGAAGCTCTGGTTTATCCCACAACCACCCTCTTCCCAGCATCAAGGGCGGCACATCCACACCACCACCACCCCAACCCCCAGATGATAATACCCTACAGCATGGGACTTGGGACGTCCCTCCCCTCAGAATCAGACGAGATTCAAGACCCAGATGGAGGCGGCGGAAATGGGGTGATGGGGGTAAGACCCACAACAGGACAGTTGATTAAGAAGAGGTTTAGGACAAAGTTCACACCTGAGCAAAAGGAGAAGATGTTGGATTTTGCTGAAAAGGTGGGATGGAAGATTCAGAAGCAGGAGGAATCAGTGGTGCAACGATTCTGCCAAGAGATTGGGGTGAAGAGAAGAGTACTTAAGGTCTGGATGCATAATAACAAGCACAATCTTGCCAAGAAAAACCCAGCTTCCACTGCTTAGAGAGACAAGAGAATCCAACCACACACCCCATTTATTACTATTAATATATCCATCCATTTTACTAGTTAAAATATGAGTACAGCTGATCCTAGTACTAGATATCATTATTATTGTTATTATAATCATTAAATATGTTGTGTTTTTTTTATTTAGCACCTTTTTAACGACATTGTTATTGGTGTTACCATCCGATGATGAGTCACTTTTGTCAGGCTACCTCCCATTGTTTGTGTGGGGTTGATTTCATGGACTTCACCTCGTTAATACTGGCTGTTATTGTTTGTCGTCGAATAAACTATGATTGTTTTGCGAGGATATATGTTGGTTTCTGACGTGCATCGCACAAGTTGATATAAGGCATTGATTGTGGCTTATTATATTTGTCTTGTGGATATTGGTAAAAACAATTTTTATTTTCCCTTTTTCCCTCTTGATTTATGCTATAAATATTTGTTGTTGCACATATTATTGCATCTTAATTAGATCATTTTTTTTTTCTTTTATGTATTTCTTATATGTTTCAACATTTAATTTTGAATGAAATTTCAAACTCATCTAATACTTCATTTACTAACTATAACAATAGGCATATTGGTAAACATAGACATAAGGTGGGTTCGACCGAAGTCTAATCATGAACTATCATTGGTAATTAGTTCCCGAATGAAGAACTAGTCCAGTTTGACAGTTTTTTAACTAGCTAGAGAACCAACAAATTGAGTTTAGTCTTAGATCCTACCTAAATGTATATTTTTTAATATTTATATTATTTCATGAATTGTAAAAATATATCTCTTACGCATATCATTTAATATGTTCATAACATTAATATGTTGTTATTGACAACTTTTAATGTCCCATGGTTCCAACTTCGAGTCCACATTTTCTTAGACCTAAAACCGTGACATTGTCTTGATATTTAGGTCCATTGCTATGAATAAAGGAGCAACTTATGATTTCCAAGATATGCTCCATGCCTTAGGCTTGTCTCAACAATATAATTCAACATGATAGAGGAGTTATTTCTTATGCGTTGATTCAATTAGATTACATATAGTACATTCCACTCTTTTGGTTGTATCGATTTTGCTTGGTATGTTTGGTTTGTGAAAGGAAATAAGGTGGAAAAATATTTGCAATTTTTATAGGATTAAAGAAAAGAATAGTGACTATGTCTCATAATTTCTTTAATAATTTTTGGGTAGATGTATACATTGAAAAAAAAAAATTAGTAATAGCTATTCATTTCAGTGGTTTACCATGCTAGGGTATAGAATATCTCATCAGCTAGCTGCAAAAGGTTTAGGAATGGAATATACAGATATATATATATATATATATATATATTAAAAAAGCGCATACTCTCAAAGAAAATAAAGCAGTAAAAGAAAGAACTTAAAGAAATATTCTTTTTGTTTTCCCCCTCATTGTTCTTACTTTTGCCTTATTCGTGTGAATTTCATTTTCTGCAATTTCTTTCTTTTCACTTTGAATCCCATGCCCTGCTTGCCTTATAGGATATAGGTTTTAGTGCCTCATTACAACTTTCTTTAGTACAAGCCAGACAAAAGTTAAAAAGTGGAGGGAATGTTCCCAAGAGCTTTGTCCTTTCTCTTTTATACATGTCACGAATATCGACAAAATTAGATGATTAAAGATGAATTACAAGGATTTAAAAAATTAAAAAATTATACAAACCTCCACATTGTGAAAGTCAGCAGTTAAACCTGCGTTGACTCCAATTTTTTTTTCCCGTCTTGCCCCCTCTAACTTAGCTATCATGTTTCAAGTACACATGACATGAACACTTAAATGGTAAAGTTTCCCATGTTTATTAGATATATTTTGTTAATTAAATTAACTAATTATAAAAGATTAAAAATCAGTAAGAAAAAGAAGAAAAGATAATTACTGGCCACCTCTAACATACTCAAATAACAGCAACATTTGTGCGATTATGTATATAGATATAGAAAATTTATGTAGTAAATTACACATTCTCACTGATAATATCTGAAGAAAATAATTGTTTTTTTTTCAATTAACAATATAAAGTCAATGGTCTCTATTTTAGTAGCATTTCTCTGGATCCTTAAAGTAAGAAATATCTTATTCAAATTCCTCTTTTTCTATTATAGTAATAAAAGAAAAATTAGTAATATGAGATCTGAGAATTTATTTCTTGCAATTTGTTGTCCATATTATCAATTTGATTGATAATAGAGTATCTAAATTTTATAAAATCGTTGCGAAATTCAAAGATAAATACTAAATAGGGAAAAAAAATTAGAAGTTTAAGAGGAAAGAAATAGACATATAGGTGACGCATTTCTCTTCTCCCAATATTTGTAACATTATTTCCGAACTCAGATTTTGATCGATTTATCACTTTACTAAGATTCCAACGATCCATTGGAAATATTCAAAGAGACCCTGCAGAAAGCAAAAAAAGGCATCAACACCGATCACCACTTTTATGTCTTCCACCAAGATATGTTACTTAGAAAAATAGGGTTACTCTTTATGTCCTAATCAATGCCCGTCGCTACAAGCACGGCGTGTATGGGACCAGAACATTTGAATTATTCATAAATCATCCGAGGGTCTGTTTGAATCTTCATATCTTATTTATATTTAATCAGAATTTGATTTGTTTGATCTATTTATAAATAAAAATATTTATTTTTTATCTATATGTATTTTTGATAAATAATCTAATTGAAAATATTTATGTGCCTTCTACAAGCTGATCAAACAAACAGACCCTAAGGAGCTTGTTTATCAATTAGAAAATAGAAACTTAGGGGTTTAACAATATTATCAATGAAGTTGGTGCCAATGCTGTTGTGTGTTCTCAATATAATATAACTTATTTTAAGATATGATTAGTTATATATTATCAAAATTATATTATATTTGCTTGTACTCTATCCTTCCGTCGTAATTGCAATTTTTAAAAAGTCTCTTTAAGTGAATTCTTTATTTTCACAATTCTCGGATTTTTATAGAATTATATGTATTTCTCTTTTCATGCTGTTTCCCTTTATTTTAGTATTATTTCATTATATTTTCAGAAAATATGGATGTCTTCTTTAATTTTCTTATGTTTGTTGTAGTGTTCTTTTTTCTTTAAGTTTCTGCTTTTATTTTTTTCCACATATTTTCCAAAACTTTTAAAAAAATTTATACTTCTTGGTTTATTTATTTGAAGTTTTTTTTAAATGGTATTTAATAGCTTTAAATATTTATGTAAAGTATTTTATCTTTACTTTATTTTTGTAAATTTTATTGCTTCTATTTATTTTTCACGAAGGCAATTGATTTGCACTGGCACCCATCGTACGTGCTTCCACCCTTCATATACATTTTGTTTATATTATATTAAACATTTTATGAAATTGATAGATATAGACAAAAGTCTATATTAAGGTAAGAGTTTGTAAAAAGATATTATATATTAACTTCATTAATATGCCTTGTTGCTATGAATTCATTAACTCTTGTTTTAAATTTTTAATATATTAAAAATTTAAATTATCATAATGAAACATAATGATATGTTTAAATTAAAAAGTAAGTTATTTTAAGAAAAATTGGGCTAACATGGCAAAATTAGTTACCAATGAGAAATGCTGTAGCAATTAGTTGTTGGAAATTTAAAGGGTTTTATGCATCCTATACTTATTTAGGCATATATCTTCCAATATACAATTAAGTGAAATCAAGATTTAAAATTGCAATCCTTATGTTAAATGACCATACAAATATGTAGAATATTTGGAACGTTATTATTATTATTATTATTTTTTCTTTGGTTAGTAAGATTGAGAGAGAAAAATATTACTAAAGAGAAATCCCTTTCAAACCATTTTTTTACACTTCTAAACACCTTATCCATTCAGTGTTAATTAGTCCCGCTACTTTAACCCATCTAAACTATTCACTACTGGATCCAAAAGTGATGAGATTTTAGCGACTTATGACTAAGACACAACTAGAAAATTTTGAGTATGTGCCACTAGAGTTGTAAACGAGTCAAGATACTAGGTTTGATTCATTTTAGACTTGTTTCGATTTGAGCTATACTCAAGCTTAGCTCATTTTTTTGACCCAACTTAACCCGAGCTTGTTTAATAAACGAGCCAACCTGGAGCAAGCGAGCTATTCCAAACTTTTCTTTAAACTCGCAACCCAACTAGTAAAAAGCTTGTTATGACTCACAAATAGGCTAGTTAAAATTTTATGAACTTTTTTTAATATTATTTTATTATATATAATTATTTATGTAAACGAGCCCATACCCAAACTCGTGAATTCTTAAGCTTAATGAGCTCGGGCTCGTATTTTTCAAACTTGGTAAAAATCCAGCCTAATACGAATTCATTAATTTATTAAATGAGATAGATCCAAGCCTTCAAAAGCTCGAATTAGCCCGGCTTGATCTATTTAAAAACGACTTAAACAAATCTAACATTAAGGTAAGGAATTCTATATGGTCCATCAAATAGGGAGGCGGATAAATCAAGACACTGTTCTTTCCCGAAAGGAGAATCCAAAGTATCAAGGAATTTATTATGAATGAGAAAAATCAATAAAAGCAAAGGAACAACATGAGTGCAAACTGAGCTGGAATTATGAAAGTCTGGCAGCCTTTGGATTCTGACATACAGTAAAAGAAAAGAAACCATCTATAATGCATATATATGTTGTCTCTCAACATTATTTTCCTTCAAACCCTAAAATGAAACGAAAATTCTCCTGTTTATACCACCAATGCACACTCCTTACCCTAGAGCTGTGAAAACGACATTATATGGTCATACGAGAGAGGAGAGGGGGGCAATAAAAGCTGTATGAGTATCTACGAAGTTAGCAAGAATGATCTGCTTATAAGGTGGGGCGATCATCACTCTCTTTAAGTGTATGTGTAGTGATGTTTATGCTGTGTATGGCATAGTGCAAGGAACACACGTTGTTGAGTACTTCTCAAACAAAGGCTGAAGTCACTTGCTAGAGCAACTACATCTTTACGAATTTGATCTCACTATGCCACACTAACTCAATAAGAATTTTTTCATTAGTTCTCCTACCTAATAAGGAAATTATGTTATGAATTCCGACACCAGGAAAATATGTTGGTCAACTTAAATTTCATATCATATGATCATATATAGTTTCCTATTTCTTTCAGTTAGAGATCCCTCTTTCTGCCTTATTAGCTCCATTTAACAAAACCCATTTGCTAAATTGTTCATACTACCAAAAAAAACAAAAGGGATTTTAGAGATAGTGACTTTATCTCTAAAGGTAAAATCATATCGCAAAAATCATTATCACTGATTTTATTTAAGGATATATAACTTCTTCTACTAAACTTTTGTCACAAAATTTCTGTTTTTAAATATCAATTTTCTTGTAGTGTCACTCGTAATTACGTTACATAGCCCAATTTTAGAATTGTTGAGTTATCCATTCAATGACTTTAGTGTTGGAGGTTCCCGACTATTTAAAAAACCAAACACATAACATTCTCACATATTATGGATCTCATACTACCCGTAATAAGGTAAAACAATCCATAATGCTGTAGGAATACCATTTAGGCAATGGGAATGGTTTATGTTTAGATACGAATTATTTATTTTTGAAATAGGAATTAAAGTGATAGATTCTCATGCCCCTTATCACCTTGGCTCGTGGAAAAATAAGATTAAAGTCAAAATTAGTTGACGCTATGAATATATGTGTGTTTTGAAATTTAATTAGTCTATTTGATCAATAGGATACTCATCATAATAATTACATATATTTACTCACAGATACAAATAAAGATATATGTATCTAAGGTGAGGAAAATTCTATAGTCCCTTCATTAATTTAGATGAGACCGATCCCGTTACTATTCAATGGCTCATACTATACACAATCATGATCAAATTACTAAAATAATTAATATTTCAATTACTATATTTATTTTAATAGTTAGATGGCTTACTAGACGGTCCCATCAACGGTCAACGGTACTTATAAACATTCCTAAAGTGATACAAACTATGAAGGTTGCTTCAAAAATTCTCTCTATTGTAATAATTCCTTTAATTAATGAGTTGAAATAGCCTAAAATAATAATACATTCCCTCAATTGATATCCCTAGAACAGCCTTTACTCCTAAATGATTATTTGTCCGCTGTAGTCATGACTAGCAATTTGCGGTCATGAACGTGCATGTGAGAGAGAAAGAGAACGGAGGTACGAAAAAAACACATGAAACTTGATTTTCATCTTAAAGGGTGATGAAAACTTTGATTGGTTTCCTAAGACAAAGGCAATACCTAAAAGAAGATGACTGATGATGACTAACAAAGTTTTTGACACGCGACATAAAGTATCCACATGGAGAGGCTATAGTACTAATTAATAATCATTAATATCATGCTTAAAAAATAAAATTATTACAATATAGGTAATGATAAAATACCTAATATATTTTAAACACCAAAAAGTGGCATCTTGCAGCCTTAACATGAAAATGTATGTAACAACAAAGTCATTTTGTACTTATCCCATAAAATAAATATTATTGCCTTGTATTTCCTATCTCAAGCATATTCCTAATGATAACATTCAAACATCTAAATAAAATACTAATATATAAAGATGGATGCAAAATTATATTATTGAGAGTGGAATCTTAATTAAGTTAATATTAGGATCATCTATATGCATTCGTCTATTATCATAAATATATTTCATCTTATATATGTACAAGATACCGATAATAATGTGGCAAAGAGAGCTGAAATTTTTTGCCTCAGTAAGCCAAAAAATTGCCTCTCTTAGCTTACTAAGGCAAGTCACTCGCCTCTAACTATTTGTCATTCGCCACTTTCGTTTTGTCATGAGGCTACGCATGTAAAAAGACGAATTTTGTATCTTTACTCTAGTCAAAGGCAAGACTTGCCTCTTTAGCTAACTAAGATAACTTCACCTCATTGTCCAATATATTTTTTTCGTTATTCTTCATTTAATCAAATCATACAATTTAATATATAATATATTTTATTTCTTATCTAATACTTAAATTATTTAATAGTATTGTGCCAATTTTTTCTCGCAAAATAATATTAAATAGTAAAATTAATTTTTAGTATGTAACATTTTGCATTATAACATATATTAAATTTACATTCAAATTTATATATCGCCAATAATAAAAAGAAAGTAATATCAAATTGAAAAGAAGAATACTCTAACATATAAACAATTATATAAAATAGAGTCATTAAGTCATTGAAATGATACGGAACATATAAGTCTAGCAAAAAAGCAATAATATTGAAAAACACAAAAATAACAAATCAAGATCCTAACTATAAATAAGCTTAGTGTCTATGAACTTAACGCCATTGGACATGAGTTGATAAAGTACTCGAGGTCGACTGTGATGAGGCCGCAAAAACGGTAAGAGTTGATGGCAAAAAGTATCCATAACTAAGGGACAATGCGAGCACATAATAAGAGCCAAGATATTGGTACTATAACAGTAGAGGAGCATGCTGGGACGATCCTAATCCTAGTAGTAGAGCCATGCCAAGGAATGGGTAAGAGACATAAACAAGTTGTTGCTAAGTAGCCGACCAACTAATGCTGATCCCCATGGTGGTACGTTTGGTGGCCATTGCGCATAACCTACTGTAAGGGGTTGGCTCTACTATGTGGGGCTGGCCCTACTACTGTGAGGAGTTGTATGGGGATCCAACTATGGGAGTCGCCTAAGTAGCGTAATGTAACCAGATGATTGGCTTAGCATCCTTTAATATCAATAATATAGCTATAGAAGTACAGCTGTCGGTGTAGACAATAATACTGCTAGAGTAGGATATGGTTAGCTTCGATCAAAGCTGCTAACAGGGCTATCCATAGGCAGTATAAGCTAATGGTATGGTAGGTATTGCTTATAAGATGACATCAGAGGTCAGCTCATGAACATTTAATGTCACATCCCCACAAGGTACCCTAGGAGTGTTAATACGCCATGTAACAAACTAGAGTCGCAAATATTTGTATTTATCCATATGAGGCTTCCATAAAGGCACATGGCATTGTATTACTTGAATACCCTATGACGTAGACAATTATAATAAGATCAAAAGGTTATTTAAAATAAGTACATATAATTCATATACAAGAATAACATTACATAAATTTTACATTAAATCTTAACTATTATATCAAAACTACACAAATATTGCCCTTGGATTATTCTTTACACAAAATACTATTCTATTTCCTTACTCCAAATCTTGGCTTCCTTGCTAACCCATATCTGCACTACCCTTGGATGTGAATCAATTCTATTGATCTCTATAAACAAAAAAGTTTATAGGAGTGTGAGCAAATCTCATATCAATGAATAACCAAATCTTAACACAATACAATAATGTTAAGCAAGTTTAATTAACAAACATATGCAATGCAATGCAACAATTAATCATATGTGACATACAATTTAGATGACTGAAATCCAAACCAATGGAGATTTATGCTCTCTCTTGAGAGTTGAAAGACTAACTTTAGTGATTCATGCCCAAAAAAACTAAGAACTAAGAAAGGAGATATGGTTTTCAAGCTCATTGTTATATTATATATATACATTAAAGTAATATAACTCAACTTAACCTTAGAAACTAGAAATTCTACTAAGTATTAGACACCTCTGTCAACTCCAATGAGGCAACATCCTTTGGTACTTACTTAGTTCCTTTGGGGGCCGACAACTAAATTCACTAGGTATAACAAGAGGTGGGCATTCGAGCTAATGGAACTAAACCGGGCAGGCCCTCTTCAGCCCGCGAGTTATACAAGCTAAATCATTTTGGCCCGCTTTTAAATGGGCCATAATTTTTTGGCTCAAGCCTGGCCAGCGAGCTGAACAAGCCTGCCCACGTGCTAAAAAGAATTTTTTTTTATTTTTATGTTAATTTGTGAGAAAATTGGAATATTTATGTATTTTAGTATTATATATATCAATAATTAATTTTATTGTTATTTTAATCACTTGTATATGAAGAAAGTTTTTTAAATAATTTTCTGGATATAATATTATATTTAAATTAATAAATATGTACTTGAAAAGAATATTATTATGCATGTGATGTGTGTATCAATCAATCCTCCTCAATAAGATATCATAAATAGCCATTAATATGTTATTATTATTTTTATTTTTAAATCGTTGGCTCACGGGATAAATGAGCGAAGCCAAATTGGCCTGCTTTTAAATGGGCCTAAAAAAATTGGCCACTACCTGCTTTTTTAAGAGGCAAATGGGTTAGCCTGTGGGACTTTGCATTACCCTAGGGCCGAAATGATAATACGTAACGTGAACACCATGCAAGTGCATTTTATGATGTTGTCTAATGCATGTCCATTTAGCTTGTTAGTTGGATATAATTAAATCTTATTATTCAATAATTACCTAAGTCTAAGACCGTCGTTAATACACCTTTCACAATACACACTTCATAATTCACTTCAAACCAGTGGTTATTCTTGTTAATATTAAAGTTTGTTTGTCATCCAATCAGCCATCATACAGCGGGCATTATTCCCAATCCCACGCAATTTATCCATTTCACTTGTGTTACAGAACATATGCACTACATTAAAAGCATAAAACAATGTGATAAGGTCATACTTACTCACTTGTGCATCTTCCCTTAGTCATCATAGCAGTCTATGGGAAAGTCTTGATCTTAGTCCAAACTTCCTATAAAATAATAACAAACATGCATTACTAAGTATATAACTAAACAAGAATTCCTATTAGTGCCTAAGTATCCTAAACTCTTGCCTTAACTTCCTTAGTTTATTTATCTTTAAGGAGCTATAGAGCAATACAAATACGGTGGTTTCGCTAGCCAACTAGTAGATAGGGGTCAAGAGAATAACATCCCTTGCAAGGTCCGATGGCAGCACCCTAAAAAACACAATGAATTTGAAGATTTGAGTTCAAGAAATCATAAGAAAAACTTATATTTTTGAATCACGGAGTCAACAGCAAATGCTAATATAACTGCAGTTAGATAGGGTAATAGATTGTGATCATTCATAAAACTCATAACTTAAATCGTAGGCTTATCTGCAGGTGCGATCTAGGCTACAATTGAAGAGTTGGCCAAAAGCACTTTCCTTCGATTTCACTCAGCTTCTTCCTGCGGTTCTAAACCATGGGCGCAATTTGTTCACGATTTTCGTCACGCTCAAAACAGCAACTCAACTTACTCCATTTTACAAACTAACTTTTCTTCAATCTAAAACATATATTAAAGAGCGACTATAGAAGAAATTTAACATAAGTACTTTCAATATAACTACAATTAACAAATCTATTAGTTAAACTTAAATATAGTGTTCTTTTCTTTAAACACAGTCTAAGTATGAAAACCTAGTATAATCTTTCTCTATTTTACTTCATGAACTATCATGTTTGTATTTATTAAGTAAAGTTATATTTGTTCATAAATTTTTAGCAATTATACCATAACTCTTAAACATGGTCCAAGTTGCAAAGTAAGTATATATATGTCCTATTAATTTCTAGTAAATTTAGTTTTAGTTCATTAACTAAATATACCCTTTAAACTTAGTGTTTTACTTTTAAACAATAAAATATGTAAATGTGCTAGTGTATTTGACAAAAAAAAACTTACTAAAACTTTAAAAAATAATATTACCTCAATTTGGTGAATGTGTTCTTTGTGAGTACTTTATTTCTTCAAAAAAAAAAAAAAAAAAAAAAAAAAAAAAAAAACAGAAGTAGTGTTTGGAATATGACTTCTTACATATTTTCTAATGTTGAGAGTAAGGGTTTGAAGAAATGATTTGTGTTCCAATTGTAAACGTAGGTTAAAAAAAATGAAAATGAAGGTTTCATAGAAAAGTGACAACAAAAAAAAGCTTGTGTGTAGTTTTATATTTGATAAAAGATATTTTGTATTCATTATATTAAATTATACTAATATAGCAAGTTTTTAATTCCTTTCATATTTATCTTACAGTGATAAAGACGTCCAACTACTATAAATTTTCAAATTACAACTACTTCTTTTGCAATTAAGAAAGGGTAAGATAAGTTTGGTTTGAAAATGTCATTTCACCAATTAATATAGAAAACATTATGAAAATTGGTCAAGTTTACCCCTTCCCTTATACTTATGGTAAAACAAACTTTGCAAGAGTTTTTGTGTAGTTTTGAAAAAAGTTTTAAGTGCAATCTATAAAATCAAAGTTTATAATACGTATAAAACGACAAATTTATGATATTTGACAAATATTAATTACTGTACAAACAAAACATTAATTATTTCAAGAAAATAAAATTAAAGATGGGGTTTAGATTCCAAATCTTATAAGAATAAATTTCCTATTATTATTTAGTATTTTATATTTACACAATTTACTTCTAAACTATTATTAACCACCCAAAACATAACAAGGATCTAGTGGCTCACAATATATTTAAGTTAAGAAAAAAACTCAGGTATTACATCTAAAGCATCCACTCCATCTCATTAAATCTCTGCATGAATGACCCCATATCAAAATCCAAGCTAACACTAAACTTCTCTTAAGGCTACTCATAGTATGTGCGCCTCTGCTTGACGATCGATGGAACCATAACCCATGCCATATCTAGACCTATAGCCTAAAACCTTCTCCATAATAACAGCATTGATCATAGGCTCCCCGCCTGTCGCAGCAGTACATGCATCCTCTTCTACCCTCCTTGCAACCATCCACACATGATTGCAATAAAATGATAATTTTATCACTAATGTCTAGAAACAGGTACAAAGGAGGCAATACTCGCCTCTTTTTGCCACCACTATAACCAGCATTTTTATTAGTGAGAATTTTGTTAATGATTTCATTATAACATTTTTTTAAGAGATAACTAAGAGTGTTTAGTGCATTTTGTAAGAGTTTGTGTATATATTAATTAAATCTACATAAATTTTGGTTTCAACAAATATATTTGAATAAGATTGTTGTTTAATGATCCACATTTACTTTTGCAACATTAATTGCTAAAAAATAAAATAAAATTTACTAAACTAAGTCATATGATTAGTGACATTTACTAATATTTTATGGAGTAAAATCAAAATAATGAAAATATCATATTTGGTACCTTAAATTTACAAATTTGTGCAATTACCTACCTAAAGTTTAAAAGTATTAAAATACTACCTATGAACTTTCGACTTCATTCATAGTTTTTACATGAGGTAGTCAATTGCAAAAATAACTCAAATTTAGGTAGCAAATTACAAAATTTGAAAACTTAAAGGGCTTAATCATAAAAATGAACAAAGTTAAGGTAAAAATGGATACTTTTGAATTTTAGTTAGTTAATTGCACCAATTGATAAAGCTTATATATCAAGTATGACATTTATAAATTTTAAACCAAGTACACTAGACTATGTTTATTATTGTATCACTATTTTTTAAAATATAGATATAATATTTTTTTTGAAAAATTAAAAAAGAATTCTAAATCTTAGAGGTTGAGACCGTTATTATCGCTCCTTGTGGACCCGACCTTGCTAATATATAATTATAAAAAACTATTTCATCTAATCAAATATATATGTTTGTTTAATAAAAATGTATTCCTCATGGAAAATCCGAAAAAAATAGAATGAAGTATCCAACATGTCATAAAGTTCCCATCAAATGATAGTCTAAGAGCTAAAATTCATAACAGTTTGGATCAGTTCCCACAAACCACCAATGGTTCCTAAACCGGAAACCAACCTAAGGATGGCAGGCCTAAGCTGACAGAAGGCTCGCTGGTTATAATAAATCTGGCCAGTTCTATCCCCAAAACCACCTGACTCAGCAGTTTGGAAACCATTGGTTCAAGAACCGACAAGAGAACCAGCTGAACCGGCAATTCTCGTGATTATATGCCACAAAAATAAAAATTAAAAAAAAATAAAAAGGAAGAAAAGAATTTACTAAAAATTTGTAATTAAAAACAAATATTTAAATTATTTTCACATGAGTAATAAAAATTTATTTCCTATTCACAGTATTTAATATGTTGCTATTAAATATACAAGTAATAAATACACTTGAAATCATATGTTGTTGAGCTTATATAGACTTCTAATCAAAATATATTTTTATTTCTTAACAATGTGGGACTTGTTTTGTGTTTATGGAACTTTTTTGTATTTTGAATATTTTATAGTCTTATATTGTTAACATAACAACTAAAGTGCAGATGATTGTAATAAATAAATAGACAACTATAATTTTTTTTAACTAATAGGTTATAAATAATTATTATAAGATATGATGTTATTTTAAGTTAAAAATTTGTTTTGCATTATTTTTCTTACTTAAATTAAATAAAGTTGTTGAATTTTTTTAATTTCATGGTTTTCGGTTTCAAAGGAACAAGAACCGAACCATGAAAACTAATGCTTTCCAAAAATCAAGAACTAGAACAGTTTCTACATATTATTCTGATTCCACCTATTTTCGAACCAAAAGCCAACAAATTAAGTCCGGTTCTAAATCCCAACCAACCCAGACCACCCACCCGCACGATGTTTGGATAACATCATTTGGTCATTGCAAATCTTTTGTCGGTACTTCATAGACACTAAAGTGTGAACTTTCCTGAGTTAACCCTGGCAGATTCTTTGATTGTTAAACGTAATCATGACGAAGTCAATTTTAGATAGGTTTCATTTACGCGTGATTTCCATTAGGAGTCACTCAGTGATGCCCAACATCTGCTCTTTTCCAGAAAGTGTTTTGACCACCTGCATTTCCATCTTTGCAAGTACATATTGGACTTATATTGAACTAAAACACATTTTATGCGAAGCATAACATAAATATGATACAGACTAGTTTATAAGTCGTGGAGAATATTAAATATCTAAAAGACTTTACTTTTAGTCATGGGATGGTGAATTTTTTATTAATTGTGTAAATAGAATTACCAGAACCATAATATATTAAAAATTCCTAATTTAAGCATTGCTACAACTTGATTTACACATTTTATCAATTTGCAAATCTTTTAAGACCAAATTTACATGTTTTTGTGTGTACCAAGTTGTTAAATATTTCTCGCTTGTGCAAGAAAAGTTTTTTTCAACTTCCTTTTATATTTTAATTCATTTCCTAATAAGATCGGGATTATTAGGTATATATGCTTGTGTTACAGTTTATTGAATTTCAAAATCAAATTATTCATATTTTCACTTTCTTAAATATTTCATGTTACTGACTATATGATGCGTCCAACTTTTCATGGAATGTTTTGTCTTAATTTCATTAACATGAGATAAGTATAATATACAGAGTAAAAAAAATTGAAAAAAAAAAAAAGAAGGCTTTTATAAAACACATATAAAGTAAAAATATTATTTATAATACTAAAGAATTAAATTACATGAAAATATCTATGTTTTTTTTTTTTTAATTGAGTCATTGACCCAATTTTGATGCCACGAGTCGGCCTATTTGATCATCGATAAATCTTAGAGAACCAAGATCAATCAAAGATTCTTTAGGCTGTTGAGTTCTCTCATAAGATTTTAATGACAACAAAGGCATATTAAGCTACTAATATATTTAAATAAGTGTGCAAACTTTACAAAAGCTTAAGAAAATATTTTTAATAAAACAAACATGAATTGAACATGAGTATCAAGTTTTTACAAGAATAAGAGACAACTAGAGCAAATCAAAAGTTCTATAGAAGATTTTCAGTTTAAGTGAATTCAAGAGCAAACCTCAGAGGATACATTGCGCAAAATTTAATCTCCCAGAATGAACAGAATGTGTGAAATTCAATAAAATAATTCTTTCTTTTTTATGTTAGAAGACCTAGCTCCAAATGAATATATTTCAAGTAATTTCATCATGTCCACTAAGAGTTGGACGTATATCCAAGGGAATTTATCGTTTTGCTTAATGTGCAATAAGTTTAAAGTCATTTGTTAAAGTTAATTTTCTACGAATTTAAAAATTAGTTAATTTAGTTGATGATCAAGCTTAGAGATTTGTTTTAAGACAAGAATTGAAGCTTTTTTAGATAACTTAAATCAAATATAGTCATATTCTATTCAAGAAGACAACTGAAGATTATCACCAAGTTCAAAAAAAGATATTTCATGTTGAAAAAGTGGGATACCCTTGAAGACATTCTATATCAGAACCGTTTAAATTTGAATTATTGATATGAAGAAACATGTCATAGAAAATCTAGGACATATAAAGGAAACAAACAACAAGTCAAAATTTGAATTTTTCAAAAGAACATTGAAGATAAATATTATCAAAACCAAGACATATCCGTAGGATATTCAAACGTTCAAAAGCTAATTCATTTAGTCGTTATAACTCAAGATATAAAAGGCCAAGAAGTTCAAAATTGGAAGGCACATGCTATTGCAATCTAAGACATAATTCAAAGTAAACATCCTAAACCGCAACTTTTCCTTTAGCATTCTACTCTAGATTTTTTCTACATTATCTTGTAGCAATTTTATTTTAAACTTTCGGCTAATGATAGTTGATGTTTATTATACGTGTTGTGAAGCACATCCTAGATTACATGAACTTGAAGTTCAATTTAGCAAAGGTATAGCTATGGAGCTGGTCAAGGAGAATTGAGTCTGAGATTGTATTTGACAAACCTTGTAATCTTTATTTTATTGGATATAGTGGAACATATCTGTGTGGAAGATGAGGTCCCTAGTTGAAGCTAAAAGAGGATTGACACATAAGGATAACCTCTATAAATACTTAGTCTACTTTTCTCTTTCCTTCTCTTTTATTATTCATACTTTATATTTGTTCATATTTTGATTGTTTCTAGCCATTGAACTTGTTTAACTATAAAGCAATTTCAATTTGAAAGCAAAAGCTCAAAAGTTTTTTGATAACCAATTCACCCTCACCTAACACTTGTGGTTGTTAGATAAGGACCTATATAGGGAAATATAGTTTGGTAGGCTTGAAACAAGTATCATTGGACAAATTCTCACTCTCAACCTTACCAATTATCTTTCATGTGAGAAGGAAACTCAAAGTAGGTCTTTTGATGCTAGGTTTCATCTAACTCTAAACCTTAAGAAAACTTAGTCTATTTTTATTTTAGAAAAAATGCACTTCTTTTAGTTCTTTTAATCCTAAAGGGTTATCCATAACTATATTGAAGTCCATGAAGCTAAAGAAGAAAAGAAAGCTCACGAACAACTATTAGATCCAATGGTTTCTTCTAACACTTAATGTTGGCCATCCATCTTAAATCCATGTAGCTGTCAAGATCAACTTTGACTTTATAAATAAGAGTCTTATCCACATTTGAAACATATAAAGGATTGTAAAATCAAGACAAACAATGAAGCTCTACTAAAATAGCCCCATAGAAAATAATACACTAAGAACAATCCGAAAACAATCACATACCAACTTTTATCCACTATCACACACATGTTTGAGAGATTGAGTTTGTATTTTCCTATTCATGTGCCTTTTCTTATAACATCCATACACATGTTATAATCTTAAGGATTCTCCTAAGTCGATGGGTACTATTATTGCATATGATTGATTAGTTACAATAATCCTATTATACATATACATATAATTATAAGTATATAAGATGTGACAATAATATCCTTATACCAGATAACACAATTGCAAAAAATTATTCAAATAACATGAATATATAATGGGTAAATGTCAAATTTGGCACTTGAACTTTACACAAAAATTTAATTTGATATCTAAACTTTGAAGTAATCAATTAAACACTCAATCAAACTTTTTGTGACTATTTTTACAACATCCCTAACATTGTTTACTTTGTTTGCTAACTTATAAGACAATTATATTATTCAATTTTTACTACTTCTCTTAAAATTATCTAGCTTCAATAACTTGTCTCTTCATGTTAGAAAACAGAACAAACAATATTAGCAAGATAACAAAATATCAACAAAAAGTTTGATTAGATATTGAATTGACTCCTTTAAAGTTTAGATACTAAATTGAATTTTTCAACCAAGTTAGGTACAAATTTGATATTTTCCAATATATAATACACATTTGCATGTCCTCTTAATCACATGTAGTGAACGTCAACATGAAATTGCAACATAGGTTATTGAAACAAGCAATAGCTATGTTTTTGTGACAAATGTGGCTCATTTTATTCGAGTGAAAATGTTACATTAATAATTAGAGAATATTTTTTTTTTGTCACAAATGAAATGATACTCATGTTAACATGATAATTCAATTATTTTTGAAGAAATATTAGAAAGAAAAACAATATTGAGATTATCAGAGCATAGGTTGATGTGACATTTTAAGAAGAATATCAAGTTCTTTAGCGAGTTGTCATATTTAGATGGACTCTACAAAAACATAGACTAATGCATGATATTTAGCTTCAATAAAGCTACAAGAAACTATAGGCTGTTTGAAAAGAAGCTAAGAAAGGAAGTTGCACCCTTAAAAAATTATGCAATCTATGCAAGTATCAAGACAACCTACCAATACTCTACACTACTATAAGTCTTCAGTCAAGCAGAGGATTGTAGTAAATTGGTAAGTCCATTGAGAATATGCACTGAATGTTGGTAAAGAACATGTTTTTCAACATGCAAGAAATTTACATTTGACAATGCATATAATAAATCAACCGATTAACTACTAATTTGATATGTAGCGGTCGAGTAGTCAGATATCAGAGGGAACCTATGATTTCACTAGAGATGCTTGGCCAGATGGGTTAGAAAGCCATGTCACGTTAACTTACCTCCAAAAAGAAAAAAGATGAATGATGTATTGTTTGAGGAGATCATGAGCATATTTTAACTAAGAGATAAAAAGTCCTTAAGGTGTATGTACAACCTATGTAGCTTCTTAATATAAAAGTTGCTAATAGTTAATCCAACAAGTGACTAATAGAACAATTCAAACACTTGGCCTAAAAGTTCTTAATTAGTATTAAGATGGTATTCACTACCTTTAACTCTATAAACCATTACTAATTCCCTCCCATGATGATGCAATAATTAGACCAAATTATCGATTAAAGAGTCAAGAAATAAGCCATGTTGTATTCAGAACCATAGCTTTTAAAAGTTGCAAGTATGCAATTCAATCAATTTAAAGAAGGACTAGTTAAGAGGATAAGAAAGCTATAAACAAGCACCAAGGAATCTAAGTCTAGACCAATCGAACTAGACTTCTATTATTAAAAAAATAATTATCAAAAGGACATAAGATTCACTCTAAACAAGTGTCATCTAACCAAGGCTTCAACAACTAACCAAATTATTCAAGTTTTAAGATGCACCATTTGGATGGTTGGATACCCACCTTTCAATTGAAAGTTTCAACAAAGTTGTTAGGTGTACCATCCAAACATGGATTAGATGGTAGCTCCATTTTCAGCTAACATTATAACATACTTGCTTATCTTTATTTTAAAATTTTTCTACTTATTGTTGTTTATGCCATTGAATTTGTAGAGGAATTGTTCAGGGTTTTAGAAACCTTTTCTCTTCATTGAAACCTTCAATTACTTTCTTAATGTATGAACTCTTTTATAAGTCTATTGATGATTTAATTTGTTTTCGCTTTGATCTATCAATTCCTATCAACTAATAAATTTTATGAACCTATTATTGGTTTCACTGTGCTCACTAAAATCCATTAATACACTTAAGCCCCTTTTAATGTTTACGTTAACTTATAAACAATGTTGTGATTCAAATTAATTCTGAACTTGGTATTGGTGTGTTACTCTAATGCTATTTTCCATCTTTCCTCTTCTATTATTCTCTATAAATACTTAAAAACCCCAAAATAAAAATAATCCTAGCTTTATGGAGTTTGTGCTTGCATACATCACATACTAAGCTTAAGCTTCTCACTTTAGGTTGTATCACAATTAATGATGTCAAAGTTTGTTGATTTTATATTCTTTGCTAAAGTAAGTTCCACCTTTTCTAGACCTTTCCATTTTTAGTTTAATCAAATTAATTAAAAATGTTGTTGATCATTGTCGTAGTTTGTACACATTGTTAGTTTTTTTGTTTTCTTAAAGTTAGTTGTTATTTCATACTAGTGGTATCATACTGATTGTGTGTGATAGTATTGAGTTAAAATAGCATATCTATTTTGATTTTACATTAGGATAGGTAAAGTGAACTAGGTCTTTGTTGTAAATTCTAAGAGTGAGATTATCGAATTAAGTAATGTAAGAAGATGTTGGATAAAAGTGTTAATGGAGGAAATGAAAGAAGGAGATAATAAGAGGAAAAGAACCACTTTTATCCATTTTCTTCAACTCATCATCCGAAAAAACATAAGCCTGGGTTGTAAGGATTTTTAAATTAATAACTTTGATGGGACTGAAAATTATTATGCCTTGAAACTAAGGTACGACCACTGCACATATATTCATACAAAGCACGAGCATGTAAGATTCAAAAACTAAGTGAAAACCACAAATAAGTTCAATTGATTACATTTCCATGATCTCTTAAGTATAAATTTGTCCCTACAACCCATTGATCATAAAGGTTATCCAAAACTTAACATATCAAAATCTTGAAAACATTAAAATTAAATTTTATTTTTCTTAAACTATGATTCCTAACTACAAACTTACATGTTCATTGGTCAAATTATCCCTAATCCTACTCCCATGCTTGAAATGTTCGAATCCCAAATATGTGAGCAATGAAACTTAGTATGAAGATGTCACAAACATACAAATACTACAGCGCACATAAGTCTAAACAAATATACTAATGCGGCATACCTAAGAATCAACAAACGAAACATATTTATTAAATCTTCCAAGTATCTTATTATTCATGTCATTTCATAAAACCAAGCCCATTATCTCATGAATATATAATAATGCATTTAAATATCTTAAGATCACATATATATACATTTACATATAAAACATAAATGAATCCAAAGATGCCAAGACCAAACAATAATGATGGATCTCAATATTGCAAGACTTCACAATAACAATGGAATCAAAGATCTCAAAGACCTCATAATCATGATTGATTCAAAGGTCTCAATATAACAATAGATCTAAAAGTCCCAATACATAATATAACGATAAACAAAATTTGAAGTCCATAGACAACAAACAAGTAGTAACTTGCATACCTAAATAACATGTGTTAGTCACATTTGAACATCAAAATTTGATTTCGTGGTTCTACTTTAGGTTTTCTTTATTAAGTTTTTCTTACTAAAAATCCATCTTAAGTGAAAAGGAGGTTTCAACAAGTTATCTAAGCGATCCAGAGTCGAACTTTTGGAGGATGGGTCAACTAGTTTAGGTAGTCAACCATGCAATCGATTGTCTTGGTAGCTAATCTCCGGTCCCTCCTCAACTTACTAAAATTGGCTTAATTTTAACCTTATGTCAATCCTACCTAACCCTAACCCTAGCTTGATGTTTTCCATTTCTTTTTGCATCAAAATCTTAATTTTAAGTCTATAATCAATCCTTAGGTTAGGCATTTATCCTAAAATTATGAAATTCTAATGCTTTTCTTTTTAATTAGATGTTTTGAATAACTTCATTAAAGTCTATTCACTACAAAAAAAATGGCGTTTAGAGGCAGAAATTCTATAACAAAAATTGGTAAAGATAGTTATATTTTTACGAATAAAATCGGCGACGATGGTTTCTGAGATAGATATTTACATTTAGAAATAGAATTTTTGTCTTTAAAACCCAGTTTTCTTCTAGTATCCATTTTCTAAAATTTTAAACCTTTTGCAGAAAACCTAATTTTGGGGAAGGTTAAGTATTAATCTAGATACCTACATTAGATGGATTTAGGGTTTGGTTTACCTTGAAGTTAACTAGTAAATTGCACTTGCTTCCTTCATGATTCCAAGTTCCTTGGCTTTTTTTTTTTTTATGATTTGCACCTTCAAATTGCTTACCTACAATGCTAAAAAACTATTTAAATTATCGAACTTGTTAATAAATTGTCTCTTACTTTACTTGTCTTTTCTTTTTATCTTTCCTTTCACTCGCACAACTTATAACAAAAAAGGCCTTGTGCCTCTTTCGATTTCCTATTTACTTATGATGAAAAAATGGATATAATGTGTTGAGAACTTGATTTTAAGGTTTATATTTAATAAACCAATTTTATGGGCCTATATGTGTGAACTAAATTAATTGTGTAATAAGGCTATCATAATATATAAAGTCCAATTTAAAGTTACCTAATAAAGTTATGGATTTTAAATGCATCATATATATGTTAAGTATGGAATAGTATGTGTAGAGACCGGATATATTGTTTCCTATTTTATGATGGGCAAAATAGGAAATAATAAATAGGGACATATATAAATACGGTCGTGGTCCCCAAGTGTATGCACCATATTACTCTTCTGACATCCCATCATCCGAAAGAATAGAGAGAGTCTAAGAAAATCTCCTAAACATAGCATATTGACTTAGAAAACCAAGCCATCCAAATCATAGGGGATTTTATGTGTCTTTCATATCGTATATTCAGGTACGCTTTCACAATTACTTTATATTTTGACATAACTGCATATGTTATTGAGTTTAGGATTTAAAAGTTCAATCCCAACAAGTGGTATCAGAGTGGTTGTAAAGACCCGGTCCTCAAATCCCGAGACTTAGAGTACCGAATCCCAACCACATATAACGTTTTCACATTATATGTAAGGTTGTCCTAAAACTAACAGTTTATGAAAATTGTTTGATCAAATTCACTAAAACTTTGTAAAGAAACTTTTAAATAAAACAAGATTGCTAACAAAAGCAATCTTACATACATTTATATTAAATAAACATCGTTTAGTGCCAATACATGACACTACAAAAATTACATGTTTTCTCAAAACATAGAATCCTAAAGGATCTTAAGTCATTACAAAAAGAAATTGGCTTAACTAACAAGCCTTCTATACATAGCTTGTCCTTAGCAAAAAAAATCTTCTAAAAGTCCCGGGTAATCGGATCCTATTCATCCCACTCGTCCAGAAATCTTTCGAAATCGGACCCATAGCCCAAGTCATCGTAATACTCGTCTCAATACCTGCAAAGCAGCAAAGTGAGCCAGAGGTCCAGTACACAATAACCAATGCAAAACAAGTCATCCAATTGATGTAATGCACCATAGAACAAGTGGTTATCTTTATTACATTTTGATTCACAAATCAACAAGAGGGTATTCAAACCCCTCACACTTCGGGAATCCAGGGATCCTGAGTAACAGCAGTTGCTCAGGGGTTGATATAAGCAGTCCGAATACTTATCTCCTATATCTATTTCATGAGATAATAGCTTCATCTAGGTTTAAAAGCCGTTGCCCGACTCTACTTAAACTCAGTCCATAACATGAGCCTAGTTCACAAGTTCCCATAAACTTTGAATTAAATCATGGTATTTCCCCTAAGTTTAAGCAAAACGTTACACAGATACTATTCCCCCTATCGGCTACCCACTTAACCAAAAGAATCGCTATTGCATCATAGCGTACCATTGCATCATGATAAAGTCATTGCATCATGACTTGGTTAAGCGCCTAGCTAACATGTCATTGCATCATGACAGGTTGCTGCTCCTCGACCAGATTAAACAGCGTAATAGACATCCAATTCATTCAATTATTAAGCCAAATCAATTTAGGTCAAATTAGAAATGACTGGTCCTAACAAACATCAAAAAGTTATTGCGTACCTGAACAGTTAGTATATAACTAGGATCTCTCGGTGATGAACTAAACCGAAGAATCCTTAACTGTAATGGAAATATCACAATAATCAATAAATCAACAAGTATAGATTTCATTATCACAATTATACACATTTTAAATCCATATATCATAAAAATCAAGGAAATCCAAATAATTGAATACAAGATCACAAATAAGCATCTAAACATCCTATTATATCTTAAATCTCCTAATAAAAACTCAATTGCTCAAATAACAAACTTCGGAAAATTTTAGAAAAAGTTTTTTAAATTTTAAAAGCACAGGGGATAGGCGGCAGCCAAACGGCGGCTTTGGGCCGGTGCTCAATTCTCTGAAAATCACACTGCCACGCTGGCAGTGTACAAGGTACGCCCCTGCCTTTGCATCCTACGCCGCAGCCTTGAGCCGGCGTAGAATCCAAAACCAAAATTTTCAAAAACGTCCAGAGAGGTCTAAGCCGTCCGCTTACCCAGATACCACCATTTGACACTTACGCCGGTGGCCTTGATTCCCAGCGGTCGGCGTACAATATGAACGAAAGAACGCCGCTGACTTTCTAGCGAAAGCCCACTTTCATCCTGCCTTAAAAATTCTGAATCCAACGCTGCCTCTAAGTCGGCGGCGTTGAATTCCCAGGTGCAGGCGTACGTTCTAAAAACAGGCTTAAACGAAAATTCAAATCCCCTGTTTTTCCACTTTGTAAAAATTATCTTAAACACTTCAAAATCTTTCTCAACTACACTTCCAACTTCAAATACTCACTCTTATCTATAATACTCAATCCTAGCAACTCAAAACAAGAATTCAACACAATTAAACACTTTAACTCCACATCAATCCAATCTAGATTTTTCCTACACAATTTCTCTTCACATCCTCCCAATCACTTCATATTACTTCAACCATGCATGCATAAACTCACACACTCATATAACACATTCATAACTCATTCCAAACATGAACAAACAATTTGATCAACATTAAACTCATTCCAATGAAAATTCATGTAATTACTTCAAGAAGGAAAACACAACAATCATAACTAAATCAATTCAAATAATTATATATATACCTTGTCTTGAGAAAAACTTTGATTTTTAAACTTGATATTGACCTTGACTTGAGCTTGGAATGAAATTGAAAGAGGAAGAAGAAAAGAAAGAAAGAAGAAGCAAAATTCGTATAAAATGTTAGAGCTGCAAAAAGAGAGTTCAATTAAGCTTAATTTATGCATAAAACATATTCCAAATTACCCCCTAAGGCATATGCAACTTTAATTTGCATTTGGGGTGTATTTGGGTCTCATTTGGAACCTCATTTGAGCATAAATGCTACTTAATTAAAGAAGACAATTCCATCACTAATCTTGTAAAACCAAAGTTGATTTTTTTATAAATCTAACTTAATTAACACTTTAATGCACAAAAAGCACAATTAATAATTTTACTACACACACATTAATACATATAAAACAAAGATATTAATTTCATTATATACATGCAAAAAAAATAATATATTAGAATACTAGCAATACAACCATGCTCATTCAATTCAACAATTTAGAATAATTAAATAAACATATGAAATTCAAATAGAAATGAAATCTAGGTCATTTCAGTGGTCATGTACGAGATTAGAGTCATAGGGTTATTGTTGTTGATTGATTGATTTGCTTATGTCTCTTTCCTAATCTTAAAAAAGATTAGGGTTTTCAATATTGATTTTCGTTTAGGTTCTTTTCCCTAATTCTTAGGGGTTAGGGTTTCAAGGAATGAATATAAAAAAGGAAGGTTATTATTTGGCCAGATGAAAGACATGTGATAATAAATATGTGGTATTTTCAGTTTCATGCATGCGATTTGTTGGCCAAAAGAAGACACATCGTTGGCAGAATTATTTATCAGTATTTATTATTGTTTTAGAGGGCACCATTTACAGTTGGCATTGATATTGTACTAGGTGTCTAAAATTAAAACAAATTAGGAATTCAAATTGTGACAAATTTATATCTGTTGGAAATTATTTCCTTTGAATAGATAGAAAAGGATGTATAGATGTAAGTCATGTGAATATTGATCGTCCCAAAGGAAGGTTAATGTTTGACCGACTTACATGTACATTTGCGGTCATAAATATGTGATGGTTATCCACTATTTCATGTGAATAATTAGTCGGTCCAGAAAAAGGCTTAAATCATTTAACAGAAATTTATTATCAATGTTTGATCACTGCACCAAGAGTACTATTTACAAGTTTTCATCTCTATCTAAAGATTGGATGTAAATATTGTGCTGGGCATCTTGTGATGGGTTTTGTCATTATTTGAATTATAAAGTATAGTTTCAGTACGAATGTGAACATAATTTAGTTTCTACTTGTTTTGTTCTCTGTTCAGTTATTAGTGTTACTTCAAATATTTTTGCCAACATCACTTAAATTGATAAAATTGGGACAAATAAGAATACCTTTAAGATATTGAGAAAAGGGTTGCTAAGAATGAAAAGATTGTATCTGGTGCATTCTTAGCAAAGTATGTCTCAATAAGTTATAAAGATAAGGATGTTGCAATAAAGACACCACGAAAGATACAATATAAGGAACCAGATCATGCTGATTGTTTTCTTTTGTGGCACTAAATGTTTATAAAGAGAGACATTGAGAACCGCTGCATACTTACTCAATAGAGTACCAACCAATGCAAATACCAAAACCTCATATGAACTTTAGATAGGTAAGATGTTCAATTTGAAACGTTTGCATGTTTAGAGGTGTCCAGCTGAGGTTAGGCCTTATAGGCCAAATGAAAGGAAACTGAACTTAAGGATTATTAGTTGTTACTTTATAGGGTACTTTGAAAGATCTAAGGGTTACAAGTTTTATGATCCTACTACTAAAGTATTGTTTGAGACAATTAATGCTAGGTTCTTTGAGGATGTTGAGTTTGCCAGAGAGGATAAGGCTAAGGAATTTCTCCTTGAAGAGGAACATGTTGATGTCGCTCTAGCTTCTATTGACAGTGTTCAGGATCAGGTTATAGTATTTAAAATTATTACAAAAGCATATTCAGGACAAAGTAACATAAATGGCTCTCCTATTCAAATTCAAGTAATTCTAGAATAACAAACTTCAAATCCTCAAGAAGCAGTGCCATTGAGAAGATCCACTAGAGAGAGAAGAAGTGCAATTCCAGATGATTATGTTGTATTTATCCAAGAACAGGAGGATGACATTGGAATGATGTAAGAAAATATGATCAACTTCCATCAAGCCATGGAAAATTCTTGATTCTCAAAAGTGGATGGATGCCATAAAGGAAGAGATGAAGTCTATGAAGGATAATGACGTTTTTAGGACCTTGTACCATTGCCTGAAGGTGTGAAACCCATTGGTTGCAAGTGAATATTTAAAACCAAAAAGGATTCGAAAGGCAATATAGAGAAGTATAAGACATGTCTTATAGCTAGGAGCTTCACTCAAAGGGAAGGCATTGACTATAAAAAGACTTTTCTCTCAATCAAGGATTTTGATAATCAAGATAATGAACAAAAATTAATGAAATAACGATTATTTTGAGTATGTTTTATCAGAAAGTTATCCAGAAAGTTTATTCAAGAGGATTCAAATATTTATGATAAGTCAGAAGCTTAGGCAGAAGGAACATCTATTATGAACAAAGGAAAAATGATAAGTCAGAAGCTTAGGCAGAAGGAACGTTAGTTATGACAAGTACACAGATGAAAGGCAGAAGGAATGTCAGAAGATACGATATGAAGAAAAACAAAATATTTGATATGATGAAGACCTAGCTCCAATGATTAAATATATTTGGGAAATATATCTAATCTGTTCCACAAAAGTTGGTTCATAATCCACAGGGTATTTTATTATTTTCTAATTAAAATAAGATGAGAAAGTTTAAGTAATTTGAAAATTAATTTGGGATAAGATTATGCAAGTAATGTTCGGATATTTTTTTTAATACATATACAAGATTTCAGGAGCTTGTCCGAAGTCAGAAATTCATGAAACAGAAAAATAAATATCCCAGGCGTGATACTTTGAACAGATTCAAGACGTGATCAACAAGAGGAATGTTTGAAATTGTTTGTTTGAGATATTCATGCAAGATTGTAGAGATTTGAAGTTATCTCACTCTCGAGGAAGCTTATCAGACGATTCAAAATTCAAATCCAGATGAGGATAGACTTGAAGAGATATTGTACTCGACATATCCGGAACAAATCTTCATTTTTGCGAGAAATCTGGAAAACAAGTTAATCTGGAACGCAGCAGATTGTTTTCAAGTGTTGAGAAGAACAAATATATACGAACAACTTAAATAAATAGAGGGCAGAACGTAGAACAAAAATAACAGAGAATTAAAAAGTATTCAAGAGCGAAATTACTGTCATTATTTTCATTGTTCTTCGTATTGTTCAAAAACCGTCGAGGACCTTTACTTTATTCTCCTCAGATTTTGATAAATTATTTTAGTGATTGTGAGTTGCAAGTAGGCTCAGTAGATTGGTTGTTGAGAGAATCAAGCTGAGTGAATTGTGAACTTCTTGTAACTATTCTTATTTATTGGATTAGTGGAACAATACCGGTGTGGATTACCGGTGACCCTGGCTTGGAGCTAGAAGAGAGGATTGACGCTCAAGGCGGAACCTCTATAATTCGTTTTGCATTTCTCTCTTACTCATCTCTCTTTAATTTGTGTAATTTTAATTTGTTTTATTGCATTTGATCGTCAGTCAGAAGGTTAATCAGAGAGTGTTGTTCTTATTGTTCTTGAGTCAGAGAGTTGGTCAGAAGGTTCCGAGAAGAAAGTTTTCAAACTATAGTTTAAATATTCGTGAGATTATTCATATAGGATAATTTTGGTTTATTATTTTAAAGAAGTTTTTCATCAAATTCATTTATTTTATAAAGATCAAAAGCCATTTTATTAGTATAACCAAGTGTGTGAAAATTTGGTCAAAATTTTTATTATAACCAATTCACCCCCCCTCTTGGTTATCATTTCGGGACCAACAATTGGTATCAGAGCGGTTCTCATCTATTTTTGAGTGATCTTTTCAAATGGCTGATAATAACATTGCTATCAATCGAGCTCCATATTTTGATGGAACAAATTATCTCTATTGGAAAATGCGTATGTCTACCTACATAAAGGCTAATGATTATGCATCTTGGCAGGTGATTTCCTTTGGAGACACACAAGTGGTTATGAATGATGATGGCAGTTTTACGGATGAACAATTGAAGCACATTGAGAAAAACAATAAGGCTAAGAATCTCTTACTCACTACTATAGCTCCTTCTGAATTCTATTTAATTTCTTCTTGTGAAAATGCAAAAGAAATTTGGGATACACTATCCAACACTTATGAAGGAACTAATACTATTAAGGAAACAAAGATTAATTCTTTGTTGCAACAATATGAGTTATTTAAGATCAAACCTGAAGAGAAAATAAGAGAAGCCTTTAATCGTTTTACTGCTATAACTAATGAACTGACTTCTCTTGGAAAGAAAATGGATGATTCTGATTTAGTCAGGAAGATGCTCAGAATATTGCCAAAGTCATGGGATGCTAAAAAGACAGCAATTGAAGAAGCCCAAGATCTGAACAAGTTAACTCTTAGTCAACTAAGGGAGAAACTATTAGCTTATGAATCACACATTAACACAACTGAAGAAGCCGAAGGAAGTTCAAGAGCAATAGCTTTCAAAGCAAGGAAAATCACAAATGATGAAACTGATTCCGATGATGACAACATGGAGGAAAACATTGGCATGCTTGCAAGAAGATTGAGCAAGTTCTTCAAAGGTAAGAAATATAATAATTTCAATAAAACTAACAAGTCAAGTGCAGGAAAGAATTACAAAGAAAAGGAAGAAAAGAAAGAAAAGAAGGAACTCGTGTGTTACGAATGCAAACAACCTGGTCACATTAAGTACGAATGTCCTGTGTTAAAAAAAAAATGAAGAAATTCAAGAAGAAAAGTCGTGCTATGATGGCGACATGGAGTGACCTTGATGAATCAGAAGGTGAATCAGAAGATACAAGTGACAATGAAGAAGAAGCAAATTTGTGTTTCATGGCTGCATCTGAGGTACATTCTGATTCCGATGAAGATATAAATGAAAATGATATTTATTCTGAAATGAAAAAGTTACTTAGAGCATTAAAAAGGCAGATGTAAAAATTACAAAATTAGAAGTAGAAAATAAAGCTCTTAAGAACGAAAAGGATGTTTTGCGTCAAACTAATAAACTTCTTATTGATGAAAATGATATTTTGAAAACTGATAATGAGAAGTTGTTTGTCAAAACTGATGGCATCAAGAAAGAAAATGAAGTTTTGAAAACCGAAATTAAGGAATTAAAAGGAAGGGTTGAAGATCTATCTCAATTGATAAAGAACACGTTCAACAAATTTAATGAAAGTGATAAGAAATTGAATATGTTAATTGGAAGTCAAAGACCACCTTTCATTAAACATGGATTAGGATATGAATCTGGAAATTCCTCAAATAATATGAAAAAGACGATTTTTGTGAAAGAAAACAAATCAACGAATAATCAAGTGGCTGTCCGTAACGAAAAAGCAAGAACAGTACCAGCAGAAGGAACATCAGAAGGTATGTTCAACCAAGCTATCCAAGCAGAAGGTACACCAGAAGGTACAGGTATGCTTATAATGATTATCCGACACATTATAATTATAAAAGAGGAAATCAAAGGTATCATCAACAACCATATGCATGTTCATTTTGTAATAAAGTAGGTCATATTGAAAAATATTGTTTCTATAAAAGAAACAAGCTCAGTTCATATCAAGTTAAGAAGCAAGATAAAACGAGCTTGACTTATCAAGGACCCAAGTTTGTTTGGGTTCCTAAGAAGGTTTAATCGCCTTTACTTTTGATTGCAGGAACAAGGAGCAAAAATAAAAGGAACATGGTACTTGGACAGTGGATGTTCAGGTCATATGACAGGAGATCCTTCCTTGTTCACTAGCATAGTTTGGAAAGAAAAAGGGTATGTAAGATTTGGTGATGATAGCCGTGGTAAAATCGTTGGAACAGGTACAATTGGTTATCCCCCATACATGATTGAAAATGTTTCATTAGTTAAAGGATTAAAACACAATCTATTAAGTATAAGTCAACTATGTGACAAAGGATATCAAATGAATTTTGAGAAAAACAAATGTTTTGCATATAATTCTGATGGAATAAAAATATTTGAAGGATATAGAAAAAGAAATGTATACTTAATTACTCCATCTGATATGAATGTTGAATGTTGCTTTTTGTCTATGACTGATAGCATTTATGTATGGCACAAAAAATTAGGACATGTAAATTTCAATCATTTGGAAAAATTATCTAAAAAGGATATTGTTGTTGGATTACCTAAAATCAATATAAGGCATGATGTTAAATGTTCAACTTGTTTAAAGAACAAAATGGTTTCAATGTCACACAAAAGTATAAATATGATGACAACTAAAAGACCACTTGAACTTTTACATCTTGACTTATTTGGACCTACTAGAACATTGAGTCTAGGAGGAAGCAAATTTGGTCTTGTATAGTGGATGATTTTTCAAGATATACATGGGTATTCTTTTTAAAGTATAAATCAGAAACTTTTGAGACTTTTCAAAGATTTGCTAAACAAATACAAAATGAAAAAGGTTTTTCTATTATTTCTTTAAGAACTGATCATGGTACAGAATTTGATAATGCATCATTTATATCATTTTGTGAAGAACATGGAATACAACATAATTTTTCTGCTCCATATACACCTCAACAAAATGGGTAGTTGAAAGAAAGAATAGAACTATTCAAGAAATGACACGTTCTATGTTAAATGAAAGTAATATAGCTAAACATTTTTGGGCTGAAGCAGTAGCAACTGCATGCTATATTATGAATAGAGTATATATTAGATCTCATACTACAAAAACATCTTATGAATTATTTCGTGGTAGAAAACCATCCGTTTCATATTTTCATGTGTTTGGTTGTACTTGTTATGTGAAAAAGAATTTACATAACCTTGGAAAATTTGATGAAAGATCAGATGAAGCAATTTTTCTTGGATATTCACAACATAGTAAAGCATATCGTGTGTTTAACAAAACAACAAAAATAGTTGAAGAATCTATAAATGTGAGATTTATTGACGTAAAAGATGATGTTGATGATGATGATTATTAGTATTAAAACTAATGATGTAAATGAGAAGAAGGTTGATACAGCTGATATACATGAGTCTGCAAATCAACAAAAATCTGCTAAGACAGAAAGTAAGACAAAAAGTCAGACCGACAGTCAGACAGAAGGTAGGACAGAAGGTAAGACAGAAGGTAAGACAGAAGGTAAGCAAAAATTAAACAATACTCCTGAAAGTTCAAAGGGTTGGAGATATAAATCTTCACATCCATCAAGTTTAATTATTGGTATATTGATTGTGGAACTAGAACTAGATCTGAATTACAAGAACTTGAAAATCATTTTGCTTTGATATCTGAAATAGAACCAAGTAACATAGATGAAGCATTGAATGATGAAAATTGGATAAATGCTATGCATGAGGAATTAAATCAATTTCAAAGAAATAATGTTTGGAATTTAGTCCCTAGGCCTGAAGATAAATCAATTATAGGAACTAAATGGGTATATAAAAATAAATTAGATGAAAATGGTAAAATTGTTAGAAATAAAGCAAGACTTGTAGCTAAAGGATATTCTCAAGAAGAAGGAATAGACTATGATGAAACTTTTGCACCAGTAGCTAGATTAGAAGCAATAAGATTATTACTTGCTTATGCTTGTTATAAAGATTTCAAATTATATCAAATGGATGTAAAGAGTGCATTTTTGAATGGCTATATTAAAGAAGAAGTATATGTTGAACAACCACCCGGATTTGAAGATCATCTTAAACCTGATCATGTTTTCAAGTTAAGGAAAGCTTTGTATGGTTTAAAACAAGCACCAAGAGCATGGTATGAGAGACTTAGTGAATATCTCATAACTAGTGGATATCAAAGAGGTGCTATTGACACAACTTTATTTTTGAAATATTACAATGATGATATAATTGTTGTGCAAATATATGTTGATGACATAATTTTTGGATCTACTAATGAAAAGTATTGTCAAGAATTTGCAAAGCTTATGCAGGCTGAATTTGAGATGTCCATGATGGGAGAATTAAATTTCTTTTTGGGATTACAAATCAAACAAACAAAGGATGGAATCTTCATTCATCAAGAGAAATATACCAAACAAATTCTGAAAAAGTTTGGATTTGAGAACTCAAAAGAAGCTGCTACACCAATGAGTTCATCTATAAGGTTAGATGCTGATTCTAAAGGTAAGAAAATTAATGAAAAACTTTATAGAAGCTTAATTGGTTCTTTGTTGTATTTGACTGCATCTAGGCCAGATATATTGTTCTCTGTGTGTATCTGTGCAAGATTTCAAAGTAGTCCTACTGAAACTCATTTAAAAGCTGTGAAAAGAATTTTTAAGTATATTGCAGGTACTGCAAAATTAGGAATTTGGTATCCTAAAAATGAAAATTTTGAATTAATAGGATATTCAGATGCTGATTATGCAGGATGTAAGGTTGATAGAAAAAGCACTTCTGGAACTTGTCAATTTTTAGGAAATAAATTAATTTCTTGGTCTTCCAAGAAACAAAATTCAGTTGCTTTATCTACAGCAGAAGCTGAATATGTCTCAATAGGAAATTGCTGTGCACAAATTCTTTGGATAAAACAACAACTACAAGATTTTGGTTTGCATTATAAAAATATTTCAATAAAGTGTGATAATACAAGTGCAATCAACTTAACAAAAAATCCTGTGCATCATTCTAGATCTAAGCATATAGAAATTAGACATCATTTTATTAGAGATCATGTACAAAATGGTAACATATGTATTGAGTTTGTCTCAACTGAAAATCAATATGCTGATATTTTTACAAAACCGTTGGATAAAATCAATTTGAATTTCTCAGAAATGAGGTTGGAATGTGTTTTCCTTTTTAAATTATTTTACAAAATATGATAATGTTACAAACGTTTTTTTTAATTAAAAAAAAAAAGGGAAATAATTTCATGATGGGCGGCATTTTTTAGCCTCTTCGTATCCCACCTACACCTTCTTTTCCCTCTCAAAAACAACTATCTTTCTCTCCTCTGACATTCTCAACTCTCTCAAATCGAAACCCTAAACAATGGCAAGAAAATCCTCACGTCTCCTCTCGAAAGGTTTCAAATCCAAGAAAATTACAGAGGAAATAAACATTGAAGAAACTCAGTCCATCTCAGAAAATCATGTAGAAACCACAACTAAAGATGGAACTCTACGGGAATCTCGTTCAAAGGAAAGAAACGATGAATCACAAACTGAGAAGCAAACAACTGTGGATCCTCAACAGGCTGAGGAACGACAATCTGAAGGCCCCATGCTTGAGTCAGAAGATGACTCAGAGCATACCGTCTCAAGAAGAACGAGTGCAAACCCCAGCCAAAAGAAAAAGGGGAAAGAAATCCTTGATTTCTTCTTCACGGTTGTCGAAAAAGGTAAGAGAATGTTCTTACATCGATTTCAAATTCTTTTCGAACAATGGCATTGGAATCATTGGCTGAATAGGATTGGATGCAAGAACATATGTCATGTTCTTGACGTAGTTGATGAAAGGGTCATAAAGGAATTTTATGAAAACTTGTCTCAGTTAGAGGATTTGTCTTTAAAATCTAGAGCGGGAGGCAAAGTTATTAAGATCACAAGGAAAGATCTTCTACACTGCTTTGAGATGAAGGACATGCAAGATGATAGAAAAATATTGACACTGTCTAGGAATGCAATATTTCAAGAATTGAATGATGGGGTTGGTAGTTTTAAAGAGAAGGATATCTTTTCAACTGATTTTGAATTACTTATTCGGTTGTTACATAAAGCTGTTGTAGATTGTATTTTGCCAAAGAATGGTAGTACAACAACCATTTCAATCGAGGAAGCTATGATTGTTTTGGCAATGAAAAAGAACTTAGAAATAGATATACCCACCATGATTTTGAAACACATATGGAGAACACGAAGAAACAAACCCTATGGAAATGTTTTAATGAAATTTTTTAAATACAAGAATGTTACCTTGTCCCCAAATGTTACACCTACAGTCGGTTTAAAGAAATTTGGAGAAACAAATTTGAAGAAAATGGGGATTCTTGTATCTCAAAAACTGTGGTTTTCCAAAGATGGTGCTTGGTATAGACATTCTAAGTTTAGTAAATTTCGATTTGATTGGGAAAAGATAAAATCCTTGGCTGAAGGTGAACTGCTTCTAGATTCAGAGAATGGGACAGAAAGTGAGGCAGAGGATATTGCAGAAGATAGAGAGAAGAATTTATCTTCTAAAAATACTGGAAAAGAGAAGATGAAAAGCAAGAAAAAGAAATCATATCGTGTTCGCACTGGTGGAAAGTTTGAGATTAGGGAAGGTGATACTAGGATTGATGAAAGTAAGTCAGAGAGTGACTCAGAGGATGTTGTTCCTCCACCTCCAGGAGAGACTTCACGATCAGGCCTCCAATCTGCTTTATTAGGTCTCATTGATAAGAAAATCAATGATTTGAAGAACAATTTAACAAAATCTATTCTTCAAACTATTGATTTGCAGCAAAAAGACGAGTCCCAGCATCTTGACCCACAACAGGACTCACATCCAGAGGTCGTCATGGATGATCTACCTCCTGAGAACTTTGATCCAGCTGTTCCTCTCACTACCAGTGACCCACAACTGTCTTCTCAAATTCCACCCTCTGAAGCTTTGAATCCACAACCAGAAGAAAACGTGCAGGCTCCAAGTGATGAAGGGATCCAAGCTGTTACTGTTGAACATATTGAACCAATTCCCTCTGCAGATTTGGCAGCTCTTCATAAGGTTGCTGAGGATATTCTCACTTTAAACAAAACTCAAAAACCTGATCAACCCACTCAATCTCAACCTCAATCATCTGTTCCTCCTCCAAAGACTTTTCCTCAAAGGAAAAAACAACCAGCCCGCAAGACAGTAATAACTAGGCAATCAAAGAAAAAATGATTTACATTTTTTTTGTTTTCAGAACTCCTTGAATATGTCTGTATTTTGATATTTCAGACTCTGCACATTTTATTTTTCAAACGCATGAATGTTTACTTTTGGCATATTCTTAGGGGGCGCATTTATTTTCTTAATGCTGGTTTCTTTGATGCTAACAAAAAGGGGGAGACAAATTAACAAAATCACTAGATATGGATAATTCTTTTGGATAATTTCAATTTTGTAGAATATAAAATTGATCTTTGGATGAAATGAGAATGCGTTAAAAATTTCTGGATAAATATATATGTGTAATTTTTATTTATTTTGTTTATATATGGGTTTTGTTATCATCAAAAAGGGGGAGAATGTTGGTTTCTCTCAATCAAGGATTTTATGATAACAAAAATTAATGAAATAACGATTATTTTGAGTATGTTTTATCAGAAAGTTATCCAGAAAGTTTATTCAAGAGATTCAAATATTATGATAAGTCAGAAGCTTAGGCAGAAGGAACATCTTTATGAACAAAGGAAAAATGATAAGTCAGAAGCTTAGGCAGAAGGAACGTTAGTTATGAACAAGTACACAGATGAAAGGCAGAAGGAATGTCAGAAGATACGATATGAAGAAAAACAAAATATTTGATATGATGAAGACCTAGCTCCAATGATTAAATATATTTGGGAAATATATCTAATCTGTTCCACAAAAGTTGGTTCATAATCCACAGGGTATTTTATTATTTTCTAATTAAAATAAGATGAGAAAGTTTAAGTAATTTGAAAATTAATTTGGGATAAGATTATGCAAGTAATGTTCGGATATTTTTTTTAATACATATACAAGATTTCAGGAGCTTGTCCGAAGTCAGAAATTCATGAAACAGAAAAATAAATATCCCAGGCGTGATACTTTGAACAGATTCAAGACGTGATCAACAAGAGGAATGTTTGAAATTGTTTGTTTGAGATATTCATGCAAGATTGTAGAGATTTGAAGTTATCTCACTCTCGAGGAAGCTTATCAGACGATTCAAAATTCAAATCCAGATGAGGATAGACTTGAAGAGATATTGTACTCGACATATCCGAAACAAATCTTCATTTTTGCGAGAAATCTGGAAAACAAGTTAATCTGGAACGCAGCAGATTGTTTTCAAGTGTTGAGAAGAACAAATATATACGAACAACTTAAATAAATAGAGGGCAGAACCTAGAATAAAAAATAACGAGAATTAAAAAGTATTCAAGAGCGAAATTACTGTCATTATTTTCATTGTTCCTACGTATTGTTCAAAAACCGTCGAGGACCTTTACTTTATTCTCCTCAGATTTTGATAAATTATTTTAGTGATTGTGAGTTGCAAGTAAGCTCAGTAGATTGGTTGTTGAGAGAATCAAGCTGAGTGGATTGTGAACTTCTTGTAACTATTCTTATTTATTGGATTAGTGGAACAATACCGGTGTGGATTACCGGTGACCCTGGCTTTGAGCTAGAAGAGAAGATTGACGCTCAAGGCGGAACCTCTATAATTCGTTTTGCATTTCTCTCTTACTCATCTCTCTTTAATTTGTGTAATTTTAATTTGTTTTATTGCATTTGATCGTCAGTCAGAAGGTTAATCAGAGAGTGTTGTTCTTATTGTTCTTGAGTCAGAGAGTTGGTCAGAAGGTTCCGAGAAGAAAGTTTTCAAACTATAGTTTAAATATTCGTGAGATTATTCATATAGGATAATTTTGGTTTATTATTTTTAAAGAAGTTTTTCATCAAATTCATTTATTTTATAAAGATCAAAAGCCATTTTATTAGTATAACCAAGTGTGTGAAAATTTGGTCAAAATTTTTATTATAACCAATTCACCCCCCCTCTTGGTTATCATTTCGGGACCAACAGATTATAATGATACTTGTAGTGCATTTTGATCTTGAGTTACATTAAATGGATATAAAGATAGTGTTTCTCAATGGTGAATTGATGAAACGATTTATATAGTGTAGCTAGAAAACTTTGAATAAAGAATTTAAGAAAATGACTTGCAACTTAAAGAAATCCATCTATAGGCTTAAGTAAATTTCTCAACAATGGTATCACAAATTTCATCAAATCATTGTCTCATATGGTTATGAGATGAACGATGTAGATAATTGTGTATACCACAATTTTAGTGGGAGCATGTTTATTTTTCTAATATTATATGTGGATGACATATTGCTTGCCACCAATAATATAAGCCTATTATGTGAAACCAAAAGATTTCTATCACAAAAGTTTGAAATGAAAGATCTTGGTGAAGCTTCTTTTGTATTAGGAATTCAATACATCGTGATTGTTCACGAGGTATTCTTGGATTGTTACAAAAGAGCTATATTAAGAGAGTGCTCAAAAGGTTTAGCATGCAAGATGTAAACTAGGAGATACCCTTCTTGCTAAAGGTAACAAACTCGGTTTAAGTCAATGTCCCAAGAATGATCTTGATTGTAAAGAGAGCCTTATATATGCTCAAGTATGTATGTGTTTGGATATTGCATACATTGTTGGAATTTTGGGTAGATATTTGAGTAATCCTGGGGTGGATCATTAGAAAGAAGCCAAGAGATTCATGCAGCGTTTACAGAGAAGAAAGGATTATATACATACATATAGGAAATCAGATCAATTGGAGATCATTGGGTATTTTGATTCTGATTTCACTGGATGCCAAGATAGCTTAAGATCCACATCAGGATATACTTATCTGCTTGCTAGAGGAGCAGTTTCTTGGAAAAGTGCTAAGTAAACACTTATGGCTTCTTCTACCATGGTGACAGAATTTATATCTTGTTATGAGGCATTCAATCATGAGATATGATTGCAAAATCTTGTCATCGAGCTGTGCATTATAAGTAATTTTGAAATACCACTGAAGATAATTTGTGACAATAAATTGGCAGTGTTGTATTCTAACAACAACAGAGGCTCAGCGAAATCAAAATATATTGACATTAAGTTCCTAGTTGTGAAGGAAAGAGTTCAAAATTAATAGATATCTATAGAGCACATAAGAATAAACTCCATGATTGCGGATCCGCTTACTAAAGATTTACCACCCAAGGTCTTTCATGAGCATATTGCTCATATGGGTACTGTGTATTTTCAAGATATTTAGTTTCAGTAAGAGTTTGTGTTATGTACTATTGCTCATTATTATAGATATATTGAATTGTCTGTAGACTATGATACGGTTATGGTTACCAATTTTAGTTATAAACTAATAAAGTTAATTCTTGTTATAATGTTACTTGTTCAAATTTGATATCTGAACTCATACAGTATAAAGTATAACACTGGACTAGTTGGAAATAGACATGTTAGATTATGTCACATGTAATTTCTGTGCTACACATCCATACTTGATCCATGTCATTTAATTATATTAATATATGTGATCATTGAAGGATTAGTTACATATATGTGACGAAGTCCGCTTTAGTCCTATATTGATATCATTGATGGACAGGATTATTTCAAGATGCATTTGGCAATAATAAAAAAATCTTGAGTACTCACATGGTTTATACACAATTATAAGACTACACACATATAGCCCAAGTAGGAGATTGTAAGGTTTATTTTTAATAAACCAATTTTGTGGGCTTATATGTGTGAACTAAATTAATTGTGTAATAAGCTATCATAATATATAAAGTCCGATTTAAACTGATCTAATAAAGCTATGGACTTTAAATGCATCATATATATATTAAGTATGAATATTATGTGTAGAGACAGGATATATTGTTTTCTATTTTATGATGGGCAAAATAGGAAATAATATATAAGGACATACATAAATATATGATTGTGGTCCCTAAGTCATATATACCATATTACTCTTCTGACATTCCATCATCAGAGAGAATAGAGAGAATCTAAGGAAACCTCCTAAAGGTAGCATATTGACTTGGAAGATCAAGCCATCTAAATCATAGGGATTTTGTACGTTTTTCATATCGTATATTTAGGTATGCTTCCACAATTACTTTTATATGTTTGTGTTCTAATCTTACAGATGTTATTGAGTTTAGGATTTAAAGGTTTAATCCCAACGGACTTACCTTGTCAAAGTTCTATTCTTGGAGTCAAGCCAAAGGAACATGGTACTATATGGTGGGAGGGAGAGAGAAGGTATCTCGGATTTATGGGAGGGACAAAAAGAGGGGACAGAAAGAGGAGCTGAGAGTTATATGTTTCTAGAATGTGACAAGTTGAAATTATAGATAGATAAGGATTCGACGTAGTTTTAGGAGCTATTTTAAGTATTTTGATTGTGATAATATTTTACGGATAAATTTATGGTGTTTATATATATATATATAATTATATATATACTATAAAGCCAAATTCGGTGTAGTATAGGGTTTCAACTAGCTTTGAGAAAACATATCATACTTCAAAAAATTTTCAAAGAGAAACATGTTGTATAATTGATTGTGATGGATAAGTAATGTGTTATAATTCTTACTTTTCAAAGATTTAGAAATATAGAAGGGTTTGGGACACTTTGAATAATATGAATGGTCAATGATCTTACAGTCTAATGGTATTATTCCGATCGTTTAAGTGAAATAAGTTAGATTCGAATCCATCTCTCCATTTTAATTATTAAAAAAAAAAAAAAAGTGCTGTGAACGCGGAGTGCAGTGGGAGATAAACTATATTGATTGCCTCGTGGTCCCTGCCGTAGTGTGCCATTGCAGTGGTGCATGATCATGAATTACCCTTCTTTGCCTGTATATTGCGCCAGGACACACCATCAAAATTCAATAGGAAAATCAGAGAATAATCATTGTCTATCATCATATTGGAAGAAAACTAAGCCATAACGTGACTGGATACTGCAAATTTTGTAGTTAATAACTTACATACATGGCAATATGCATATAGATCAATCCATGAAAAAAAAAAAGGGAGGGCTGGGGGGATTTGGTCTGGCCAGCAAGATGCAATAGTACTGGCGCTGGATCGAATTTTGAGCACTTAAAGTTTTAGCTGTCTGATTCTATCACGTGTATGTGGATCTGTAGGCAAAAAGGAAGACCCTAGTGAGTGTTGCTTCATTTCTAATAATATTAAAGAGTAGAACTTCAAACTGTAGCTTATGATGATTGGGAGTGAAATGTGAGAGTTGCCTTCAAACAGAAGCAGAACCAAAATGTACTGGAAATTGTTTAGTAATTTGGAAAAAAAAATAAAAAAAAAAATAAGCAGTACTCAAACTATCTATCTTTGGCAAGACTGCTACTATATTCCATATAGCAAACTCCCAATAATAGAGGGTCTACTTGCCTTTTACTTGTTAAATTTGGATGCTTGTGACGTGGAAAATATATATATATATATTGTTTATTATAATTAACACTTTAGAGTTATTTATAATTATAATTATATTCAGACTTCTCAACTACTAATTGCTTTTAATGCACTAGCCTATGGAGAGAAGTGCCAAGCACTCATCATTGAAAATGGAAGGAGAAAAAAAAAGGTAAGTGATCTAGGACCATCTATTTTTTACAATACCCTACATTAAGTATGTGCCAAATAAGATTACGAGACCATAGAAGTTCTACGTGCGTCTACTTTTTTATATAACATTATCTAAGTAGATTGTATTATCAAAAATAAATATGTTAAGGGCCTACTTATCCTTTACTCTGAAAAATATTATGGCAAAGCATGATTCCCATATTAAAAAAGTAAGAAAAATTAGCAATTTGATAGTTACTAATTTATTTAATTACAGTACTATATTAAAACCATCTAAAATATCCATTTGTCCTAAAAAAAATTCCTTTATCTTTTGTGAATATGATCTAATAATAATAACAATAGCTTTTTTTTTTTTTTTACTGTTTTGCCAGTTATTATCTAACAAATATGAAGTGGGAAATTCGAGGTTAGTCCGTCGTATTAATACATATAACCTTGAAAATTTAACATTATAAGAAATTAAATTATAATTTATTAGGAGGTAATCACTCATACATTAAAAAGCTAGAGCCTGGACATCAGTGATGTGCTTTTAATGTTTGAGATTGGAAATTTGTAGTGAATCCATTAAAGGAGGACATGGACACAACACGACACAAGAACTGAGAAGGTAAGGATTATGGGAATTTGGATTGACATAGAACGAACTACCAGAGGAATACAAGAGACAAAACACAGATAAAAACAAAAAACTGAAAGAGAAATAAAGCCGATTAAAGCCTAAAGGAATGCAGTGCGTGGAATAAAGGCTGCAGCCAAAATAGCGAATAAAGCAACTGGGATACAACTTGATCAAAAAAGGCTGGGATAACAAGGGAGAATAATTGAATTCTTCCTTACTTATTAAGTTGAATATCCAAAAATACCTTTTTTTAGAAATTTCATCGCGTATCCACATTTTTTTTTTTAATTTTCCTCTCAAAATTACTACATAAAATTGCATATAAATGGTCTCATTTATTTAAAAACTAAATAAATAAATCAACCAAATATGTTTATAAACTTTGAGAATTATCCTGGAACTTTTCGACTCAATAAATTGCATATATTATGTAAATCATAAATGAATTTAATAGAATTAAGATAATGGACTAAGTTATTAGTAGATTAAAAAATTTGGAATATTATAAGATGTGTCGCGTATTTCTATAAGTGATCTATCCAATTTATAATTTTGTCAAGTTTGCAAGCATTTTTGGTTCATTCTTGCATTAGAAAAATATAAAATATTTAATCAAATTATACCCATTAAATTACGCATGAATCTATATATTACTTTTTCTTTTAATTTTTTTATTCTTTATTTATTTGTAAGTATCACCTGCATGTGTTTTCTATATAATCGCAATTTTATTCATTGCGTATTGCAATAAAATAATATATATTGATATATAACCAACACTAAATGTTTGTTAGAAAATTCTATTATATATATTTTGCTTATAGCTCATTCACCAATTAATATTTTTTTCTTTTAATGTTTTTATTCTTTTTCCTCTCTACATTACACTGGCACATAGTCATCTGCCATCCTGATAGTGCAAGCAAAGCAAAGCAAAGCAAACAAACCAAACTCCTCCTCTTTCTCTTTCTTCCACTCCCACTCTATCTATTTTCCTTTTCTTTTTTTTTTTTTTGGTGTCCCCCTCTTCTCACAACTTTATTTTCATCCCTAAAACTCATTCTTATTCCTCCTTGGTATGCAAAAATCCAGCTTTTTCTCCCTCTTCTTAAAGGTACCAACCACCTATTATAAGTTCATAACCTCATACTTAGCACTACATAACTAGCAAAAAAAAAAAAAACACAATCTCCTTCTCCCTCTCATCATCCTCCTCACCCGTTTTTCCTTCTCTCTAATTCTTTGTCTTTATTATCTCTTCTTCTTAGCCCTATTAACTTCTTTCTAACTCTTCTTCAACCTAGTGAGATCCATTTGATCTCTTCCTAATCCTAATGACTACATTTGATTGTTTTGTATTAAATTTACATAGAAATGTAATCTGGGTTTGAGTGATTAATTTACATTTGGATGTCCTTTTGAAGTCTTAAGTGTGTTGATCCCCTAAGTCTAGCATAGCAAAAGTGTTGTCGTGGTCTATGGTCTAGGCATGTTGTGGTGCAAAACATGTATAAGTGGGGCAATTAATTATTATTTTTCTAAAAGGAGACAGCACACACAACACTCCTAGGTTTTCTTTTTGTTTTCGTAAAAAGAAGGGAAATAGAGTAACCACTTTTTAATACTAATCATTGACTCCTCCTTCTAATCTCCTCTTGTCTCCCTTCTTCTTCTCTTTTTGTCTTTCAAAATTCAACACTTAATATAGCATAATAACCTAATTTATCCGACCTTACCCATCAATTAGGCCCTTGTTAGTGTCTGTGAGAAAGGAGATGGAGCTCTCAAGTGAAGAAGGTGGAGATATCCCACTTCCAATAAACAGTAGTTATGGGCATGTTATCCATCATAATCATCACCATCATGCTGATGCATCATCACATCCACATCCACATCCACATCCACACAACCCCAACATCATCATCCCTTCCTCAGCACCACCACCACAAGCACCAACCTTGCAAATCCCCCCAAACAACAATGGACCCATAACATTATTAGATGAACATAATCATAACAACCACCATCATCATCATGGGGTAGCCTCCTCTGGCTCCTCCTACAAGAAGATACAGCAGCAGCAGCGACGGCAAGTGAAGTACAAAGAGTGTCTAAAGAACCATGCAGCTGCCATGGGAGGGACTGCCATGGATGGTTGTGGTGAGTTCATGCCAAGTGGAGAAGAAGGAACCATGGAAGCACTCACTTGCTCCGCATGCAACTGCCACAGAAACTTCCACAGGAAAGAAATTGAAGGTGATCCAAATACGATTCTGATTACTGGTAATAACAACAACACTGATCCTCACTGGTATCATCACAGTACTAACTCTAGACCTGTTGGAAGAAAACTCCTTTTGGGTCATCACAAGAATGCATTGCCCCCCCATGAAGCACTAGTTTACCCCACAACAACCCTCATGCCAGCATCACGGGCAGCTCAACCACACCACCACCACCCCCAGATGATAATACCCTACAGCATGGGACTGGGGACGTCCATCCCTTCAGAGTCGGACGAGATTCAAGACCCTGATGGAGGCAGCGGTAGCGGGGTGATGATGGTAAGACCGACCACAGGGCAGTTGGTTAAGAAAAGGTTTAGGACAAAGTTCACACCTGAGCAGAAGGAGAAGCTGTTGGATTTTGCTGAAAAAGTGGGATGGAAGATTCAGAAGCAGGAGGAATCAGTGGTGCAACGTTTCTGTCAAGAGATTGGGGTGAAGAGAAGAGTACTTAAGGTGTGGATGCATAATAACAAGCACAATCTTGCCAAGAAAAACCCTACATCCACTGCTTAGGGCCGGAATGAGGACAAAACACACCATCATCATAAATAGTTAATATACCCTTCCATTTTGCTAATTAAAATATGAATGCAGCTGATCCTTGGTACTAGATATCATTATTATTATCATTATAATCACTAAACATGCTGTGTCGTTTTATTATTTGGTACCTTTTTAACTACATTGTTACTGTTGCTGTTACCATCTGATCAGTGACTTTTGTCGGGTAGCTCTTCCCTCTCTCATTGTTTGTGTTTGTGTCGGGTGGGGTTAATTTCTTGGACTTCACCCCATTAATACTGGCTGTTGTTGCTCGTAGTCGCATAAACTACAATTATTTTTGTGTGGGTATGTTGGTAGGGTGACGTGCATTGCATTAGTCTATTCGAGAATCGAGAGGATAGTCGCAATAATAAGTGGACATCGCCCTTATTAGTTTTTTTTTTTTTTTTCCCCTAAGTGATTACAAGAAAAGGGGATTCGAACATGATATTTTATTTAATCGAAAGATCAAGATTAATACTATAAGATTATTAGAAACATTCTCGTGGTTGCATCTTATTTTATTTGTATTGATGATTAATAAAAATAATTTTTTTTCTCCCCTTTTATTGTTGTTTATCCTTTTTTTTTTTTAATTTTCCTTTCGTTTATATCCCGCATATCTCAACATTTAATTTGTGTGACATAGCAAACCGTTCTATACTTCATTAATTAAATATAACATAGACATTCGAATACATCGGAATAATTAGTGCAGCAACTTAGGGTTTCCAAGATAAGTTCTATGCCTTAGGCTTGTCTCGACGAAATAAATAGATTCATCAACATGATATAGGCACTAATTCTATAAGAAAATTGATTGATTCTATTCTTTTGCTTGTATCAATTCTATTGCGGTTAGTTTGCATAATAAGGTAATAAGATACAAATAGAATTATGATTTTTTGAAAATAGGGTAAAGAAATAATTATTATTTTTTATGATTCCTTTAAAGTCATGGATAGATCCAGAATTGTGCTAGAAAAACTAAAAAATATTTATTTCCTCATTTTCAGTAATAACGATCTCATAGAATTATTATTTCATCTGACACTAAAATACGTCTATAGTAAACGAATAACCACTATATATATATATATATATATATATATATGAATTTAATCAAACGTGCTATTAGAATATCAAATTTAACATTTGCATACCTATAAATACATCTTTTATGACAAATTTGTTACTATATATTAATTTCAAGATGAAATCTATTGTGATGTATAAAGCAAACCGATTATAAGTAAATTATTTGTGTTGGTAAAAGATGGAGATTTAAATTGTGAGTCCTTGAATTTGTCTTATAAGTGGAAGGTTTAAAAGGGATATAATATGAGAAGTTATCTCTTGGTGAATAATGATAGTTATAAAGAGTAAATTATATAAAGAAACAGTGACTTTCAAGATATTGATTTTTCCTATACTTATGATTGGTGTTTTACAATTTCTGATCTTGTGCAAATACAGCAGCATTCCCCTTTCATATTCTTCAAGGTTGGTGATTATTGGCTAGTGGCTTCTAAAAGAAGCCATAACAACGTACATTGTAATGGGTATGATGTTTTATGACATTCTATTATCTTCCCCACTAACTAAAGTTGTTATGATTTTCTAAAAAGAATTCCTATAAAGCATATTAATATTTAATGCTTCTGATTGGTGCATTATTGAGTGACTCTAAATATGACCCATAATATATTGAACTTTTGACGTGATAATTTCTTGGTAAAAACATTTGTCGTTTGACCTTCTTATGTTTCTTTGATGAATGTAGAAATACTTCGACTGTAAGATTAAATACATAGCCCGATGTGCTCTTCACATCATTTGTTTGTAGGTAGATTCAATCTAAACACCATCTATATATTCAATCAATTTAGAGTTACTCATAGGACGATATGATAAAATGTAGTCTTTCATAACAAGTAAGCATTGCAATATCCGCTTAGCTGCTCTAAAATGGACATAGCTTTGATTTTGCATAGATCTAAATAACAAACTTATGGCATACATATTATCTAAGTGACTCCATTGCTAAATTTAGTAGGCTTTCGATAAGTCTTTTACATCTAGACATATTGGCTATTTTTGAATTGTCTTCTTTTTGTATTTCCTAATTGGTTGCAATGGTGTCACCATAGTTTTGCCATTACTCATACTAATTTCTTTATAAATGAGTTGCATAATTGGGTAACTCCTCTGTTATGTCATCTTAAATGTCTCCATTATTATTATATTTCTTTGAAATTCCAAATGATCTTCTCATTATTTTTTGTATAGATACCATCATCTACGTGCAGTAAATAATAAGAGTTTCCATATATGTCAATGGACCTGATGTAGAGAGTAAGCTCACTATAACTCCTCATGAAGTTTCATTTAAAATAGTATTTATCTTCCCTTTTTTTTATACCTCGCTCACTATGCATGCATAAGGTCATATAATGCCTTTTTTGGTTTGAGGACTTCATCTCCTTTTCCTTTTATTACAAAACCCAGATATTGCTCTACATAAGTGTTTTCCTCTAAGTAACCAATTTCAAACATGACTTTACGTTAAATTTTTTAATTTTCTAGCTCTTATGTACATCTGAAGTTATTAGGGCTTAAATGGTGTCAAGTCGAGTGACTAGGGAAAATGTTTTATTATAGTTAATCTTAGGTAAACATAAGTATAACCCTTTGTTGTCGACCATACTTTGTGTTTACATATTGAACCATCTAGATCAACTTTATGTTTATATATACGTATGCCCATTTGACCATAATGATGTATTCATTTTGTATCCTTTAGATTGCATATTGCAATCAAAGAAAATACCCCGTTTAGTCTTCTCTTTCAACTTATGGCTCTTCACTGCTAGAATATGCAGATAACAAATACTTATAAATATGCAAAGATGTGATAATGTCTTCATCTATTCCAGGCTTTAATAGGTGTTTTGTATTGTACAACTTTAATTGGAACCGACTGAGTTGGTCAATCGCAACATATACCTCTTTTAACTAAAATTTCTTTAGCATCTTTTTTCTAGCATAGATCAAGTCATCTCCACAAATGTCTTCTTTTTTTTTTTTTTCTTTTGAACACACCATTTTGTTCCAATCCATTTCTAACTATAAGGTGACACTCAATTCCTTCCTTTACAAAATGTATTGAACTATTTTGTAATATATTCCTTACATGAATCAGTCTTATTATTTTGATATTATATCCATTTTATATCTGCAAAATATCAAATACTTCTTATCTTCCACGTATATATTACTCCAAAACTTAATCCATCAAAAATCAATTTTTTATCTTTATGAAACCCGAAAAAATCGACGATCCTATTTAGGAGATTTGGCTAAATCATTCTTATAGATCATAAGAGTATTAAAGTAATATTATCACTAAAAATATAAAGTGATGAATTACTAGAGTAAACAAGAACAAGTTGAAACTTCAAGCACCTTAGAGGATGCGATCTAGACTAAAGTTTGAATTTCAAAACTTAAATGTATCTACGTTTATACATTCTACAAACAATAATTTTATATTAATTTTTGCAATATATTTTTATGTACCAAAAAATTATAAATAAACCTAAAAAGATTCCAAATTGAATTACAAGAAATATAATTAAAATTAATTTTTCTCCTCAGCTTTACATGCTACCACCATGCATTTTACAAGTACCCACTAAACAAAATGTATCATGTGAATGTATAAGTCCCTCAAATATGTGTTCACCCATAATAAGCTTTTGTAGGTCCTAGTTAATAAATAGGGATGCAACATGGTCAGCCATTAACGGGTTTTCGATTCGTCTAACCCATTAAAAACTTTATAGGGTAATAGGATCGGGTTTGGACATAGGAAAAAAAAACATGTACTATATTAGGCTTGGGTTCGGATACAACTAAAACTCAATGAATATCCGATCCGTCAATCTTAGTTAAAAAAATTTATGTAAATATATTTATTAAATATAAACATAGTAACAGGTTAAATTTAAAAACAGATTGGCAAAGATAAGGTGAATTGCTATATGATTATACTATTATTTTATTAGCTTAAGTCTACTGAATTTATTGAAAAAAAATAATAATAAGTGGGGCAGTTTCGAGTTGATAATCAGGGAGGTGGTCAAGTAAGTAATCAGGTTGATAGTCAGGCGGGTAACCGGGCGGGGTGGGTTTTAAAGTAAACCCTATAGGATGGATTTTGATATAGAAGAAAAACCCTACAGGGTTATAGGTCGAGTTTGGTATATCTTATAGTGTAGCGAGTTCGGGTTTGGGTTTATATAACCCGCCCAAAACCTGATCTAGTTGCATCCCTATTAATAAACAAAGGGGAAGGGTGAATTGTTTGTTTTAAAAAAAAATTGCAAATTTTTAAACTTAGCGTGTACAATTAATGAATAAATGTGATGCAATAAAGCAACAATAAATTAAAGTGTGAAAAGTAAGTAAGGCCCCAGATTTATAAAGGTTCCTCTTTGTGAGTCAGTCATCTCTTCCATCTCCACTACTAGGGATTCGATCGTTTACACGGTTGTTCCACTAATCCAATAACCCATTGAGAGATTATAAACACCAATGTTATCTTGCTCTAACTAGCAATCCTCACATCTAGGCTAATCACAGAACTATAAAATACTACTGTAAACCTCCCAACCAATCACTCACCTAACTCTCAAATAAAGAGCAAGAATAGTTTACGATGAGATATAATAGGTTCTCAAAATTTAAGAGCAATTTATAAAGTAAAAAGTATTGTAGGCAATCTGCAACTTCTTATGAAAGTTCTAAAGAAAGCTCTAGCAATATATTAGTAATAAACTTTAAATTGAGAGTGCGGGTATCTATGTGAATTTGAACTTCGTCTTCTTATACATTGTTCTGTAATGTCCCTCTTGAAAGAATCTCAGAAGTTTCTTCAAAATATCTTTAAAAGATCAACACCTTACCTTCTAGAATTTCGAACGTTTGAGAGCTTGAGTGTATCCCACAAAATCCGATCAAGTTTATCTTGATTTTATCTTATTGTTTCAAAGAACAAATCTAATCCTTAATCCTTTATTATCATTGCTTATTTGAAATTTGAAAGCTCCAAAAAAATATGAAAGATTTGTTATGCACAACTTGAAAAACTCCATAATATCTGGAAATAATTTGTTGATGGTATCTTATTGACATATCTTAACATCGCCATGCTATCGATTAACTTGATAAACTTTATCTTTTAAATCTTGTCTTTAGTTAGGTAAAATAATGTCTTCATGTCTAAAATATATCTTTGACAATATATGTGAAAGTAGGGTGAAACACATGTCTACCAATATTTCAAAAAGAAATTACATAAATAAAAATTACATAAAATAATTATATAAATACCGATGCAAAATCGCATATTATACATGTGATTCATATTTTTCTATATGAGTCGCCTATTGTAGATGCAATTCAGCTAAAAGTTGTACAATGCTAAATCGCATCTACAAAGGGCGATTCATGTAAAATTTTAGTGAATCGCCTTTAAGAGATGCGATTCACTTACGGGTACACCTACAAAGTTCTGGACTCCATGAATCACATCTCTTAAGGACGATTTATTTCTACATGAGTCGCTCTTAGTAAATGCAATTTATGTATATAAAAGGTGAATCGCCTTTATAACATGCGATTCATATTTATATATGAATCGCATGTTTAAAGAGCAACTCACATGTAAATTTAAAAAAAAAAAAAAAAAAAAACCTGAATCGCACATACTGGACACAATTTTGTGTTGATATTTTGGTAATTAATTTTATATAGTCTGTATTTGTATAATTTCTCTTTGGAGGTTCAGTAAACATACAATTTCCTCCATGAAAGTAAGATTACTTCACTTTTTGTAACAAACATTTAACATTCGGACTTATAAGATATATTATCCTCATGGATTTAATAACCTCCTTGAATTGAACGCATTAGATGCATTACCCAAATACACCTAAGAAGTGGAGCTAGGTGTTCATCAATAAGTACTAGAAAAGGAATCATCCTCATACTTATGTAGAAAAGTTATCTTCTATTTGAAACCTCTTGTAAAAGCCTTGGTATATGTTTTAGCATAGCTTTTGATTAAGATTCTAGGAAACCTTTTATTATATATTATAACTAAATCAGCACACTTGATTAAATAGATTAGACATATTTGATTCTGTTTTATTATAATCAAAACCATTAAGGAAATATCCTAACATTATCCCTCTTTTTGATGATAACAAAACACCTTCCGAAAAAATATTATCATTAAAGCAATTCAAACATTAAACCAAATTTACTGTCCCCCTTTTTGTTGTCATCTATATAATCCATTTTCTACCCTTAATACGATATATCTTGTAGTAAACATATTCAAACAATTCTTATCAAAAACATAACATATGAAGGAGAATCATAATATGTCTGTTAGTAGCATGAGATCATCATATGATTACGGTCATCCATAACAAAGTCTTCTGAAAAAAATAAAGAATAGAAAAATATTTAGAAAATCCTAGCAAGTCTTCCACTACATCTTGGTTTTTTAACTTACTTCCTAGCAGTTGATTTAATTCAACCACACCTTGGAGGAATAGGCTAAGCAAGTTCTTGAATAGGATCAACATGTTTAGGAGAGGAATTAACGTGAGTTGGGTTTAGAATGGGGGTAATATCTTCATTATACACTTTCTCAGTCCATGGGTCTTTTTCATCTAACACATATGATCTAGCTGTTTGAGGTGTTATAGGATTCACGACTATGGCTTGTTCAGTCATAGGAGAAGAATGCTTAAACCTCTCTAGTGATGTAGTAATTGACCATTAGAACATTTCTCCTTAACTCCTTTTTCAACCGATTTTTTGAACTCCAACAGAATTCTTTTAACAAAATTCTCTAAATATGAGAATTTTTTATTCATATCACAACTATTTGAAGCCTCATGATTGTGTGTTCCAGCAGGCATATTAGTCTCTAATCCTTCTTCTTATTCATCCTCATCCCCCAATTCATTCCTAATTTCTATGCCTTTGTTTCTTTTTGGCTCATGCCTTTTCTTTATACCAGTCTCTTTCCTTTTAAATATGGAGTCATGAGAAGATCAAAATTGAAGAATATTGAAAACCATTTTGCTTTATTATCTAAAGTTGACATAATTTTATGAATGAGATTATTTTAGATAACAGTTGGATCAACGCCATTTGAGAAGAGCTTGCTCAGTTCGAAAGAAATCAAGTATGGACTTTGGTTCATGGACCAAAAGATAAGTCCATAAATAATACTAAATAGGTATTTAAGAACAAGCTAGATGAGAATGGTAGGATTGTTAGAAACAAACAAGATTAGTAGCCAAATATTACTCCCAAGAAGAAGGAATAGACTTCAACAAAACTTATTCTCCAGTTGCAAGGTTATAAGCCATTAGACTTGTTTTAGCCTATGCTTGTTATAAAGATTTTAAATTATTTCAAATGGATGTTAAAAGTGCATTCCTAAATGATTCCATTAAAGAAGAAGTATGTGTAGAACAACCCCTAAGTTTTGAAGATCCTTCTAAACAAAATCATGTTTTTAATCTTAAAAAGGTTTTTTATGGTTTAAAACAAACTCCTAGAGATTGGTATGAAAGGTTAAATGAATTTCTAATTAAAAATAATTTTTCAAGAGGAAAATTTTATACCACTTTGTTCATTAAACATATAAAAGATGATATTCGTGTAGTTTAAGCATATGTTGATAACATTATATTTGATTCTACTAATGAAAAGCATTGCAAGAGTTTTTCTAAGATGATGCAGGTCGAATTTGAAATGTCCCTTATAGGTGTGTTGAATTTCTTTCTTGGACTTCAAATCAAACAAACTTCAAATGGAACTTTTGTGCATCAAGAAAAATACTCAAACAGATGTTAAAGAAATTTGGATTTGAAAATACCAAAGAAGTTGTTATTCCATTATCTACTTCATTAAGGTTCGATTCTGATATAAATGGGAAAAAGGTAAGTGAAAAATCATAGAGAAGTTTAGTTGGATCTCTTTTGTACTTAACTACTTCAAGACTAGATATCCTATTTGTTGTTGTATATGTGCAAGATTTCAAATAAAACCAACTAAAACACACTTAAAAGCTATAAAAGAATTTGCAAATATGTATCTTGTACCACTAAACCTAGACTTTGGTACCCTAGAAATCAAAACATTAATTTAATTGGATACTCGGATGTTGATTATGATGGTTGCAAGATAGATAGAAAAAGTGCATATGGTACATATCAATTTTTAGGGGAAAAATTAGTTTCCTGGTCTTCCAAGAAACAAAGTTTTGTTGTCCTATTTATAGCTGAAGCAAAATATATTTCAATTAGAAATTGTTATGCTCAAATTTTGTAGATTAATCAATAATTGTCTGATTATGGGTTTGAATGTAAAAATATTCCTATAAATTGCGATAATACAAGTGTTGTTAATCTCACAAAAAATCTTATTCATCATTCAAGATCTAAACATATAAAAGTTAGGCATCATTTCATAACAGATCATGTTAATAATGGAAATATTACTCTGGAATATATTAAAACAGGAAATCAATTAGCAAATATATTTACAAAATCTTTGGATGAAATAAATTTGAGTAGGTGTATGTAATCCTTTTTATAATTAAAATAATAATTTTGATAAAATCAATCTTTTTATAATTAATAAAAACTACTTCTAGATGTTTAGATTTAATTTTGCCACGTCACTTTTATAAATAAAAACCAGCTTCTTCTTTACTGCCTCAACCTTTTTCAAAAGAGTAAATTACACTAAAACATCACAACGTTTGGGGGTAAGTTCACTTGAAGTTACCACATTTCGAGTAGTTCATTTAATATCATAACGTTTGGAGAAGTGGGTCAATTGATGTCACCATTGACATGTGTCAATAAGAAAAAAATTAATTGAAAGTCAAAAGATTCACCATGTTATGTTGTGACATACGTCAATGATAACCTTAATTGACCCACTTCGCTTAACATTGTAACCTCCAATGAACCACTTGAAACATTATGACATTCTGGTGTAATTTACCCTTTTAATCATGCCTCTAACACTGTCCAACATTTCCACTTTAGAAAATATAGTACATGACGTTGTTGAGATTGTAAAAATAGCCACGATAATTTTGATTGAGTATTAAATTGACTATTTTAAAGTTAGGGTACCAAATTGAAGTTTTGTGCAAAATTCGCATAACACATTTGACATTTTCCCTTTCTTGATTTGAGGGTAATTACAAGGGCATTTTGGTAATTTCATTTGCAAACTTGGCTTTACTTTGTAAATCTATCCAACAAATTATTTCTTATGTTTGATATGTTACTCACTTGAATTAACTAATTTTCTATATGAAAAATTTACCATTTGTTTCTTATTACTGTAAATAAATTCTTTTTTACTTTTTACCATTTATTTTTAAGGTAATTTACACTAATAAGTATCATCATTTAAAGGTAGGTTCATTTAAAGTATTAGTGTTTTGAATAGTTAAAATGAGAAATCAAAGGAAATTGTATAATTACCGATCCCTCAAATAAAAATTACTCAAATACTAATTACATAAAATTAATTACCAAAATACCGACACAAAATCACATATTAAACAGGCGTTTCGCGAATTTGCACGTGAATCTCATGTTGAAGATGTGATTCATGAAGATATATGAATCGCCTGTGCAAAATAAGTGAATCGTTCTTTCAAAATGCAATCCATCTTAAAAAATTATGAAACGTCCTTCGAAAATGCGATTCAGTACTGTATGACTTTCAGCTAAATCGCATCTTCAAAAGGCATTTCATATGTAAATTTGTGAAACGTCTGTTTAATGTGCGATTTTACATCGGTATTTATGTGATTATTTTTCTCTAATTTATATTTGTGTAATTTTTTATACAAAATTGGTAGACAGGTGTTTTACCTTGAGAAATCGATATTTTATAACGTGAGTCAAACGATATATTAATGTTTTACAAAATTGATATAAAGTTTTTTTATTAATTTTGCTCAAGATTTTGGATACCTCCTTTGATTCACTTTTTAATTAATTAACTTGACTAAATTTTCAAAAATTTCTACCTTTCCTGAATCGCATTTTAAGCATGTGATTTTTGTATAAAATAAAAAACAGCATGTCTCTCATGTGCTTGGTATTTATATAATTATTTTTATGTACTTGGTATTTGCATCAAAAATTTTGCAACATATCAGTGAATAGACAAATATCTCAATTTGGTACATAAATTTTGCACGAGGTTTAGGGCCTTTCTAGATTGTCAGTTTTTTATCAGTATTAGGTCGGTATCAATTCAGTATCGATATTGATTTAGTATTGATTCGGTTTGGTCAGTTTATGAGTAAAACTGTCAGTTTTTCATCGGTTCAATATCAATTCAGAATCTATTTTGTACCAAAACGATGCCAAAACTATACCAAAACAATGAACCAAAAAAACCCTTGGTATCTAATCTTCGAAGTGGTCAATTCAATGCCCAATCAAACGGTCTATGGATTTGTACTACCTCTTTAATATGATTTGCTCTATTTGCCAACGTGAAAGAATCGACCTATCATTAAATTTTTATTAATTCTATATGTTGTCTTTTTAGGAAATAAAGCAAATGATATTAAAGATATAGTAAAATAGTCATAAAAAATTTACTTTGATATAAAATGAATTACTTCAAAGTTTAAGTGCCAAATTGAATTATTGTGTATAGTTCAATTATTAAATTTGACATTTTTAATGTCATAAAAATATGCTTTTATGTTGAAGAAAGATCATAGGGTCAAAAACTTGTTTGTGAATGGAGACACAAATTACGATGTTTTTTAATTTCTTTGAAGGATAAAATTGGAATAATGTTTTTATAACAGGGATATCTTGGTTTGGGGGAGCAGAGGAATTAAAAATAGTTCTTACTGTTTTGGAAGGAGTAGTTATGAGACATCCTAAGGAATAAGATTATTTAAAGAACAAGGATATTTTTATTTAAATATAACCATTCATGAAATAACCATCTTATGGGAAAATACAAATAGAATAAAAAGGCCATTCTAACAACCAAACTTAAAGTTAGCAGCAACTCTTGTAGACAGCTCTAGCATCCCCAAAGTGATCAAATTCAATATTCATGGCTATGACAAAAAGGTTTTAAAAGGCTTTAAAGTGTTCTTAAAAGAAACTTTCTTCTTGCCTAAAGTGAGAAGAACAAACCAAGTCTTGACTCTTGAGTTGTGTGTGTCTTCCCAAGATACATGAGTTGGGTCAAAAAGGTTGAGCCATTGGCCCGATGCATTTATACAACTAACTTTGATAGTATGGCTGGTCGCGTTTAGGGCAGTAGTGGGTGCCAATGATGGTGATGATGGAGGATTTCAACAGCAAGTAGCTACTAGATACCTGTCAGTTTTGCTCTAGTACCTTTACTATTTTGCTCCAAAAAAGGGTGCGGTTCAAACAAACCCCAATGCAACATATTATATATGTAAATAATCTTAACACTAAATATGTAGAGTTGGAAAATGAAAGAATTTTACAATCATTAATTTGATGTCTCTTCTGATGACACAGGTACTCCGTATATACAAGTAGAAAATAATAGTTTGATAACTCTAATATTTACATACACCCTTTGCTAAAGGGTCGAGTCGAAAAAAATTCAGATAAGGAAAGAGAATCCCCCCACCCACAATCAATACATAATAGATCATGTATGAAGAAAACCCACCCACAATTAAACATAATAGATTATGTATGAAGAAACGGAGCTTCAGAAAAGTGCGAGCCCCTAAAGCTTTTAAAAAACCCATAAGCGAAAGGGGGAAAAACAAAACAAAGCAAACACAACCAGGCTGGGTTAGACAAAATCCAAGTGCATTTCTTGATCCATGACTAGCTATCCGCAATATCTTTGATCCAGCAAAGTGTATTAGCTCATCATTCTAGATCCTCTTCTGCGGTGTAATGTAAGGGAAAAAGGGAAATTTCTTTGATGGATTTGCCGAGGCATCAAAGATCAGCTTTTTCTTCAAAACCTCAATTTGCATGGAAGATACTACCGAAGACTATCCTCACTATGGTTCAACTAGCCGTGCTCGTCCAGGATTTAGAAGTGATTCTGACATCACCCATCCCTGTAAAGAAAACATGGTATCAGGCTATCAGCTGAGTACTTCAACATATGAAATGACATGTGAATTACAAAAAAGCACCAATGAAATGCTGGTAGTGATGGTTGAAAGACAAGCATCCTAAATAACCCCAGGATATGATTAATTCAATACTCGCCTGTTCTGCAGCTTTGTTTTTAAAATACCCATAAGAGGCTGAGACCATTTTACAGGACTCGACAATATGAGCATCCAGGTCAGAAGGTGGAGGTGCAATGTTTCTCTGTCCATGATATCTTCGAAATGACTGACCATTGCGTGATGAATTTATGAAATGATAAAGTACATGAGCCTGTAAAGAGAGGTCAGACATACTGTAAGAATTAGAGATGTAAAGAATCTAGTGCAGAAAGTGAGCAGACTCATGGAGAAGAATTTACATGAAATGCTGCTTTAAGGATATCATCTGGCTTTGCCTTATCTTTGAGCAGTGCATAAACTTTACCCTTTGAAGGATTATATGTGACAACGTATTTCTCTTTCTGCATCATCCAACAGAAAATGCACAGTGATGATATGTAGGAGTTGACACATTACTTCCCCGCCCAAATAAATGAAAGGAGCAGAATAAACAGACCAAGTGAAAGAAAAGAAGGAAAGATATAGGCATACCTCAAAGAGAGACTCAATTGCAAGGTATAAACCAGCATCTTGGAAGGCATCCTTAAATCTAGGTCCTGAAGTAATTCAAACATGAACTCAGGGGGAAAGAACAAACCAAGAAACAAATAAAATAATCTGAAGTATAACAAGTCTTTCTTCTTATAAAGATCCAGCTATAATACAACAATTACCAAGGACGATTGGCCTTTCTTTCAACCATGGAAATGTAAATATACTTTCTTTCATATTACCCTCCTGTAATGAAGGAACATGACCTGAAATTTGAGACACCCATAGTCAACAGATGCACTTGGAGAGTCACACCTTGAGGTGGCATTTAGCTTACTTAGCATAAGAAAAATATGCAAATTGCTAAAAGATCATCACGATAAAAAACTTAAGTGTACCTGTCTTTAGGAAAGAATCTACTGCCACACTAAACCTCGCACGGTTTAATGTATGCAATACTACAGATTTAACCTGGAAAGACATCAACAAAGATGTATTAAGATATCACTTTTATCACGAGAAAGAAAGAAAAATCCCAATCTCTGCCATCACTCAAATGTGATGTGCCAACTCAAGTTTGTGTTTGTCAAAGAATGAGAGAGTTCAGCATAACAAACCTCCTGATAGGAGCTGAAGATGTAACCACATGAAAGCAGAGCAAATGTGCTAACCAAGGACGGATTTTTCTTTGAAATGATTATGCTTAAGCCAGTTCCGAGCTTCACAACGAATAAAAGGGAAAATATATTAGTATTTACTGAAGCAGAATGTACACAGGTTTGCATGCTAAGTAAGAGATAAACAAGCATGGATGCTCAAATATTTCATTCACCTCCAGTCTAGCATTGCAACAGGACATAAAACAAGATATAAATATGTATTTAAAACATTTAAAGAAAAACTACAGTAGAAAGTTATTGAATTCTACTATTCCAGTAGAGATTGTTTTTATCATATTAATTCTCCATGTAGCTATTCCTTGATACAAAACATGACAATATACCTTTTTCCCTGTAGATCATCAACAGAATCAAACCTTCATGATTCTGAAGGACTAAGTCTTAGGAACTTGTCAAACATCCCATTTTTACCAGCATACATTTATTTTGAAACCACCTAAACTTTGAAGTTTGCATGATAGGACAAATTGATCAATCATCCTTTGATTCCAGCCAAATCCTAATTACAAATTCTACAAGGCTTGATGTCAATTAGTGTCCTCCATCCTCTAAAGGTGTCCAGAGCATTCAACTGGGCTTTCCAAATGGCCCTCAATTGTGCCACAGTTTTCCAAGTGGTATTTAGCCAGAATAATGTGCGAATGGATAATTTGTTCTGCTTTGCACATACTTCAATGGTGAGGTTCTCCAAATCAAAATTTAGTTATATAATGTGGATTTTTTTCCCCCAAATTTCCCTTCCAAAGACTTAAGCCAATTCTGAAGGGAAATACTATGTGTCAGATGTCAATAAAATGCATTGGCAACAACAACTATTGCTGCTGATAGATGAAGCATGTGAAATAAATTGAAAATGTCAATAATGATAGTAAGTACACGTTATTAACTCTGACTGCTCAAAATTTTATGGGCTTTAAGATAATTCAGGTACTGCTACTATAAGCACTCTGCATCATCTTAATATGAAAATGAGAAATTGAAAAAATGGCTTGTCCATCAGCTGTCAACCAATTAGAGAATAATCATCAAAAAGGTAACATGATACTGTCATTGACCATTGGATCTGTCATAAACATAAACTTTGACAATGAAGCAATTACTAAAAGAGAGAAAAAAGGATAACAAACATCAAATAAGTTCAACTTATTTCAGATATAAATGAAGTGATTTTATATATATGTCTCAGTTAGTGAACATTGGAGGAAGATGGGGGGAAAGGCCCAGTAATAAAAGAAAAAGGAAAGAGCAAATTCAAAGTCATGAATGATAACAGCAAGTGATAACATTTAGATTTTTATCAAATCCATGAATCAGTCAGATATCAATAATATTCATGGTTGTGCTTAAAAGAAGGGTCTATGCAGTCAAGATACTTGAATTGATTAGACTGTCCATCAAATCAAATTGCAAGATGTACGTTGTGATCATTGAATAATTAGCCATCAAATGAGATATATGCATGTGTGCTACCAAAATAAATAGACAATTATAGTAAACAAAGAATTTAAGATAAACAAGTTTTGGAGAAGGCTATGGATCTTTAAGGAATAGATGGTGGCACCAAAGCAAAAATAAATAGGCCATGCATTGTATTATTCAAACTCCTATAATTATTACATTTCAAAAGCTCAGAAATTAAAGAAGCATGCTGGTCTAGTACAAAAACGGCGGGACTTTTAATCTTAAAAAACATATTCCATTATATTCTCACAGCATCAACATATCTATTATGTAACATTTGAATTATCTGGTTACTTTATATGTGCTCCAAGAAATCTTGTTCATCTCCTTAATTTAGATCCTGCTTTGTCACAATGTCCTCAGTCTAAAATAGGCACATCATGCATGAAAATGTCTATTAAACCGTATCTGCACCATATATTCATACCCACGTCCAAGCAACATTGGGTCAAAATTATAGACTCTTCTGGTTCAAGTACTAAAACAAACATAGTCCTAGTGGTAGCTAAATTACACACACACAACCAAAAAATAAATAAAAACCTAAAAAAAATACCAGATCTGCAACATTGCCAACACATTCTCCTTTTGCAGTGACATCTCCAATATTTTCTCCTTTAGCAAAAGCTTTGTAAATAGGAGTCGAGTGGATGTTGATGTCACAGCCCCAACATTCTACAATTAAACAACAAGGGTTATGGATGCACAAGATCAACAATATCTTGGCCTCCTACGGTCAGGAACAGAGGATCTCTAACCTTTGCCACATTAGCAGCACAAGCTAAAGGAAGAAACAGATGAGGCACTGCAGCAGTTGCCAACTCCAACCCAGCACCCAATTCCATAAGAAGGTCTCCAGAAAGTCTCAGCTGCAACAAATAATGATGTGAGGAGGACCATTGCGAAGGACATTTGTTGGACATTTGTTGCAAAACACAATAAGACCAAAAGTGGAAGATTTAGATACCTGCTTTAGATCATAATCAAACTTCTTTCCTTGCCTTGCAAAAAGCATCTTACCCACACGGCCAGCACCATCCTACAGTTAGAGCAGCATTAAGTTGGTAACCATTCCATATATCAACTTGTAATACCTTTTAGTTATCATAACTCAACATGGCAAGCATTTGGTAAGATGACCCAACCATTCATCCTTCCCTCTGAAATGGTGTCATTCAGGTATGGGAGCCCAACCACAAGAGAAAACACTTTGTCTATTAATAACTCATAGTTGCAAAGAAGTCACAGCAATTTCAAATCAAACTAAAAAAGTACTTTCATACAAGAAGCCTTCTTCCTGTTAAGTTCCATGTTTCTACTCAAAATTTAGATATCATTTTGTTGTTCATAGCATCAAATGTTAACATTGCATATACTGTATTGTCAGTTCAACGTAGAATAACAAAATTTGATTTATTCACACAGGCAAACACATGAAAAATTACAGAGAGCTACTAGCATCTTATAGTGTAGAAATGAAACGCTTGGGATCCCTAGGAAGAATTGCCAATATTTCACCATCAAGCTTTTTCACCTTTTGCTTTTTTTCCCCCCCTTTTTCTTGGGCAAAGATCATTTTTGGTTTTGAAGTCCCAAAAATCTCCTATGTAAGCCCTCATGCTTGAAAAAAAAACCACAGTGTGACATTTGCAAAATTCCTCCCAAGAATGACTCAAATATGATCCGCAAGTAACCACAATAAAAAAAATGTATCATGAACAAATCATTCAAAATTTCCATTTAAGTACTTCAATCGCTTTCCAAGTTGGCTCTGTAGCACTTTTCCCAGTATGCAGCCACACTAACAAAGTGGCCTGATATCTCTGCCCTTCGTAAGTGCCTGCTTATGTGACACAACTCCATGTTCAACAAAAACTGACTGGTTTTTAGTTCTATAGTAGCAACAATAGCCAACTGCAATTATGATTTCAAGTCCAACTCATGAATATTATGCTGTTTCCTGTAATGTGATCAGGTTAATCCCAAATTATTCTATATAAAATAACACCACAGAGTTATATCATTCTTCACCTCAAACACAATGACTTAGTAAAGATACTTTCTGAACAAAAGATTTTACATGCAATCAACCGAATCTTAACACAAGGTTTATCCTGCCACATTCATTACGCAAATCCTTTACTTTCTCCTGAGGTGTGAAATGCAGGGACACATACATACAACTTATATAATGTTACATTCACCACAAAATACATATTGTATTTGCTTCTGGTATTTAAATTTTTTTTTTTTTTTTCTTTCAGGCTACAACGTAAAAACAAGCCAGAATAAGAGCCATATAAAGAGCAGGACAGAAGATGGCCATGTTGGATAATGTTATAGCATGGTGAAGACATATATGCCAGATAAACAATCTCAATGACTAAGGATTATCTTCCACATGATCTTGCATGTACTAAAAGACTTCAATAATAAAGATAGTCATACATTCTGTATTAAGTATGCAAATCTGTAATTATATCCTGGGTTGCACTTGGCACAAGCCATTGGTATACTTATCTCTCTCGCACTCTTTCACACACACACGCACACTCTCTCTAATTTTTGGGACTCATTTCCCTGGCATAGTTACTTTCAAAAGCTGAATCTTTTTATGACTAATTTTTCTTCTTTAGATAAAATCACACCACCGTTTATGATACGGCAACAAAGTATGTGGAATTAGAAGACGAGAAATTGTCAAGCACCCAGTGATGGAAACTGGTACTGTAACGACCCCAATGCAAAACCAGATAAAAGAGGCTAACCAAGTCGTGTGTGACAGACTTTTGCCAGATAAAGATGTGTGCTGATGTCTAGTCAAAATAGCAAAGCAAAAGGGCAATTAAGAGACCTAGAAAGGATACATCTAACTATGTACGCAATCATACGTTTGGAAAAATTTAAACTCACAAGATAATTATCAACATGAATACTTCAGAAAACACAATGAAATGCTCTTACCTTGAGAATCCAGTTGATAGCAACAGCTCCTGGCGTGGCTCTATTTTTAGAGACACCAACTGAGCTCAAAAGAGTCTGCGTTGTGAAGACACCCATGGCTCCACCAAAGAAGTGCTGCAATAAGTGCAATTGTTATTGTGGTAGAATTTACAGTTATAAGCATCAAGTAAGCAATGTAAAAATATCTATTGTCTGCATTTACATATGACCAGGAACAGAATTACCACATTAAAGAACTACCTTCAAAGCTCTCCACGTCATATATGGAACATATGAAGGAGTGACACTATCAGGAAAACCTTCTGGGACCACATAGGATCTTACAAATGACATCAACTCCTGCAGAAGAGATTTTCCATTCAGTCACAAAAGGGACTGGCCAAAAAAAAATGCTGCTCTGCTTTTTCTCAGAGTAAGAATATTTAATTTGTTCTCAGCAGTTACCCTTTCCTTTCTTTCTTTCTTTCATTCCCCCCAACCCCCAAAAAAAAAAAATACATGCACAAATTGCTAATAATAGATGCTGGGAAGTTGTGACATTTTGCTCCACCATTCTCAAAAAACAAAATTCTATTGAAAAGTCCATTGAACAGAGTTATTTGTCTTCAACTCACAGATAGCAGTTGAGTCGACCTAAAGTAGTTCCAAAATGTGTACAGCCCTAGTGTGCCTCCACTAGAGAAAACCTTTCCCGTTTACTTCAACTTTGGAAACAGCCAAGGAATAGAAAAGTTATTCCTTGGAATGATATTACCGGTAATAGAGTAGGAATGTTTATTTCTATGTTTACTTTGTCTAAAGTTTTATTACGGGGAATACATATTCTATTGTTTACTTCAACTTATTAATTGTAGCATTAAACTGCTAATAAAGCTAAAAATACCATTATGCCCTTATTGTGGTATTAATTCTAGCATTTAATTAAGGGAAATTTGGACAGGTTATTTAATTTTTTATTGCTTCTGGAGTGAGAATAGAAAAGGAATAAAAAGTTCCACTTGTTAGATGGAACTTTTTATTCCCTCTATATAAGAAATAAAAAGTGCATGGGAATATTTATTACTGCTCATTTAATGCAAGTAAACAAAGTAATAGAGGCATTCCAACAATAGAAATTCTATTCCTCCTCTATTACCTCCAAGTAAACGGGCCGTTAGAGTTCTCTGTTGAACAAAACAGATCCATAATCCTAGCAATGACCTTATGGTCAAACCTGACACACTGTGATTGATAAAAATTGTCACACTTACAAGATAATATAAGAAAAAGGTGTGCCATTCCCAGTAAAATGCTGAGCAATGATAAGAGCTCTAAGGTGACAAAAATATGCAATTTACAATCACATGACTCCTTCAGATGCAGAACAAAGTACACGACACAGTTGTAAACTTGTAATACAAATAGATGCTAAATTTCTTTTATACTGGGCATATTGGACGTGCACAAACCCATGCCCTATCAACTTCATGTCTTCATGCTCAAATTTTAGAGCACAAGATAAAAATAAAACACATTGACCATCACACTAGATTAATATATCTATCTAACTGTGTCATGAGTTAGCTCCTTAGTTACTCTTGGTCCAACAACTTGCCATACACTAGACAGTGATGCTGGCAATTTTGTGTGTTTGTGTACCTATCTTTATTTCAATCTCCCCTCCTTTTACTAAGAAGTGCACACTTCTATTTCTTTTCAAAGTGTGTATCCACCGGCATATAAGCAAATTTCACATTTTCTGCAATTTTTTAAAGCAAGTTCACTTGATAGGACTAGAAATCAAGGCATGCACAGGTTTCTAGTCAAACAAAAGATATCTCAAATTTTTTTTTTTTTTTAAATCAATTGGATAGAAAACACAGCTGATTACAAAAGATAAGACACACATAATAGAACCTTGCGCTGCTAATAGTTAACATCAAATATTTACTAAGACCCCATATAAATTGGGAACATTTTCAAACAGCAAAAAAGACAACCATTAATTTAAGCTTCTTCTAACATTTTGACAAGAATTGTTTCTTGAAGAGTTATGCGAGGAAGTTTCATACTCTCATACAAATCCGCTACCAACATGAGGGGGTTATCAAAGATTCAAAAGGCAGATAGACAGTCGCATCCTAAGGTCTTGTGTAATAGGATAGTACAAGCAACATTATCCAAATATCAAATTTGCAACAGCATAGAAGCAGCAGATATTATTACATACCAAGAAGATTGCTGTGTGGAAGCAGGTCAAAAAAAAAAAAAAAAAAAAAAAGAACAGTAACTAATTGACACAAGATGCAATATAATGCAGCACAGAGCCAGGGATGCCAAAAGATATCGCACCGTCCAGCATTTTTTTTTTTCAAATCAAGGACCAAGAGACTGGCCAAAAGGGCTTGCGAAGGATATATTTACAAACTTTGAATCAAGATCGCACAGAAAGAAGGAGAAACCATCACTTCACTTGAGAAATTACAGCTACTTAGATTGAAAGAAAATTCATATTTAAGGAAGAGATAAGTGATTTTGGCATTTGACAAACTACAAGCAAAGATTGGCCCCGTTGTTTCGCACAGTACTTATGCCTAGTATTAATTATTAATGGCTCCTAGAGCCATTGCAACAAACACACGTGAGTTTTGTGTTCTATTACCATACGAAATTATTTTTTTCTCACCATTACACGTAAGCCAAAGCCGTTATAGTTGAACCAGATTTGATTGCAGAAGAATGTCCGGCAACAATTAGACCGCATCCTTAAAAGCAGATCCCGATGAATTGCTACCACTTGAATACATTTCTTCCGCATAACATTTCATGACCTAGAAGCACTCTTTCCCTCCCACTTCATTGGAATCCACCAAATGCACGGTTCTTATATGTAATCAGCTTAAGTAGGAGTTGCTAAAAATCGATGCTCCAATCGAAACAGCGCAAGAATACGTAACACGGTGCATTGAAAACAAACTATACTCATTAAGCATTAAAAGATAGAATATTGAGTAAAAAGAGGAAAACTGACATCAACGGGAGATTGAGGAGTCTGCAAGCTTATGGCGCGAATGTTGTTGGAACCCTTCCTAAACCTCTTGGAGCCATCGTTCTCCGCCACGTACTTCCACCGCCGTCCATCGAGTTCCTCGCAGCAAATCAACCTGAAGCTCGATTCGACAAACTGCTCGTCGGAGAGTCCGAAGGTCGGCACATTCAATTCCGAAGACGTCGAAGGCGGGGAAACAGGCAGCGTGGGCGTCGGCGTCGGAGGCGGATTCGGAGGAGCAGAGGAAGCGAGATTGGCGCTGATACGAAGCGTCTCGCGGACGAGCAAGCGCGCCTCTTGAGGAGAAGTTAGGGTTTGGGATGGTGAATTTGGAGGCCTCTTGATTTTCATTATACAAAAAGTGGGATTTGAGAGAATTTGGGAAATGAAGAAAAGTAGGGGAATGTAATCGAAAGTGCGTGTGCTTGTGGACGGAATCTATTTATATATATCAATGTGTGTGTGTGTGTGTGTGTAAGGACAGAAGAAGGAAGGAAGGAGAGAGAACGTGGATCTTTGGTATTAACGAGGAAGGAGTGAGAATACTGAGGAGTTGGCCATTGGCAGGTGGCCTACTTTCAAAATCGTATGCACTCCTCCTGATTATTCCCATGTATGTATTCCTAAAATTTTCTAGTGTACATGCAAAAATTGTATGCATGTATAGAGCCATAAAAGAGTATAAGTATTTAAGAAGAGAGAAGTTTATATTTAAAATATTATTGTGTTTTTTTATAACCTTTTTTCGTTACCTTTTTTTGTTTTGTTTCGAATCATATAAGCATAATGTATGAAATCTAGAAATCATACAAATTTGGGTTAACATATAAATTATATCTAAAATTTAATAAAATATACAATTAGCTATCAGAATTTTAAAATTAATCAATTTAATACTAAACTTTGAATCGATCGGTTTAATATATGAAAAACCTTTTTATGCACGCCATCACAACTCACGACCTCATCAAGTTCTTTTATGTACTAAAAACTATATATTTAATTATATATTTTGTTAAAATTTCATGTATCATTCATAATATTATCCTACAAACTTAAAGATTTAAAGCGAAAAGTTTATAATTAAAGCAATAATATTTTTTTATTAAGAATAATAGAATTGATGCTTCATTTAATTGAATGAAATAGAACCTTAATGTAATTAAAATAAAGATGTAATAAAATTTTTATTTATTAATTCTTAATTTACTAACGGTGTGATAGAAATATGAAATGAAGTGAACTAATAATTTATTACCACTTTTTTCTTACCTTTATTTTATTTTCTCTAAGCCATGTGTAACTTGAGAAATACATAACTAAGGGTCTGTTTGGATGGTATGTTTTTTATCTGTATTTGTATTGAAACAATATGTGTAAATATGTCCGGTTTGCATTTATATTTTATCTATATTTAATCTATTTGATCTTTCAATGAGAACCGTCAACTATTTTATATCTATATCTATTTTTTAATAAATAATTTGTTAAAAAAAAGTATATATCTGTAAGGAAAAGCCAAACAAAAAAACCCTAAATTCCTCCACTACATTTTTCTTTTTTATTTTACAATTTTTTTTCTACAACTGCGTTTAGATTCTTTGATTTGATGAATGTGTGGGTATAATTTCGGATGCAACGATCACAAGCGTGCCGCATGACTATCACGCTATACGTGATTTAGGGAAACAACATGTGCAAGGAATGATCAGGAAGTAATCGTGTAGGGAGGAGGAGGAGGAGGAGTAGGCAGTCTTAATAGGCTCTAACACACGTGTGACGAGTGAGGGAGCTAAAGAGCATCAACCTCATGAGTACTATGGATTCGTGTAAGTTCTTGAGTAAATCAAGTGTTTGATTCACCAGGGCAGAAATCCGCAGCATGACGGCGTTTGTCCAAGATTTCACCTTGTCCAAATGAGATAAGGATTAAGATATTTATAGAAAATCTATCTGTCGATGTCGTTCGTCAGATGAGACAAACGACCAACGGCCAGGATGAGTCCCTCTCATTATGGATATGGATGTGGGCTCCCTTATGACTCAGGCCCATTGAGGCCTTCATTATAATGTGCGTGAGCCAATTTGAGAAGGTTGAAATTGGGCAGGCTAATTCCAACGGGCCCTACTCCAAGCCTTTCATGCCAATTCTCCCATGATTATCCCAACATAATTGGGCCTAACTCTTTAAACCCTGTCACATTAGCCCAGCGAATTAAACCCAGATAAAAATTAGACTTAAGGCCTTTGTAACAAAATCCATACACCTACAATGAATATATATTAAAACTCGAACAAAATTTTTAAAATCGTTCTAAATTATGTATCAATTAATTAAACTCGAATAATTTATAATATCGTAATTTATAAATCGCCCGAATACACTGGGCATGCAAGATAGAAAATTGTATTTGAGGATTGTGTGGTGTATAATTTAATAGTTAGGACAGAAAGCGACCACACGGTTGTAAGTGCCATCTCTTGTGCTCTTTTCCTCTCTCTCTCTCTCTCTTCTGGCTTTGATAAGGATTAAATTTGTCCATCACCTGGTGACGACTGGGATTACGGAGGTAGCATAGGATTGGAGATTGGTTGACACGTGGCCCTCGGACTGGTATTTTTCTCAAACTACAACCGCGGCTACAGATGAGATGAGTTATGAATCGATGACAAGTGGGACGACATGCCATTGGACTGTGACGTTTTATCGGTCACATGCGGATAAGCTTTGTAGGGTGGACTGCTTGAGGGAGCTTCCAACTTCCAACTTCCAACTTCCATGTTCCAAGTCCCAATGCACTAAGCTCCCGGTTTGCGTCGAATGTCGGGTGCTCGTACGCGGATCGGGTTCATGTTCGTCGATCCCGAATTACATGGGATGTCTCGTCTGCCATTTGTCCTGAAAAAATTCTACGAGCATTATGATTAATAAAGGAGTCATATCTTTTATAATCGTAATAAAATCTCTACAAATTTTTATATTTATTTAATTTTTTTATGAATTATAGTTCGAAACCATAGAAGTTCTCTTTACGGAGATGACGAGATACCCACTAAAAGCTATGAAAATTTCAAAAAGGCCAAATTTTTTAACCGATATACATGGGATGTCTCGTCTGCCATTTGTTATGACTGATTGGACATATATTAACCGACAAAATATTAAAGATATTAAGAAAACTCTAAAATGATATCAGAACAGTCTAAAACTTAATAATAGAAATCATTCAAACAATAATTAAAAATATTTATTATATTTTAAAAAAACTTGTATACGTATCGCTTGAAAATTAAATATTAATAAAAAAAATATATAAATTTAATATTTGTATAAATTTTACTTTTAACAAAAATAAATCATAAAATATATCCAAATATGATATCTATTCAATAATTTATATTCATTTTCTTAACAATAATTATAAAAAAAATGTTATCAAATCAAATTATATAATTAATATGTAATATGATTACTTTTAGCATAAATAGATCATAAAATCTATTTAGATAGGATAGTTATTCAAGAATTCATGTATATTTTAATAACAATAATTGTAGAAGAAAAAATTTTACTAAATCAAATTATGTAATTAGTGTGCAACAAGATTCAATTGTAATATAGACGATATAACTATTATTTGTGCTATACTTTAAATAAAAATAGTTATTCACAAGAGTTTATTTAGTTGGATATAATTTTATGATAAAAGAATTTAATGCTATTAATTATTATGAAAATAAAAAGTTAAAATGAAAATGAAAGAGAGAATAAGTTTTTAGTATAATAAAAGCATGTTGAAAATGTAAAAAATGTCACCCATGGGATTTGAACCCATGGCCTCATAAATGTAACTGCTACATCATATACTAGTTTGAACTTTTTATAATATCCATATAATATATAATTTTTTCATTTTTAAAAATTAAATTTTTCTGTTCCCACCTCCTAAACCGGCCGCCCTTGAAGCTACAAATATTCTAGTGGTGCAAAATATGGTGAGGTTTTAATCCGAGCCGTCAAATAATCGACAGACCAATCACATTAAAAAACGTGACTTGAGCATAAAATTTTTCAAAAGAGTTATATATATATAGTAACAGATCGACTTGATAATATATAGACTTATACGTCTCAAAATATTGCAAGGTTCAAACATTCCATTTTACAATTCAGGTTGATTATGTACTTTTAATAATTTTCAAGAGGTAACATTGTGATTTACACTAAATAATGCATTCATATAAATAATAAATTCTCATATTTATAATAAGTTTTTGCTATATATATTTTTAAAAACATAGTGTTCATTGTTTTTTATTTTAAATTATAGTTAAATAGCTACATAATGCATAAACTTAGTTCTTTTAGAAGAATACGCCAATTTAACAATTAGTTCAATTACTATACCAAAACCAACCACAACCTCTTTAAATTTTAACACTTTAAGTCTATAACTATGATCGCTATACATATATAATTTTCTTTTGCTTCCGGTGCAAAATGTAAAACTTTCTATATTTATTATATAATAATTAGTGGAATCATGAATCAAATCAGACTGGGAAAACTTTGTTCATGCCATGCCCACACTTGCAAGTAGATTAGTGAGACACGCATGTGGACATGGAGCATGGGGATGAGTTCATGGGCCATGAGTTGCGACCTGTGAGTCATCGTTGTTCCTGCATGCGTTATCCAGTTGACCACTTGAACCGGTCACATTCAGTCCCATGTTCCTGTCGTGGTCACGTGTCTTCCAGCCTGCAAAGAGGCGAAACAGGGTGTCCATGGTCGTGTCTCGTTTGTATTTCTCCGTCCTTTCATATGCGTATGTTTGTTTGGCTTTTTTTTCAAATCTTTTTAAATAAATTATTTAACAATAAATAAATAAAGCGAAAAAAATTGACAGTTCTAATCAAAATTTACATATATCATTTTGAAAAAAATACAAATACAAATAAAAAAAAGACGTAATTATCTTTCTTACAATCTGTATTTATTGGGTGATATCAATCTCAGCTAAAGAAGGAGAATGATGTTTTATGTTAATTTATTTGAGTGCATTAAGTGCTGGACCTAGATAGTGAGTAGGCGTAAAAAGTAGGCAAAGCACGAACAACCGTCCATGAGTCAGCCATCTTACTAGGGCCCAATCAGCCCACGGCAATACAATGGATTGAGCAGCTTAGAAGGAATTCTGAAGCAAGTTTTCTAATAACAGTCTAGAAACGGGTATAATATAGAATGGAATTGCCAAGCGTACTTGTTAGAAATGTCTCTAAAATAAATGTCAATTATAAATACATATAATTAATGAAATCGAAATAAAATCACAGTTTCATTTTGAAAATGTGGAATTGAATTCCTATTCAAAGTGATAATCATTAATTTCTAGAAATCACAATTTTGACTTCTAAAGATACATCCAAACGTCACAAATAGAATGGAACATGGAATGGTGATCCTATTCCAAGTCCAATCCCTCGTACAAAACATTACATTAGTAATTGAGATTGAGATTTTATAAATGTTATACATATATTATAAGTTTATAAGATAATGCAAGAAAAATTGAAGAAATTGCAAGAGTTAAATAGAGAAAATGGTGCCCTATAACTACGAAATAGCTCCTCTAATATTGTCACATCGTATTAATCTGGGTTTGTTTCTTTCATCTTTTTCTGATTATTTTGACGTCTTACAAATGAAAAGCAAATATTTTTACTTATAAACAACTCAAACAAATAAGATACAAATGCAAATCAGATAATCCAAACAGATTTAGTCTTATTCGTGTATCTTTCACAATTAATCTTTTAAAAAATCCAATGTACAACCACTTGTTAATCTTTCTCCTTATATTTGTTGTTTTCCTCTTTATCATGTACCCTATAATTAGGAACCACACCCATCCATATGTTAGTGTCAAATCTAGGTAAAGAAATTTAAGATATTCAAAATTTTTGTCAAGCACAAATTTCATGGTAAGTGCAAGTGCAAGTGACTTATAAGTAATTAGGTTTTAAAAAAGATTTGAGATAAAGCCCAATAGTTCTCAAAGAAATATACGGACCACTTTTTAGTCCTTCGACCTGAAACTAACCCTTGATAATGTCCATCATAGAGAAGAAATCCCAAAGGTACTTTACTCTCTTCGAAGGCACTTTCCATTTATCTTATTCTAGGATTTGTTCAATCATTTGATTTAGAGAACTTAATGAATGTTGTTTTTCCATATTTCTTATGATCTATGTGTTCTAACTTCTAACACTCTTGTGCTTTGATGTGTGCAAGGTAATGATGAGAAACGAACAATGAATGGAAGTGAAAGCTGAGATTTGAATTCTCAGGTAACTTTTGCACAGCTTCTTGTTTGGTAAATTTTTTGCTATTTTTTTGTTATAGCCTCATTTACTATGTATACTCCTTGTTATTGGTAGTTACAAAAGCAAAGTTGTTACAAAGTACCATTGTCGTTTAAGAGTAGATGATGATCCCGTGCTTGTAAAACTATTTATTAACGCAATTATTCCGAAACTTCCTATTATTTTTAGTGTTTGTATTCATACCAGGTTCGTTCAATGTTGGAAAAAGGCACCTTATTCTCAAGGTGATTAGTAGTCCAATAGATCAACTCATGAAATATCCTCTACGAGGAGGGAATCCTATTGCACCAATACTTGATAAAACCTTATGACCTTACTTAAGAATGTATTGAGAATCCAAAATAGCCAGTGGATTCACCAAAGGATAGTCGCTAAAAGACTCATTCGATAGAGGTAACTTCTCAAAATCCATTCCATAGCCTTTTTTCAATAAGAGACATGAAACATTGAATGGAATTTGGAAGAAGTGGGCAACTTGAAAGAGTAAGTAGCGCTGCCTATTTTTTTGAAGATCTTAAAAGTCCCAAGATAACAATGTGAGAGTTTAAATGAAAGTCTAGTGGCTAAAGATGTGTATCTATATGGTTGTGACTTTACGTATACTTAATCCCCTACCTTGAGTGATTTGTTAGCTAATTATTTCATGCAAAGTTGAGCTTGAGCTAAATTAACTGTTAAGATTCACAAAATCTCATCTCTGGTTCTCGACTCCTAATCCACTGCTTCAATAGCAAATTTCCCTTGTATATAACAAGGAACATTAGGAGGTGATATGCCATATAAAGCCTCAAATGGATTCATATTTATACAAGTATGATAACTAGTGTTGAAGCAACCCAAGAAAGAAATTTAAGCCAAGCTTTAGGGCAATCCATAACATAAGCTCTAAGGTATTGTTCAAACCATCTACTCATACCTTTTGTCTGACCAACAGATTAAGGATGGTTGGTAGAACTCATTTTTAATGTGGTTCCACTTAATTTGAATAATTTTGTAAGGACCCGCTATCACTCATATATTTGAAATAGGCGATAACAGTTTTCCAACCACATATAACCTATAAGACTATATGTAAGGTTGCCTGAAAGAATTGTTTGAGAAATTGTTTATCTAATTCCATATAGATAATATAATAAGAATCATAATATATATATATAATATATATATATTTTTTTTAAAAAAAAACCTTAAGCAAAGCTATATTACTACACTACCCAACACATTTTGCAAAAGAAACAACTTAACCCCTACATAGCTAAGTACATATAATTACATCCAAAGGCTTCTTACAAGCCTTAACGAAATCTTCAAAACACAACCCAAACTAACACTTTAATTACATCATCAACAAAATGAATCACATCTAATCTATTACAAATCATAGGGTTCCATTGAGTCCATGGTTAACTCTAATCCTCCAAACCATCAAGAAAATCTTCAAAATCGGTTTCGTACCCCATACTCGCATAGAACTCATTGGAGTCATCACCTGAAATGGATAAAATATGAGCCAAAGGCCTAGTACATAAATAACGAATACAAATGCAAAGTGGATCACACATTCTTAGACTAATGCATTATGCAACAATCAATAGTTTATTGTTAAGTCTTTAGTTAGTAAAACAACACGGGAGTATTCAAACTCCTGAAAACAAGGATCTAGTATTACGTTCGCTCCCTGAGTGGTCCCTACTGTTCATACAGACTAGGCAGCCCCACCTTCCGGCGTAGCCCGTAATACTAGGGGATCCTGAGTAACGCATCACGACGCTCAGGGGGTTGATATGAGTAGCTCGGATACTCATATCTCCTACATAATTCTATCCATTAACGAGAAAGCACCCTACCCCCAATCTGAGCAGGGTGCCGCTTTCCGAACCAGATTCAACGGCAAACAAGGACAAGCAACACTCATCAATTAATAAGATTTTCTTAATTTAAACTAATTTAGTTGTGATGCCTACCCTAACAAAGAAATAAGCAAGTTACTGCGTACCTGAGATAGCTCGGAAACTAATGGGGTTGGTCGAGCGAGGATCTATCACTGTTTAAGACAATATTAAATTTCACATTTAGCTTAAGTACCAATTAACTAGTTGAAAATATAATTAATCAAAGAAATTCAAATAAATTAATACAAGGTCGTAATATAGCATTTAAACATCCTATTATATCATAGGACACTTAACAAATACTTAATTGATCATATATCAAACTTCGAAAAATTTGGATGAAAGTTTTTGAAATTCAAAAGTGCAAGGGATATGCCGGCATTCAAAACTGGCAGCTTTGAACCTGTGTTCAATACGCTAAAGATCAACACTGCCAATACTGGTAGCGTTTAACGATACACCGGCTGCCTTCATTTTACGCCAGCGGCTTTGAGCCAGTGTAGAAAGCAAATCCAAATTTCCAAAAATTGCCGAGAGGTGCAGGGGTTGATCCACGCCCGTGAATACCCCTAACACCGGCAACGTATCCATGTACGCTGGCAGTCTTTGATCCTACGTCGGCGGCCTTAAGCCCGGCATTAAAAATTATGATTCTGTTCCCATTCCACACCACCCCCAAGCCGGCGGCGTTGGAATCCCAATAGCCGGCACACAATTTGAAAAATGAACACTGGCTGACTTTTCCAGTGAAAGCTGGCAGCGTTCAAACGGCTTTAAGAAATTGGATTCTGTTCACTTCCAACACCGCCTATGAGCCGGCGGCGTAGAAGTGCCAGATGCCGGCGTATGACTAAGTTTAAGCCTATACAAAAATATTTTTTATTTCCCCTGTTTTATTACAAAATTTGTTCACTTTCAAAGATTCCCCAAACTTAATCTAAACTTTCCAAAGCTTGTTATATGTTCCAAACACTATCCTAACAACATGAATTCCACTTCTAATCATCAAAACACTAATCACACTTCAAATCTACTCCTCAACTACTCATTTTTTCAATTTTCCCAAAACACTCATCCTCACGTATCAATATTCATACAAGATATACACTACCACTCATTTAGCCATATAATCTTATTTAAGCTACCTTCCATGCACCAAATCAATCCCATACCAATTAGTGCATAAAATTCATTTTTATCTAACCCTTACAAACAAGCACAATATAGAACATAAAATAGAAAGATTAAGCTTGCATTTAACTTACATGACTAAATCTTGGCTTGGAATGTTGTTTAAATCAAAAAGCTTGTAGTTGATCTTGGCTTAGGGTTTAAGATTTTGAAATGGAAAAGAAAGAAAGAAAGAAAGAAAGAAAAGAATGGAAAGAAAAATTCGTATGGGGAAATAGGGCTACCAAAAAAGGTCCAAATCTTGCTCAAAACAAAGTCAATACTCATCCAAAATGTGTCTTTAGGGGTATATTTGTCATAAGATTAATTTGAGTTAATTTCAAATGCATTTGAGTTTGCTTTAGGCTTAAAAAGTAGACTTAAATTTTATAAAATTTCTGTCATTAGTCTTAAGCAATTCAAAAATAATTTTATTAAATTCTAAACATAACACATACATATTAATTTGCAAAAGACACATTTATTCATTACACTATACACACATTTATACATGTAATACAAAAATACCACTTTCATTATACTATACACATACAAAATAACACATGTCTAGCACATATACCAATTATATGACCCAAGCACACATACACATATATACATATCTATCATTTCAATAACACATTAATATGTAAATTAAGAAATTTCATGGCTATTTCAAATTTAATCCCAATACGACTCATAAAAATCTTATCCTTGTTTGAAACAATAGATTTAGGAATGTCATGCAACTTGACAACCACGCCAACAAATAAAGCAATAATTGAAGTAGTTGTATAACGAGAAGTTAACACACCAGAATGCCAATATTTGATAAAACGATTCACTACCACAATAATCATGAAATATTCCTTAAAAGTGGGTAATCCAGTGATGAAATCCATAAAAATATCCTTAAAGACTTTTTATGGTATAGGAAGTGGTTATAGTAAGCCACTTAGAGCTGTGGTCAGGTATTGATTTGTTGACACATCTAACAATGCTTCCCAAAGTCATCGTCACAAAGTCATCGACATCTTTCCTCATATTACTCAAAAAAACAAAACAAAATAAAGGATCCAGTCAAACATTCATATGTTTTCAATGCACCCAAACGCCCTCCAAACGAAGAAGTATTAAACTCTAATATCAATGAATTAATAATATAATAAATTACATAAGAATGTATCAACATTTGTGGGTAAATTCATTTAGGGCATTGACGTTTCAAGCGGTTAAAAAGAGGTATCAATGTTTTCGTAAAGTGGATCAAATGAGATATCAATATTTTGCAAAGTTCATTCAAGGTATCAACGTTTCGATTAATTTTCAATTAAATTTCTTAAATTTTCATTAATGGTCAATTATTAAGACCTTATTTGACTCATTTTGAGAAATGTTGATACCTTAAATGAATTTTTTCTCAAACATTGATTCCTCTTGTTAACCACTTGAAACATTGATACATCAAATGAACTTACTGCTCAAAAATTGATTCCTTTTTATGTAATTTACCCATTGATAATAGAAGATTGAGAAGGGATAAAGATCTTATCTTATAAAAACCAAACCCCTCACCTTCTTGTAGCAACCATTGTTAAACAACTCCATTCACACAATCTCCATAAGCTGACGCCATTCCTTATTATCTTTGTAATCTGTTTTAAGCAGTGTAGCAAAGTCAAAAGATGATAAGAATAAAGAAAATGAGTGTAGGTCCTCAGCAAAACTTCTAGAGAAAGCATTGACAACTTCATTCTCAAGGCTTCACTTATACATAATTTGATAATCATATTCAAGTCGTTCGTTTTACTAAGTATCATTGTTGGTTTTGTGTTTAAATCACTTGAGTGAGTATTTCTTTCAAACGTTTTGATCATTTGAATAATAAAATGTCTACTTAATAATTAATGCCTCCATTTCTTAACTGCCTCCATAATAGCTACCATTTCTCTAAGATACACACGCCTTTACATAATCACAAAGAAAATTTCTCACTAAAAAAGGCGATTGGTTGAATACCCACTTCTCAATCCTTTCATAAATAACAAGCCAACCATAGGCTTGGTAGTTCTCTAATAAATATATGACCCACTACTTTGTCTTTCAAAACTTAACCAGTCTTCGCTAATGTTAATCACTAAAGAGGAATCCCAACGGTACTTTCCTCTATTCAAATGTACTTTCATTTATCTTAGTTCAATCCTTCGATTTAGAGAATTTATCGCACGTTTGGTACACAGGAATAAGCTAAAATGGAATTATGATTCCAACTTCAATTCTCTTTCTTAATGTTTGGAAGTATTTTTAGAAGCTAGAATCACGATTCCTTGAAATCAATGATTATAGCTTTTACGAGGAATTTGATTCTATCTTCTTAAAGATGGAATCACGATTCCATTCCATTTCTATTAATGATTATTATTTCAATTACATTTTTATCATATACATATTTATTATCTACATTTATTATGAAAGGGTATTTTTGAAAAATCATATTACATGATCATAATCATTTCATTACATTTTGTGAACAAATCCAAACATAGTAATGGATTTATCATTCCCTTATTCAATCCATTCCACACAATTCTAGCATATCAAATGTGACATCAATAAATGTTTTTTTTCTTAATTTCTGTTCTATGTGTTCTAACTTCTAACGCTCTTGTATTTTGATGTATGCAAGGTAATGATGAGAAACGAGCAATAGGTGAAAGTGAAAATTGAGACTTGAGTCCTCAAACAACTCCTACACAACAACTTGTTTGCTTTTTTTTTTTTTTGGGTTACTTTCTATTATAGCCTCATTTACTATTTATATTCCTTATAACTAGTAGTTATAAAAACATGGTTGTTATAAAGTACAGTTGTCATATATGAGTAGACGACAACCTTATGCTTCTAAAACTATATATTCAATGATCATTCAAATAGCAAGGCTTCCTTTTATTTTTGCTATCTATATTCATAACACTTCATATCTACTATTAGAATCCATGAGAGATGAAAACATTAAGAGGTGGGCAAAAGTTAAAAGAAAAGGAGTTAAAGAGTTATGCTTGCTAATAATTAAACCTCGACAAGAATGAGATTATACTGACCCTACATGAGTGAGAGATCACTATAAGTTAGTGTATTTTAAATTTTACATCTCTTAGTAATGGAGTATTAATATATCGTGTGTGTGTGTGTTGACGTTAAAGTTTAAATCTTGAGAATGAAGATTTAGAAAAGATACCGACATGCTCTTTATTGTCTTCATTTTATAGGTCATAAGACAATATAATCTATGGCAAGAACACATTATTGATTATAGAAATCTAAAGTAGTATGGCGAGTAAGGAATAATTATATCACAAGGTAGTATCAACAATGATGGGATTGTAAGCAATTTAATTTAAGGGATTAATAGTCTAAACATAGCAACTAGAAAAAGAAAGAAGTCTAGATGCTAAGAAGTGATTTGTTATCATTTCAAGTTGGAAACTAAATATTTTTTTTTTCTATTTAGAGCGCTTTAATAAATTATTTATTTAAATAAAATTGGAAGAAAATCAATAATCATCTCACTATTTTAAATCTGCATGTCTAATAAATGATATTTTTTTCCCAAAGAAAATGTGCTAAAGAGGATTGTAAATTTTAAATGCGATTTCTTTGCAATAAAATAAGTGGCAAATCAAACCTATAACCATACAAGTTTTTGAAATTGTATTTATGAAATGAGAGTTTTTTATAGGAAATGGAAATCATGTCTTGAAGATGTTATTCTATAATGCGAGTCAATAGTCAATTTTGTACCATTTATATTTTAGTAAAATTCTCTTTTAAGTAACTATACGTGTGCTACACTAGGCAGAATATATTATATGTTTAATGAAATAAGAGTTAAATTCTTGTTGTTCTGCAGTTGACTTCAATAATTGTGCAAAATTACTAGTATTTGATGATTATAAGAGATCTTTAGGTTTGGTCTGATGGCATGTTTAGATGAAATACATTTCATTCCCTCCTCATTCCATGTGAAGTTAGTATTACAATATTTACTTGCATTTTAAACACCTAATAGCAATCACTCATGATTTGTTATCATGAAAAATAATGAATAATAATTTCTATCTCCATACCATGGATTGTTATACAATGATTTATTATACCATCTCCACATAATCATCCCTATCTTGAAAATTAAACACCATTAGACTTAATGTCGTTAATGCGATAAAAATTTTACTTTATGACAAGGGTATGAAAGATATTTTACTTTATTCCAATATTTTTCTATGTAAACTAAACATTATAATAGGCAATAGTGTGTAATAGCTATTATAGCTGTCACGCTCCGAATAGAGTCAAGGCGTATTCAGTTTCGCCACATATAATATTTAAGTATTATACGTAAAGGCAACCCTAACTTATCTATTTATCGTGATCATTTGCTATCCAATTTTATACTTTTTAAATCATTCAATTAAGTTTTGAAAGTGTTTGATATGCAGTGGAAAAACAAAAATTTACAAAATTTTCACAAAAGGTTACTTCCATGAGTAACCAGTGCACATATGTATAACTATCCGAGAGAATCAATTAAAACATTATGATAAACCATCTCAAGGCATCCCATGATGCCTGAAACAAAAATATCAAAGAGTAAAAAGGAGGAGTTTAAGCATCCCGTAAAGCAAAGTTCAAACCAGGACACTAAATATTATCAAAAATTCAGGCTCAAAAGGAGGCCCTCTAAATCTATACGCATCAAAATGTACATAGTCCACTCCTAGCATAAGCATCAGGTCAAATGCGAGACTACTCACTAAAATTCTCAATAAAACCCTCGAAGTCGATACCATAACCCTCATAGTCATAACAATCATCATCATCATCACCTGAAAAAGAAAAAGAGCGAGCCGAAGTCTAGTATACAGCAACTCAAGCTCACATGGAATGAATCACACGGACATAATGTAGATGCAAGATAACAATCAATAATTTTATATCTTTAACTTAAATATGGCAATAAAAAAAAGGAGTACTCACACTCCGACAATACAATAGAAACCTGGGAGTCCTGAGTAGCAACAATTGCTAAGGGATTAATATAACTAGGTCGAATACTTATATTTCCTATATCTAATAAAATAATAGCTCATATTAGGGGTTACAACCATTACACATCTCTTCTTATTTTAGTCCATCATATTGTTCAGTTTAATGGAGCCCACGATCCTAAAATGTACAAGTGTAACTTCTCTCGGAACGCAAGTAGACGTTATCGCGCTACCATTCTCCCTATCAGTTACCTGCCGAGCCACCCATGATGGCCTAAATACCTAACTACAGTGTTGGCACACAAGGTTATCACCCCTCAACCTAGGTCTAAGAACAACCACGCATAATCAATCACTCAATTATTATTAACTGTCTTTAAGTACTAATTCATTCGGGAATGTCTACCCCAATCAAGCAACACACATGTCATTGCATACCTAATATAGAGTCTGTAGTATGGTACAAGCCAGAAAGTGGACCAAAAGGTACGTTAAAAACAATAGTATCTATATAGAGATATTTCCTATCAGTATCGAGTAAGTAATCAACTATCTAATTCCTATTGTTTAGTTGCTTATGTTTTGTCATTCCTTAAAGTGAGGTCTTATATATGTCTATATACATAAGGCCTTGATATGTTGAGTTGAATTTCATTTAAGGTATTGGGCTTAAGTAGCTTGGATTAAGCCCATGACTATATTAGATATTGAATTTTTATTTAAAGGTATTGGACCTTTAGGGGTCATAAACTAAGCCCAATAAGAATTTGATTAAGTACTTTGATATTAAGGGAAATAGTCTTTAAGAAATTTATAATTAAGCCCATTAAAGAATTTGGATTATAATTTACATAGAATTGGGCTTAAATATTGAATTAGGCCCAATTGAGTGAAATTGGGTATTGGACATAAGATTTAAATAAAAGGCCAATTGGATTTAAATTTAATTTAAGCTATTGGTTCTTCTAAATTCCTACTCGGGCATACTAGGTATATCTTAAGGTTTATGAGCTCTAGATATATTACACGAGTCCATTAGGTAATTTAATATCTAAAAAATTTATAATAGACTTAAACATTTAAAAAATAGGCCTAATAAATGTAGCCAATGTTTTTAGGCCCATATTATGGAATTTAAGTCCATAAGGCATAGATGGGTAATTATTTTGATTTGAGACACTAAAGCTCCAAGGAAAATCAATTTGAGTATTTTGTGATCCCATTAATATTGGACTATGCCAAAATAGTTAAATAAATTTATTAGATCCTAAAGAATTAGCTAGTCCATATTACTAAATTTTCAACCTATTTGAATTTATTTAACTAAGTGGATCCGAATTAGTATCTAAGCCCATTTTACATTTTGAAAAGCCATGCTGAGTCCAATATTTCTTATAGGCTTGCTTATATTTAGTTAATAGTACTACGGTTTATTATTTAAGCTAAAATCTACCTCTCTCTTTTCTTCTATTATTATATCTTTTTCTAATAATCCAAATCAATTGGAATAATTCAACACTAGTTAATTACATTAAATTAAATTCCAGGGACTTTTTTTTTTAACTCAATTCATCAATATTTGATTTAATATGACCAACTTTAAATGACACACCTTTGACAATCGGCTTGGAGAAGGTCACTATTTCAGCCTTGAGAGTGATTCGTTATTTCCAATGCTCATGAAATCTATTGTCAGTCATTCATGAAATTCCAGTTTAAGACGTTCAAATTCCGATTAATATTATTTAATTGTTAATGATTTCAATATATATCCATGTCCATCAAACCAAAATTAATATATCATATTCAATTTATTTTCTGCAACACAAATATAAATATACTCATATCATCATCGACACGAACATGCATATGCACAATCTCAACATATTTTAATCATTTAGGTCGTTAAAACCAATTTATTAATCAAATTAATAAATCAATACTATAATGGCATTAATATATATATATATATATGTCTTAGTTTTCAATTTGATTTACATGTCCGGTTTGAAACTTGTCCGCATTACACCATATTTCAATGATACAATTTACTAAGTTAACATCATGATTCTAGGTTTATCGATTAAATCACAATTTCCCAGATTTAACCAAATTTAATCTAATTGACATACTGCAATATTTTCGAATATACACACATATAATACATATAACATACAATTCAACATGATTAATTATATTAATTCAACAAAAACATACGTACATATATAATTTAAATACAATCTTACCATCATATACATCCACACTTTAAAATTTGTATATACTCCGATGGTAGCATATATATTCATGCTTATTTTACGATTAGAATTTATCGAAATCACACGTCCACGCATATGTACATTATTGACATTAATTTAAGCAATTTTATTATTTTATTTATTATATTATTATTATTATTATTATTATTATTATTATTATTATTATACAATCAGAATATTAATCATATGCACAATAACATATGATTGAACATATTTATATTAGACATATTATTTTAATCCCTTGTAATATATATATATATATATATATTTTTTTTTTTCAATTTGAAACAATAAAAATTATCATGATTCTTCTTTAATTAAAATATATAATGTACACATCTGATAGTCAACTTTGGGGTGCAGATCATCAATTTTCAATAGATCTATCTATCTATCTATCTATCTACACACACATGTTCTAAAGGGCATATCCAAGCAATCGGTGTTCAACTTTAAGATTTATAATTTTGTTTGATTCGATAACGTAGATTCGTTTGCTCTTATAAGACCATCATAATAATTTTCATCAACAAAAATACAATAAACAAGCATATTCAATAATTATATACTAATATTACTTACTACTCCTACCCAAAAAAAAAATTGATGAAGCTTCGGTTAGGATTCCTATGCGTCTCTTTTACCTCTTCGACAAATAAAACAATAAAAAAATGAATTTTGAGGCTGCTAAACAAGGGCCCGACTAAATGAGTTATTTATATTGGTTTGCTGAGAGTGAGGCTAGGGTTTAGGCATCACAAAGATAGGTTCTAGAATAGGACAGGTGGCTTTTGTTAATGGTATTATAATAAAAATTTGTTGAAACTAGAAGGGTATAGGCTTATAAAAGAATAATTGATTAAAATCAGCATTGACATTTAAATAATTTTAATTTAAAACTCAATTTAGGTAAATGATTATTGACTTTGGTGTTTATCTAAAATTTTTAATGAATTTAGAATTTGAAAAAGAATTTCTAAGGTAAATTAGATAAGGGATTCAATGTGTCAAATCTCTAATTTAAACTCAAATAGATCACAGTTCACCTAGTTTATTTAGTTAAGTTATCAATTTTCAATTATTAATATATATATTCAAGCTTAAATTTACCTATATATATTTTAGGGATGTTTCAATTCCTTTATTATATTCTCATGGGATATTAATTCTATTCCCCTCTTTCATACAGTCAAGTAAGTATTTATAACTAATAAAAAAAATGGATAAATATGTAAGTTTGATAGTTGATATTTACTTTGCTTAATTAATAAGATTTGTGCTTGTTATGGTTCATAAATCATTAGAATACTTATGAACTTGGTTCTTAATTGACTATTTGTTGATTTTTAGTCCACTAGAGCTTTGGAAAGAAGTTAATGAAGATTTGATAAAGAAAAGATAACAAAACCAACAAATTTGGATTATAGAGGAAAAGTGCACATGTGCATGATCTAGTGTTTAGAACTCATCTTGGACCGCGCTCTTAGATTAATGAGAAGAATACTCAACAAGTTGAATCTACAGCTTCAAACACAACGAGACCCACCGATACGCTCTGCAATCATGGCTCAAAACTCGACTGCAAATTGTCCATTGGACACCACCTTGTTTCATATGATAGTTTTTCTTCTTTTATTTTGTTTTAGATTTTTGCCATGTTAGCTTTTAACTAGCCGTAAATAGTAATTTCTTAAAAAGCAAAATAGGGAATCCAAACACGATCGTACAGTATGGTGGATAAAGAAAGTATATGTTAACTAATTCTTAGAGGTTCTAATGAGAAAAAGTAGTCATTTGTTAGGTTTTTTTGTGTAGAACTTGAAGGTAGATCAATTCAAAAGCTAAATTGGATCTCAATTGCAAGGATTTCTATGCTTTAGAGGTGTTTTCTTGCATATTATCCCATGCTCTTCCTGAATTAATGCTTAACTTTCTCATTTTGATGAAGGAGTAGTGAGTTTACTTAGATTTTACGCATCCAATCTTGATTCATGCAGTTTTAACTTGCAATTTTATTGATATGTTGTTGAATTCCTAAAATTAATAGCTTGAGCATAATGTTCTTGAATTTGTATGAGTGCCCGATCGGAATTCATGTCAAATTTCGATTGAATAAATCAAGAGATCATTCATTTCAATAGATTTAAGCTATTCATCGGAATTGCTCATAACATCTAGAGATAGAGTGGTGAAATTCTTCGATCACTAAATTGTTTAATTTTTGAATTCTTAATCTTAATGTGATTCTGAATTACTAATGGTAAGGAAGAGATTCCAATTGTTAAACTTAAAATTAGATGTTGATGATCTCGAGAGAGGGTTTAGCATATCTTAGCAAATTCAATGGTTTAAGAATTTAACAATGATCTTTAGTGTTTTAATGAAAATACGTGATAACAATATTGGTGAAGCAAAGTTTAAGTTAATTTGTGCATTTTTAGTTTATCTTCTTATGGATTGATATACACTCATTTGTATATATTAGCCATATTTAGTTGGATATCAAAACAAATCGTGATTTCATCTGGTTAGATAATGGAAGTGGGCGAAGATAGGTGTTAGGCAATCCCTAATAAATACAACCTATATTTACTTCTATACTACATTGGTACGCACACTTGCCTTTTCGGGTAATAGTTTGGAAAGAGATTTTTAGAAATTACAAATATTAAAACTTAGTCTGCACTAAACTAAAGTTCTTTTCCTAAGTTATGAGTGTATATATAAATATTTAATTTTACTACTTTTTTATTTGTTTTTTATTTATGGATATAATGCTGCATTTAATGCTTAAACTTGGGTTGAATTTTAATTATCTATTTGAAGTTTGATATTGTTGATTTTAATACCCATATGAACTTTTAAAGGTGATGGTATCATTTGTATCAATTTTGTCTAAAATATTCAACTTAATTTGTTTTCTTTGACCAGTTATGGATTACCTAGGATTATGCAAAAAAATTGATCATATCATGAACAAACTAGATCGAACCAAACTGCATAGAAATTTTAGTTCTTTTTTGAAATGATTTGAACCGAATCAAACTGTTTTACATATTAAAAAAAAAATCAAACGTATTATTTTTTAAATTATTTTATTAAAAATATTTATTATTTTTAAATTTTTTCATAACATATTATTCATGATAATGAAGTTAGAATGATCATATTATGTTTTTATTATTGTAGTGTATCTATAAATAGAATACTTTTTAGATTTTAGCCCCTGGTGTTTTGAATATATTTTTTTCTTTTTTTTTCTTTCCCGTTCCCTACCAATTAATCAAGTTCTATTATTTAGTTACTTTTTAGTTTATGTAATTGATATGTGTCAATTATAAGTGCACAACAAATCAAGGGTCTATTTGGATTGTCTGGTTTTTATCTATATCGTATTTGTATCAAATCTGTATCTACAACTTATTTGTATCATATTTTATCTATATCTATTTGGTTTTCTTATGAGTAAAGCTTTCAATTTTTCATTAATATCTGTTTCTTGACAAACATCTATTTAAAAACGATAAAAATACAATGCTAAAATGACTAAAATATGTTTGCACCTCATATTGAGATAACGTATTCTTATGTTATTGAATCTAATATGTTGTTATAGTTAAATACAATTATAATTTTATGATGGAATGGACGATATCATTCCCCTGCTATATGTTTTACATAACTATTTAGATAAATAATTAATTTAAAATATTATTGTTTATATTTATATTGGTGATAAGAAATATGTAATTGAAGTTTTTTGACAAAAAAATATTTTTATTTTAGAATAAAAAATGGTTTAAACTGCAAACTAAATCGTACCAAACCCTTTTTTTTTCGGTTAAAAAAAAATACAAATCGTACTATATGGTTAGGTTCGAATTTAAAAAAAAAAATGGAACCGTAATACATGGTTTGGTTCAGTTTGGGAGACAAACTAAATTAAATCATACTATAAACACCCTAGGACTACCATGGTCCTAAATGATTACTCAATTGAGGATTTTAAGTGTTTAGTTTCAAAAATAGTAGGCATGTGGGGAAAATATAAAATGATTGTATTTATAATTTACCCTTCGCTTTTAAAGGGTGGACCTATAAAATTTGTCCTTAGTTTTTACAATAGGGAATTATCACTTAGTATGATTTAATTATCTTTTTGTTTTTTTTTTTTTTTTAATTGTGTTAAGTGAAAATTCACCGATATAAGGAAATGTACAAACTCTGTAAGGTAGGTAATTCCAGGAAACCTATACAAAGTAAAGAAGGAAAGCTTTATAGATTTATGTAGTGTAGAGTTAAAAAAGTATCAACCAATATCGATTAAAGTGAGCCACTCTCGATATTTATCATGCAACAATTGAATTATTTGAAAGCTCAAGCAAACTAAGTTTCTTACCAACTCAGTGATCTTAGATTCCGAGGCCAATAGTCTACCCAGTGTGATGCGAGGATAAAGGCTTAATGAAAAAGCAGGTGGATAGGAGCCTTGGCTGTTAGAATTTATGGCCCATTGTGTAAGTTTATTTTAGAAGAGTCGTGATTTTTAATCTAAATGACATGACTCTTCATAATGTTAGAATTTGTGGCCCGTTGTGTAAGTTTGTTTTAGAAGAGTCGTGACTTTTGATCTAAATGACATGACTCTTCATAATGGATGTCTTGATGGAAGACACCCCTTACCATTTTATGAAGAGGTATGTGTTAGTGTTTTTTTTTTTTTTTTTTTTTTTTTACCAAGGCCAAATATTTGATATTTTCATTTTATAATTTGTTAAGAACAATAAAATGATTATTCCCAATCGGATTAATAATTCTCATGTTTATAAATTATTTAATAATTTATTTCGTAATTTATTTTATAATTTATTATTATTCCCTAATAAGACTAGGGGACTAAAGTATTATTCGCATGAATAATAGACTTTAGTATAAAATAGAACATAAGACGCTCTCCTAGGGTTATGACATGTGTTGTCAAAAGAAATTTTCGAAACTCTAGAGAGAGTGTGAGAAATCCGTTATCTCTAAGAGCCCCTTCGAAACAAATTTAGAAGCGTTATAGATTGCGCTAGCACGCAAGAGGAGAATCCAAATCAAGGTTATTTTCGTGTGGATACCGTAGAGGGCGTTCGCAACGTGGCAACGTCTACATATCCGTATAATCAAATAGTTTTGAAATCGAAAAAGGTATTAAAACTTGAACTTTATTTTCGTTTTTTGTATCTAATCAAAAACACACGGAATCTGGAATTAGGGTTTTAATTTTAAAATAAAAAATTTCGTTGCAAAACTGATAATAAAACCCAACAGTGGTATCAGAGCCAGGTTGTGTTTTTGATTTGATCGAACTTATGTTATGATTTGCACGTGTTGCGAATATAAATTGCCTTCTTATTTATTATTGAATTCATATTTTATTCATATGATGATATGAAATTGTTTTATTTGAAAAATCGAATCTTTTATGTATTGCATATGATGATATGGATAAATCGTTTTATTTGATATTCGAATCTTGTATATATTGCATATGATGATATGCATAAATCGTTTTATTTGATATTCGAATCTTGTTATATTGCATGTGATGATATGAAATCGTTTTTTTAAATTCGATTAGATCGAATCTATTGTGGTACACGGATTAAAATTTGTTTAGATAACATGTAATCTGTTTTGGTCGTTAATGTTATGTGTCGAACAGATTAATAAAAATTTTATCCACACGATGTTGTCAATTGGATTGACAGAGGTTTGGTGGCAGTGGGGTTAATTATTCGAGAAAGTCGAAATAAAAACTAGGGTTCTTGGAGAGAAACCCTAATTGTTATGTATGACATAACATAATCCATGAACATATAGATGTTTATGACGAAACAAATAACGTCCTGCAAAATAAAAAAAATGTATATATAATACACAGACATATTGATGAATGTGTAACAATATACATTGACTTACCACGAGTATGCCCTGAGAATATAGTAAGTTCTGGACAGTCCAGAATTATGTCGATATATGAGACATATGAATTTCTCAGAAAAATTCAAGGATATTCGTACTAGGAAATGTATATTTTAAGGACGTTTTTCTTAAGGCGTTGAATGATTTTGCAAATATATATTTATAAAAATCGTTTAGCTTCTGGGGCGTTGCCCCAGACCCCGCCCGCTATCCGGCTAGCGAGACCGCCGTTTAGGGCAGCCCCCAGGGCGCTGCCCCCTGACCCCCGCAAGGGGGCGTTGCCCTCTTGAACCCCCTAAAGTATTCGACTTAATTACACTTAACATTAATGCGCTTTTGAAGTGTTTTATGTTACATGTTCTTGTGAGTGCTTAAGTTATATGTATGGTGCATAGCATGACCCCTAGGACTTATCTGAATGGCAGGTTCTATTTATTCATTTCATGGGTTGTAATTTTGTAAATACGACCTGCGTGTCGTTTTTGTTTATTGTAATTTAATTTTACTAATTGTAGTAGGATTTTTGTATCTTTTCGTCATTGTAATGGAAGACATGAAGATGTAATGAAGACCTTTCCAATCCATGATGATGGAGAAGTGAGAGCCTTGATGAAGATACAAGGAGTTTTTCAACTCAGATCCATGTTGATGGATCTTTACCTTAAATCGTGCTATTGGTCTTCATATTGGCTTATGAAGATCAATATAGATTAAGGGCCATGCTATGACACGTTTTTATATTATAACATGATAATATGCTGACATGTATGTGATACCATGTTTACAACCATATACTTAATATCCTTTACATGTGATAATAAGATAAAATATCACCCTTTTAAATCCCTCAAATAATATTAAGTCATGAAAATGCCTTCCATAGTTCGACACTTGTCAAGACTTAGATCGTCTAATTGTAGGTTCTGCCAAAGCAGGGTGCAATAGACTATCCTAGTCACACAAGGTGAATAATGGTGCTATCCACATGTCGTAATAGTTAGACTTAAATAGGCTATCAAAACGGTTTTGGGCCTATGGCATTAGTAGGCCGGACATGTGATGTCAATCCCATAACGAGAGTTACATTTGATGTAATTGGAAAGGGTTTCCTACCTAAATAACTAAATTTTGGGTGTCATGCCATAGCTGACTCAGGTTTAGTGAAATATGGATCTTGACCCACTAAGAAACTTTATTTAATGGTTTCCAAATTAATACTAGAGGGTTATTAATTTGATAAAAATAGTGGGACTATGAAAATGGCTTAAATAAAGATAATTAACTTTGCATACCTCTATATGTAGATCATGGCAACCAACAACACAACCTTGCGATCAATTCTTGAAAAGGATAAGCTGAATAGTAAAAACTTCCTTGATTGGTATCGTAACTTAAGAATTGTTCTTAAGCACGAGAGGAAGTTGTATGTGATTGATGAGGCAATCCCTGATGAACCTGCTCTGATGCTCCAAGAGCTGAAAGAAATGCTTTTAGTAAGCATAAGGAAGACTCATTGGATGTGACCTGCATTATGCTTGCCACCATGGAACCTGAGCTTCAGAAGCAAATGGAAGACATGGAGGCGTACGATATGATCGTACACCTAAAGGAAATGTTCCAAGAACAGGCAAGACATGAGAGATTTGCAGTCACCAAGGAGCTGAATTCTTGTAAAATGGCTCCAGGTAGCTCTGTGAGTACACATGTACTCAAGATGAAGAGCTATATTGATAGACTTGAGAAGCTTGGCTCTCCAGTTTCTAGGGAGATGGCTACGGATTTGATCCTAGGCTCTTTGCCTCCTAGCTATGACCAGTTTGTGATGAACTACAACATGCACAAAATGGATGTGTCTATCATGGAGCTGCATGGGATGCTTAAGAATGCAGAACAAAATGTTAAAACAAATAACAATGTTCTGATGGTTCAAAAGGGACAAGGCAAAAAGAGAAATGCCAATGGTAGAGGCAAGGGTAAAGCAAAAGGTCATACCAAAGCAAAAAGGCCCAAGCCTCAACCTAAGGCCAACCACCCAAGGAAGGGGTTTGTTTCTTCTGCAATGAACCAGGTCATTGGAAGAGGAACTGCAACTATTTGGAGATCTGAAAGAAGAAGGTAGTGAGACTACTGCTTCAGGTATTTATGTTATACAAGTCAATCTATCTACTTCTACATCATGGGTATTAGATACTGGATGTGGGTCTCACATTTGTGTAAATGTGCAGGGTTAAAGCAAAGTAGAAAGTTGGCTAAAGGTGAAGTGGACCTACGTGTAGCAAATGGAGCAAGGGTTGCTGCATTAGCTGTGGGAAATTTTGAATTAACTTTGCCTTCTGGACTTATTCTGATTTTAAATAATTGTTATTATGTGCCTGCTATGAGCAGTAACATTATTTCAGTTTCATGTTTGGACAAGGATGGTTTTAGATTTATTATTGAGAATAATACAATCTCCATCTATCGTGGAGACATCTTTTATGGTATTGCTCATTTGATGAATGGTCTCTATATTCTAAACTTTGATGAATCTGATCATAAGTCCATTTATAACATTAATACCAAAAGGTTCAAATCTAACAGTTTGAATCCAACTTACTTCTGGCATTGTCGTTTAGGCCACATTAATGAGAAACGCATATCAAAGCTTCATCAAGATGGGCTTTTAGATTCATTTGATTTTGAATCATATGAATCATGCGAATCTTGTTTGATGGGAAAGATGACAAAGGCTCCTTTCACAGGACAAAGTGAGAGAGCTAATGACTTACTGAGCCTAATACATACCGATGTATGTGGACCATTAAGTTCACCTGCTAGAGGAGGTTACTTGTACTTCATTACTTTTACAGATGACTTTAGTAGGTATGGATATGTATACCTAATGAGGCATAAATCCGAATCATTTGAAAAAAATGTTCAAAAATGAAGTACAAAATCAACTTGGCAAAAATATAAAAACGCTTCGATCAGATCGAGGTGGTGAATATTTAAGCCAAGATTTCTCTGATTATCTTAAGGATTGTGGGATAATCTCAATTGACTCCTCCAGGAACACCACAATGGAATGGTGTTTCTGAAAGGAGAAATCGAACTTTATTAGATATGGTTCGATCAATGATGAGTCAGACAGATCTTCCAATATCCTTTTGGGGATATGCCTTAGAAACTGCTGCGTTTATATTGAACAGGGTTCCATCAAAATCGGTTGAAAAGACACCATACGAGTTATGGAATGGGAAATGTCCTAGTTTGTCTTTTCTAAAGATATGGGGTTGTGATGCTTATGTTAAACGACAGGTGTCTGATAAGCTAGCAGCTAAATCTGACAAATGCTTCTTTGTGGGATATCCTAAAGAGACAAAAGGATACTACTTCTACAACCAATCTGAGAACAAAGTGTTTGTTGCTCGTAATGGTCATTTTCTAGAAAGAGAATTTGTCTCTAAAGGAATCAGTGGGAGTACGATTCAACTCGAAGAAGTTCGAGAACCACGACTAGCATAGAACCCATGATAGATGTTCAATCAGACTCGCAATTAGTTGCTGAGCCTGAACCACTAACTGAAGGCCCACGTAGGACTGGTAGGATTCGTCACGAGCCTGAGAGATATGGATTTCTCGTTACTGACAATCGCGATGTGATGCTCATAGACCAAGATGAGCCCACATCATACCAGGAAGCAATGATGGGCCCCGACTCTGAGAAATGGTTATTAGCCATGAGATCTGAAATGCAATCCATGTATGAAATCAAGTATGGACTTTGATTGATCCACCCGATGGTGTGAAAACTATTGGATGTAAATGGGTTTTTAAGAAGAAAACTGACATGGATGGCAATGTGCATACCTACAAAGCACGACTAGTTGCAAAAGGTTTTAAACAAACTCATGGTATAGACTATGATGAAACCTTTTCACCTGTAGTCATGCTTAAGTCTGTGAGAATTCTTCTTGCCATAGCTGCGTATTATGACTATGAGATATGGCAAATGGATGTCAAGACAGCCTTCTTGAATGGAAACCTCATTGAGGATGTGTATATGACACAACCCGAGGGATTTGTTAATTCGAGGAATTCACATAAGGTATGTAAGCTTCAAAGGTCCATTTATGGATTGAAGCAAGCATCTCGAAGTTGGAATCTTCGTTTTGATGAAGCAATCAAAGAGTTTGATTTTATCAAGAATGAAGATGAACCTTGCGTTTACAAGAGAGTTAGTGGGAGCGTAGTAGTTTTCTTGGTGCTTTACGTAGACGACATATTGCTCATTGGAAATGATATTCCTACATTACAAAAGGTCAAAACATGGTTAGGAAATTGTTTCTCAATGAAGGACTTAGGTGAGGCTGCCTATATTCTAGGCATCAAGATCTATAGAGATAGATCTAGAAGGATAATTAGCCTAAGTCAGAGTGCATACATTGACAAGGTACTAAAAAGGTTTAGTATGGAGAATTCCAAAAGAGGATTTCTGCCAGTATCACATGGAATTAAATTGAGTAAGACTCAATGTCCCACTTCAAAAGAAGAACGGGAACGCATGAGTAGGATTCCATACGCCTCAGCTATTGGTTCCATCATGTATGCCATGTTATGCACTCGACCAGATGTCGCTTATGCTTTAAGCATCACAAGTAGGTACCAATCAGATCCAGGTGAAAGTCACTGGATAGCAGTCAAAAACATTCTAAAGTACTTAAGAAGGACTAAGGATGTGTTTTTGACATATGGAGGTCAGGAAGGTGATCTTGTAGTAAATGGTTACACAGATGCCAGCTTCCAATCTGATTCAGATGATTTTCGATCGCAATCTGGTTATGTGTTTTGTTTGAATGGAGGTGCTGTAAGCTGGAAGAGTTCCAAACAGGACACAGTTGCAGATTCTACTACGGAGGCTGAGTACATAGCAGCATCGGATGCAGCTAAGGAAGCAGTTTGGATCAAGAAGTTCATTAGTGCATTGGGAGTTATTCCTAGCATTGCAAATCCAGTGGACCTTTATTGTGACAATAATGGGGCCATTGCACAGGCTAAGGAACCAAGATCACACCAGCGATCCAAACACATACTCAGGCGTTACCATCTCATTCGAGAAATCATTGAAAGAGGAGATGTTAAGATATGCAGAGTACCCACAAATGACAATGTTGCAGATCCATTGACTAAGCCTCTTCCCCAGTCTAAACATGATAGTCATACTAGAGCACTGGGCATTAGACTTATGATTGAGTAGAGCTAATGCAAGTGAGAGATTGCTAGTGATGTGCCATAGCACATATGGATTTTATGTCATTTGGATATTTATTATCTTTATAAGCCATTCTATTTTTCAAGGTTTATTATTAGCCTTTTTACCTTGATAAAATAATTCCATGAGTAATTTTGTTATTCCTTATGTCATTAAAGTATGTGACTTTAATAGTAAAACCATAAAGGAATAAATAACTTTATTCTAAATTATCCCTAATCGTTCATTATATGGAATAATAATGAATTAAGATTAGTATGTAGGCTGGATGATGGTCATGTTTTACTGATCATGGATATAAGATATCATTTCAGCACATAGATACATGTAAGAGTACATTGTATTGGAATGACCAATTATGAGAATACTATATGGATCAATATGATAAGTATTTCTCATTACAGTAATTATTTAAGTCCTTTGACCTGATGACACCATAGATTCCTACATAACAAACTCCATATTTTAATTCAGTTCTTTATCATCTTTAATCAGATGATTATAAGACTGATATTGGATATGGAATAAGTTATGTGGAGGAATGTGAGTGTTCATGAGGAATTTGTCCCTCTCATTAAATTGAGAGAGATATCTTTTGGGCCCCTTGTTGAGTAAGACTGAGATATGCATGGCCGTGCTCAAATGAATTGATAAGGAGTTATCAATGTTATTTGTTTAAGTCAGTCAAACTCTGGATTCAAGAAATAGGTGATTAAACAATATAAGTGTGTATTGATCCACACCTTATGTTTAATCATAAGATATCACGTGACAAAGGGACTAAATAATTAACTGTCTATAAGGTAAAATCGGATCACCGATCTTCACTTAATTTGGATAGGCATAATGTCTTGCTAGAGGCCGCTTATGTCTCGTAGGTCAAAAGGGTTTTTGATCTACTGCAACATTAAGTGAACCTACAGGGTCACACACAAAAGAATGAACTAAAAGGATCAGGGACTTGATATAAATAAGTCTGATGGGAATGATAAAGTCATTTATTAATCTTAATTTGTTAAGATTGATAAATAATTATTTAGCCCAGTGCACATTATGTTTATTCTAACTTATTAAGAAACATACATGAGCCAAGTGGGATAATGTTAGAATTTGTGGCCCATTGTGTAAGTTTATTTTAGAAGAGCTGTGATTTTTAATCTAAATGACATGACTCTTCATAATGTTAGAATTTGTGGCCCGTTGTAAGTTTATTTAGAAGAGTCGTGACTTTTAATCTAAATGACATGACTCTTCATAATGGGTGTCTTGATGGAAGACACCCCTTACCATTTCATGAAGAGGTATGTGTTAGTGTTTTTTTTTTTTTTTACCAAGGCCAAATATTTGATATTTTCATTTTATAATTTATTAAGAACAATAAAATGATTATTCCCAATCGGATTAATAATTCTTATGTTTATAAATTATTTAATAATTTATTTTATCCTAATAAGATTAGGGGACTAAAGTTATTATTCGCATGAATAATAGACTTTAGTATAATAGAACATAAGACGCTCTCCTAGGGTTAATGACATGTGTTGTCAAAAGAAATTTTCGAAACCCTAGAGGGAGTGTGAGAAATTCGTATCTCTAAGAGCCCCTTCAAAACCAAATCTATAAGCGTTCTAGATTGCGCTAGCATGCAAGAGGAGAATCCAAATCAAGGACATTCTCGTGTGGATACCGTAGAGGGCGTTCGCAACGTGGCAACGTCTACAGATCCATATGATCAAATAGTTTTGAAATCGAAAAAGGTATTAAAACTTGAACTTTATTTTCGTTTTTTGTATCTAATCAAAAACACACGGAATACTGGAATTAGGGTTTTGATTTTAAAATAAAAAATTCCGCTGCAAAACTGATAATAAAACCCAACAGTGGCAACTCTCCATGGATTAATAGATTTCCATATGCACTGATCACCGATAACGTAGCACGAGGTTTAAGTCACTTGCCAGTGCTTGACATCTATAATAAAGAGACAAGGGAATAAAAACCTTCAAGTTTTAGCCAAATTGGTTAATAATGGAGCAGCTATCAATAAGTGATTGCCAATTATTGGGTCAATAAATATCACAAAGTTGATATATTAAGTCTGATGAAGAAACTAAGTGAGTAATAGATATACATTGCAGAAATGAAGAACATGTGTTAGAAATACAACTACCACAATTGAAACACTCTCAAACACTAGAAGAAGAGCACAATAAACCATTTGAAAATCAAGTAGAGAGGATGAAAAGAGATAGTGAAAGGAATTAAATATGGCATTTGCCTAAGAAGAAAAGTGTTGTCGCTAATGGACTTGTATTAACTGGCTAGCATTTGGTGATAAAAAAATACTAAGTTTTTTTTTTTCACCAAACTACTATAAGAAGAGCACCCAACGAGATATTAAGGACATATGAGGCAAACTATAACTTGTTAGAAGAAGAAGAAGAGGCTACCGGTGCCAAATTTTGCAAGTTTTTCTCAAATCTCTGTCAATCAGAAGGAAGCCATGACTTGTAAGTGGTGTTGAATGGTGTATGTAATATATAAATAAATAACTTATAATGAATGGCAAAAGTGTCATTTATTAAAAATAAAAGGGTTTTATGGTCTACCCTAATGTATATATCTATGTTATGTTACATGGCAGATAAGTAATTGAGAACAAGAGGAGACGCAGTTGTACACCACCTCAAGACAGCCAACCTTGGCTTTTATGGCACCGACCTTGGACTTATATGCCGCTAGCATTGGTGACGGCCTTCATGGCCTTGGATTCGTCTTTGAGTTCTAAGCCACCAGTGTAAATTATAGGCAGCCATCTATGTTCCTAAGCTGCTAACCTTCATGTCAGCGTATGTGTTCAGAATTTATAAAGATTTCCAAGTCTTTATATAGACCTAGCCTGTTCTTTCTTCTCCAAAGCCTTTCCTAAGTTGTAAATAACCTCTCTCAAGCCTTTGGAAACCCTAAAACATTTCTTAAGCTCTTAGGAAACCCTAAAGATCTCTAGCAAGGTTGTGATGTTGCTTCAAAGAGGAACAAGTATCAAGAGATACGAAAGTTGAATCTTTTATATTCTTTTGGTGATCTAAAAAAAGTGGTCTTCTCTAAGTTACTCGATTTTTATTGAAGGGAGTCATAGTTTTTTGAGGAGTTTTTGGAGAAATCTTATTCTCTTCGAGATTATGTGGTTTTACAATTAAAAGGAGAATGTGTGTATGAATCTAGGGTTTGTAGTTCTTTTGGTTTAGGGTTTAGATGATGAAAGAATTATGTTTACCTTAAGAAAATATATTTTGAATGAGTATTTAATTGTGATAAGGTGTTTTTAGGTGCAGTTAGGGTTTCTATTCCTAAAGTTATTTCATGTACGACCTTATCTTGCTTGTTGATTGTGATTGTAGGCATAGTATTTATAAATTGACATAATACTATCCAGCTTTAAGTTGAGTTTGCTACTTGCCTTTGGCTGGGTCTAATAGATTGGGAGGACCGTTGCTACTAGGACGGTACCCTGATGATATGTGTGTGACGTTGTCCTGAGCGTTGTCATGCATAGAGATGATTCTGGTAGTCTAGAAGTGGTATGAGTACAGTACCCGGGTGTGTAGGAAGTTCCCAACACCAATATATGTATATATTATTTTCTATACTAGTTGTTTCACGGAGTCATGAGTCACTTCAGTTTAAGGCTAGATGCATGTGTTTCTAAATCGTATTGGTTGCCAGGTTAATTAAAGATAATCTCTGTGTTTGTTGCATATGGTGTTATAATGCATGTAGGTTTATATGTTGATTGCTCATGGGCATGTGTTTGTGGTATGACATATTGGGCCTTTGTGCTCACTCTTTTAAAATTTTCAGGAGCAAGTGATGAACACTAGTGTGATGTTTAACGTTTTTGTTTTTAAGTTGAACTGTATGTTGGCTTTTGATTTCAACCGACCTGGTTGCTATGAAGTTTTTACTATGATACAAATATTTTAAAGTACACTTATATGTGAGATATGAAATGTTTTATGTTATTTGTGGTTTAATAGAATCATAACCTTAGCATGTTCTTCTCTAGTAAGGATACGTGACGGGTTATAATACTTTTAGTTTAGAGCGTTACAATGTAGATGTAATAGTAGGTGCTATTATAAACAATGAGTTAACATGACCATTTGAAAAAGAATAAGTAAAAAATTTTGTGTTCCACTTCCACCTTAGGTTTTGAAGGTACCGAGTTCAAATATATTTTAATGGTTTGTTTAACCATGCCAACTAAGACATTATTGGAGACTTCGTTTTTGAATGCATCATCAAATTTTTAAAATCAAGTATAATTCCTCTAACCTTTAATGAAACTAACATTATATTCATTTAAAAATAAAACCATCTTAAGTTTGCTAGCCACTTTAGACCAATTAACGTTTGTAATTTTTTTTGTATAAATTTATCTCTAAGGTATTGGCTAATGGACTTTAACCCTTTATTGACTCTCTTGTGTCATAAAATCAAAGTGTGTTTATTCCTGACTAGCTCATTTAGGATAATGTGACCATTTCTTAGAATCATTTATGCTCTAAAAATGAGCAAATTTAAAAAGTTTATGAGTGTGCTACTAAAGTAGATATGGCTAAGGTTTATGATCATGTTAAGTGGAGTTTTTTCAAGTCTTTAAAGTAAAATTTGTTTTGACAAAAAGTCAATTTAGTAGACCATGAAATGTATAACTTAGGTCTTTAATCTTGTTACTTAATGACAAGTGTGTTGGCAAAATTCGACATATCAAAGGACTATGACAAGGAGACCTCTATGTCTCCTTCTTTATTCCTTTTGGTATTTGATAATTTATCAAATATGATTCCTAAGCAAAAGAACCAAGGAGTACTTAAAGGGAACAAAAGCAAGAGGAATGGTTTGTAATTAACCCATTTGTTTTTGTAGATGACTTCTTAATGATTTTGGAGGCTAACAAGAATAACTTCACAAGACTTAAGTCTTTTCTAGGAAAATACTGTTCAACTTAAGGGCAGAACTCAAAAGAATTGTTTTTAACAGATGCACTCCACTGGAATTGAGAGAAAGGTTACGCTGGTAATGGGGATTGAGCCGTATCAAAAGTTGAGTAAGTTTCTCAAAGTACTAATTGAACGAAGAAGGTTTGAAAGGGAAGCATTAAGATATGCGAAGAAGTAAACTAAAGTAAGATCCTTTTTCTGGCTATTACAGTGGGGATGAGAGATTTAAACTCGATACAGCTTACTTAAGAGACCAGGAATGATGTTATTAGCTATAGGGCCATTAGCAAACTAAGTAAGATTAAGAGAGTGGTAAAGTTTACTTTTATCCTCAACAGGTGAAGAAGTATTATTGAAATCGATCGATCTAGCCACGATTGATTATGCATGTATTTTCAAATTTGCTTCTACTTGATGTAAGGGAGGCTATGATGATGGTTTGTTTTTATGGGGAGGGGATCATACTTCTTGTAAAGGTTCATTAGAGGAAATGGCAAAAGATATCCTCACATAAATACACAAGTGGCTTAAAGCCTTTAATGATTTAATGCTAGGAAAAATTGTCATGCCCCGATGATAATAAGCCATGAGATTTACTTAATGAGCATCAATATAGAAGATAAATAGTTGGACTACTAAATTACTCTAAAGGAAATGACATGAAAACAAGATCAAGGTTGCTTTGATAAGAAATACGAATATATATGTCACATAGCAAATAAAACAGTGCCATGCATCATTATTAGTTATTACTTATTACAGGCCAAGTATTATGATGACAATCATAATAAAAGATAAATAAATTTAGAAATTCTATTCTATGCTTTAAGCTTTTCCTCTAAGCTCTGGTCCTTAGCTTTAAGATCCATACCCTGACAAAAGCTCGGTTCGGTATGAGCCATGGACTGCCTTAAAACCTAAAATGTTTAAAAGGATGTGAGTGAAACCATAGCTCAGTGAAGTAATTAGATTTTATCCCACATTAAACATTCACAAGCAAGTTTGATTAACAAGCATATGTAATGCAATACTCAATCACATGTAACACGTACAAGTTTGAATGATCGGAATTCAAACAGAGTATAGATTTACGCCCGCAGACTATGGTTATCAGGAACAAGCACTAGTTGACGAGCCTAGGAGAAACTAAGAACCATGAAAAGAGAGAATATATGCATGCATTTAAAAATAATTCAAATTAGCTCCACTTACCATCGGAAAACTTAGAACTCCATTAAGTGTTAACTATTTCATATTGATCCCATGGGTGACATTCCTTCGAGTGCCAAGTAGTTCTTGTGGAACCAAACAGATTTATGAAAACTTTATATAAAACTAGGAAAGTTTCATCTAGAAATATCAAATGAATCCATAGGTTCGAAATTTTAACACGTAGCAGCATAACGTCAAAATAATGTAAATTATGCAATTTGTGCGATGCATAATAATTTATTATAAAGTCTAATAGTTTTAGTTTAGTTATTAAAATGACCACTTCAATCACAAACACTTATCAATTCACCAAACAATTATTACAATAAGAGGATTTTCAATTTTATTATAGTAATCCAACTGTTAATACAATCTCCAAGCGGTACACAATCCCCTATCCCATGCATAATTCAAATTTTCATTATATTCTATTTTAGTGCTACTATACTACAAACACATATAATAAAATAGATTTGAATTACACACCTATTCATTTCTGGTATATTCGTTGTAATAATCCTCCGGTCAGTTGGAAAATGGATCTATCTCTCATAAAATAAAGTAATAATAATCATATTATTATAGAGATAATTATATATTTATTTTTATTTGTGGCTAAGTGTCATAAATTTATATTTTAGTAAACCTATTGCTATTTTCTCATTTCTAATCCTATTTTAACACTTAAATAGCCATTTTGAAGCCCCTGGAGACTACTTTGTCATAATTTCACCTATTTAACCAATTTGATCCGCATAAAATTGATATTGCTAGAAAAAGTGCTCTAAATGACTTTAAATCATAATTTTAGCCACTTAATCTTAAACTAGTAGTACTATATTCAATTTAACTCCATCTTGAGTAGATGAATAGGCATTGGAAAGTTCTTTTCATGTACATTTCAATAATCTACTTAGATTTTATAAACTAAATAATTTCCTTTTCTTTTTCTTAAGAGATCGTAGGGATATATATGTTATATTTTTGTATTATTTCTCATTTAATTACTTGTACAAGCTCTCATATCCTATAACATCGTATATTATACTAAATTTATTTTGTTATTTATCTTCTTAGAAATATTGAAAGGTATATACATATTATTTGAATGATCTATTTTCCTTATTAACTAATTAATCCTCTAACTATTTTTATCTATTTTATGAAGTAAATAATCATAAAACTTGAATTTAAATTAATATAGGTACCTATTTTCTCTTTTTGGGCCGCTACATATATATGTATATAGATTCTTGTTTTGATTTTCATTTCATTCTCCAAATTTAATAATCACCACTAAATAATAATTTTACCAAATTCAATATATGTTTTATTCATAAATTAACATTATAGCTTATTCTTTTAATTAAACTGAACATATAGGGTATAAATAAGCAGGGGTGGGCACGGATCGATTTGGTTTGTATTAGAAAAATTTTAAACCATTAAATAACGGTTTGGTTCGGTTTGGATTACTGATTAAATCAAAATTCTAACTAAAAATTTTATTTGTTATAGTTTTTTTACATTTGTGTAGATATTTAAATATTTATACCATTTTACAAAGTTCATATAATAAACCACGACAAAATACATTGTGAATTCATCATACTTTCAATCTATACTTCTCTATAAAATTCGTTATCCGTCAATAAAATATATTCACCAACCAATGCATAGTAAGTCATAATTTATAATTTTTAATAGAACCATCAAGTCAATCATCTACCAATAAATTTAGCTAAAATAAAAAATCATCCATCAACAAAATTTATCAACGAATAAAATGACCGCTGACAAAATATATTACAAAATTAATACATAATAAGAGTTTATAACTAAATAAATAAATTTCATACTTTATAAAGCTAAAATTAAAAAAATAATAGTTCATCATCAATAAAAAAATACATATCACGGGCCTAAAAAAATTTAAAATGAACAAGCATGATTTTAATCAATATTCACTAAATAATAAATATCTAAAACGGTTTGGTTCGGTTTTACGGATTGGTTTTGGATTGAAAATTTTTTAAACCAAATCATTAAAAAAAACCACATTTTCGGTTTGGATTGATTCAGCTACTGATTGGTCCGGTTCGATTGGTTTTTTGGCCCACCTCTATAAATAAGGGTTTTCTACTATGTTCCCTCATGATTACATTTATAAATTCATACTACATAAAATAAATTGATTTTTACATCATGGCATTGACATTCTCTTATATAGCCAAAATTTCTAGGGCTAATATTCAAGTGTTGAGTCTATTTTTGTTTAATTTGCTCCTTATCATTTGCCATAATAATAAAGTTAGGATTAATTACATTGACTTTGTAGGGAAGAGGAATTGGATTTCTTGTCACTTCAAAAAAAAAAAAAAAGGAGCTGAGTTTAAGACTTTAAATTTTCTTATATTGAAAATGAAAGTTGGAATGACCTACTTACCTTTCAACTTGATTTTAGTAGATAAACTGTTTATCGACTTTTGCAATATGTACTATAAAAAGGATTTTGAAATCTAGGAGGTTTTGTTGTTTTACTTGAAAGTGAAAGGAAAAAGAAGATGGATGGCTAATGCATGGGGTTCACGGCATCATGTAGACAAAGTGGGATATTGTTTTGTTTTGCTTTTGACTTATTTTAAAGTTTTCTTTGTGTTGAAAATAAAAGAAAGTGAGAGGATGTGGGACACATATGATTCAAGGCGCTTAAAGGGAATTAAGAGGAGCAAAAGGAAAAAAATTTCCAAGCAAGACAATCATTAGTTTTCACTATTATTAGTCTCCTTCCTAGTCTAAGCCTATGGGCTAAAAGAGACAAGGAGATAAGATTGGATTTATGATGGAAAAGTCTTGTTCTTATTCTTTGTATTATTTTAGGTTGATTTGTCAAAATGTCAATGATAGCTCCATCTCTTAAAGCTCACTGTAATATAGGCTTGGGAAAAAATAATTTATTAAATTTTTTTGATGAATATAAGACAAAAACAATTATAAGTTAGTTATATGAGGAAGAAAAGGAGGCAATTTATATAGTTTATATATATATATATATATATAATTTTCAATGTAATTGCCGAAAAGTTGGTCTTGCAATTCCATATACTATTCTATTTATTAATGTAAGTCAATTTATTAAATTTTAAGGCTATGCGATTGAAAATTTTTAGGGTTTATACTTACTTGATTAGAGTTTTATATAGTTTAAAAGATCAAATCTAATATTTAAAAATAAGAGTAAAAATGTTCATTTTGAAAACTAAGCTTTTAAATTATTTAAATTTATAGTTTTGAATTATTTTATAAAGTTTTAATCTTATGCATTTGAGTAAAATTGAGTTTTGAGTTTACGCAATAGAATAATATCGAAATTTAGGTTTACGCAATTAGAATTTACGTTTATATAGTTAAATATCATAATTTAAACTTATGCGATTAGATTTTTACGGCCTTAATATTTAAATTAATTTTTATTATTGTATTGCCTTTTACTTTATAACTATAGTATTAAAATATTAATTCTAGGCCTATCTCTAATTATAAACTTATAACCATCATACTCCCAAGTTACTATTTCAAATTGATTTCTAAGCTATAGAAATTTTTTGGGGTTTACAAAAATAGCATGGCATATTGTGAATCTCTTAACATGTTGTGCATATAAGTTTTGAAGAGTCTGCATTTCCTCAATATAGATTTTGTTAATTCTTCTATAGGTAAATCATCTTAGGAATGGAGAAGCATACAACAAAGCAAGGAGATAATAAATAAATTTTTTATTGACTAGTTGTGATGGCCAACTGATCAAGGCATGGTCTACACCATGGATACTAAAAGTGAAAGGCTTTAGATTACAACACGAACTATAAGTGGTTGGAAAGTTAGATTTGGCAATGAATTGCTTGATTGATGTAAAACATGGAGCTTGGAAGTTAGATAGAATTAAGAGACATCTTCATGCAGAGCAACTAAGAATAATAAAAGTAATTTCATATTCATGTTCTATTAACTTATAACTATTAACTTCTTGGTAAATAAGTAGTCTAGAAACCATATTCATGTGATTTAGACTCCTTACCAGCATATACAGACTGGGTAGCAAAATATGGCTTGCCTACGTACCTTTCATCTACTTTTATGTTGTTGAGCACTGCTACTCGGTTTGTTACTTTATCAGTTTAGCGAGTTGCAAGGTCTACCTATACTAGTGATAGATGTGAGATCCCTGAATGAGTATGACCTACTTAAACAAATAGAGTGGAACTAGGAAACTAAAAATGTAAAATGGAATGTTAAATAGGATGCTCAACGAGACATTACTATAGAGCTACTGCCTATTTTAGTTGATACTTCTTCTAACTACCTACAATGGTATGAAGGGAATCCTAAATAATATGTTGGTTATACCAGCACCATGCCTAGCTATATGGTAAGTGCAATGCCATCCCATTAAGCTATTATTCTCCTATTTCTACATTACATTCTAACCTTAATGTTTATAGTATAATGTAATCTAACTTCATTGATCGGTTGCCTTACATGCCATATACTGATGTATTGTCTAAGGTTCTGGCAATTACAAGAGTGGTGCAACAATTCAGAGGCATTACCATTCAAGAGCCACCACCATCACCAACATATTGAAATGGAGACAATCGTGATTTCTTGCCCCATGACTAGCACAGGGTGGTAGATACGAGCCAGGAGTATGGGGCTAAGATAAGGGACAAAGCGGGGGCAAGATAGTAGACATGTATAATAAACATTAGGGATGAGTGGTCTCCTGCACCTTGAAATGAGAGAGCTGGGTTCTTCAGTGTCATATTTAGCTCCTTTGGAGACACTATTGCCTGAAAGCTTCGTTGCAGCCATTGAGATTCCTTCAATTTAGTATAAGAGGCGAGCAACACAACTAGATAATATGGACAATGGTCTCGAGCAACCAAGATCATATCCCAATGTGTGAGAGCTCTTATTAAAGCCCACGGGTGCATCTAGAGATGATATACATATCACACAATTGAATACAATGTCCATAGGGCAACCTCAACTATATTTACAGTTGGAATCTAGTGAGGGACTACAGTCATTTGTTCAAAGGGAGAAGGAAAAGCGGAGGCTTCAATAGCAATAGCTTTTTTGAGTTTTTTTTTCCATATAATATTTCTTTGTATAACTTTCTTGATCTTTTTTTTCCTATCCTTGCACACATTGTGCCTTATCAGAAGAGTTACTTATTCTACTGCATTTTCTTTTAGTTTTACCTGTTCTATTATTGAAAAAAGGGTGTAGTTGAGTGGAATTGAAGTGTTAAGTGGACATATTATGAAATTTGTTGGTTTCTTATGGAGATCAAGTGGAGTAGTTGAAATTGGTGTATGGAGTAGTTGTAATATACTGTACTCTCCACAGTATGTTTTTTAGCTTATATAGGTAAATAAATTTGATGTAGGCTCTAATTTGGGATAATAAACACACGTAATTGTTGTTGTGAAAGATTATGGATCAAACTCGAGTTTAATACAAAAGTAAAAGGGTTAACGTCATAAATGATACTTGAACTTTGATAAAATATGCAATTGGGTATCTAGAATTTCAAGATCAATTTAGTACCTAAATTTTGAAATTAATCAATTTAGCACCTCTGTCAAGTTCTTTCACGTACTAAGTCAATCAATTTTAAAGTTTTTTCAAACACTTAATCTATCAATTCCAAAATTCAGGTACTAATTTGATCAATTTCAAAGTTCAAGTTCTTGATTACATATTTTGGTAAAGTTCAGGTACCATTTGTGACATTATCCCAAAGTAAGAAACAACAAACTCCTCTCTTGAAGAGACAAAATTATAAAAAACCACAAACTCATCTCTTCAGCAAATGAGTATAATAGAAATGCAATAAACTCGTATTTTCAAAAAATGAATTTAGTTCAACCGTAATGAACTCCTATGTTAGAAGAAAAATGTTCAAATTGCATATTTTATGATATGGGGTATTTTTAGGGAAAAAAGTCTTTTTTTTTAATAAGAAATAACAATTCCTCTAGTAAAGGGAATGAATAAGGATTCTTTATCTATTCTATGCAGACATTTCTTATATAGAATATTTTTGCAAACAAAACAAAGGAATAAATATTCTGTGATAATAAAATTAGAATACCATTTTCATTCTTGTCAACTGAACGCAACGTAAATATATTTGCTTGATTAACTTCTCTAACTATTGAAGATGTAAACATATAGACTCGAATGTGAAATGAGGGGTTTTGTATGAAAATACGACTCTTTTTGCCAATAAATCTTGAAATACGAAAAAAAAGTGCCTTTGACCATTCTAAAGAGGGCATGCATGCTAGGTGTACCCTCATTTTTTTTTTCAATTCAAGGGAGTGGGTTGTTTTGTGAAGAGGGCGTGTGCCAGCACCCTCCACTTGATATGAGCAAATTAATTTTTTGTCGAGGCCATTCGTAAAAAAAACACTCTTCTCCCTCTCTATTGCTCATTAGGTGTGGACGCTACATTTATCTCACTTCCTAACTTTGGATCATTATTATTTAAGGCAAATTTGTGTCTCTCTCTACCGCTACAGGTTTGACATGGGATAGGTTTCCTCATGTAGCACTTCTTCCTAAGTTTAGCATGTATATTCTAACTGAGCTAGATAAAGGATGAATTGTGAAAAACACAACATCCCATGCATGTGGTGTCAGCCTATCATGATGCATTCGGATAAGTAGGAATCGTATGAGCTAAGTGCATTTCCTTCTATTCCTTGTTTATCACCATCAAAGCACAACAAGCTTATAATCTCCTTGTTTTTTTGTTATGTTTGCAGATTGAGTGGGAGCCATACTTAAATGCCTTATTAGCAAGCCTCCTACCATTTTGCTCCACAGGCCAACACATTTGGCAGACACAGGTGCCATTTATTTACTTTTGCCTATTGAGTGGCACCTCTTGGAGCAGGTCCTTGGACAATTTGGCAGCCGTCAAGGCATCTTGACATAAGTTAACACTAATGTTAGGCTTCATTCCACAGACCTATATGGTACACTTGACACAATTGGGGAGGAGCTGTATCGAAGATATGTGCAAATCTAGAATGAGATAGGTAGACCCATGCAATACCTTTTAAGCTAGGAGGGGGATACATCCCGATTAGTTCACCTGATATCGGTGCATCGCACGTCAATACATAGATCGATTGTAGGCTTTATTTGGTTGAATGGTGAGTATAAGTATTCTTATGATTGATTGTTTTAATGAAGATTAAGGTGATTGTAATTGATATGACTATTTTCTTTTTGACAGATGGATGACTTTAAGAGAACCACACTAGTCGGTAGGGTATATCGCATGGTTTGCATTGTCGAAAAGGCTATGAGATACCAAAACTAGCATGGTGCGCTTAGGTTGTTTCCACATGTTCATCATGTCGTTCTAGATGAGGAGAAAGATGAAGAAGAAGATATTGCAAATGATGAGCCTGCAGTGCATCTACTAGCATGGGAGTAGGGGGTTTCCTATTGCCGTGTCCAACGACTCGAAAGATCGCAATGTGGTTGGCATTCCACCTCCTCCATTTCTAATGAGGTAGTGTCTTCACACCAGTCTATTCTAAGGCCCCTACTCATAGTATATTATCGCATGACAACAATTATATGAGTGTCTTCTGTGTTTGCACGATTCGATCGGGCAGTTTTTAAGAATGGGATAGGAAGAGGAGGGTTTAGATTGTATTTGTTTGCAACTTCACATTGTATGAATGTTGAAACGTTTTCAAACTATCTTTTGTTACTATATGTTAAATTTATTTGTGATTATTTGCTGTTTTACCGAGTAATTATTGTCTAGAGAAGGAATTTGCTAGAAGGTCAACGTGTTTTGTTGGTATATGGATATAGTTTTACTAGAAAATTATCCACTGTATTATTTATTTGTATTGACTTTATTGTTATATATATTCGAGTGAGTTGTATATTTTTTGCCTGCTGTGCAGGTAAATTCTGTAAACAAGGTAAAGGAGGCGTACGTGCCCAATGTGTCTCTTTACATTACAAAGAGAGCATTGGTGCAAAAAACGATGGCATGCCCTTTTTTAAATGGTTGATTACGAATATTTTTTTGACCATTTTTCGAGATTTATTAAAAAAACAAATTGCCGGATTTTCTTACAAAACGCAGGAAATGTGAACACCTTACCTACCTCAAAACTCAGCTTGGACAACTAACCGGTGATCCGCTTCCTTTACTGTAACATTTTACACCTTCTTGCTTTCTCTCTCTCTCCTCAGAAAGACATCCTGGGAAATTGAAAACAAACAGCCATGTATTCCCTCCTGCGACACTTCCGAACCAACTCCATCCCCACCACTCGCACTCTCAAACTCATCTCCACCACAATCCTCTCCCTCTCCAGCACCAACATCCACTCTCCCCACCCCTCCACGTCCACAACCAATTTCCACCACCACCACCACCACCAATTTCAAAGACGCTGTAAATGGGACGGCGGCGGCGGTGGCGGAGGAGGAGGCAGGAGTGGTGGGTCTGACTACGACAACATAAGGGCAGACGTGAATTGCCCTCGTTGTGGTCGACGAATGCCCGTTATTTTCTCCAATCGTCCGCTTCCGCTCTCGGGGCGTGAACTGGGTATCTATCAAGCCCTGAACCTGTGCCCTCACTGCCGGACCGCTTTCTACTTCAGGCCTTCCAAGTTGGAGCCCCTCCAGGGTTCTTTTATCGAACTCGGTCGTCTTAAGTCTAGGGTTAGTCATAATAGTTCGATTACTAATAATGGCCATGATTCCAAACATTGCAAAGAAGCAGGACAAGAAGAAGGAGAAGTAAAAGAAGAAGAAGAAAGTGAGGCTCGTTTTGTGGGACCGGGATCCAAAAGGTTGCCTACTCCTAAGGAGATATGTCGCCGCCTTAATCAGTTTGTTATTGGCCAAGATAGAGCTAAGAAGGTTGGTCTTAATTCACAATTCTGTCACAAAGTGGCCCGTTAAAAATAGCTGTGATATGCTGCTACTGAACATTGGATTTCTTGTATTCCTGATTTTGCATGGCATGTATTATGCAACAAGAATTAGTATGTTTACGTGAAATGATGATAAGTATATGTAAGGTTTCGGATTAGGATTGTGTTGAAAAGATGGTGAAAATTTTGGAGTTAGTGATTCTAATGCGCTATGGGCACTAATGTGTTTCATCCTCTTCTGTTAAGAATTTGATTTGTTCCATGAAAGCAGGTTCTTTCCGTTGCAGTGTATAACCACTACAAAAGGATCCATTATGCCTCCCTCCACAAAGAGTGAGTCGTCATTATTTTATTGTTTTTTATCCTCTAAACAGCTCGAGTTTAGTTGAGATGTATAGTGTTGAGCTCAAGCTCAATCTAGGATTTTGAGCTCCATTGCAAGCAGCCCTAATCAAGCTTTAAACTTGATTCACTTAAGCTGAAACTTAATATCTTAAAGCTCTTTGGGTCGATTTTTATAAAAAGTATTTTTAATTCCAATTAGAATAATATGAATATCTCAAAATCGACTTGAACTCATCAACATTTAAACTCTAACTCTCTAACTCTAGCTCAATCAGGCTTGTGAGTTACTCAAGCTAAATATTATAAATGTCAAGCTCAATTCAATAAACTACTCATGGTTACTTTGACTCTTATAAACCCCAATTTTAAACCATGTATGCTGGTATGTTAATATTTTGATCTTTTATACTTGTGCACTCTGTTTGGACTATGAAGTAATTGCATGCTTGATCTCACCTCATGAATAAATAGTATTTCAATCCACTTTATGTTTTTTTTAACACTGCATTTGCTTCTCACCAGGTATAATCTAGGATCAGCTTTTGAGGACAGTGATGAGTGCTATGCTTCGGTTGAGCTAGAGAAGAGCAATGTATTGCTCTTTGGTCCCACAGGCTCAGGTATAGTTTGGTTTAAAGACAGCACGGGTACTGCTTGTATTGTCACTTGTCTGTCTCTATAAGTTTGTTCAAGATATCTACTACATATTTTATTCATGTAATTATCATCTAATTTTTAAGGACAGGGAAGACACTGCTTGCTAAAACACTAGCCAGAGTGGTGAATGTCCCATTTGTCATTTGTGATGCTACCACGCTCACACAAGTAAGTCCTCTCTTTTATTTGGTGAATAGACAATTTCTCTTGGGCACTTAAAAAACAAAACTGCATTGTAGGCGCTGTTAATGAACCTTAAAGCCTTTTCATCTCAATCTGGTTTCATTAAGTCATTGTGGCATTTGTTGCTCGATTACTTCATCAGTCCCATACAACGTGAATTTGTGAAAATATGGGATGGTTATAGATTGTATTATGTCCATGCGGCATGAAGGGGGTAAGAGAATCATATGAAAGAATCTATATAGAATGGTATGATGATAGTGTGCATCATGTCCATGTGGCATCAAGAGGATAAGAGAATCTTCTGAAAGGATCTATAGAGAATGGTTTGAGGTAGTCTGTCAGATCAACTAAAATGTAGACAGCTCAAGAAAAACTTGGATATACAGATCAATGAACTTTTATGGTTTCATACTGTGTTTTCTTTGTCAAACTAAAGTGGAGAATGCATCATAACCTAAGTCATAAGGCTATCCTTCCAAATTTTGTTAATACCCCAAAAATTCTTACTTCTTTTATCACAATTCTTCTTCTTCTCCTTTCTCTCTCTTCTTTTTTAACTCCCCCTTCCCCCTCTCCCAGTGTTGATAATTTGACGTCATTATTTTATTTTCTCTTATGTTGGGAGGCTTTGTGGTGTGTGTGCATCTAACAACTATGAAAACCAGGATGTTGGTAATGTTTCTTTGTAACTCATTTATGCACTTTGCATCTAGAAATCTTTCGGTACGGAAGGAATGTGCATTGAATTAAATACAGATAGCTTCATTTGCATGTGAGCTCCATTTTATGTTTAGAGGATCTAACCTTATTGGATGCAAATTTACTTATCTTATTGATGCGGGTGTATATTATGCTATGTCTACAGCTGATATTTTAACTCTTCTTTTCTTGTGTCCGTATGTGCATGCGCACGGCATTGCAGGCAGGTTATGTGGGAGAAGATGTTGAATCAATATTGTATAAGCTCCTTGTGGTATGCTTTCTCTGCTTTTTGGCACACGATGACTGGTTGCATCGATCTTTTTTGGTGATAGCTCTATAGATACTATATTTTTTAGGCCTTGTGGCCTGAAAATGAAATTACGAGTCGCTGGAGAAGTGTTTCCCTTTTCTTTTGCATCCACAAAAATTTTTAACTGAATAATGATAGGATAGCACCACTTGACTTGAGCTTCTATCATTTACTATTTAGCATAATTTTTTTAAAAATTAAATCAGGAAAGTTTAGAATATATGCTAGCAATACAATGTCTTCTACGTATTATAATTACTAAGCTTGCCAATGCCTCCATTTAGTGTAAATCTAAGCACCATGTAACTGCTGTCTTCCATGGGGTTTTTTCCATTTCTTGTGATTTTTTTTTATTTAACATCCTTCTTGGCTTGCAGGCTGCAGACTTCAATGTTGAAGCAGCTCAGCAAGGAATTGTGTACATTGATGAAGTTGACAAAATAGCTAAGAAGGTTCAATAGTTGATAATATCAGCATAGTCTCATATTTTGAATTCTTTCTCTCTCCTCCAACTCTCTGTGACCCAATAAAACTGTCTGCAGGCTGAGAATGTAAATATTGGTCGAGATGTGTCTGGGGAAGGTGTTCAACAGGCATTGCTAAAAATGCTGGAAGGAACTGTGAGTACAAATGCTTTGCACCAGTCTGCACAGTGTCTGTATTACAGTAGTATTAGAAAAGACTCGAGCTGGAATGACGTGTGTTGTTTCAGTGCTTGTGCTATTTTTTTGGATTTTCAACTTGCTATTTCACGTATTTGTCATTATCATGGAGCTGCACACAAAGCCAACAAATATGTTGGAGATGTATGATATCTCATTAATACAATATAACAAGTCACATGCTCAATAATTTCCTAAAATTGGACTGTTTACATGGGAGGATTTACTTTTTCTCTAAATTCTCTCTAGGTTTTCTCAATTTACCTATCTGTCAAAAAAATTACCATTATATGAGTTAAACGAAACTAATTACTAAAATCCTATTGCAAAATCACCAATATGAAACGGGATATCAATATTTACACACAAATCATGCACATAAATTGCCATTTGAAGTTTCAATATTGTAGCTATATTGCAGGAGTAAAATGCGATATGTATATCGCTCTTTCCAGCTGCAATATAGGTCTATATATGTCGTGATCTATATATGCGATATACATGGGAATATCACTTCAACAACATGCGATATATGCATGTCTACATCACCTCCATATATCATTTTATACATGTGATTTTACATCTATATTTTGGTAAGTATTTTTATTTTGACCTTATTTAAGGATTTAATTTCAATTAGCACCCTAAACAAGAAATAATTTCAAATTCTTTAAGTACCTTGTCATGTTATTTTAATGTTATCTTCTATTTTGCAAACTTAATCATTAATTATCTGTGACAGCATCTTAAGGAATAAATTAAAAGAAAACAAATTTGGAGGATCCATTTTCTATATAAAATAAACAACGCCACTAAAAAAGTGGCCAATCCTTTCCTAAAAATCTCAAATTTGCTTTTATCAGGAATAAAGGATGTCTAAATATCACCATTTACATGCTTTTCTTTTATGAAATTGTAGAGAACTTCTACATGGACATTGTAGGTATGGCACATAGTATTTATAGGTAAGCGAGCATTTGAAATGTTCCACTCTCAGAAATTCCTGAATTGGATTTTTACTACTTGATTATTTACTACTGAGGGTGAGGGGAGGGGGAGGTTGAGGTCAGGCTAGCCAAATATCATGCCGTATGCAAAATGTACATGTTAGCTCTACAGAATCTAGATTAGCTGCGATGTTTTTGTGAATGCTCTTTGCATGGCTTTATTCACCATCCATCAGTGCTCTTTCCAGTATAGATGCTATGTTCTTATGGGAGATTGAAAAATAATGTGATATTTGTCGATTCACATCTTAAGCATGGTTCGAAATATCAGTCCTCACTTTATGTTTCTTTGTTTTTAGGTAGTAAATGTTCCTGATAAAGGATTGAGGAGGCATCTACGTGGAGATAACATTCAGGTAAGGTGTTTCTTTTACCTTCCATGCTGAGAAGATTGAGAAATTAAAGATCTATTGAGAGGATATCCATAAGGCAATATTGAAAACCACAAAGTTCTGTTTGACTTTTCTCTGGGAAGGTGTTGTGTCTGATTATTATGTTGGGATTGTTAACTGTCTTTTTCTCTGGGCTCCTTTTGCTCTATGTTTGAAAACTTGGGCACTTTGGCTTTTTTTATATGGAAAGTTCTGGGCTACTTCTAGGAACACTTGCAACTTCTGATACTAATGGACTTGTTGTTTTTATTGGTTGGGCTATGCTGTATGTGAAGTGTAAAGATTTTCTTTGTGTTTGTTTTTAGATAGATACAAAAGATATTCTTTTCATATGTGGTGGGGCTTTTGTTGACCTGGAGAAAACTATCTCTGAGAGGTAATATGGCCCATGTTTTCTTTTTTTCCTTGGTCTCCAAATCTCTTGTTATTTAACTCATATGACCTGGATGGCTGCTTTAAGGATTTTATCTTCTACAGACGGCAAGATTCTTCCATTGGGTTTGGAGCCCCAGTACGTGCAAACTTGAGACTGGGTAGAGTGATGGATTCAGCAGTCACTTCTTCATTGCTAGAATCTGTTGAGTATCAGAGTTCAGAATCCTTTTTTACCTCCCTCATAATTCTTAGATGCTTCTCTGGACAGGCCTTATTTTTTTTCCTGTCATGTTTCTGCATAATCTACAGTACTCTCTTTTTTGCTCAGTCATCTTCAACATTGGTAATGCTGTGACATCCACCGATTTGCAGGTGGAAAGCTGTGATCTACTGGCTTATGGCCTAATTCCTGAGTTTGTTGGAAGATTCCCAGTTTTAGTTGGTTTATCTGCTTTGAGTGAAGACCAACTTGTTCAGGTGGGTGATAGGAAGGAAAGTAACATGAAGTGCTATACAATCAAAGGCACCCTGACAAACTGATTTGTTGAGCATCATTATTGACATATGCTGAAAAGTTAGTAATTTGCCTTTACTGTTCATTAGGTGCTAACAGAACCAAAGAATGCTCTTGGGAGGCAGTACAAGAAGATGTTTCAAATGAACAATGTGCGGCCATTTTTTGGCTTGAAGCCTCAAGATATTACCTTGAATTTCTTATATACACTAAGTTCTTGCTCTTTGTGCTGAATTGCCCTCCTTTCTTGATGATATATCAGGTTAAATTACATTTCACAGAAAATGCATTGAGGTTGATTGCTAGAAAAGCACTGGCAAAGAATACTGGTGCTAGGGGTTTGAGATCACTATTAGAGAATATTCTTACAGAAGCAATGTTTGAGGTATTAACTTGCATTTGATTTTCTGGAAGTTAGAAAGAAATAGAAATTACTCTATGTTGGGCTCGTGGATATCTCTGTTTGTTTTGGAAACATTTTTTTATTTCTTTTGGGTATGTTTGTTGCTCCATCATGGAAGTGTCCTTAAACTTCATGATGTTTTTCCCTTGGGTATGAACCAGCGAACTGCAGTAGCAAGTTAGTTTTTGGCTTGGGTTAGGTTTTCTTGCTTGTTTTTTTTTTCCCCTCTTCTTTTTTTTTTCTTTCCTTCTGGTGGTGGGTTTTGTTTTGTTTTGTTTTGTCTTTTTTTTTTTTTTTTTTTTGGTGGGTGGTGTGTGTGTGGGTTTGTTGGTTTTGGGTGTTGGGGTTGCTTGGTCATGATTAAGGCATAAATTGATTGCTGTAAGCCTTGATGCACAGCTACTTTCTGCAATTTAATCTTGTAATGCTTGAATGTTCTGTTCAGGTTCCGGATTGTAGCACTTCTGCTGGTACTATAAGTTCAGTTCTAGTTGACGAACAGGCAGTTGGGCCTTTGGACAAACCAGGTTGTGGAGCAAAAATCCTTTATGAAGAGTTGCAGATTGAAGCAACAGCTTCCTGAAAAAGTCTTCAGTACACCCCCTGCAATGCGTGAACATTAATTATTAATGTTATTGATCTATTCCCATTTGGAGAAGGCTTCCCAGCAGAAGCCTCTGTCCAGTTTCCAGGTGGGTTCTCTTCTCTGCATTGGTATAGCTTCCCTCCCTCCCACACCCACCCAATTCGATTTAAGATGTACATACTATTACCATCTGTTATGTAACATGCATGGTCAAACTTGGTGTATGCTGCCATGGGAGGAGTGTGCATTAGCGCTTCTTCAGTTAATGATTGTCAGAATTGCAAAAAGGGAGAAAATTGATTATTGTTGGAAAATATTTGGTTTTCTTTGTTAATCCATCACATGGATGTCATTGTTTTTCTTCTCATAACAAATTGGACTACATATCTATGGAGAGAATTTTAGGTAGTTCTGTCTGATATTGTTATTCCTTCTATTGGTCTCCTTTTTTAATCTTTGTATCAGATCAATAAAGAATAATACTCTCCTGTGTTTGACAGTAGTAAACTTTGGAAGTTGACGATGGCAATGGGATTTCTTGACCTCTGTATCACCTTATTAACAGAAATTGCTCCTAATGGGAATCTTAATGTGAGTACGGGAGTTTAAATGATCCTATTAAATGTAAAGAGATTATGAGATTTTGTAAGGAGCATTATCTCTCCCTTGTTGGAACATTTGAGACAAAAGTTAAAAATTCCCACACTTAGATGATTTGGGATTGTCTTTTCCTTGATTGGCGGTTAGAGACTAATGATAGTGGACGTTTGTGGATAGGTTGGGATCCAAAAATTTGGGATGCTAAAGTTCTGTGGTCTTCGGACCAAGTTATCCTTTTAGGTAGAGACGAAAGCTGTTCTATATCCTTTGTATATGGGGCAAATGAAGTTGCTTGGCATAAAATCTTGTGGAGTTTGTTATTAAGTTTCAAGGTAGTAATCTTAGACGCTTGGATTGTTTTAGGGGATTTTAATAAATGCAGAAGCTTACGAGGTAAAGTTGAAGGAAATGCTTTTATTACTAGTGGTATGGAAGATTTTAATGACTTTTGTATGGAAGCTGATTTGGAAGAAATCCATTCTTCAGGTCCTTTTCATACCTGTTTTAATTGCTGTGCATCTAAACCGATCCTTAGGAGATGTGACAGGGCTTTAGTAAATTAAGCGTGGCTGTATCAGTTTACTGCTTTTGAGGCAATTCTGGTCTTCTGGATAGCTCAGGTCTTTTTGAACATCATTGTATTTGTTTTCTTTTACACTTGGACGACTTGGAGAGGAAACCTTGTTTTAAGTTCTTCAATTTTTAGCTCAATCATCCTAATTTCTTCTTCATTGTCAAGAAAGTGTGGAATAGATCGGCTGAGGGTACCCTTATGTTTCAGGTAGTCTCAAAGCTTAAAATCTTGAAATGTGAGCTTAAGAAATTAATTTGGCAGTCTTTTTCAAGTATTCAAGAACGTGCTTGTGATGCAAAAGCCAAGCTCTTGGATTGTTAGAATTCGAATCACTCCAACCTTTTGAGGGCATATTGGGATATTGAAAAGGGCTTATACAAAGATTATTATATGCTTGGTGTAGCAGAAGAGAATTTTCTTAAGTAAAAGCTAAGGATGAATTGGCTCAAACTAGGTGATAGAAACTTAAAGTTCTTCTTTCACTGCCTCTAGCAAAAAACACGTAGGGACTCCATTCATGGTCTAAAAGCGAGTCACGAAAAAGGTAATATTTTTCTAAGTGGTGTTGATCATAGTCTAAAGGAGGAGATTCGGCAAATTTCAGATTTCCAAGTAGGGAATTTGCCGGTGAAGTATTTGGGGGTGCCTTTGTCTTCCTTCAAACCCAACAAGTCCACTTGTCAATTTTTTATTGAAAGATTTAGCAAATGTATTAATCTTTGGACCAACAAATTCCTCTCTTATGTGGGTTGTATCCAACTGGTGAAGTGTGTTCTTTTCTCTATCCAAGTCTATTGGTCTTCAATCTTTATCCTCACGAAAAGTATCTACAAAAGAGCTGATTAAAAAAAAAAAAAAAAAAGAAATACTTTCTATGGAATGGCCGTGGTGGTGAGAGAGCAAAGACAAAAGTTGATTAAGACATATTATGTAAACCAAAAAATGAAGGAGGCTTAGGAATTATTGATTGAGTGACATGAAACAAGGCGGCTCAATTGAAACATATTTAATTTATGTTCCAATGTACGTGACTCACCTTGGCCTTCTTGAGCCAAAGCTGGGATTCTAAAGAATAAGAATTTTTCGTATGATAAAATCCCTTCCATGGTGTCTTGGTCATGGAGGAAGATTTTACATCTTTGACCTCTTGCTCGCTTCTTACTTAAATGGGAAATAGGAAATATGATCCATATCTCCTTGTGCTACGATGAATGGCATCCAAGAGGAGTGTTGGTGGATTGGCTGGGAGACAGGGAGATATATAGGTTAGGTATTCCAAAAGAAGCCAAACTTTGTTGAATTTTAAATGAAGGTAATTGGGAGTGGCTGATACATCTAGATTCACATTAGGAGTGATCTAGCAAAGGACTATAGCCTAAATCTTCTCCGAGAAGATAAACTAGTGTGGACAAGGGATGTAGCTAAAGCTTTAACTATAAAAGAAGCTTATGAGTTCATTTGAGGCCGTGGGGATAAGGTTACATGGCACAACCTTGTTTGTTGCAAGAGAACAGTGTCGAGGCACTACTTTTTTAATTTGGTTGGCAGCTCACCAAAGATTTATAACCTAAGACAAGTTAATTTATTGGTGTTATTAACAACAATTGCTTGTTTTTGTGTAAAGAGAGGAGAAGACTCAAGATAATCTTTTTCTCAAGTGTTCATTTGTGGTAGAGATATAAAATATATTGAAAGTAAAAGTCACCGACTGCATATATTTTCTTTTGGATGCAACAAATCTTCAAAAAGTCATTGTGGATTGGAATCAAAGGATGTCGTTAACTTGGAAAATTATCACTGGCTTGCTTTGTTACTTTGTATGAAAAGAAAAGGAATGAGAGAAGAGTTAGAAATGATTTGTGGAATTATGCAGATGTAGCTCATTCCATTTGTTCTGTTTTTGGGCTTGTATTAGCTCAAATGCATTGTAATTGCCAATTTCTCAACCTCGATATCATTTTGACCTTGGGTCAGTTTTCAGGTCTCTTGTTTTATGGATGGAGTTTTTTGTGTTGTTCAGTGTCTTCATGCTTTTCTTTATAAAGTTTTTCTTTGTATATTTTAAAAATTAATGAAAATATGACCTTATTGAGAAAAAAATAAATGTGATTATGGGGACAGGCCAAATTGTATTATTGTGTTCGAGTCGCTTAGAGTTAAATTACTGATGAGCCCAATTAGCTCTTTGCTGCCTCTTCAACAACCACACCCCACCCGAAACCACCACCACACACACACCACCAACACCCCCCCCTCCCACACACACCACCAACCCGCGCGCGCCCCCCCCTCCTCCTCCTCCTTCCCTTCCTCCCTCTCTTGTTATCCTATGTAAATACGTCCTACTACAGAGCAATATATCAGTGATATTGGTTGACATTCTTACGCTAGCATTCTTGTTTCTGAGTCTTAGATAGCACATGTATAGTAGAAGACACCAAATGATTTTTTCAACTGTTGAAGTGTAGTTACCAATACCAGCCAGAACTAGAAGATAGGCAATGGAACATGTACTCAAGGAATCTGCAGCAAAGCTAATGTCATTAGATTTTTCAGAAACAGGGCCATGTTTGGTTGATAGATGCTTTCTTTGAAAAAAGATTGTTCATGTAGTGGATCTTTTTGACGAGTTTGGTTGTGAGATGTTTTGCTCTTAGCAGAACATGGCAACTTTAGGTAATAAATAAAAAGCTCCTTTACCCCCATATACAATTTTTTTATCTTAACGAGATTAAAAACTGACTTCTTTAGTTGGGTACTTGTGCATGTTGTTTAATGCTTCTGTATTAGAAGTCATTTGAATATTGATTCCTGATGCTGGGCTGTCTTTGTTCTTCAATCAATTTGGACATGTTTGAAGAAAACAATGGACACAACCGCTGACAATGTTGACTTTTCGGAGTGTATTTTGTTAGTGAACTATTAGTGTTTGCAGCAATCCACTAGATGTAAAACATCTATTTTCATGGTTTATGGATTGAGTAAAAGAAAATTAACTATTTGGCAAGAATCTTGAAAAACTTTATTCAAGATATTTAATTATTATTTTGTTTGTTTTTCAGGAAATTGCATGGTAGCTTTTCTTGATTTGGAATGTACATAGTGGGATTGGGTGTATCTTGTATCATATCACAGTATATTGAGAATAATCAGCTGCCATAAAGTGGAATACGAGCCATTCCATAAAGCAGATGACATGAGACCTAAAAGGAAATCATGGATGCTGTCGAGTTGAGTGCTGATGAACTCCAGCTGTCAACAGGAGCTTGGCAAGCAGAAACTTGCTGCAGTCGAGTGATATGCCATTGATTTGATTGTGGCCGAAGAGCTGGTGATTGGTACTTAATGTCTTGCCTATTAATGCGAACTTTGTTGCTTCAATTCCTCGCTCTTCAACATATTCACTAGCCAATTTGCCCTTCTCCTCTGAAGAATTAATCATCCTACTCTTTCTTTCTGGTAACTCACAATGTACATTGGACCATGTGGCCAGAATAATTTATTCAATCTCCCTCTTCTTCCCCACACCCCCCCCCCCCCCCCCCCCCCCTCTCTCCTCCTTTCTTTTAGAATTGACTAAAGGAATAATGACATAGTTTGTTCTAGATAATTATAATGGCTTCTAGCCATGAGATTTTAACCCCTCTCTTTTTGTAATTTGCCAGAGTTTATGGCTGTGTTTATTTGAGAAAACCTTAACGCTACCTTTATATTTGTCTGTAAATTGTATCTGACTAGAATCATTGTTTTATGGAACTTTCTTTCCCCCACTTGGTAAATAGGAACCCATCTGATGATACCGATTCTCCACATTTTTCACTGTCAATCTAATCTAGTTGGAACATGGTTAGCTTGTCAAGAGTTTAATTCTGTCATCATTTAATAAGCTTGTCTAATGCATTTTATAACTTTTTGGTGGTAATCGCATCTACATCTCTCTTCTTCACATATTTATGAACCATTGTGATAATGCTTGAATTCAGCTCTGTCAGGTTTAGCTAGTGTGATACACATGATTATATAGTTTTTACTCAAAAATTTTGTGAATTTGACGTGGAAGCAATTCCTGTGGTAATAATGAGCACGTATGCAAGAAGGCAGTTTGAGCTTGATGCAAAGGCAAAAATTTCTGCTGGCTTATATGATTATCATGCAAATAAAAAGTCAATTCATGTATCAATCCTTTGCGTCAACACAAGTGATGTAATTTCAGCATATCTTTTTGTGCTTCATCTTTATTGTTATATTATTAGCAGGATGTCGAATTTAAGCATTCTCCTTTCTCTTATTTCATCAGTCAAATTAGATTTTCAGCTTGAGCATTCTAGTTGCACTAGCCTATCACTTCTAGGATGAATCTTACTTCCGGCTTAAATTCACCGTGTGCATCCAAACAGAGAATCTGTGGGTGAAGGAAAAAACTTCCTCCCAGTGAAACTGAAGATGAAGAGTGATAAAGAGACTTGGCCAGCAGATCAGCTTCCTCAGAAGAAAATCTCACAGCAGTACCAACAATGCCCAAGGAAAAATAATTAACCCTTTTACATTGTAGCTACTCATTTCCCTGAAGCTTATGAGGCAGGAATCAGCTTTCGAACCTCTCATTGTGAAGGTATCTGAAGGGGGAGAGATGGAAACCATGTGCCTTTGGGGTTTGATTCTATTGATCATTACGCTTTATGCCGTAGTCCATGTTGTGCAAGACATTACAGCTTATGGAGAAGTTATGGTTGTTTTTGCTTCGTTTATATTGGTTTTGGCTTCAATAGATATAATTGCTTTCTTTGTTGAAGGTGATCTTATTGGGTTGATCTTCTCTGGGAATGGATCGAGCAATTCATCAATTTACAGAGACAAAAGGCCCGATCAATAGGGTAGTCAGGGTGGAATGAATACTATATTTTCAATTGCATTAGAAAGCTTTAGGCATATACTACTTAGATATAGTGATTCGATGAAAAGGTTTCATGGATGGTAATATAGTAACTTGAATGATGCAATAACTCCCTTTCATAGATGACTGTGGGGATGATAAGCCTTGCCAAGAGTAATCCATTTATGGCGATTCATTGAAGTTGCCAATGCTATTAATACTGAAAGATGATATGGCAATGGGAAATCCCATATGATAGAAGGAAATATCGAATTTGCATTTGCTTATCATTGCAAAATTCTCTACTCATACTCTGAAGGATTTCTTTTGCAATCATGACAAAATTTTGTACTCTATTATCAACACATTGCATCATCAACATAAATTCCCGTCTAACCACATCAAATAAATATACTTTAAACTTGTCTTTGATATTATCCGTGTAAGGCTCTTGGATTTTGATGGTCTTCATACCATTTACTTTTGGTATGTTGGAATCTAGTGGGACTTACTGTAATAGAATCCATTGCACCATCTGTTAACACCGTTCTGCTTTAGTGTTACATATTTCGAAGGAGCGTGCGATACGAAAGTGGGGATCCTTGTAGGCTAATAACATGTGGGTTTAATTATACATGATATCAACTCCACGCATGCATCAAATCATTAAGGCTTAAATGGAACTCGCTACATTTTTCCGCATAACTAATTCTTCACAAGCTCAAGCATCACAATTTTAATAATTTTCATGTTACTCACCACTCAATCAATCAACATGCATATAAGTCATTAACAAGAGACTTTGACTATTAATTTATTGATCAATCAAGTTGTGTCTCCTCATCCGATACAAGATCTTCTTATTCAAGATCAAATTTAACATCAAGTAACTGAAAAAGATATTCTCACACTTTGTATACTAGACAACATGTATATTCTCCTAATTCATCTTTCAAGCACAATACCACCAAGTAATTAACACAAAGCTATAATTTTTTCCTTTACTTTGCCTTTTCCCTCTTTTTCCCTAATTTTTCATTTTTGTCTTTCTATTAAACACATGTGCATCCCCATTTTTGAATTTGATCTGCATTTGCTTAGGGGAGCTCTTTACTTCTTTCTTTTTCTTCTTTGTTGCACATATGCATGCTCAAGCGCTTGCTCAAGAAGCTTTTTAGTCTTCTCCTTCTACCAGAATGATCACAAGACTTCATGACCTCATTAAGAATTATTCATTCATAAAGATGTGCCTTGCACTTATTAGGCAACCCCATAGGTCATTAGTACCCTCTTTTCATTTTTTTTCATGACACACACTTTTTATGATCTATTTAGGATAGCATTTAAGGTAAGCTCAAATTTTGCACAATTTTCATTCATATTTGTGTCAAGAACTTCAAAGAACTTGAATACATATTAGTCAGCTTAAAAATGCAAGAATCTGATTCATTATCAATGATATCGCCTCAATCTAAAGTCTTCAAATCTTAAATTAAATTAAGATTAACTAAACAAAGCAACAATTTCAAGGATTAACAAAGTGAAGAGTGTCCAACTCATGATCAAGCCTGAAAAGACACATAAATGAAAAAAAAAATTGAGTCATTTTTGCCTTTTTCTCATGATAAATGCAACTAAAGTTCCCTTTTGAAAAATTTTGGTGCATACAAAGCAAGTATCAAGCACACACAATTCAAAATGCACTCCAATCATGAGAGAACCTTGAAATATTTAGCATGCATGAATGAAACATAATAACGCAACTCACCGAGATTAGAAAAATCTCACAACCAGCAGCCATTGTAACACAATAAATCTTATTTAAACCAAAATTCAACACTTGTAACTATCGAATGCGCAAAAGTAACCAACAAACAACACCAATCCAACTCTTTTCATCACAAATCTAGTAGTAAAAATTTTCGCCCCAACACCAAAAATTCAACACTAAACAGTCTAAAATATTTACTTTTAGTAGTGTTGGAATTCAATGGGCTTACTATAATAGAATTCATTGCATCATTTGTTAACACTATTGCGCTTAAAAAAAGTGTTACATATTTTAAGGAAGCACGCAATTTAGAAGTTAGGATTCTTGTGGGGCTAATTGTAAAATAATATGTGGGCTTAAATCATATAAATAATTAATCACTTGATTTAAATGTTGTTTATTATGGATTTAATAGTTGACTCGGGAGATATTGGTTAAATAAGCCCAACTAAATCAAACCACAAATAGGATGCTATGCCTAAAATTTGAGATAAGACAATTTTGTTACATATCCATAACAAGTTGTCGTGGTACTTTTGTCAATCATCTCTCGAATTAGGTTTCGTGGGTCCTCCAACTTCTTCAATAGAGAATAGTCTACACAAATAACAAATGTGAGCTAAAAGTCATAGGAATGGCTTTGGTGCAAGTATTTCAATGTTGAGGACAATGAAAGTAAAAAGTATGACACCGACTAATGAGAAGATAGTGTTATCCTAGTTAGTCTCCCTCGATATTTGCATGTCAAAAGCCATACATGAGTGAGCTGGCTAACTCGACAAAGACAGTTTGTTTGCATGTCGTACTTTCGTTGAGTGATGGAAGGTAAGTGCCAATGCTGAAGATAAAGATGCCCTTGAATGGGAGAATCATTTCCTTTTCCCTCCTTTGTGAGACTTTAAATGAACTAACCTTAGGCCTAAGGGACCTATTAAAAATGACTGTTATTAAATATCGATATACTAAGTCTTAGATGTTATTTAATAACAAAGCACGCATATTTATCGCATAATTTCTCATTTAATGTACCATAATAAGAGTCTATTTGGACAGTTTGATTTTCATCTGTAACCTATCTGTATATGTATCTTATTTGTATCTAGTCTGTTTGATTTATTTATGAGTAAAAATGTTTATTTTTCATCTATATTTATTTTTGACAAATAGTTTGCTTGAAAATTACAAAAATAAGATGCTAAAATAACATGAACAGACCCTAAAAATTTAAAGTCTAGAAAAAGTTTAAAATAAAAAATAAGGGAAAAACAATTGATTGCTCATGAAAATAAAGGGTTTAACGTACTTCAAGGGAAGAACATGGTTCCAAAATAAAGGTCTCCATGAGAATGCTTCTAAATTAAAAGAAATAGGTCTAATAATAATAGATTCTAAACCTAGAAGCCTAAATCATCATCATCATTAGGCTCATTTTCCACATCACCTCTTTCATTAATGTCACACCCTTGCCTAAAATAACCTTGAAAATCATATGGATTTATAATCTATACATCGCCATTACTCGAAAAATATATATGTGTATATATATGTTTTTCCTAAATAGATTGAGTTGAAACCAAATACAAAAATTTGGTTGATTGTTCAGCCACTACATGTTGGTTTTGGTAATCCTCTTACCCTTCTAAATGTCTTAAATCCCTTTTAACTTTACAAGAATTAACCCAACTATGACATTTCAAATGTTGATACCTATCATGTGGCTTCCTTTGTCGTACCTTTACTAATAAAGGGAATTTCTTTCTTTTATCTTAACGAGGTAATATGATTAGTTGAGTTGCCCGACATATCGTAGGAATTAATAAGACTCACTCCTTATCTTTGTTAAAGGCACAGATATTGTGATATCCATCATGAAGGACTTGCCTTTCAAACAACCATAATCTTTCCAACAATACAATGGATGCACTTCTAGACATACATCATGTGAGATATCCTTTGCGTAGTACTTACCCTCACCAAGCCTGAATTTTACTCCTATCGTTCATAAAGGTTCTAAACTGTATTAAATTCGATCTATTTAATACGGAATGCTTAACTAGAAACTAATAGTGTTTTTATAAGATTGTTCAATTTTCAAAAAATCATTTTAACTAGAGTTGCCACCGATCAAAACCGGAAAAATAAATGATAAATAAAAAATCTAATGGTGGTTTGTTTTTGGTTTGATCACCGATTCGCATGAAAAACCAAAGATTAATGAATTTGATGGCTGCTATTTTAAAACTATAAAAAATTATCTAAACTTTTTATGTGCTTTCAAAATTTTGAATTTATGGACCAAAATTGATTAAAAAAAAGAGCTTACCTTTTTTAATTCTAATCTTTTAATTTTTAGTTTTCATGAAAAAGTTGCAAAGAGAAAATATTTTTTATAAAGAAAGCATAAAGATGGTGACTTTCTATGATTTTTATGAAAAAAGTCTTAAAAAGCTTCTTTTTTTAAAAAAAATAACTTTTATGAAAACATCTTTAAAGGGATTTCTAATTCTTTAAAAATACCTAAAAAAATTTTACTGTTGAACCACCGTATAGGCGCATATGTATCAGCTAGCCAGAATCATGTTCCTATAGCTTGTTTTCCTTATACGAAATTTTAATGTGTTAGTTTATTTTAATTTTGGAAAAGAAAATCATCAAGTTTAAGTTGTTATCTGCAATCATTTTTATTCTAAAAAATCCTAAAGGAACCTAATTCTTACTCCAGGTTTTGAAAACATCTAAAAATATTTTAAATTTAGAAAACCCCATTTTATTTTGTTTTTGGTAATTTAGAAAATAACTAGGGGATATATTTATATAGGATAGCAAAATGATTACCATACACCATCTATGGTAAAAAATAAAAAGAAGGTGAAAAATATTTGTTCTCTTTATGAAAATTTTCAATTTCTTATCATTATATACTAATATGTACTAGGGGCTGTAATATGTACAAAGGCCCTAAAAACTTTATACACATGAGTGATTTATAAAATTTCCAAATACATCAAACATGTCTATTGGTTTCTACTAATCTTTGTTGAACAATGCAAGTGATAGGAATTTATTATATAAGGAAATATTAACATGCTAAATAAAACCTTTCTTATGACATTTTTATCTTCCCTTTTTTTGTTTTAATGATCATGGGCTAAACCATAGGTTATATCCTATTCACTAAAAAATGTACAAGGTATGGTAATATTTACAAGATTATAATTAATAAACCTAAATTATATTTAAATCAACTTATAAATATGTATATGTATATATATACACATATATTATATCTTAAAGTTATAATGATAATTTTTAAATTTTATTTACATATCAATAAATTAAATAAGCTTAATATTTACAAGCTTATTTAAATACAACAATAGTGACGTTCATAATAAGATAAATGGTACTTTCAATAATAGAAAATTTCTATCCTAAAGTTTTTTAATTTTTATAATTTCATATTTTAAAACTTTATTTACCTCATTTAACAAATCTACTAAATCTAACAATATCATACTTGCATCTTAACTCAAATCACAATAGTAATCAATATTAGCATGATATGTAAGATAACAAAATAAAGCCTCACATTCAAAATTAATTATCAGCATGAAACTATATAATGTATAACATGTGTTATGCATATTATGAATTATATACGTCAAGGCCACCTTACTCTATAATACGTATATCATACGATCCGCATAGGGTTGCATATCGTATGATATTGTATGATATAAAATTATATATGTATGTGCACTTTTCCGCTATTTCTTTTTCTTTTTGTTACATGTACAATATCACAATAGTTAACAACAACACAAATAAATAACTGAAAAAGTAAACAAACTAAAATAAAATGAAAATAATAAAACGAAATCAATAGGTTGATCTCGAATTGAAATCAGGGACCAGACCTATCTAGCAGCAATAGATCGGGTTAGACTTGGGTAGGCTAATACGGGTAAATGCTTCGGGTTGAAATCAGGTCAATGCAGATTGGGCGAATTGCATTCGAGTCGTGGCTTTCTCTCTTTCATTGGTGAAGGTTGGTATAGTGAATCAGTACATCTTCGTAGGTGGTCGTTTGAGCTTCTAAGTTCAGTATATGAGTAGATGGAGGTATTATTGTGGTTGAATTTGGTTATAGTTTTGAATCTTGTTTCGATGGCGTTTGATAGAGTTATTGGTTTAGCGTTGGTGTTAGGAGTGTGGTGCTAGTATGTTTGGAGAATGGGGGTGGTCGATTTGGATCATTGCGGGTTTGGTTCAGGGCTTCTGTTTTCATTGGTGGCAGTGACTGGGATTGAGAAGGCAGTAAAGGTGGTGGTTTTGGGATGATGGTACCAACGACTGTTGATGTTTGTGTATGGATTTCGAATTTAGGCTCTACTGATGGTGGTGCGACTGGTTGCTTGGATTAGGGTTTTAAGTTTGTTGGCACATAGTTACTTGGAGTTACGGGTATCGCAGAGGTAGCTTGGTGTGGATAAGATAGAAGGTGGCCATGGTGTAGGGGCTTTGTGTCAACAGTCAAGGATGGTGGAGATGGTACGCTTTGGGTCCATTGGGTTGACTTGAATGAGGAGTGGGTGTTGTCAATGGTGGTGGGACAAAGTTTGGTGATTCAATTGAGCCTTACTTTTAGTTGTATTTTATCATTTAAATACACTTGAATTTTAAAAACCTAAGTCTAACATAACTCTGAAGAAAATATGTTGAATTAAAGATGAGTCATAAGTCTAAAAAGATTTATAAATGTAGTTTGGCATATTATAAAAAAAAAAAAACTAAATTGATGAAAAAGGTTAATTTATTTTATTACTATTATTTTTATTTTTATTATATTTTTTTCTATTTTTATTTTTTTAATATTTTTATTTGAAATTTCTATCTAAAATATTTACTTAAGAGAGGGTCCCCTATTTTCTAATTTTTTATGTTTTTTTATATTCTTTTCGTTGATTTTAAATTTAACTTCAATTAAATTACATTACAAGAAATCTAACCTTTAGATAGAGATATTTTGCAACTAAAAACTGGTAAGATAAATTATATTTTTATTGATAGAATCGGCGACGATTTTTGCAATAGAAATTTATATTCACACATATAAATTTTGTCTCTAAATCTAAGTTTTCTTGTAGTATTATTATTTTTTTCCATGATTTTTAATTTTTATCATTTTTTCTACCCTTTTAAATTTTTCCACTTTTATCTTTTTGAGGGCTAAAAATAGGGTGTTGACCCCTAATGAAAATGGGAGTTCACACTTCTTTCATGACATAAAACAACTTCCTTATCATAAAACTATTGGATCCATTATGATTGACTTGCACTAATGGACGCAACATCATGCGGGATTTCCTTAGTGTAATATTTGTCCTTGATGGAAATAGTGACTTAAACTTGCTTTATGATGCAACAGCTTTCTATTATCAATGATCACAACATCTCCTTTCGCTTTACATTGTTTGTGAGTTTTCTTTGTCTACTCAAATCAACAATTTGTTTGATGCTCAATGAGCACCCAATAACAATCATCATTATCTCCCTTATGTTACAATTTATCTTATCATGCTCTTCGTTTTGGGCATCTATCCTTTATTGTCATGCTACTACTTTTCATGTTCATCTTTAGTACTGCTTCAACATCAGAATTAACCCTTTAACCAACATTACTTGATAGCTTGGGCATCATGTGACCACATGCCTAAAATTTTGACATTTAAAGCATTTAATGCAAATAGTCTTCTTATATACCAATTCCTACGCATTTAATATGGTAAAAGTTTTCCTCTCTTTTTTTCCTATGGTTATATGTTTGCTTAAAATTTCTCATATCTCCCTTTCTCAACTCCTTACCCTTCCCTAACTTTAGATATACTAAGACTTGTCAAAAAGCGACCAATTACTAAACTATAATTCTCCTTCGTTGTCTCCTTTCCTTCATTGCCAACTTAATTGAAGTGGCTTCAACTCGATAACATTAGCAATTTCAATTATAAGCTTGATAATACATGGAACAATTGTTTGTTTCTAGATTTATCCACTAATCATTACATCATCAATGCCTTAAATTTCTCCAAATATTTTTTAACACTTGCACTATCTTATCTTGATAATTAAAATCTAGTAATAACATTATGTATCAATGGTGTCGGTGCTCTTACATCAACTACTTCATAATAAATCATGTAGTTATATCTTCTTCCCCACTTCTCCTTTTTTGTGCCTTCAAATTTTCCCATCAAAGGCCTATATAACCTGTCAATTTAAGGACCAGTAATCACATCTTAGTGTATTTGCAATACTCATGGTATTCAAACACTTGCTCCACCCAATACACTCCATTTACATACTCATATGGCGAATTACTCCCTTATAAGGCATAGCTTGTAATTTGATAGCGTTCATACCCTATTTAGATCATTTCCATCTTTGCTTTACACATCAATAAAATTACCTCATTCACCTCTAAGCCCTCAGTCTCTCCACTTGATCAATCGGTTCATGATTTACATCTTAACTTTTTCCAGCACATTCTATTGCGCAATTGTTAACACTTGTATTGCATCTCTTTTAAACCACCAAAAACTATTAGTAGCTCACACCATTTTGACTATAAAACAATTGAAAGTTGTTAGAGAATACCCAACAACCATTAATTTTTTACATACATTCGTGACTCGTAATCATCCATCGGTACAAAAGTCCATACAAATTATCTGCATTCTTCCCCTTACACTTTCTAAAAAATTTAAACAAAAACATGTCTTATATAAACTCTAGATTTGATACCAAACACAATTAATAAGCAAATTAAAGTGAGTTTTGTTGAACCACTTAGGTTTAAGCTGTCTTTTGATGAGAACTAAACTTATTAAATCTTATGAAGAATGATAAGCTTCTAGTGTTTAAGTTGTACTTGTTGCAAATGCAACTAGCATCTGGATGTTAGCCTTGAAATAGGACTCAGCGTCTAGAGCTTAGAAAAGACAATGCTGATTTCTACCTAGTGTTTAAACGTTAAGGGATAATATCTAGATGCCAACGTGTTTAACAATAAAACAAAATGTTTTACTCTCATGACATTTTAAGTGGTGTCTGGACACTGGCCTATTTGTCAAATGTTTCCCTTTCAAGTATTGAAGCATGGATGCCGGAATACTAAGTGGCATCCCATTACCAAGGCATGGTGTTCAGACGATAGCTTTAGGAAACTAACTATTGGAACATTTAATACTCAGCTGGTTTTTGTAGGAATAAAGACGAACGGGCAAAACTTCTAAGAAGCATATAAATAGAAAACTTAAAGCAGTTGAAGAAAGTTAATTGAACCTATTTATTGCTAGTAAACACGTTTGTAATCTTGTAAATCAAATTTCTTGTCTCTTGTTCATAAATTTGCATTTATCTAAGAAAGAGAAATGATTAGTACTTTTGTGTTAGTAGTTTGCAATTTGAAAAAAGAGAACTACTATGGTAAGAACATTAGAAGAGAGTAATGTATCTTGTGTGTAGCTCCAAGTGACAATGATTGTATTGATTAATAAAGTGCATGTAAAGCCTCATTGGAGGTATTAGTGATCGTGGAGATTGAGAGGCAGACTAAACTCTATATTAAAACCCAAATATGATATTTTTATCCCTACTCTCTTTTATCTGTATCACTTGATATCTATTGTCATAATCATCCATTTATATTGTGCATTTTAATTTGTTATATAAAGTTACATTTTTAGGTAAAACTTTGTTACTCCATTCACCCTCCTCTCGAGTATTTCCCCAAGGTAGTTAGTTAATTTACAATTGGTATTAGAGTTTAGTCTCTAAATTTATTGTGCTTGATCGCATTAAAGTGAAGACCATGACAACTAATGCACTAGGGTATTTAGAAGTGCAAGCTATTAATAGGTCACCGCTTCTATGTAGGGAAAATTTTCCCTATTGGAAGAGTAGAATGAAAATTTTCTTAAAAGCATAAAATAGGTTAATATGAAATGTTATAAGTAGCCACTCTAAAATCAAAGGAAAGGACGAAAGAGACTTTAACGAATAAGATTGGAAAAATATTAAATTTAAATGAAATAGCTATGAGCATATCGCATTGTGGATTGAATGAAAGTGACTTTAATAGAATTTGCCCAAGTAAGATTGCTAAAAATATATGGGATGAACAAGAGAAAACATATCAAGAAACATCTAGAGTTAGAGACACTAAAATTAGTCTTTTATGTGGACAAATTGAAAATTTTAAAATGCAACCAAATAAAACTATAGCTGAAATGCATGATAGGTCCGTGAATGTGCTAAGAAAAAATTTTACTAATGTGAAAATTAACTCCAAACTTCTTAGGTCCCTGACGGAGATTGGGAAGCCAAGAGAATCACCATTGAGGAGGCATGTGATATAAACACCAGGTGTAGAGAAGAACTTCTTTGTACTCTTAAAGCACACGAGCTAAAAGGAAAGTAAGGAGAGGAATCAAGCAAAAAGACCGTTGTATTAAAAGCCACAAGTCATAATTTTATTTTAGTGATGAAGAAGATGATGATGGGAAGAGGAGCTTGCTTTGATGGTGAAAAAGTTTAGGAAATTCAACAACAAGATAAAAAGAACGATGATGATGGTAGCTCCTTGAGGTATAAGAAAGATGTGATAACATGCTTTAGATGCCACAAACCGGGACACACCGAATATTGTCCTACTCTTAAGAAGGCATCTAGATGACCCAATAATGAGATTCTCATCACCAGTTGGAGTGATGATGATATAAGCAACTCGTATAGTGATGTGTGCTTCATGGCATCAAGTGATGAGATAGGTTCTTCATTACTCCTTTCTTATGATAAACTTGTAACTATGTATAATGATTTATATAAATAAATGATGAAATTGCAAAAGAAAAATCAAATCTTCAAGTATATGATGTCAAATATTATAAGTAAGGTAGATAGGTTTAACAATGAATACAACAAATTAAAAGATGAAAATGGAAACTTGAGTGAAGAAAATGAGTTTTTAAAATTTGAGAATGAAAAGCTAAAACAAGAACATGAAAAGTTAAAAATTGAAATTGATTCGCTTTGAATTAGAAAATAAGATCTTAAAGGTGATAAGAATATCGATGCTTGTATAAAAGAATGAGAGGAACTTAAAATTGAAAATGCTATGTTAAAAACTGGTCTGGATAATTCAAAAGCAACTATAACCAAGTTTGTCAAAGGAGAAAATAACCTGTACACATTTTTTGGAAATCAACAGTGTAATTTGATCAAACATGGAATTGGCCATGTTGAAGACAATAATTGCAAGTCACATAAGAGTTGCTTTGTAAGAGCATACATAGTACTTGCAATTATTGTGGTAAATTTAAACATAATGCACACAATAGTACAAAGAAAAACAATGCATTTGAATTATAAAAATAAGCTAGTTTGGGTTCTTGAGAGAGAAATTCTTGATGCCTCTAACCTAAAAGGACCTAAACTTAAACTATATATCGAAGAAGTAATCCTTTGTGTTGTAGAAATCTTAAAAAGGAAACAATAGATGATACTTGGATAGTGATTGCTTAAGACATATGACCGAAGATACATCTAAGTTCACATCTTTAATCTTGAAGGATTAAGGATTGTCACCTTTTGAGATAATCACAAATCAACTACACTTGGTGAAGATAACATTATATTAAATAGGGATTTATTTATTAAGAATATGCTTTTTTTTTTTTTGCCATCATATTAATAATGTGCTTTTGATCAATAACACGAGACATAATTTACGTTGTGTTAACCAATCGTGCAATAATGACTTTAAGGTAACATTTCTTACTGATAAATGTACTGTTGAAAGAATTTACAATGATCAAACTTGATTTAAAGGGTATGGATAAAGAAATATCTATAAAATCAATTTAGATGATTTCAAAAATTCAAATAAAACATGTCTATACTCTCAAAATGATGATAGTTGGTTAATTCGTAGAAAATTAGGGCATGCTTGTTGGGAATTTAGGGGTTCGAATTAAAACATCGTAAAGGAGTTTCCTTTTCCCCTTAAAATCTGTAAATCTCCAATGGGATTGATGTAGCTCGTTAAATTAATCAAGGAGAAGAGTTTTACCGCATGAGACTTTTCAAAACATTAGGTGCTATGAATTCACGAGATGCTCTATAGTATCCACAATGAACATGTTATAATGGGCTTCGACGTGCTAACACATTCTATGACTATTGAAGATCATTGTGGGAATATTTCACAAGAGTTCTCTTGTGTTTTTTTTTTTTCCTCTTTTTTGAGTGTGTAAAGTTTCTATGTAGATATAGTGTTGATGATTAGCATCATTAACCTTAGACGTGAGCCATTGGTGTGTTTTTACAATGATGATGATATCCTTATGAATAAGGATATTGGCGTTAATGGGATCTTTAATCCAATTAGGATTTCTTAATTTTAAAGACATATTCTATTTTAATCATCCTATTAAAAAATAATAAAGATTATTATTTATTACTCTTAAATGTTTAAAATTAATAAATAATTTTAAAATTCCCATTGGGCTTATTCAAAATAAATTCACGAACCATTTAGTTCCTTTTTGTGTGCGACCTTATAGGTTTACATAATGTTGGCATTAGGCCTAAAACTCTTTTCCGATCCACAAGATATAAGTGGCTTCCAGCAAGACGTTATGTCTACTTAAGTTAAGTGAAGATTAGTGCTCTAACTTTACCTATTACACACTCAATTATTTAGTTCTTTTGTCATATGATATCTAATGATTAAACATGATGCGTGGATTATATGACTCAAATATTGTTTAATCACAAGTTTTCTTAATTCTAGAGTATAACTAAATTATACAAATATTATTGATAACTCCTTATCAATTCATTTGAGTATAATCATGTATTTTTCTTAGCTTCGCTCTTTAAGATGACCCAAAAGATATTTCTCCCAAATTATGGAATAGACAAATTTCTTCATGAACATTCATATCCCTCGACATATCTTATTCTATATCCAATCATAAAATTATGATCATTTTGTTAAAAATGACGAAGAACCAAGTCAAAACATGGGAATCACTACATAAGTATCCACAGTGTCATTAAGTCAAATGACTAAAATAACACCGTGAAGAGAAGCGACTATGGGTAATTTAAAATTGTACTCTTATCACCTTATAGTTTTACTATTAAAGTCACCCACTTTAATGATATAAGGAATAATAAACTATTTAAGGAATCCTTTTATCTTGTTCAAAGTTCAATAATAATAACATAATAAACTAAATAGTTTATTAGATAAACATAAAAGTATAAATGACAGTAAAAATCTTAATGACTTGAGGTATATCATTAGCAGTGAAGGCACATCACAAGCAATGCTATCATGGACATCATCTCAAAACTTATTAAAAACGATCTTATCCAAGGCTTACGAAGAATAAATTTTCAAAAGAACAAAATTCGTTAAGCATTCCAATAAGAAAAGCAATTTAAGACATTTCCACTTCCAGGCCACTAGAATTACTGCATATGGACTTATTCAAACTTACTCAAACTTTGAGTTTGGGAGGAAAAAAAATATACCTTAGTTATCATTAATGATTTCTCTAGATATGCATGAAATTTCTTTATTGCATCTAAAGATGAATAAAATAATGTCTTCTCTAGATATTATAAGAGAGTTTAAAATGAAAAAGGTCTTTACATTATCACTATCTGAAGTGATAATGGGGGAGAATATGGAAATTTTGAAATGGATGATTTTTGTAGTAAAAATGAAATTGAACACGTACGGCATCTAGAATACCGCAACAGAATAAAGTAACAAAAAGGAAGAATATGACTTGAATTGAAATAGTCAAGATAATGTTATGCGAAAACAATCTACCTGGCTATTTTTGAACTAAAGCCATTAATACTATTTTTTATATATCAAATAGGGCGTTCATTAGACTTATACTTAAGAAAACCCCTTATGAGTTTTGGAAATGTAACATACCTAACATAAAATATTTGCATCCATTTGGCATTAAATGTTATATTTTGAATAATTGAAAATGATGCTTAGCTAAGTTTGATACAAAAAGTGATGAAAGATGTTTTTTCCTTGATTAGACATATGGAGTATTTGATAGGGTGCAACATGTGTCTACCGATCTTTCAAAAAATAAAAATAAATAACTCAAGTACAAACAAGATAAAATTAATTACAAAATTACCAATACTAAACCACATATTTTTATGGGTTTTACAAATTGGCAAAATAAGCGCGTGTACAATATGTAATTTAGAAAAACTTCTACAGGCTAAATCGAATCTTAATGACGCAACTTGGTAAAATCCTTAATGAATTGCATTTGGAATAAGCAATTCATGTTGAATCATATTTAATAATGATGATTCATGAATATGCCAACTTAAATTCAATATAGAATTAACTTCTCTCTTTCTCTCTGCTTGGCAAAGTATTTTATGGAAAGAACTCTTCTCCTCCATTTTTAAACACTTCCAAACTCAATACATTCATTCAAAAACCTTACCCAAAAACTAACAATAAAAACAATGCAAAAGCAACAAAAAAAGGGGGGTCTCTCTCTTTCGTACTCCTTTATTATCCTTCTTCCTCAAACTCCATTGCTCCATCTCTGCCAATTCTCTCTCCATCCCCCATCTTATACCTTCCAACACACTATATTGTCTTGTTAGAGATGAAGGACAAGATCACTTTGCAAATCAAGTGTAAATTATTACAACGTGAGTCATATCTTTGTGATGCAATTTATGTGTGAATAATATAAAAAATTGAATTCCACGTTGAAGACACATTTGGTATTTGGTAATTAATTTTATGTAATTATTACTTGGGTAAGTTAGCAATCATACAATTCCTTCATATTCAACAAGAAAATTGAAAAATCAATTCATTTTGCTTTTGATGATTTTTTTGCCTCATATATGCTCTAATGATCACATGAATTATGTATGTGCCAATTTAGATGAATTTTCTTTTAAGTCAAATGATCATGATAAATAAACTTCAAAAGAAATAGATACGAGAGAAGACCTTATAAAAATATGATTTAAATGAATTAACTAGCCATGGCCTTTATAGGAAATGAAAACATGCTAGGGCACACCCTAAAGACTTAATCATAGGTAAACTATCAAATAAAGAGCAAACAAGATCATCCCTAAAAATATAACTAATCTAGTTTTCTCGTCCCAAACCAAGCCTAAAAACATAAATGAAGCTTTGAAAGATAAATTTTGGATACAAACAATGTAATGAGCTAAATCAATTCACTAGAAATGGAGTTTAGTATTTAGTACCTAGACCTAGAAATAGACTAGTATTGGAATAAAGTGGGTATACAGAAACAAACTTGATGAAATTGGTATAATAACTAGGAATAAAGCTTAATTACTGGTGAAAGGGTACAATTAAAAATAAAGAATAGATTTTGATGAGGCATTTACTTGGTTGCTAGACTAGAAGCCATTTGAATGCTTTTGGCATTTGTAGCAATCAAAGACTTTACACTTTTTCCAAGTAGATGTCAAAAGTATTTTCTTAAATATCTTCATCAAAGAAGAGGTATATGTAGAACAAACAATAGGTTTTGAAGATAATGAACCCCCAACCATGTTTATGAATTGAGCAAAACTTTTATGGACTTAAACAAACCTTTAGAGCTTGGTATATGATAGGCTTAGTAGCTTTTTGATAAACAAAGGTTTTTTTTTTTTTAAAGGAAAAATTGATACGGCATTGTTTATTAAAATCACAAGTCAAACATATTGATTATACAAATCTATGTGGATGGCATTGTGTGTAGAGCTACCAACATGACCTTATGAATGAATTTGTTGAGTGCATTTTAATTTGTTGATAAAGTTGCATTTTTGGGTAAAACTTTATCAATACTTAATCCATTCCCCTCTTGAGTATTTCTAGTTTACTTTAGTACACAATTTTAAATTAATAGTGATAAGATTAAGCATAGTAAGATGATGAACACTAGACCTTGGTTGCTAAACTTTTTAAGAGAAGTAGATGACTAGATGCACTGAAGATTTGAATGTGGAAGCTCTTTTGTCACGTGAAGACAACTCTTTATGATACTACATACAAATAGGATTAAACTAAAGTAATTTTATTCGATGCAACATACAAGTCATAACTTAATTTTCATAGAAATCAAAAGATTGAAGAGCATATGATATAAAAGATATAAATTAAATCAATGGTTTATTTAAAATAGTAATATCTAAGCCCCTTCATTAAGTAAACTCATATGATTAGGTATAACTTTGCAACTAAAATAAATTAGTAAAATGGTGATTTGTTGAATAATTCAAACTTTGTGATACTTGATGAAATTTAAATGTTGAGGGACTTCATTTGAATTGAAGTTGCCATTTAGACAAACTCAAAGCAAAATCTTTAAGCCTTTTCTTTAGGAAAACTTTATTTAATGACTCGATGTGACACTCAAATAAGTGGATAATACCTAACCAGTTCAAAGGGGTATTCCATTTAAATGGTGCAATGGTTTATCCAAATAAAATGAACCCAGTACATCTTGAGCCCTTTATGGTATTTCATTCGAATGCCTTAAGATTGGAGTTTGAATGAAATGCTTACAGTAATCGACTCCTTTTTGTCTTCAAATTACACAAATAATCTCGTGCTTTTCGATAACATGGTCATGAAGTTGAACAAACCCTTTATTCAAATGCTATCCTTAAACTTCACTCCACCAATTGATTCGATTGGTACTTTATTCTCATCAACCACAACAACCATTAGCATTACTACGTACTACAACCATCACTCTTGCATTATTATCACTGCCATCACTAACATTATTGCTTGACGGTCGCTTGTATGTAAAGAATGGCAACAATAGCTTCAGTGATGGAATTGGTAGCAAAGTGGAATCGATAATGGTATAGGCATAGTGTTATGATGATGGTGGTAGTGGTAATGGTGATAAAATTGCACTAAAAGATGATGTTACTAGTGTAATAACAAATATGTTGATAGTGATGGTAGTTTTAATCAATGTTATTAGATTTTACTTGTGAATTTGACTTGGATATACTATGGGGTTAAAGTCGTGGATAAAGTTGAATTAATCAGATGTCGAATTACGGTTATATCGGACCGTTTTCAAAATTATGTTAGATTTAAGCAAGCTGAATCAAGTATATTAATTCAATTTGATAATATTGTTTTAATAAATTTTTCCCATAACAACGATGACCGAGGAAACATTAAATTTGATGTTAAATGCTTTATTTTTTTTTTTGAAAATATTCACAAAAAATAAGCATATATATAAAGGAATTTTTTTTTTCAAAAAAAAAAGTTAAAGGGCAAAAAAAACGCAAAAGAAACCAGAGGCCGAGTACGTGGCAAGGGCTGTAGGACGGATGGATGCAAGAAAAATCATAAGCAAAGAAAAGCAAAAGCGAAGCAAGCAAGGAGAACTGGAAAAGCACCAGCACGGGATCAAATCATCCCTACTACTCACTTTCAAAAGCTACTACTCCGAGTCACGAGTGAGTCCACGATTCAGTGCCTGGTTCGCTTCTCTTCCCTTTCTCTTCCTCCTCTTCTACTCTACATATTCTATTCGTAGCTTGCTCATTCCTCACACGACAGCGTTTAAAGTGTCGTTCTGGATTCTTGAATTTTCTTGAAATCGGCGACGACTCTGTCGATTGCTTTACTACGTCCGGAACTATTTTCTGCCTGTAAACCCATTGCATTTTCTCTCTCGATTGCTGTTCTCTCCCGGTTTCGTCGTAAGGATACACGCGTTAGGGTTTTGAGCTGTTTCGATACTGCATCGCTGTTATTCGGATCGTTTTAATGGACAGTGGTTACTTAGGCATCTATTCCCAGTCATGCTTATGCAATGCTGTCATGGAATCAGTTGATTATTTGTCCATTTGTTTGCGGGAAAACGATTTCGGAGTAATCTCTTACATTCGTAGTGGTTTAACTTTTACTTTTGCCGAATATTATATTGTATTCTACAAGAGCTTGTGATTACTTTGATACTTTTAGTGGTGGTGTGAGTTGAGGTTAGGGTAGCGAGTGCTGGTCGGTTGTGGTATGGAGACTGCTGTTGAAAAGGGGAGTAAGTAGGAAATCATTTTCCTCATTACATGTTGGTGTTTTACGTGGATGTTAATCACCACCACTGCTGCATTTGCTTCCCACCAACCATCCATGCTGACAATGACTTGTTGACGGCCTATTGAGACTGCTGTACTAATATTTGACGTTTTGTAGCATTTTGATTGTTACAATCGCTAGAAGAAGTTCAGGAAGTGATATATCCCGAAACAAATTGATAATTGGGTTTGGGGAAGTAGATTCAATAGAATCGAAAAAATTCTATGTAGTATGATTGTTATATACTTTGAGTGGCTATGTACTACCACTTGTGCTGCTCCTTCTTGAAGGATTTTATAGTTTGTGTTGGGTGTTTTATTTTGAAGAGCTATGTGGGAATCCTTCATTTATTTAACCTATTAAAAGAAAGATGATGATTATTAATTGTTATTTTGATATAAATGCTTATATTCAATACACGTACCTTGAGCTGTCAGTTATTGAAGAAATCAGGAAACTCTAGGTGTACAAATTTGATCAATGTTTCTTTAGATAACTTTGGTTGATGTGGTGTATATAATTTTCAATGCTGGTTTCTGTGTACCCTGGAATGGTGCTTTAGATGTGTGACAGGTTTTTTTTCCTGTTTTTGTTCTCTTCCCCTTCATATCTTTGAAGATATTGAGGCGAGTCATTATCTTATTTTCTTTCTTTTTTCTTTTCTTTATTTTTTTGAATTTTTTTATTCACTGTTTGCAGATTTTGTATTCTCGAGAGAAAAAATGGCGAATTTACAAATAACTGGTATTTTAGAGAAGGTTTGTATGTTGTTAAATAGGGTTAATTTCACTTAGGTTCTCACATATGAGTTGTCAAGTTACCTTTTGAATTTGACTTTTGGGCATGCTTACAGATGACTGGCAAAGATAAAGATTATAGATACATGGCAACGTCTGATTTGTTGAATGAGCTAAGCAAAGAGGGATTCAAAGCTGATTCTGATCTGGAGATCAAATTATCGAATATTGTGCTTCAACAACTTGATGATGCAGCTGGCGATGTTTCTGGCTTGGCTGTGAAATGGTGTTTGCACTCACAATTCACTTCCTTCGAGTTTCGATGATCATAATTTCATTTATTATCTGAAAGGGGAAAATAATTGCTTCTTGGGAGAATGAGATGAAATTAATCTTGGATAAAGGGAATATATAATAACTGGATTGCTGGACATGTTTTGTTAGATCATTTATTTATTACCATATAGTGTGTATTTTGTTCAATATTTCATATGAGCTTATCCTCAGGAAGGTTCAAGATGAGCTTTCAAAGCAATATGCACTAAAGAACTGCTATTTTCAGTATCACTTTATCTTATGTCCATTATGTTATTGGGTTTTTGCAGTCTTGCTCCATTGGTGAAAAAGGTTAGTGAGGCAAGGGTTGTGGAGATGGCTAACAAACTATGCGACAAATTGCTCCATGGGAAGGATCAGCACCGTGACATTGCAAGCATAGCATTGAAAACTATAATTTCAGAAATTTCTTCATCATCACTTGCACAATCTGTGCTCATTTCTCTCACTCCCCAGTTGATTAAAGGAATAACCACTATGGTGAGTGTCTAGGAAGAAGGAATTTTTTTAGATAAATAGGAAGAAGGAATTTTGTTTATCCTAAGGTTAGAAAATCAAATTTGAGCTTGTTGTCTTGTTAGCAAAATAATTGGGTATGACATCATAGGAAAGGATGCAAAATTTAATTTATTTCTGATATGCTATTTGCCACATGTCTCATTTTCCGCTATTTGCAAACTCTCTATTGCTTGAACTCGAGTATGGGGATTTGGTACTAATGAAGATTTAAGGTTTGGTCCGCATTTTCTAGAAGTAAGGCCACTGTAAAAATTTTATCAATAAGTTATATTTAACATGATGGTATGCATTCCTAGGAGTCTGCTTCCATGTAAGATGTGTGTGTGTGCGCTTTATTTTATTATTTGATTAGTATAAAATTTAATGGAAAAAGCAAAAGGATTTCATTTTGAATATTAATGTTAAAAAAACTGTTATTTTTACATTTAAAAGACTCTTGTAGGACTTTATGAGAAATGATTATTTGTCTTTGTTGATCAGTAGAAGTGTAAAAGTAGCTGTCCACCAAATGCACTTGCTACTGTCAACTCATTTATATATCTAATGTCCACAATATTAACAGCATTAACTGATGTTAACACCTCAGCATTAAAAGTACATTTTAAATAATTAAAAATAAGGTGAGAGACATCTCTGCTTTCTGTGTCTTTTCTTACTTTGTGCTGCATCTTCTTTGATTTTGTTTCAAGGAACAAAGACCCGTTGAAAGTTCAAAAACCAGCATTACTGGCTGACTTAAACAAATGAGTCTGGCTTAAGTTTCTAGGGTCTGCTATAGATTTTCCTTACCAATACTGAGGTCATTTCACACCAACAGGAGTATGGTGTGGAAAGTGTCAAGTCCAGATTTCTGAGGGCGAGCTTATATGAACATCCTTCAACTGTCATGACTAAAAGAAGCAAGAAAGAATTCTTCTAATTAGTCTAAATCAGTTGTTGTAATAGTAGTTAGTACTCTATGGGATTAGACAGTTCTCTCTAAAAATTGTGTCAATATCAGGATAGCAGGGTTTTTCTGATGAGCTTTGAACCCTTTCTTTTATATTCCTCCCCTGAAGAGATCCTTGAGCTAGGCCTGTATCAACTTACTCTCAGATCTTTGAGTGGGGCCATAACAACTTTGTAAGGGAGCTAATTGTCATAGGTGTGCTTAGCTAATGGCATGAAGAATTCACAGACATTTTTTCTAAAACTACAGGAAAGATTAGGTGAAGCATGATGTTAAACCCTGGCCACCAAGCTTCTCGAGATAAGCAAATCACTGGGGACATTTAAAGATCTGAATGTAGCTTTTGTTGTATGAAGATAATAACGCTAAAGGAGGCATTTGACCAATTCAAATCACCTACCAGTAGCCAACTTGAACAATAGCAAATGACGTCTTATGACCGCTTCTTGTGTTGACTTAACATGTGTGAAAACCCAAAACGTCGTAGACAATTAACTTGACCCACACCACCTTTGCCATTATGCCTGATGTGTTTCACGCTAGAACTTTGTCTATTTTTGTTTAAGTACTTGAGCTTGAGGACAGGGAAAATTGATGTTAGGGATATCTTTTATCTTCTACATGGGAATGGGTTGTGCTTATGAACTAGATCTTTAAGTTGACGATTGTTGAGGATGACCCAAATCCTCGATAATTTCAGAAGAGGAAATTCATGGTTCTTGTAATTTATATTTTGAATCATGCATTTTAAGAGTTTGATTTATAGTTATGTTTTGTATGAGTAAAAGTAGGGATTGACAAGCTTAAATGGATTATTGGTTCCATTATATCTATAAACAAACGAGAATAGTTATTATTGAAATTAGTCTAGTAATTAAAGAGGTTGTAGATATTACTTTTAATAAGTTCTAGTATTAAAAGAAAAAGAAAAAAAAAAAAAAGGTCAGATCCCTAAAAAGGTCAAATCATTCATAACTGAATTTTTGTTTTACACTGTTTGGTGACTAAATCCTCTATCCTGGCCCATAACATGTCTCCTTGAGTAAGATTCTTGCATTATCTTTTGTGTAGATCTTAGTTTCCTTCGTGATAAGTTTGCTTTGAAATCTTTCTTCTGGGTAATAATTCTACAAAAATTTAATATTTTATTTACAAATAATTTTAATGCTGTTTTCCCAAATGAAAATTGTTTTAATGCTCTGTTTGGATAAAGTAAGTTGCAAGAGAATTGAATGTTTCAGCCATCTGTTCATGGTGGAAGCGTATATGATTAGTACTGGCTATATGGTCTAAAAATTACGAACTTTTCCTCCTTATTTTATATCAAAGTAGAAGTCACCGCTTTATGGTCTGAGGACTGATTTTATTATTGCTGTAAAATTACCAACAGATACATTCTATCTGATGGTCAGTTACTTGGGATGTTTAGATGTACAGTTACACCAAGATGTGAAATGTGTGCTATCAAAATAATGCTGACCGGTTGCATATTGGTTTTGTATCTTGTTTAGTTGAACTTCTGTTCTTGATGGATGGGGCACAGCTTGCAAAATGACGAAGGGGATGACCAATATAATATCGTGGTGTTAATTACTTGCTGGAAAAAAAAAAAAAAAACCATTTTTAGTGATTAATTTGTTTTCTTTGTGGAGTTGTACTTAATCAGAGGTATATTTGTTGCTATGATCAAGTAGGGTTGATTTTAATGACTTGTGAACTACTTTGAGAAGGTTCTTTTAATTGCTCGTTGATTTCAATTTGCAACTTTCCAAGAATTTCTCTTGCAATTCATGAGGTGATTGTGTTCTAGTCCTGTGTCCAAAATAATGTGCTGTAGATTTAGTATACTACATACTTTGACTTGCTGGTTAGTACCTTGCCACAATCTTTTTTCATTTCATTCAGGGAATGAGCACAGAGATAAAATGTGAATGCCTCGATATATTGTGCGACATCCTTCACAAATTTGGTAGTTTGATGGCAAGTGATCATGAGCTTCTCTTGGGTGCTCTCCTGTCTCAGTTGAGCTCACATCATGCTACTGTGAGGAAAAAGGCTGTCTCATGCATTGGTAAGGCACAGCATTATTTTCATGTATTAACTTTTTTTCCTTTATGTATTTAGTGCTCTTTGGAAAAAACAATGCTAGCAGGAGAGTAAATTATGTTGTACTAGGGTTGCAAAAATATCTAGCATGATGACTAGATTGCTACAAAGTGGTGCTTGAGAAGTTACTGTGTCTACCAATGTCACAAAGTTAGCTTATGTAATGCTTTATGGACCACTCGGGATGCTTATTCAAAAAGGACCATTTGGGATAATGGGTCATAGCAGCTCAGAGCTGGTTTTTGGCATGGGTTATGGGTTTGGAAAGTTTCTTTAGATGTTGCCTTAGTCAGTCACTTCAAAGTGTTGCAGACAGGAATGTTCTCATATTAAGATTCCTCCTTGATAAGGACATAAGATTCTTTGTCTACTAGATGTGCAAAGTTGGTGCTTGCATCCTTTGATGTTTTTCCATCTTCAAGATGTCTTTTCTGGCAAGGTGGAAATAAGAATTTGTGGAAGAACCTCCTCACATTTTAAAGCATGTAACTTGTGGTACAATTTATTCTTTCTGGAAATTGAACCAATTTGTTTTCTTTTCCAGTTATTACATTATGGCGAATTACGCCTCACATGATAAAAAACAAAAGGAAAAAGAAATTCATGGAGGCTTGTTCTTCCAACTCAATAGAGATGTGGAATCCGTCTTACATTATGTATATGCATGGATGCATCATATGTAGGAGCCTGCATGAATTTCCAAATTAATCAGTTCAGTTCCACAGATTTTTCCTCAAGGAACCAAGATGGCTTAGAATCAAGATGAATGCTTGCTCAGGTAGAGACACCTTCAGTTACCCTTAGAAATGTTGACCCAGATTGATATAGGTTCATTGAGACAATGCCTTTCTTACTCTTTTTTAATTTCTTATGTATTTAGGAAATTGGAGTATTGGGGATTTAAGTGACCCCGTTAAATGTTTGGATGATGGAAAATTTTGTCAGAGAATGAAGTCTCTTTGATAGGATTGTTGGAAATTCATGTGAACTAATTATATACGGATATAGTGAAGCAAAGATTTAAAGCTTCTTGATAGTGTGTGATAAATTCAGCTGCTAGGAAAAGGATTTGGGAAGCTTGGGAACTTAGAATCTGGGATATGTGTGGAGGAGCATCAATTGTTTAATCACTGTCTATAGTCAAATTTAAAGTCCAACCCTTCCTTTTTCCTCCTTTTCACACTAAGAAAATTTTGATTGAGAGTGAAAGGGTCTTTGGTGTAGGCTCTTCTGTAGCGTCCAGCATGTGAATAAACTCTGTATCCTTGTTGAGGACTTCAATATCCCAAAAAAAACAGAATCTGAAACGAATGGAGGAAATTCTTGAATTAACTCAGCTATTATGAAACTTTTTTTTACCTTTTTGGATGATACAAAACTTGGCCACCTCTAATTTGTGTGGGATTTCTTTTATTGGTACAATGAACAAGTTGAAAATTGATTCCAAGGAGACTTGATAGGTTCTTGTAAATTAGAATTGGTGCTTTCTTCTCGAGATGTGGTGTCAAGTTTGTATTGCCCTTACTATCTGATTACTCACGGGAGTGGTGAATATGGATTTTGGGCTTTCATGCCAATGCGTAAGTTTTTTTGACTTTTAGATAAACACTCAGTTATATATCTAAATCTTTAGACTTTATATATTTATTTATTTTCTCCTCCCTTCCCACCCTTTCCCTTTTTGGTTTTAATTTTAATGATTGGAATTTGTTATTGAGAAAGAAGTTTCTATCTTTTTGATTGTTCTTTTATTTCTTGGCACTGGTGTATGGAACTTTTATTATTGGGGAAGTTTTGGTATGTGCATCAATGCCTTGCTTTAGTGTAAATGCAAACACTGGGTGCTGCTGTTTCCTTATCGACTCTTTGGTTTTTTAACAGTGGATCATGCATTTTGTTTTACTAAATTCAATATCACCCCACAAACAAACCAACTCTAGAAGGTCATTCAAGCCTAATTTAATGCCATGGGCCGGTCTCTTAGGCCAGTGACAAAGCGTAGAAAACCGGATCCAATAAGGAATGTCGTAGGAAAATTTGGTATGATAGGCTCAGAATAGGAATCTTCAGATTGGATCATTCCACTTTCAGCCTAATACGGTTTTCTCGTGCGTGAAAAGTAGACTCAAAAACGCCTTTTTGGGTTAATTTAAGCTTCGTTTGAGTAAAACAGGATTTATGTGCACTGAACTTTTTATATTGAAAATGAACATTTTTTAGAATAAAAGCCATCAAGTCCATTTTCAGTTCAACCCACTACTTTAAGAAAAGGAGGTTCCAATATCGACTGTCGGATCATTGTAAAATGATCTAATGGTACCAGTAACACTTGATCTCGATCATTTGTTCAAGTGTCATCTAATAGCTAGCATCAATCGTCACTCTCTATAAATAAAAGGTTCCTCCTCTCATTTGAAGGAGATTTTTCTACATATTGTTAAGATTGAGAGTAACAGAAAACTTTGTCGAAATAACTCCAGAGAGATCAAAGCAACCACTTAGCGTAGAACAAGTCAAGAACGATCGAATTTATCTGATTTGATCTTCTGTCACACTCGCGTACTCGAGAAACCGGTTGCTTGTTCTTTTCCCACGCCTTTTTTTGCGACATCTGTACACGGGTCATTAGTTCAAGACTTCTTTTAGGTTTACGCCATGATTATTGCACATGATCGGCCAGCTACAATAATCTTATACATACCAACTAATAAAAAAAATGAAAATTAATTTTTTTTAAAAGGTGTTTAAAGTGGTTAGGTTTGCCTAAGGGATGTTTTAGATTGGGGATTCTAGAGAGGAGTTAAAGAGAAAATCTAGGATAAACATTGTAGGTGGTGTCTGTTGCATGAACTTTGCCATTGCCCACGGTAATTCAAAAGTGAAGGGATCAGTTAACTTATGGGTTCATGAACATCATTGTCCTGAGGAATTATCCCCCACTCTCTCTCTCCCCCCTCCTTCCTTCTTATCAGTCCATGTAGAAGACTGGATTTACATTGTTTTGTTTATAGATACTTCTTTCGCTTTGACATGTTTTTCTTGTTAACTGATGTTAATTCACACAATTGGACCGGCTATATCTTTGCACTTGATCAGATTGCCCTTCTGGTATACATTCTGCTGAGTATAAAATAGAATGAAACACATCGGACAAGGTTTTTTTTTCTTTTTTGGCCATCATTGGAGAAGGATTAAAATACTCCAAATATTGGACAAGGAGTTCTAGAAATATGGAAAATTTTATCTTGGAAAGTGTCAAACAATCCTAAAAAATTACAAAAGCAGGTTTTTGAGTGGAAAATTACTACCGCGAGATTTACTCTAGTATTTATTATCAATCAATGGGTGGTTAGAGCCATGTATATGGGGATAAGAGAAAGATTAGTGCAAATTTTCCATGTTATGTACAAATGCAATAGGGGTGACTGAATGGGGTAGTGATAAAAGTGTTACTTTCATCTTCAGCATCTCTTGCTTCAAGCCTTTCTGATGATCTCTTGGCGAAGGCAACTGTTGAGGTCATACAACACCTCAGGAATAAGGGAATGAAGCCTGAAATGACTCGAACAAATATTCAAATGATTGGCTCTAAGGTAAGTGCTTCTTGAAAGTCCCTTTTCTTTTTTCTCCCTGGGATTTGGGTTGAGAGAGGGATTCCTTGTACTTTTTTTCATTCCCCTTTTCTGGGAGTGTGGCTTTCATTTTATTTACTTTTAGTTGTGTGGAAACAAAATATATAGTTGATATCTCTGTTTGTTAAAAGCATTTTCTTCTCCACTTTGTTCTTGATCTTCCTAACCACCCCCCTATCTCCTCCTTCCTCTTCTGAAATTTGTAATTTACAACTATTAGCAGTATTGATTATGTTCCTTTAAATTGATATGAGTACAGTGGGTTCACTTTTCATTAATCACGGCACGATCTATTGCTTATGCCAAGCTATGCTCTAAGGAGCATGTTTTGGTTCGCAAATCTCTTTTGAATTTAATTTCAAGCAATAAAATTTCAAAGAGTATTCTTGGAGCTTTATTATGCTGTAAGATATTTGGAGCTTGCTCTCTTTCTCTCTCTCTCTCCCTTTTCTTTTTTTAAAGGATTGAATGGGTGTAGCAATACACTAGCTAAGAGGCCTTAATAAGAATCTATTTACTTTGTCAAGGTAGATTCATTGTTAATGAAAATGCTAATACATGGAAAGTTGTAAAAGTTTATTCATAGGGCTCTTAAGTAGTCCTTTAGCTACCCATTAACATTATTCTTATCATTTCAAAAAGAAGCAAATTTTATGGGACACTTATGGATGATTTTAATGCTTAATAGAACTACAATGGAGCCGAGTTATGTGCTTCTGCTTGTTGACAATAAAGTGGGAAGAAAAAGTTTTATCCTATAATTAGGATCTGTTTGGATTTTCTGAGTTTTATTTATTTTATCTATATCCGATTTGTATTTGTATTTTATGCATATCTTGTATATCCGTGTTCGATTTGTTTATGAGTAAAAATGCCTGTTTTTTATCGTTATTTGTGTCTTCATAAACATCTGTTTGACAATGATAGAAATAAGATGTTAAAACGATCAGAAACATATGAAACAAGCAGACCCTTAGTGGCTTAATTTCGTACATGTTGAATTGTGCTTGCTGCATAGTTATCACTTGTAATTTTTCTCTTGATTATAGCTGATTATCATTATAGTCATCAATCCTCACATTGAATCTTCAAACCATTGCCAAAAAAAATGATTAAGCATTATTTATCGAAAGTTATAATCATGTAACAGCCAAAAGCCAATATGCTAGTTTGAGGTAAATCCTGGTACATATACCAGAAGGCATAGTGGGTTACTTGATATCATAGAGCATCGTTGTGTGTAAGAAAGTTAATTGTGACAAGGAATGTGATTTCACCCGGTGCCTTAGATTTTGCTTTAGAGGTTTAAAATGATACTTGTATATTTATTGATGAGAGTAGTGCAGGGTGTTTGTTAGTGTGAAGGTTGGACATGGTTTAAAAATCTGGATTATGAAGTTGTTGATACTAATGGGTGTTGAATTCTTGATGGTATCTTCTGTCAATCATTCTCTCTCTTTAATCTCATTTTCTTCTATGGTAGTTTCTTTCTTTATCTAGGGCACTATGCTTTTGCCTTTTACTATACTTGCTGCAAGGTGTCTATTATGAATATCTAATTGTCACATGAAGAAAAGTGTTGCTTGGAAAATGCTAGACGTTATAAATTAAATACTGCTTTTAGAAATGCCCTCATGACAATAACTTTAGTGCACAATTTGTTAAGCACTGATATCTATTATGATGTATGTATATAGCATTTGTTAACATTTATGGTAGCTATCCTGCATGATTAAAACATTTTTATATCTGATTATATCCTATATGGCTATTTTGTGTAGCCGTGCTGTTGGCTATCGTTTTGGCCCCCATCTTGGACACTGTTCCAGTGTTGATAAATTACTGTACCAATGCATCAGAGAATGATGAGGAACTACGGGAATATAGCTTGCAGGTAGATTTTCTCCATTTTTAACCCTTTTCACTGCTTTAACAGGTGTTTTCTTTCTTTTACATTATTTGGGCATCTGGGTTAGTTGAGGGACTCTTTGACACTCTTTGGGTCCTGGTTCTAAAACCTTTAAAATTCTTGAGTGCAGGCATTGGAAAGTTTTTTGTTAAGGTGCCCTAGGGATATATTTTCATATTGTGATGAAATTCTAAATCTTACCTTGGAATTTTTGAGTTATGATCCAAATTTCACTGATACTATGGAAGAAGACACTGATGATGAAAATATTGAAGAGGAGGAAGATGAGTAAGTCATTTTTGGTTGATGTGCTGTTGCATTGTTCTCTCTGGTAAAGTGTACTTTGCTAGTGTCTTATGCATGGCTCTTTTGCAGTGAGAGTGCAAATGAATATACAGATGATGAGGATGTTAGCTGGAAAGTTCGCAGAGCTGCAGCTAAATGCTTGGCAGCTTTAATTGTTTCTCGTCCTGAAATGTTGTCCAAGCTTTACGTGGAGGTTTGTATGAACTAGGTTGTTTTGTCAATTTGTACAAAACTTCCATCTTTTGTTGTATATATCTTTTTTTGGTTGATTTTGTTGCATATATCTTAATCGCTATATTATGAACATATAGCATGTTTATGAGATATTCAACATGTGTATTCTGTTTCTGGCTTTGCTACAAACTTTATTTCTTTGTACACAGTTAAAAAGTACACTCATCTAGGGTATACTAAGTTCATCATTTATACATTTGGCTGGCTGTTGCTATTATGTGGTGTTGTTTATACAAAGATATGTGCTTTCAACTGAGACCTCCGCAAAGGGTACATACATATGCTTAAAGATTATATGATGACATGCCAGTGGACAGAACCCAGTTTTCTTTTGGAAATTTTAATCCCTAGATTCTCATATGCCTCCTCTTCTTACTGAGATAAGAGCCCATGCAGATAGGGAGTGGAAAAAGCTTCAAATGTGGTAGGGGAATTTACTATGGTTCTTGAGTATTCTAAGGAACATATTCTCAATTAGATTGTAAGGATTCTAAAGATAGTAGTATATATTGACTTTAATTCAGCCTTTCCTTTCAGAATTACGAAGTCCTTTATTTTTGGGTAATTTCTCAAACTCCATTCATCTTCAAATGATACCTTGAAGTCACCACTTGAAGTTGAAGGAATGGCAATCACCTGAAAAAGGAATCTGAAGTAGTTCCGTATCAATGTAGTTGTAGATACTGATTCTGACCACTTTAAGCTGTGGATTGTAGCATGTGGTGCCCTCTTATATTGCCATGACCATTTCTAGTTTCATGGGATAGGGACCTTGTCACATAGATTGTTGTTGAAGCTAGGTTGTGGTAGGCTCCAATTACTTGAGCACTTTTTTGGAAGTGACTTTTTATATTATTTTTCTATGCTGAGATAGTTCTCTTGTAGTGTATCTTACCAAGATCCTGATCTTAACTCTTTTTTTTTTTTTTGTTTTTGTATGGTGTTTTGCTTGAAGTTTTAGGTCTCTAGCGAGTCCTACCTGTTTAGTTATATGTTTTTAGCCTTGTCTTGCCGCCGCACACCCCAACCAACCCCACCCCGCAAAAAAAAAAAAAAAAAAAAAAAAAAAAGAAAATAGAAAAAGACTTTATTTACTTACTGAAAATTTTTAAGGTTTTCATGTTATGTATTTCATATCATTTCAACTTAAGTTTTGTTTGAATAAGTTGGAAAAGAAGAAAGTTTGTTTCAAGGGAGGTGTTCCTGTGTTCACAGTGTTCATTGAAGCAAGAGTTTTTACATTTTGCTACATGACTGATTAAGCTGGCATCCTGGGAGCTCCTCCTATTCTTATCTGACATCAGCTTCTGAAGTTATCCTCTAGTATTGATGCCTATGATTAAGCCACTTTCATGAATAAATTCTCAAATTTGTACTTTGACTGCATGTGTCACTAGTTGAAATTGTTCTGGTGTAGGCTTGTCCTAAGCTGATTGATAGATTTAAAGAAAGAGAAGAAAATGTTAAGGTAAGCCTGGGTATTTAGTTGTATGTGGATGCCTTAAAATTATAGCCTACTTATAGTTTCATGCTGCAGATGGATGTATTCAATACTTTCATTGAGTTATTGCGACAAACTGGAAATGTCACAAAGGGGCAGATTGATGTTGATGAATCAAGGCAAGTTCCCAAATTTCATGTATTGTGTATACGGAGAGAAGCATTTCTTATTTGAACTTCTATGGCATTCAATTAGCGCAGAAAATGTTTCTAAGGTTATGTTGGGTATTTACCCTCTTGTTTGGGTGAATATCTATAGTGGTTTGGAATGTTAATTTAAGATATTTTGATTTATCGAAGAAAATCATAAGGAAATACCTTTATGGTAAATGTTGTAAGAAGATAGAGTTTGCTTTATTCTTATTAAAAATCTGTAGCTTGGAGTAATTTTCATTGAAAAGGTGTAGTTTTCTTAATTTTTTATTTATTTATTTATTTATTTTTCTTACTCGTCTCAATGCTGACACATTATTTCATATCCATTCATACTTTTTTCTGAACTTAGAATAATGGATACATGTAAATTCTGTAACTTGTGATCATGCAGTCCAAGGTGGTTGCTGAAGCAAGAAGTACCCAAATTGTAAGGTCCATCAATAGACAGCTACGTGAAAAGTCAATCAAGACGAAGGTGGGTGCTTTGCTGTTAGTTTTCTCTTTCCTGTACATGGGTGATGGTGAATTTTAACATTTAAATTATTACAGGTTGGGGCTTTTTCTGTCTTGAAAGAACTTGTAGTGGTCTTACCGGATTGCCTTGCTGATCACATTGGATCTCTCATTCCAGGAATTGAAAAAGCATTAAGTGTATGTAAAGTTTATTTGCTGATTTTTTTTCTAAGAGTTCTCTCTTGTTCTCTTCTACTTATGTGATTTTCTTGCTCTCTTGATTACAACTTTCCAGGATAAATCCTCCACCTCGAATTTGAAAATTGAGGCATTAATTTTTACAAGATTGGTACTGGCTTCGCATTCGCCTTCTGTCTTCCATCCTCACATTAAGGTAATATTTTGAAGTTGTCTTCCTCCTATGAAAAATCCATTATCACAGTATAACTAATATCCTTCTCGGAAGCTTCTTTACATATTAAGATCTGTTGGTGCATTAGATGAGATTCAACAGAGCATCTTTGCGTGCTGCCTTCATAGCTTGATTAGCATTAGCACAGATTGATGCATTTATCAATTGATTTTCCATATTATTTTCATTCATTGTTTTAAAAATTCAAATGGATCTGAGTACTATAACTTATGACATGTTAGTTCATTCATTAGTTGGTTTTCAGATATTTGCTTGCATTTTTGAGCACAAGCCAATTGGGTATATTGTTTTAAATATGCATTTGGGTGGGTGAAACACGTGTCTACTGTTGTTTAAAAAAAAAGGGACGCAATTCCAAATTGCACAAAAATAATTAGCAAACTGCCTTTCCTATGTCGCATCTTGAAAAAGAGATATCATATTTTCTATACATATCGCACCTAGCATATGCGATATACCAACGGTAGTGATTCAAACTTTTAAAAATGACAGTATCGCATAAAGGATAGGCGATACCAAAATATACACTAGTATCGCATATGAAGAACGTGATACGGCGATGGAATTAAAAGAAAAGACTTGACTTACTAGCCTGTGATGAAAATTAATGAAAGAAAATCACAAAATTACTGCTTTAGTTGATGTGGAAAAAAGAAATAAAGACTAGCCAGAGAATTATGTCAGAGTTGTACATAAAGAAGATTAATAGCCAGAGAAATCTGTCATTTTTTTCTTTTTTTTTTTTGGGTAAATAATATGTGAGAGTTGTACATAGAAAAATGAAACATCTAGCCATGAGGGCATGGCCATATGTTATGTCAAATTAATGTAAAGAAATATCCAGCATATACTGGTATTGTATTTTTATATTTATGTATCGCATAATGCATATGCGATACACTATTCTTACGTATATATTGTGTTTTCATTATATGATATTGCAATGGTAGGGATGTAACTTTTTAAAATTCGAATTGGTATTTGAGTAAATTTTTTTCACCTAGATCAGTAAACGAGAAATTATCTCCGTTTGGGTTCTTAATACTTTGATAAGTGCGATTTTTGGAGTGACTTTCAAAGTTCCTCCCTTTATTAAGCTATTGGATTATGAGGTCAAATGACTGAAATGACAGAAGCGAATAGTTCCCAGCCACAGGTGGAATTGGTCAAACTTTGCTCTCTAAAATCACATGGTTTCATCTAGAGTGGTGCAGTTTGTGACATCCACCTATTTTTTGTTAGCACTATTGAAGAATGGTGCTAGTGGTCCTTTATGAGCTTTGCATAGGTTACTGTAACATTGTATTCTCAGTTGGGTTATACATCTCAACCAAGCAATGATTTGAAATATTTATATGCTGATTGTTGCAATTGATGTTGCCACAGGCCCTTTCTGCCCCTGTTTTATCTGCTGTTGGTGAGAGGTACTACAAGGTCACTGCTGAGGCATTGCGGGTTTGTGGGGAACTTGTGCGAGTTGTACGCCCTAATATTAAGGTGAGTGAGACATGGTAATTCCATTTTTTCTTGTCTCTGTGCTTTACTATTTGACACTGATAGTTTCTTTGTAGGCACATGATTTTGATTTCAAGCCCTATGTTCATCCGATATACAATGCTATCATGTCACGCTTGACAAATCAAGATCAAGATCAGGTTAGTGCTTCTTGCAAAAGCTTTCTCAGTACCTGCATGGCATTATCTAATGGTTGTGGCATATTACTTCATATCCTGAGTCTACAATTTCAGTTACTGGCTATTGCACATGGTTTGTTCACTTTAGTTTTGGGAAGGATGGATAGGCCTAAATGCCTTGCCCTCTGTAGCTCTCAAAGTGTCTTCTGCCTATGATTAGGTAGTTCCTGACTGTTGTGCTTTTTTGTATTTATTTTGTTGGCGTGTATGGGGGGGTTGGGTGGTTGCAGGAGGTGAAAGAGTGTGCTATTACTTGTATGGGACTTGTTATATCAACATTTGGAGACAACCTCAAAGACGAATTACCAGCTTGCCTTCCTGTACTTGTTGATCGGATGGGAAATGAAATCACCCGGCTTACAGCTGTCAAGGTCAGTTTTTGCTCAAATTACATTCTACTCATTCCTGCATGTGTTCCTGATATTCGTAGCTTTTATTGTCAAGGTTTTTGCCATTTGCTTTCCTTGTCTTGGTGCATCTATCTTACTGGCCTATCCTCCCATGCTCCGGCTTTCCCAGTACCTAACTATGCATTGTATATCCATAAGGTGTGATCCATATGTCTTTTGAGTGGTCCTGCCTACTAGAATTTTTCGTCAAGCAACATATGAGGACCCTGATTTCTGGGTTTTTCTATCTAATCAACATGCAAGGAGCCTATTCATTAAGTAGTTGCATTGAATTGCAAGTTTTTCTTGATATTATCAAGAAATCATCTTTATTTGCTGTTCAGGTCTATGTTCTCTGTTTTCCTGGTTTGCTTCACCTTAAATGTCATTATTTTTCCATGTTAAAGTTTGCTTATCTCAATTTTTCCTGCAAGTCATCCAATTTTTTCACATGCTCAACAAAAGAATTTCCCACTTTTATATCTCTGGATTGTAATGTGTATTTGAGGGCTTCTCTTTTGTATCATAACAATTTTTTTTTATCAATTCAAAAGTATATTTGCTGCTGAATAAATGTATAATCCACTTTTCCATATTTTTTGGGTTTAACAACCTGGTGTTTCTCATTGATGTGGGAGTTGGAACTAAGTACAAGACCTGGAATGAGAAGAGGCTGGGCCTTTAATTCGAGAAATTTTCTGGATGTGGCTTGTTCAATTCTATGCTATTTTTTTTACTAGATAGATCTCGTGTAATATGAATTCCAAGATCTCTATCTTAGCACCTTTTTTGTTTTTGTGTTTTTGCTTGAGGTTTTATGCCCCTTATGAAACCTACCTTTCGTACAGCATTTTTTTTTTGTTTACAATTTTCTTCAATATAAATGCAATTTACTGACCTTTTTTCAAAAAAAAAAAAGAAAAAAAAGGAAAGTACAATACTTGGATTGCAGACTAGTTGCTGCTGCTGCTTCTGCTGAACAGGCAGCTGTCCCTTCCTGTCTCTGTTGTACTGGTCCTGTTGACATCTATGGAGTGTTTTTGTGAATTCCCTCCTTTGGCAAACATTGTTTTCTGTTCTGGTGCAATGTACATGCTTGTCTAACTGCTTAATTTTTGTCTTAATATTGTTACTTCAAGTGGCTGCTTCATGTTTCTACTGTTCATGTACTATCTAATTTCTTCCCAATTTGTAGTTAAAGCATCTCCTTTGTTATGCTTTTTTGCTTTTCTTCTTTCATTTTGTTGCATACGTACTATGTCATGGTAAGGTTTCAAAACTCAGTCTATACTATTGTTATGTTCAGGCGTTTGCTGTGATTGCTGCTTCTCCTCTTCACGTGGATCTATCATGTGTTTTGGACCATGTTATCTCTGAGCTAACTGCATTTTTGCGAAAGGTATGAACAGTTTTCTGATTGTGTTGGGTCCAGGCTGAACATTGATTTCTACCTATCATTTTAGGTTTTTTGGAGCTTACTTGATTTACATTGGTTGTAGGCCAATCGGGCATTAAGGCAAGCAACATTGGGAACATTGAATTCATTAGTTGTTGCTTATGGTGATAATATTGGGCCGGCTACCTATGAGACAATAATTGTGGAACTGTCGTCCTTGATAAGGTTTTCGATTTATTGAAATCTTACCTTAGTGTTTGTCTCTTTTTCTTGATTCTCTATACATGGTTCTGCTGTGGTGCAAATTACTTATACATTTGACCTATTTGTCAGTGATTCGGACCTGCATATGACGGCTCTTGCTCTGGAACTTTGCTGCACCTTAATGGCAGACAAACGATCTAGCCAAAAAGTTGGGTTGGCTGTTACAAATAAAGTTCTTCCTCAAGCGTTAATGTTAATTAAAAGCTCATTATTGCAGGGTCAAGCTCTTCTGGTATATTTTATGCAGCTGAATCTATTGTTGACTTTTGTCAACATTTTTTTTATTTTTTATTTTTTTTCCTTTAATGCTTTTTATTCCTACATGTATTTCAGGCATTGCAGAATTTTTTTGCTGCATTGGTGTATTCTGCCAATACTAGCTTTGACACGTTACTGGATGCTCTATTGTCAAGCTCTAAGCCATCACCACAGTCTGGTGGTATTGTAAAACAAGCACTATATTCAATTGCCCAATGTGTTGCTGTTTTGTGCCTTGCCGCTGGTGATAAAAAATGCTCATCTACTGTAAAGATGCTGACAGAAATTCTCAAAGATGATGGCAGCACTAATTCAGTAAGTTTTTTTTGGGTAATGCCAGTGTATTTACTTTTTATATATATAAAGGAGTGGCGTTAGCCTTTTTACAAGAGAGCTAAGTAAGAAAAAAAAGGATATCGATGTGCGTACCAAACAAAATGGGTACCTAAATCGATAGCCATACAACATTATAGAACTAGCTCAAAAGTTAAATTGTCAAAAAGATTAAATTTTCCTAAATAAAGCTTCAGCTGTCGAAGAGGATATTCCTAATTTTCTATCATTCCTTTCTCTACATAAAAGATAAACACGAGCTGCTAGTATCTTCCTCCAAGAAGGTTTATCATGACCCTTTAAAACCTGTCAATATGTCATCTATTGTAGATGCCAGGAGTATGCAAAGACATTTGGAAGTGACTTTGGAGTTTATGCCAAATGATCTTTGTGAATTCACAGTTGAGAAAAAGGTGGGAGTGAGATTCTTCTCCATCATTGTGTTACTATATCCCATTGCAATAATAAGTCTTTTGTAAGTCGTCTTTCTCGAGTAGCAAGCCATAGAATGAAAGAATGGCATGGGTTGTTTCATTTATACCAGACGATAGAGTGCTAAGCACAAAGTTTGTCTTAGGTTGAAGATATCTATTTGCTGTTCTGATTGTAAAAACTTTGGATGGCAAACTTATCAATTTGCTCCACCTTAGGTAACATGGCAAGAGGAACTTCCTCCTTAATAGCATCCCAATTCTCCCCTAATGGCCAAGCTCCATCTGTCTCCAGTGAAAATCAAATTTTGAGAATGGTAAAAATGATACCTGAACTTTCGCAAAAAGTTTAATTAGGAACCTGAAATTTAGTTTTGATCAATTTAGTGTCTAAAACAAGTTTTTGTTAATATATTTCATATCTAAAATTTGGTTTTGTTAATTTTGATATCTAAACAAAATTTTCACGGACTTTTTTCATACTTGATTGAACTTGTTTCTAATATATTGATTGAATATTTTGCGAAAGTTCAGATACCATTTTTGTTATTAAACCAAATTGAATTAAGAAAGGCTTGTTTGGATCATCCTAATCTATATATGGTCCTTTCGCTCAGCTAATCAACCAAAGGGCCTTTCGGATGCCACTAATCATGCCATAGCAAAATCTTACCCCCATCTCCAATTATTCATGAGAATAAAGGTCATGTCCAAGATCGAGCTTGCAAAATCTTCCTCATGACCATGATGGTTGTGCTGGAATTTTTGTAACCTAGAAATTCCAACCTTTTAGTATCTCACACGAAATCCATTGTGGCTATAAGGATCCTTCCACGTCTGAGCATAAATGCTATATGTGTTTTGCTTGTGCTACCTTGTTCCATTGTGTCAAGTCAAGGATACCCAGTCCACATTTTTTTGGGCGACACACTTACTCCTATGCTACTTTAGCTTTTGCTCTCTCTTCATCTTACCCATTCCAAAGGAAATGTTTCATTTTTGTTGTAAGCCTATTTGGAATGCTCTTAGGAAGATGGTGAGAGAATAACACACTTTTGATAAGTTGAATTCAGCCTGCATAAGAAAGGGTCTTAGTTTTCCAATGATTTATGCGATCTGCAAACTCCATGATCGATACATGACATATGGACTTAGATAACCTTGTAGAAATCAGAGGCACCCCCAAGTATCAAATAGGTGGATCTCCCTTTGTGAAACCCATAGTCTCCACAATGCTGTCCTTAATCTCATTCGATACTCCACTCATAAAAACTTGACTCTGTGGCATTGCATTGTAAACCCAACAACTTAGAGAACTTCTAAAGGCTTTGTTTGATAATTTGAATCGAACAAGTCCCCTCCTCGCAAAAAATGAGTAGATCATCTGCAAAACAAAGGTGATTGAGTTTCACTTTTTTGCATCTCCAATGGTTCTTAAATCCTGGACTTTTGTTTAGCTCCCTCATTAAGCAAGAGAAGATTTCCATGGCTAGAACAAATAAATAGGGAGGAAGGGGGTCCCCTTATCTTAACCCCTATGTACTAGCAAAATAACCTACTGATTCCCCATTAATATTTATTGAGAATGTAGGTGTAGTAATACATTCCAATACCCATCTAGAGAAGATAGGAGGAAAATTAAGACATTCTAGTAGCTTTGCTAGAAAACCACAACTCACATGCTACTCTTACTTTTTCCACTTCGCATATGGGCTTTATATTCTCTACAGTGTCAACCATAAGTTTGATTACATCGCGTTTAGTTCGAGCTGGGCGATGAAAAGTTTGATAAACAATAGCACGAACTCTCGTTCTTTTACCTTCTTTCATGCTTTCATTGCACATCTAGCTGAATGGGAGTTCTTATGGTATCCATTCAACAGTTCGTGAGCCACTAGTACATCCACAATTCTTCTTCCTTTTATAAAGACTGTTTGTTCCCATCCAACGGGCTTACCCTCTACCAATTTGTGTCTTTTCACTAAAATTTTGGAGATACTTTTATATAATGTATTGCAACATGCTATAAGACGATAATCAACAAGAGACTCGGGAGTTGGAATCTTAGGGACCAAAGTCAAGAGAGTCGAATTCATGGATTTCAAAAGTTTACTCGTGGCAAAAAAAATCTTTGATGGCCATCACTATCTCAGAGCCTACTATATCCCATGTCTCTTGAAAGAAATTGACATTATTACCACGAGGACTTGGTGATTTGTCCTTTGCTAGAGACTAAAAGGTTGAATATACTTCTTCATATGTAACTGGTTGAATCAAACTATGCCAATCTTTCATAGCTACTTTACATGTGATGATGGAGTTGATTCGGTTGGCACATGCTTGTTTGGCATTTGATTCAGTGAGGATATCCTTGAAAAAACTTATCGCCACTTCTTGGATTTTTGATTTGTCAGTGATTTTGCTACCATTCTCTAGAGTGAGGGAGTGAATACCATTTTTGTGCAACTCTTGACGGATGGAGTGAAAAAAGAAAGCATAATTCCTATCACCAAGTTTTAGCCATGTTTCTCTTGATTTCTGGTGAAGGAAAGATTTCTTACCAGCTGTAAAAAAATAATACTCTTTGGCATTTGATTCAGTGAGGGTATGCTTGAAAAAACTTATCGCCACTTCTTGGATTTTTGATTTGCTAGTGATCCCGCTACCAATCTCTAGAGTGAGGTAGTGAATACCATTTTTGTGCAACTTTTGATGGATGGAGTGAAAAAAAAAGAAGGCATAATTCTTGTCACCAAGTTTTAGCCATGTTTTTCTTGATTTCCGACGAAGGAAAGATTTCTTAGCAGCTGTAAAAAAATAATACTCTTTGAAAAGATCTTTCTCCTTATACCAATCTATAGATAGAGGGTGTGAATGATTGGCAATTTGGATATCTTCTAGGGAATTCTTAGCTACCAAAGCTCTGTGTTAAATATTTGAGAAAGAGGACGTGTTTAGTTTCGTAAGTTCCTTCTCAAGCAATTTTAATTTTGAAAGTACTCGAAACATTAGAGTTCCTACCACTTTCGTCTTCCAAACAGTTTCAACTGTTGCTTTGAAATTTGGATGCTTTGCCCAAAAGTAAAAGAACTTGAAAGGGACATTTGTAGCATCTTTATTTAAGTTTAACTGAACAATAAGGGGAGAGTGATCCGAAGGGCTAGGGGAGCCCACGAAAACTTCAGGGGTAAGGAAGGAATTCATCTAAAATGGATTTATCAAAACTCGATCAAGCCTGTGAAGAATAGGATCAGTAGAACATTTATTTGACCAGGTGAATAAAGGACCACAACGCCTTGCCATCCACGTTCGCTTCTTGACAAAAGAGATTGAAGCATTCCATGCTAGGGGTAACGATCTCATTTCCACCAAATTTCTCATCAATGTAGCGACACTCATTAAAATCTCCTGAAATCATCCAAGGTCCTGCTACAGTGTCTTTTATGTCAAGTAGGTTCTGCCATGAAGACTCCTTACCCGCATTTGAATTTGCCCTATGAATGAAAGTAATCCATAACTTGGATATCTTTACTCAAAAATTGACAGAAGCAACAGATCAATTGGTCTGAAGTTTTAATAATTTGAACTGACCATAACAAAGAGTTCCAAGCAACCTATATCCTTCCTCTCGAAAATCTAGCCAGCTGCCAGGATGGTAGAATTCTATACCATACTGTATCAACATTAGTTTCTTTTACTTTCGTCTCCATACGTCCCATGATGGATATACGATTGTCAAGGCAAAATTTGTGAACTAACCCTACGTTAAGGGGGTTATTAAGACCTCTTATATTCCATGAAACTATTGCTAACGTAATAGTTACATAAAGGGGCAACCACATGCACAAACTGTAGAAAGAAGGGGATTTGGTGGATCCCCCTTTTGAATCTCTTAGTTTCTTCTTTTTGCCCTCTTTTTTTTTAAACTTCTTCTTCTTTACTTCTAAATAACTTTTAGGGGTCCCAAGTTGAGTTGCTAACCTAACTTCATGATTTTTAGATCTTGGGACGATAGAGAGGCTTCACTCACCTTGGATGTAAATGTGAGGGAGGTTGAGCTATTGAATTCCTCATCATGTAGCCTACCGGATATATCTTCCAATATCCTAGATTCCTCATATGATCACTTCTCGTCGGGCTCACCCCTAGTTACAGTTGATGCCCCCTCTCCAATTGGACAAAGCGTAAAGGAATCAAAGTGTTGATGAACAAAGGTCTTCATCTAAGATGAGTGAAAAAAAATAGAAGCGGGTATAAAGAAGAAAAGAAAGCTAGTGCTAGCAAGAAAAGAAAAGTTAGTGTTTTGGGACTGCAGGGGGGAGAAACAAGATAAAGGGTAAAGAAAAGATAAGGCTAGTGTGAGCAGAAAGTTAGGGTTTAGGAAGGACGAGAAGGTAATGGGTAAGAAAAGTTAAAGAGAGGGGACAAGGATTAAGAGAAAGAGAGGGTAGAAGAAAAAAAAGAGAACGGATTATGAAGCTAGGACAAAAGGAAGAGAGGCAAAGGTGGGGGTGGGGATGGGGAGGGAGGAGAAGAAAAAACGAAAGAACAGGAAGGGAAAGGAGGAGAAGGACGGTAGGGAGGGAGTACGTAAGAGGATTTTCTCTCTCTACATATATAGAGAGAGAATTTTTGGTTTTCTACTAATTTAGTAAGTTTGATCTAGTTTATAATGAACTTTAAGAAGATTGCTTTGTTTACAATGCTTAGAATAAATGTTGAAGAAGAATAAGATCATTATGATGCAGTTGACACCTATAGGATGAAATTTGTTAAGCCTGCATAATCTTTTGTTTTTTTGGCGAATACAAAGTCTCAGCAAGGGACAATCATGTTAAGCACATCAAGGGACAAATAAGGTTAATTTATTTACTTTCCTTGAGGCTTATGTTCACTTAAAATAGGGGTAAAAAAAAAAAAAAAAAAAAATGTAGTGAGAGAAAACCATTTCCTTCTCTCTAGCTCACTCTTTTCTTCCTCTTTCTTCTTGTTGTCCCCTCTCCTAACGTTGCCCCTCTCTCTCCTCTTCTCTCTTGTCTCTCCCTATTCCCTCACCTTAAACACATCACCCACCTCCACCCTACCCATCCTAAATTCAAAACCCTAGCTTGATCGACCCTATACACAATAGCCGAGCTAACACACATAACCCTAAACCGATCCAACCCTAAAACATGTAACCTTAGATTGATCTGAACTAAAACATTACCCTAGGTCGTTCTAACCTTAAAACACAAACCTACCTTGACTAACCCTAAAACACGAAACCTTACCTGACCCAATCCTAAAACATAAAACCCTAGCCGATCCAATCCTAAAACTTGCAACCTGTGGCCACCTTGATTAAACCACATTCTCCTCGTCCTTAGTCTTAAACCACGACCTGACCCGATCTTCTTTTACTCTTTTGATCGTCGTTCTCTCCTTCTCTTTCCCATGAAGACTTTTTCGTCGGAAGAAGAGGGTTCTCTTCCATGAGTTTGCTTCCCGTGCCCTAGTTGCTGGTTTGGCGTTAGCCTCTCGTCATGGTGTGAAAAAATCCATTTCTTCATTTTCTTGGCCCTCCACCTCGAAGGCGAAGGTTGCTTTTGGTAGTGTTGATACGGTGGCATCTGTTACTGTTGGGGGTTGTTCTATCAAAAGGCTATCCAAGGGCTCCCTTTGAAACCATGGTCTAAGGTTTTGAGAACTTCATCTTATCTTTATTTAGCATATTTCAACTCTTGTTCTATCTCTTCTCCTTTGAGCAAGAACCATGAGTCCTCCAACTCCACTTTAAAAGAAATGGCTGAAGAGATTGAGAGCTAGGCAATCTTATCTGAAAAGTGGTGTATGGTAAAGAAGCGTCCCCTCTCTGACTACCCCACAACCTTCGTTATTTTCATGAGGTGGTCTTAGATAGTAGCTGCAGGTGCGTCATATGACATATCCTAAAATTAATGTACCCTTAAATTATTATCCACCTACTCATGTGAATGGCCTTGTTCATGTTAAGCCACTTAGTTGGTTTTAGACATGGGAGGGAGGAATACAATTGTGGGTTATTTTCTTGGAAAAAGTATTGCTTTTGCTGTAGTTCAGTGCATTGCGAAATCAGTTTGGAGCAATGATGGCCTAAGTGAGGTTCTTTTGAATGGTTATGGGTCTTCATCTTTAAATTCATAGATGAGGATTCCCTCCTTAAAGTTCTCAAGCAGCTATGTTATTTTGCGAATCGGCTTTTGGATCTTGAACGATGGCGAGTTGGAATGGCTTTAAATTGAGTCTAATTGAGGAAAATGCTGATTTGGGTGAAGCTTTAGGGTGTCCCCATGGAGTTCTTTCATAATAAAGGTGTCAGCTATGTTATTAGGTGGATATTGCCATGGCAACAAATTCTCGGATTCGCAATATCAGGGTTGATGGAGATATCAAGCGGATGGGGACTTTATTAAGATTTTGATATGGAATGTGCAGATGGGTCGAAGTAGATATTGAATGCCATATTCTTCCCCCCAGATGTTTTGGATGTCGTATCTTTAGGCATAGTGGTGGTGAACCCCTAACAAATCCAGTGGTGATGATCCTTTGGTTGCCCCTTCGGATACCCTCTCTTGCCCCCTGTGCCAACCGAAACCTACCTCTAAGGATGCTTCTCGCTTAGTTCCTCATGTAATGGAACTAATGTTTCTTCTGAAGTTGCAAATGTAAATGCTGAACGTATTAAGTACCCAAGCTTAGAGGAGTGGTTATTACGGAAGCTAAAGACTTGCCTGCCGTGGCTTAAGCTTCGATTCCTCCTGTTAAAGGGAAAATGTTTGCTGTCCTTGAAGCTTTTGATTCTAGCAGTCCTAGCTCCTTGCACCCTATCTCAAATGGAAGGGGCAATCGGAAACTCTATGTAGCCTCTTGTGAAAATCATAGCTTTGAGGAATCTGGTATTTTGGAGATCTTTTGGAAATGGGGAGGATGCTACTTGCTCCCTCTCTCTCCTTGTCCCCTTCGTGTGTTAGCGAAACTCCCCTTTTTTCATCTTATGACAAGGCGGTTAGTTCGGTTCCCCCATCTTCTTCTTTTTTGGTTGAATCCAGTAGTCCAGGGAAGAAAAAGAAGTCTAAGAAGAAAGAGATCGGGAAAAGAAAGCAAAAGAGGTGGAGAAGGCTGTAGAGCCTTCAGCTTCCCCTTAGTACCTTTCTTTTCTACTCTCTCTTGTTTTTGCCATGAAGGTTGCAGCACAGAACATTAGGGGTCTTAATGGCCCTAATAAAAGTAAGAGGTAGCTAAGTTTTGCAAGGAAAATAAGTTCTCATGGAAACTAAAGTCAAGGATGTGAGGACTCAGCTGGTTTGACAGCAAATTTGTCTGGATTGGTGTCTAGAGACTAATGAAAATGGGTGTTTATGGGGGTGGAATCCTTGGATTTGGGATAATAATGTTTTGTTTAAAGTAAGCCAAATTGTTCATTGCTTGTGTAAGTTAATGTACAAAGATTTCACTTGTTGCATTTCTTTTATTTATGGGGCCACAATGCGGTTGAGAGAAGAACCCTTTAGAGTGATTTACCGAAGTTGAAGTTCTCTATTGATGTTCCATGGATATTAATACGCTTTTGTTTTGTATGGTATTTTGCTTGAGATTTTAGGTTCCTTGTGAGTCCTATCATTTTTTTTTTTTAATTCATCATGTATACTATACTTTTCCATATATTAATAAAATTCTGAACTTATCCCAAAAAACCAAAAAAAAAAAAAAAAAAAAAAGGAGTCACTTAAAATACAGTTGCTGTGTCATTTATCTGTGAGGTCTTCCACTCCATAGTATGAATTTTAGGGATCATTTCTAAGAAAGGTATGTGCATGATTATATCCTAACTGGTGTAGTCAAGAACGTGGTACACAACATTGAGGGTGTTTTGTGTTGGAGCATACTTCATGTCTCTCACCACCCTTCACAGCATGTGCATATCAGCCGTTGTAAGAAATAAAACAAGGTGCTAAGAGCGGCCTCTAGCTACTTTAGGATTATTATCATCGGCCTAGTGATTTTCTACTTGCTTACGATGAAGCATCCAATGCCCCTTTAGTACACAACTCTATATTTACTTAGAGATATGAATTGATCTTTGGAACTTGTAGCCATCTCAATCCATAGGAAATACCAGGTTCACCAGCCTCCACTTGAAATTATGATTGATCTCTCTCTTTAGGAGTTGTATTTCCTCTATATCATCACTCCTTATGGTTATATTATTTACACAGATAGTCAAGATCAACCTTTTGCCATCTACTACTTTCACTACTAAATCATGGCTGTCCTCACCCTGCAGACATCCTAGTCAATGCGAGTGGAGCTAAATCTTTTGAACCAAACCCTTGGCAATCGTTTCTAGCCACGGAGTGATTTCTTAGATTCCTTACCCTTTTAATCATGCTTGGAGCTTTAAACTAGGTAACTTTCATGTAAATTTTCTTTTCAATGTCTTATTTGAAATGCCTTCCTTACATCCAGTCGGTGCGATGTCAATATAGATTCACTGCACAAAGTTATCCGAATTGAGTCTAACTTTGCAACTGGTGCAAAAATTTCTTTGTAATCAATTCCATAAGTCAGTGTGTATCCTTGAGCCATCAAATGTGCCTTATACCTTTAACATTGCCATTTGCCTTTTGCTATACTGTGAACACCCATTTGCTTCCTATTGGTTTCTTTTTCTTCAGCTATTCAACTAATTCCTAAGTGCTTTTTCCTATAAGAGCTTCCTTATACTCTATTACTACATTTTTTCTTTTAAATTTTTGCATAGCATCCTGCACTTGCTTTGCTGTTTCATATAATTGTTGAATGCAACTGATTCTCAGCTCGCTTATCCAAGAAAAAAAAATGCTGATTCTCAGCTGCATCAAATTGACAATGGAGTTCTCTTCCCCCGTTTCAAGTAGGAATCAGGAATGAATAGTGGAGCTAATTGAAAGTGGTGAGATATTCTGGTGTTATTCTTCCTCGAATGACTAGCTTGACATATTGAAACCACTCTATCAAGTTTGGTCCATTGGTTTTGTTGGGTAGTTGAAGAGAATGGTTATCATTTAGGGTAGGATGAAATCTACCAGATTGTTGGGTGTTCAGATGATTTCCTAGTGAACCAAATAGAAGCTTGCCTTATTTCGTGTTCCACTCAAGGCTTTATCCGAGCTCTTACTAAATCAACCCTTAGAAAGTTATCAGAACCAGCCTAAGTTCTTATACCATGAACAAAATATAACAGCTCATGTTATCATTTTCATTCATCTTTGTTGGGATAAATGCCTGAAGATCACAGAAAAAGATTAGGTAGTCTCTTTTCGTTCACTTCCTCAACAATAGGGGAATAACAAGAACTAAAACCTAATCCTTTTTAAACCAAAAAAACAATAATCTGACAATAATATCTAGAGATAATAAACCTACTAACTACTTTTCCAATGTGAAACAAAGTACTTTTTGGGTGATGCTACATAAACTTTCTCTTATTTGCTTCTGAAGGATGAAAACTAAGTGTATCCATAGTTTTTGGAACTGTATATGAGAAAAATAAAATTTATTTTATCCAGCCATTGCCAGTAGCCTGGGAGCTACAGGTTGATTGGATGATCGAACAATGAGGGTTTTTAGGGGTAGTTTGTTGTCTTCAAATATCATCTCTATTACTGGCTTCATTTATAGGTGAATAGAAAGGTTGTGATTCAGTTTTGAGGCCTTTGCAAGGAGCAATAAAAGTTTTAAAAGAAAAAAATCTCTCCAGTGCTTGATGCTTCAGAACTCTCAATGCCAGTTTGCATGAGGTCTTTAGTTCATATCCGGACGACACTTTTGGGGTTACTTATATAACTTATGCTTAATTGGGATATGGAACTTGTATGGTGGTTTATGTGTTGCTGTTCCCCCCAAAACCCAACACCCACACTACCCACCCACCCACACGGCCCCCCCACCCCCCAAAAAACAAAACCCCACCCACTCCCACCCTAACACACAAAACCCCAACAACAAAAAATAAGGGGAAAGGGAAGATGTTCATTAAAAGGAGGATCCGTACATTCCTACTTGGATTTATAATGAGAATTTCTCAGGATGTTTGGTTTTTGAATCCAGATCACTGAATATTTCTTTCTTTTCTGAATGTCTGTAGCACACTACATGCATATAGCTGAATTTTAATTGCATACACTTTACTTCTTTTGCACGCTTTGATTAGGTGATTCGCGCTTTAGCTATTTGTTTTTGTTTTGTATTTTCTAAGGTTCTTTCCTGGAGGCTGATAACAATTTTTTAAAATTGATTTTCAAGGCAAAGCAGCATCTGTCGTTGCTGTGTTTGGGGGAGATAGGCAGGAGAAAGGACTTGAGTTCACACGTGCAGATTGAGACTATTGTTATAGAATCATTTCAGTCACCTTTTGAAGAGATAAAATCAGCAGCTTCCTATGCTCTTGGAAACATTGCTGTAGGAAATTTAGCAAAATATTTGCCGTTCATTCTGGACCAGATTGATAATCAACAGAAGAAACAGTATTTACTTCTTCATTCCTTAAAAGAGGTTGGTTATCCTCAATAAAATGTCGCTCTTTTACTCAGCTGCATGAGGTTTGCTGACATACTAAGTTCTAATAGGTCATTGTGAGGCAATCTGTTGATAAAGCAGAGTTTGATGATGCAAGTGTCGACAAGATACTCAAACTGCTGTTCAACCACTGCGAGAGTGAGGAAGAGGGAGTTCGCAATGTTGTAGCTGAGTGTCTGGGTAAACTTGCACTTATTGAACCTGCTAAACTTGTTCCCGCTCTAAAGGTATCTGGTTTTCTTGTTTAAGAACGTCAAGCATATCTTTCCTGGCTTTTTACCTAATTTTCCTTCTTTTACCTTGATTTTAGGTGCGAACAAGTAGTGCTGCTGCCTTTACCAGGGCTACTGTTGTCACTGCTGTAAAATACTCAATGGTAGAGCGACCAGAAAAGATAGATGACATCATATATCCTGAAATCTCATCATTCTTAATGCTAATTAAAGATCAAGACAGGGTAGACCTATGAAATTTCTCTTTGGGCTTGCTGCCATAATTTTCTCTAACATACACGTTGACTGCATTTCTTGACTGCTGGTTTTAATATTTTCTCAGCATGTTAGGCGGGCTGCTGTTTTGGCCTTAAGTACTGCTGCTCATAATAAGCCTAACCTTGTAAAAGGGCTGCTACCGGAACTATTGCCACTTCTTTATGATCAGACAATTGTCAAGGTATTAGTTATGTCATTCAAACAACAATTCACTGCATCCATTTTTCTTGATCATTTCTAAATCAGTTATTTAGTTATTGTTGTTGTTAAGATCATTGCTTTATTAGTTGGATTCCTTTACAGTTATTGGACAGCAAACAATGGTAGTGTTTAATATGTGAGCACCAGGAAGAATTATGTTGCTTGTTTGTGAGATTAAATCTTGTTAAATTTAATTTTGCAACAAACTTGTGGAAGCTTCACATACTGGTATGAAGAAATGATATAGGTCTAGTGAGCTCCCCTTTTAGTTTTTGTATTGATTTAGCGGTAAAAAAGGTATAATTGGATCACAAATAAGACACACATGGTCTTGATTTTGATTCTTTTGGGCATTGAATTCTGAGCTTAAAAGAGGTTATTACTTGGAAAATACTCTTTTATTTTTTTGTGTGTAAATCTGCTAATATGTTTATTCACTCTTTTTTTGGGATTTTTCATTGAAAATAAGGCGACTTCCAGTGTTCTTCAAGAAACGAGGTCGACGACTTATGATCCCGTCTTTTCAAGAAACAAGATCAACTTGTCTATTTCTGGATTTATTTTTTCATCTGGTAGATTTGTGTTTTTTTTTTTTTTTAAATTGTTATTTTTTTCCTTAATCCCTTCCAGTGCTGGGTTAATTTTTCAAGTGGAAGCCTGCTGGCTTTAACCTTTTTACTTCCACTGTAGCTTTCTTTCACTCGATTTGGCTTAATCCCCTGTCTTGGGAGAAATACAAGAAAAGAGGGGTAAAATCCCCTCTACTAGGAAAGTTGAAAAGGGTTACTATCCTTATCTGTTAGGAGGCTGTACAATTCTCAAGTTACTGAAGAAGCCCCAAAGCAAAAACCAATGCTTTTCAATGAACTCTTCTACAACATGAAAGACTAATATAAACCCATGAGTACTTGTTAACACCAAGAAGGATTTGAAAAGAAATAAAAAAGAGAAACTTTTTATATTTTTCCATATGCCTACTTTTTCATGAAGTATGTAATCACAGAGATGAAAAGTTACTTTTTTAGGTTTGTTAACTAATGCCATGAGGCACTCATTAACAATTTAAATTTATGATGGCTGTCACTTTGAACTCTACCAGCATTTAAGTTTCTTGTTTAGGTAGACTAATTTTGCTGAACATCAGTCAGTTTTCAAGATCATTGCTTTAATTAATGATAACCAAAATGCCTTGATTTGTTGATTGAATAAAATGTGATGCTTTTCTTCTCCCTCCCCCTCCCAAATAAACAAAAAACAGTCCATTGAAGGGCAGCTTTGGTTCTACTTGTTCATTTATCCATGTATGCTATTGATTTGAGGTGATAACGGTGCACATGACAACGCAATAGGGATATGAATGTAAAGACAAGGCTTGAAAATGATGTGATGCCTCAAGATATGTCAGGCTTAATCCGAATGTCTTTCCAATGCATCTTATTTTGTCAGAATACATGATATTAAATAAAGTTCTCAATTTTAGCACCCAGGTGAAATTGATATGAATTGTTACTCTAAATATGACCTTCCTGCACAAAGAGACATCTAAAGTTGTGAAGTTTTATAATTATGCTTTCTGATGCTCTATCTGGGTGTTCACAACATGGTTGTTACTATTATTATTATTTTTTTTAATTTAAAAGGCTGCTCTTTATATAGCTATTTTTAGTATATTCTTGCACCAATTTGCCTGATTTTGCATGTAAAGAATCCTTGTATAATATATTATATGCTAAGCATAATTTGTTGGATGATCTATGACTCATGCTTGTATTTTCCTCAATTAGATCGAACCAAATTCATTTTCGCAAATGGTGCCTGAAATTAAGTACCTAAAAGTTATCTTTCTTTCCACTTTTGCTGAACCATCTAGTTTCTAACTTGTTGCAGCAAGAATTGATCAGAACAGTGGATCTTGGTCCTTTCAAGCATGTTGTTGATGACGGCCTTGAACTACGTAAAGCTGCCTTTGAGTGTGTTGATACATTACTGGATAATTGTCTTGATCAAGTGAATCCATCATCTTTCATTGTTCCTTACCTTAGATCTGGCTTGGATGGTGAGATCTCATTTGTCTTCTCTTTAAAGGGATTGCAGTTTTATCTGATATTCTTTGTTTATAAATATTTTTCCCTTGATCTTGAAAGTCCTGAGAGATGTTGAAGTAATTGTCTTTTCATCTCTGATGTTAAATGTTAGTGCACTTGCACTCTTTTTTTGGTCCTCTATTAACCTTTATATATATGTGTGTGTGTGTTTGTGTCTTAAGTTGTCAGCAATATTTTTCTTGTATGCCATTTGTCTGAATTCTTGGTTTCTTCCAGATCATTATGACGTCAAGATGCCCTGTCATCTTATCCTCTCAAAGCTTGCAGATAAGTGCCCTTCTGCTGTATTAGCAGGTTTCTCTCTCCCTTTACTACATTTCTGAAAATGTTACTTTCCTATATTGCTGAAGTTATTGTGGGTTGGTTGATTATTGTTCAGTTAACACTTTACATTCTAACCTTGCAGTATTGGACTCCCTAGTTGACCCGCTTCAGAAGACAATCAATTTTAAACCTAAGCCAGATGCTGTCAAGCAAGAAGTAGATCGTAATGAAGATATGATTCGAAGTGCTCTTCGTGCAATTGCCTCCTTAAATCGCATAAGGTGTGGAAATTTTTTTTTTTTTTTTTTTTAATGTACACTGATAATTTTCATGGATCTTTAAGTTAGCATATGGCTATATGCAAATGAGTATAACTGTCTTGATATATCAGTTTTTAATTTCATGCCACACATACCCCATAAACACAAAACCCAACCCCGCACCCCCAAGGCCGCTGACCCATACGCACCCACCAAAAACTCACACAAACACACATCCACCCAAAAAAAAAAAAAAAAAAAAAAAAATTGTTGCAGTTCTGCAAATTTCTTTGAGGGCATATCTTACTTGTGTATGTTGCATATTGATACTCCATTGCTATAAGCTTCAATATAGATGGGCAATGAACAATTTTTAATATGACATTTTGCCTTTTGTTGTGCGAATAATATTGCATGATTCGAGAGACATCATAAACAATCTTCTACCTCACCTCACCCTCTAAAATATTTGACTTCTGTATGGGTATCTTGGTTGCTTTTTGTCCAAATAAAAGGGTGCATTGATTGATATGCTCATATACACTTTACTTTACCACAATATATAGAATTTAGCTGACCATATGGTGGTTAAAATTAAAGCTAATCATTATAAAAGATAACATTTATTTTAATATGGTCAAGAAGACACTGACTTATTTATAAGAGCCAAGCAATGCTGGATGGAAAATTTGGTGCACTGGAGACACCCACTACTGCAACTATTGCTACCATTTTGATGCAACTGTTACATGACTCGTGACTGCTGTTCAACCCCATGATTGTTGTATGGCCGTATGGCAATGTGGCTAATGAAAGCATTCATTTGGTCTACTGTATGTTCTTGAAATTGTGAATACGAAATATTATGGCTTTACTTCTATTACTTCAATCCATCTCAGTGCAGCTGCTTTCGGTCTCTCACCTCTTGAAGAATTTATGTGCATCCATATTTTGCATCTGTACTTCTTATTCCTCTCTAATTCTTATTGGCTATTCTCTTTGCAGTGGAGGAGATTGCAGCATAAGGTTTAAGAATCTCATGAGTGAAATTTCAAAATCACCAGCTTTATGGGAAAAGTATTACTCAATACGGAATGAATGATGAGTCGGTTGGATAGAACATATGGCAATGATTTTGATGTCACCGCAGGAAAAATGGGAAAGGAAAATGATGATGCCAATACATGTAAAGTCAGGTTCATCATTTATGACAACAAAGAGATTTGTTGTAGCCTCTACGTTCACATTGATAGACCAAAAAAAAAAAAAAAAAAAAAAAAAAAAGTGGGTACAGGAGAAAATTGAATGAATGCCCATGTAATGGAAAAAAAGTGTTGTTGTTTTATGTGCTTTATTCATATCACATGGACTCTGATTTGGCTCATGGTTCTGTGTGATTTGCTGTTCTCCAACATAAACCTGAAGAGGCCTGCTATTTTATCATCCGCAGAGGAAGTTATACTAGAGGTACTAAATTCCGGACTCTTCAATTGAGGATCTTCCCTTTTATGTTCCATTTGTAGTGTGGTCTTTTTTGGTGAGAAAGGAGCTGCTGAGGGATATTTCGAATGTAGAGAAAATGCACTGCGCTCTAATCTGAAGAACAAAGCATTTTGCCTTAAATTTGTCAATGAAATTATGCTTGCTTTTAAGCTCATTTCTGACCTATAGTTGGCTTAATATCTGCACGCGGAGTTGGAGACGACTGTTGCCATCTCCCTCAGTGAATGATCTTTATATTAGAATACTTCTGCGATTTTCAAAGATGAATCATCCACATTTTTTAGATCTCTATTATGAAGCTACTGTACTTGCACCATTTGACATTTATATTTACATCTTTCTTCTGCGAGGTGAAATATTCTATTGGATGCTATATCCCACAGAGGTGAATTCATTTTTGTTTATGGTTAAAGCAAGCAAACTAACTTGAAAATTTGGATGAGTCGGGCAAAGAGGCTACATCTTTATAGTACTGAGTCCTTTACTAACCACCGTCTACAGCTTCATGTTACCCACATTCATGTTTTGCGCATTATTCGTCTGACGATTCACGATCTATTATTGGAGCCTTATTTTTCTGTAATTTCTATAGCTCGGCTAACTGTTTAAATTTTTGTGCATCTCCATCCATGGGTTAGCTCATGATAAAGCCTGGTGATATTTCGGAACATTGGGCTAGTGATGATAGGAACACTTCGAGTTGTGGATTTCTCCATGATAAGTCTTCTCATGCTGGTTCCTTTTTAGAGATTAATTGCTCCTTGGCAGCACATCCTGACGTATGCTCTAGTACTCTTACCTCAATCTTCAAATAGTTCCTGTAGCATCCGTTTTGCGCATGTTATAATTGGTTGTTAGGTGGTTTTGCTTAACGCTCAAGCGATTTCTTTGCTGCGTTTTCATTCCGAGCTTAATTCTTTTGAAAGCCAAGGAACTTGAGCATAAATCAAATGTCAGCATGTTCCTCGTAGTTTCTTTTCATTTTCTTTCTTCCCATGCTTTCCTAGCATTCGGAGTTACCTACTTGCAATTAGGAGCGCATCTCAGGCTAAAACAGTGGTGAAAGGTATACCTCTGTGCCACGACATCATTTTTAATATGATACCTTTCTACACAACAATGTGCGGCGACAGCATAGATGGCCTATAAGAGCTAGTTTTCCTGCTCTTGAGGTTGCCAATAAAGCCTGTAAACTAAAGAAAACCTTCTCCGAAACAATTTAGCGATTTGATGAGGTAGTCAATGATTTAAGCTTAGGAATTTTGATGAGCATTATAATGATTCAAGGATTATAGTGTTCCAATTGGTACATGTGAATGGACAATCATCACCAGGTCAGGTGGGGTAGGGGAAGTGGCTACGATAGGGATGCAACCGGATCGGGTTTCGGGTGGGTTGTATGAATCCAAATCCAAACTTGTTATGCTATAGACATACTAAACCCGATCTATAACCTTGTAAGGTTTTTCTTTTATATCCAAACCTTCCCTATAGGATTTACTCTAAAACTTGTTCTACAGGATTTACTCTATCCGCCATTCGCCGATTATCCACCTGACTATTAACCCGATTACCCGGCCGATCATCTGCCCAATTATCAAGCTGAACCTGTCTTGCCCCCCTCTTTTTTTTTTTTTCTCAATAGATTCAATAGACTTAAGCCAATAAAATAATAGTATAATAATAGAGTAATTCACCTTTTCTTTGCTAACTTGTTTTTAAATTTAGCCTATTACTATATTTATATTTAGTAAATGTATTTACATTATAATTTCTTTTTTTATTAGGACTAACGGGTTGGATGTGTATCCATCGGGTTTTAATAGTATCCAAACCTGACCCTAATACCATATAGGGTTTTTTACCTATATCCAAACCCGACCCTATTACCTTATCGGGTTCAATCCAATAGGATTTTTATCTGGTTGGGCGAATCAGAAACTCGTTAATGGCTGACCTGGTAGCATCCCTATCGATGAAATTGTTGTTTCTTCTTCCTTTTTTTTTCTTCCCCTTTCTGAAATCTCTCTCTCTCTCTCTCTCTCTCTCTCTTCTCTGATGTGATGGGGTGCTGAGCAGAGAAGTATTGTTTATTTATTTTCATGATAGGAGGGCAGTCTTTACCCAGTGCACGCTAGAGAGTCCAGGCTCAAGTTGCATGTTACAGCTTCTTTTTTTTTTTTTTTTTTTTTTTTTTTTTTGTTTTTACTTTTTGTTTTTTGGTTGAGCTGGATGAACCACCTGTTCTAGCTGGATTTGGGGCGGGAGCCAGTGGTTCTTTGGCGGAATCTGGAACCAGTTATTTGGTCCAATTCTGGTGCTGTATCGGTGGCAGTTTGTATAATTTCTAGTTTAGAAAGAATCTTGAAGATGTTCTACTGGGCTTTGCATTATAGAGCTTGTAAAAACTTCGCACTTTTCAATGAAGGACTTTATTTTCTTGAGCATCATGATAGGTTGGAACATGTAAGATAGAGGATTCTTGATGGTGTCAATAGACATTTGGTCATCCAAAGGATTTGTGTTATATGATGTACACTTTGGCTATTTGGTCTTTTCCATATGCTTTGTTATTTTTATTGGGTTAAATTCTTTTATTCTCTAAGCATGTTGCTAACATTCAATGGGTTCATTGTTGCTAATTCCACTATATGATCTTACCTCTCAATTAGGCTATGTATTTTGCTTGCATAGAAGTATTGTTTTAGAGAACACCTAAAGTAGAGGGCTGTTTCTTATTCAACAGAGTTTATATGTATAGCTTAGTATAAAGTTCCCAGAGCAGTGTAATCTTCTCTATTGAGCTGGAGAGGTTTTTGGTGCTAGCTAGTCACGTTATACTTCATTCTGATGATAATGCGATTGTAGGATAAGCTAATGAATCAAGGTCTCATCTTTAACCCTGCATGTATTAGAAAAGCATCGCAGTTCAATGAGATTGTCTAATGCGGTGACATTGTAGTTACAGTGGCAATCGATGATAATGTCGCTGATCTTTTGACGTCTTTACATCAACATAAACATGCAAAGCATGTGAGTGGCATACGGTATAATAGAGCTAGGCAATTCGAGAGGTGGTGGTGGTTAGTGTGTGTCAGAATGTCGGGACATTCTTATTGCATTAGTAGACATTTGATGATTAATGCGAGGAAATAATGTTGTCTATCCAATTCTTTTCTCTTGAATCTAATTTACGGTACACTTGCATGAAGGACAAGAATATGGAGAATAATGACAATATAGTCATCGATGGAATCCTTAATATTGGATCATTTAAAATTGACCTTAAGAAATTAATGGTTTATAGGGAACACAAGCAATAGATGGATACATGGTTTGGTTAGGTGTATTTCACTAATTTAGGAAGTCATGCTCATAAAACTCAAGTAATTGTCTAAGTTAAGATGCATCAGATTAGGCTAGTCAAATCGCACCCCTTGTTACTTCTTTTTAGTGAATGTTTGTGTGAGAATCTTTGGATCTAGTCTCTTTACTCATCATATCCAACTAGGGTATACTTTGATGCTAGTTAATGGTGACCTTAAGTTGTTAGTTGTAGGTTATTATGCATGGTTGGAGTTGCAAAGAAGGTGGTAATGAATAAAAAGAATTCATCACTTTCCAAGTTAGAAAAGTTATGACTCTTTAGTACCCTACAAGTAAAGCAATGTTCATTTTGTTGCTACAAAGTAGACTTGACTTGTATTTTACACAAATCTAGGTATTATACTTGTGGCATACATAACATTTAAATGTGTTACATGAGAGATAATAGAATTCCAATGGGACTGTTATACCTAAATGTATCACCTACTTGTGATCTAACTTCTTTCTACATTTTCTTATTGGTTATCAATGGTGTCACTACAACTTTACTATTGCTTATATTAAATTTCTTCAATACATTCTCTAGGTACTTTTATAGGATATGTATTCATCATTTTCTTTAACTACTGCATTAAGCCTATGTAAGCATCTCAAATGTCTTCATCATATCTTCCTTGAGTTTATATGTTGTATTCTCATTATTTCTTATACAAATAAGATCATCTGCATATAAAAAAACACTAGAATGACTATATTTTTATAGGTATAAATGTAGAGAGAAGACTCATTATAGCTCCTCCAAAATCCTTACTTAGTGTAGTATTTTTTTTTTAAATTTTGTAGTCTCAAGCTTGGGGTGCTTATTTGAGGCCATATAATGCTTTCTTTGGCCAAAAAAAAAAAAAAAAATGCTTTCTTCAAAACACTGCGAAACACTAGTTTTATGCCGATTTGATCAATTTATATCTGTTTTGTAGAGCTTTTAGGTTTTAAATAGTGTCAAGTTTAGTAATTGGGGAAAATGTCTCATTAATCAACTGCTGGTACTTTTAGATGACCCTTTGTTATCGACCTTACTTTGTGTTAGTGGAATGAACTATTTGGGATGACTTTTACTTTGTATACTCATTTAACTCCATTAAAGTCTCGTTACTTGGATATTCAACAAACAACCTTGTTTCATATTTCTTAACCATATTTATCTCTTTTTCCATGACTTTTATTGAAATGATCTAAACACCACCTATAAAATTCAAAATTTAAATATAATGGTTGGAAAATAATTAGGAAATTTAAAACAAGAGGATGAATAAAATTAATAAGTGGATTGGGTAAATGGAATTTTCGAGTTGGTTGATTAAAGGACCTAGGTCAGAAAAATCTGCTAAATAAAAGCTTAATGGAGATGGATGGCTGAGATCGTGCCATGTGACACTCTAAAAGGAGCCATAGAAACCCTAGAACCTAGAACCCATATAAATACCCTTTATTTTCTATCACTGCCCCTTTAGGAAACCTACTACAACCCTAAGATAAAAACCCTAGACCCTAGCCTCTATTTAAATGCTAATGAAGTAAAATTAAGGAAGGATTAGGACTAATCAATTGAGTTATCTATTTCATGGTAGGAAATGTGGACAATGAAGGTGGACTAGGAGAAAGAAGAGATCAAGAAACTTGAAGAAATTCGTGATAAGGTAAGTGTGAGGATTTTAAGTGTCAAAATACAAAGTTTATGGTGTTTTAAGTATAATTTCTGACATAGGGATGTTGGTAGGAAGTGAAAGCACCAAAGAGAACCACCTTGTAGTTGCAACAACAAGGTAAGGCATACAATCAACTCTTAGCATTATAAATATGTGACAATGAGGATGTAAGATGAGTCTAAAAATGTTGAAGAGGGGAGTAAGCATGATTTTAAATTGAAGTTTTGCTAGGAATGTATTTTGAGATGAAGAAGCTGATTAAAATGCCTAACTTATGGAGGGAAAGATGAAACAAACATAGGGTCTGAAGTTAAGAATGTTAAAGCTGCTAAAATAAAAAGTGTGTGCTTGTAAATTTTGAAATTTGTGGAGAAACCATGATGAACTTGATGGTTGTTGTCAAAACTAGATGCTTTAGGCTTTTAAACTGATCTAATCATGTCCTCACAAATGGAAATGAAAATGGACAAGACTAGGCATAAACATGATCTTCAAATACATGTAGTGTAACACCTTAAATTTAATCAATGCATTACTGCCACGTATAATACTTAAGTATTATATGCTCAGGCTTCCTAGAATGATATGTTTATTTTGAAGGTTTACTAACCGGTTTTATATAATGAAATCCTATAATTCATTTTTTTTAATTTTGAACTGGATTTATATTTCACAAAATAAACTTTACAAAAACATTTCAGAAACTACTCTCATAAGTAGATTAATTATCAATTACAAAATCATACCATTAGGTATCCCATATACCTTTCATGATGATAAACAAAGCTTTAAAGCTTTAAACCTTTAAATACAAAACATGGGCTCTAAACCGAGTCCTTAAAGAAAATACAAACTTTAAAGATAAATCCAACTCTATAATAAAACAAAAACAAATACAAATGAATCCACTGTCCTAGGTCACATCACTCTCCTTCTTAAATCTCCAGGATCTTCAAAAATGCCCATAACCCGAGTCAATCATCACCAACATTATCATCATCAGCAACAACAACAACATCAAGATCAACAGCAATCATCATCATCCAATCATCAACTCTTATCATCTTTAAGGTACTTGGAAAAAGAATGACAATAACAATAATGAGCCGAAGCTCAGTACATAGTAATACAAGCAAACACAGACTATCACATGACCTTAACTAAATACAATGCAACAAACAATAAGTTATTATCTTTATTTTAAAGTAAATAAATCAACACTGGAGCACTTATACTCCGGAACAATCCAAGAAAGTGATTTCCATCCCTGGCCCACCTCCACAGAAATGGAGGAGCGTGCCGATAGCCTCCGTAGGCGACTACCCTACGGTAGGAATCTAGGGGTTCCAAATAACCATAGCTACTTAGAGGGTTGATATAAGTAATCCGGATACTTATATCTCTGATATAACCAATAAGAAAAAGCAATCTCATCTAGGGTTTACAACCGTTATCAACTTTACTCAATTTAATCAATAACATTACCTAGTTCAATTATCCCCATAAACGTGAACTAAATCATATTATATCCTTTTAAGAATAAGAAAATGTTACAATGATACGATACTCCCTATTAATTACCCACCCAGCTACTAAGAAAGGTCATTGCATCATGATTAGTGGCCTAAGTACCTAAATTATCGTGCTCACTCGGATAAGGTTGCTGCTTCTCGTACCGAATTCAACGGTACATGAACAATCATCACTCATCAATTATTAAGTCGAGTTTAAGTATTAATTTGTTTTAGAATACATATCCTAACAACCATCACGCAAGTTACTGTGTACCTTATATATTTGAAATCTAAACAGGCTCAGAAGGAAAATTAGAAGCCAACTCAGAAGATAGATCAGACATTCATATATGTAATTTCAAGAATTAAACTCATATAAGAAATTATACTCATTATCCACTTATCTCAAACTTTTATTAAAATCTTATTTGATCAAACACTAAATAGGAACCTTACTATGGCTGCGAAGACCGCTTTGCTAAAATATGAATAGTTCTCTTTTGTCTGTCAAAGTATTTCTTTTCACTTTGATTATAATATTTTATTACAAAAACATCAAAAAGAATTTATTTTAAAAAAAAATTCATTTTACAAGAAAACACTCATTTGAAACAACATATTGACCATGTTAATCTAAGGTTATCCTATCTCATTAACTTAAACCAATTATTAATTATTAACTCATTTTAACTTAATCTTAGCCAAATTGATTAGAGTAAATCATGTAATCCAATTACTAAGTCATTTTAGTTAAACTTGGTCAATCTAACTCATTTTAACTTATTAAAGTCTATTTAGTCAAATTAGACTAAGATTATTAACTAATTCATTTTATATCTAAGATTTATATTAACTTAAGCTATTAGCCAAATTGATAAGTTTTAATCAATCTAATTCATTTTAGTTCATTCAAGTTCATTAAGCTAAGTTGAACTTAGATTATTAACTAGGTTCATTTTATATTTAACTCTATACTTAATCAAATTATTTATTAAGTCTTTAAGTTAAGTAAAATCATGCTTCATTATATCATTCAACAAGTATAAAACATCAACTATTATTTATCTATTTCATTTTAGCTCAAAAATATTCATTTTATACTTAACTACACACTTAACAAGTAAACACAAGTTTTTAACTTTGTTTGAAAAATGTACCAGCTGGAAAGAATTAAATTTCGACTTTGAAAATTTTTGAATTTATAAAAACTTAAAAAATAAAAGTTGTAGATCTCTTTTTAATCTTTCCAACACATTTTGAATAATCTCAATTTGAGTTCGAATGAAATAGTTATGGTCAATTTATGAAAACATGTTGCTGCAGGGGAATATACACGATTCGTGTACATCAGTAGTGTATATCCATGCGCTAAAGCATTTTGCCTATTGTGGAGTCACGAGTGGAATATACGATCCGTGTATGGGGATAGTGTATATACATGACCCGTGTAGGGGGGCTAGTGTATGACTGAAACATATCATTCCAAGCTTCTGATCAGTCACGGGTCTCCTTACACGACCCGTGTATCCCCTATTTTCCCTTGTCATGAAATTCTTTCCCTTCTTTTACATATTTTATCAATTTTTACATATTTTGTACACTTCTATATTCATTCAACAACATCAAACATCGTCAACTCGTCCATCAAACCCCATATTCACTATTCATCATCTTCTTCAATAATCTAACAAACATCCACCATTAAACCAACACATATAAATTAAATAACAACTAAAACAAAGTAAATAATAATTAAAACAAGGAAAAGCAACACTATCTCATTTTTTTTGGTAAAACAACTTCTTGGTTTTCTTTATCTTCTCTTCACTTCTTCTTCTTGTTATGAGCTATTTTAACTTGATTTCTTCTACTATCTCCATTTCTAACTTGATTTTTCTTCACGATTCTTGTTATAATTGAGATTTGGGGGTTGAAATTGAAGAAGAAAAGAGGAAGAAGGAAAGGGAAGGAAGAAAGAAAGATACGAGAGAGAGAGGGAGAAAGAGAGCAGAAAAATAAAAGAAAAATAAAAAAGATAGAGTAGATAAGGATAGGGAAAAAAAAGAAAATTAAAGATATTTTCTAAATAAGATATTGAGTTTAAATCTTTATGATGATTATCTTTACTGTAAAACCTAATTAGAAAATAATTTGAGAACATATATTTTAGAAATCTATAACTTGATATAAAAACACAATTTAAAAGTTTAATTTATGAAAATCAGACATTTAATTTGGGTTCGGATTTAAAGCTGATATTTTTAAACAAGTAATTGATTTAAAAAATTAACAAGATTTTACAAAATAGAAAATAGCTAAAATTTAAAGGCCTAGGAGTCTGTAAAACATTTAAGATATTTGTTTGGAGATTTAAGAGCTTAAATTTGAATAAAAAGAGTTTAAAATGAAGGATTGTATTGAAATTGGATAATTTGATTTTAAAAAGAAAGTTATTGAGGAACATAGATGATGCATTGGAAAATATTTCAAATCTCAATTTCAACTTAATTCTATTTACTAATTTAATTACATCAAATTGTTTATTACTTTCTCTATTGTCTACTTATTTTGTTTATTTAATTTATTTAAATATGTTTAAAATTATCTATCTATTATTTTATTCAATTAAACTGTCTCTAAATTAACTAGGTGAGAGTTTGGGGGATTTCATGTAGAATCATTGAAATTTCTCCTAAAACGTGTTTTTGACAAAAATACAAAATTTGAACGCAAAATACCTTAAACCTAGAAAAGCACGACTGGTACATAAGGTTGTGTACATATGAAGAAAAATAAGAAACCTAGAAATGCATGAGAGGAACATGATGTCGTGTTTACCCCCATGCTTCTCTCTATCTCCAAAAGTGCATTGAAGCACTGAAGAACACGAGGAATACACGTAGCTGTGTTTAAACTCGTGCTTTTCTCTGTTTCCAAAAGTAGGATGAAGTGTAGAAGAACATGGGAAGAACATGATGCTGTGCTTCACCTTGTGTTTCTCTCTGAAATCCAAATGAAGGAGAAACATGGTAGAAGCATGGCTGCCCTTTTTGGATATGTACTAGAACACGTGTGATACATTTCCCCATGTATTATCCGTGTTCTTTGCCTGTCCTTTATTCCCTCTTCAATCCTTGTCAAAATCGAACCAAACTTAATCTAACTTCTTCCTTAGACTTAAATAACCCTCTAAACATGATTTTTGAGTAAAATGGTTAAGTCAAGGAGACCTAGGTATAACAGATAATACAAAAGGTTTAAAGATAATTAATCATGAATTAATTATAGTTTCAATCATGAGTAGTTTTGGAATTTAAGCTTTGTGAGATACTTGAGGACCACTTCGGTTATCAAGTACACAGTAATTACGTGTTGCTTGCTAGGATAGTCTCAATAAATACATTAAGAATTTAAACTCAGGATCGACTATTACGAGAGTGGTTATGACAAATTGTGATCTAAATGGAACTTTGGAAAGGTTATTTAAATATCTATTAAGATTTCAATAGATGACTATAAATACTTAACTACTTTACCACTTTTGGGCTAAATGCCAAACTTGTATTTGTGTTGAGCCTAGCTTCCCTTTTATGGTTATTATCTTAAAATATTTTAAACTTCTAATTTTCGTTTTGGTCTTTTCTTAAGGCACTTTGCATAGATATTGACATAATGGCTCCTAAATTTTAGGTAAATCATCTTTCAATTCATTATGGTTTTCCAAAAGAGCTCGATCATGATTACACAACTAAAATATGATTAGTAAACTCACCTAGTTATCAGAAGCCTTGCACAGTTGCTTGGAGGCGATGTGTTCGACAAAACAACTACACCCTTAAGCACTTTAACGGCTGGGTTGTTTCATTTACCCATACACCTTGCTTTACAGTGGCCTTAAAGCCTTTTGGCCCTATAGAAAGCTAAGTTACAACTCTCATATATATTGATAAAGAGCCTTTGTCCTTTATGGTGAATCTAGAGATATTTCCTTTTTCTTAGTTGAACTTGATATTATTGATGATGCTAGTGTTTAAGGACATCTTTTTGGATACGTGACATCCATATGCGTAATGTTATATATGGATAATGAGAGGGTATTAGTAGTGGTTTGTAAGACTAAGTGAGTAAATACCAAATAAATATTAGTTGGAAAATTTTGAGGTACGTGGTTACAAATAGCCCATTAATCATTTCTTAGCTTGAACATTTGCTACTTTTGAGTTGAGGTGCTCCAAATATTGTTAGAGTCAACTACTTGGCAATAGGTGGATGGATCGGATACGAACCAAATTGGAAGTTAAAGGCCTTCTCTAACTCGATTTGAAGAAGAGGTTCAAAGAAAGTGGGAAGTGTTGTTAGGGTATGAGTCCTAACAAGGTTATAAGTAAAGGATGGTAAAAATTAAATGAATCACACAATATGGTGTACGTGTGTTTGTTGATTTGGGGGGGGAGGGGGGTGCGCGGGATGCGCTAGGGAGATTTTGATGCTCCTTATGAATAAAGTCTACGTGCATTGTGAAATAATATTAGCCATAGTTTATACGATCTAAGTAGTGAATACTAAGTCTACACTAATAAAAAATTTTGGATGAAGTAATTGAAAAGGCTTATTAGTTACCCGTTGTGGGGTTATTGTCTACTTTTTCAGTTGAAACATCATAGAGGCTATTGGATTCTACTAAGTTCTCCATTTTGGGCATCATTATTTTCTAATTCTCCCAATTGCCTTCCTTTTAGTTCATTGTAGCATTATCATTAGTTAACATCTCTACTAATTATAAGTTGTTAGGTCTTGATGTTGTATAATCTTGATCCTTTTGATCACACGCTTTAGCTAAGGAAGACACTTTTTGAAGTCTTTTCTTTTAAGTTATGCCTTTTCACTCCTAGTGTACATAGTAAATACTTTCAAACATGTGAAGATGTTGAAATGATGACTTTTGTTCACTCTAGGCTTCAATAGGTATATTGTCATATATATACCTTTGGTTGTGCATATTTGGTTTGACATCTTTGCATAGGTAGATTGCGATATATATTGCGCTTTCTTAAATTTCTCTCGCATATTGTTATCTAGCAGGGATTTAGCTATCTCTAAAACTATGTGGTTTTTTCTTTCTAACATATCGTTTTGCTCGACTGAATATCTAGTTATTATTAGATGTTCAACTACTTCAAATTCATAAAACTTGCTAGACTTCTTTGAAATATATTTCTTTTCTTTATCACGTCCTATTTTTAAGTATTATTTTTCTATTTAACATTTTTCTTAATTTTTTTATAATACCAAATATATCATTATGCATATGATAAACCATGTAATTTTGTTGTGATAGTCAATAAAAGAGTGAGTTACTTACATGTACAAAAGGATGGTATCCTGATAGATCTATACATGTTATTATGAATGTCAATATGAATGGGTCCTAGTGGTATTTTGGTTCTCTATACTCAAGCAAAAGGACATTTTTTCTTTTTTTGTGTTGCTTCCTGGGCATGCAACATCCACATACATGTACAACCTCTTTTATGGCTTAGAAACTTGGAATCATATTTTTTTTGTAAGTATTTAATGCATAAGGAGTGACTCATCTTCTTCTACCTTAATAACCACTTCTATGGCATTGCCAATACTAGATATATAAAGGTTTCTCTATTGCTATATCTTTATTTTGGCAATCTTCTTGCTCTTTTTTCCTTTGCCATAGATGGCATAGGAATCTCTTTTAAACAATAAAAAATATATATCTCTCCATTATTCTTTCAATATTAAGTAGGTTCCTCTCGAGACTTATTGTTGGCAGGATGTTTTCAACAAGACATGTACCACTTATAACTCAATGGCAATTGTCTCCTTACTTTTAAGAGTTACTAACGATCCATTGCCAAATATTACTTGTGACTGTCAAATGTGAATCTTGAAAAATAATCTTATCACTAGTCATGTGATTGCTATAAATATTATCTAAATACCATGTATCTAATTTCAAATGCAAGAAGACAAACAAAGAATATATAATAGTTGGCTTGATCATTTCCTTCAAATCGACTGTCTTTCCCATGATGGCCAAACTTTTTATAATTTTGACATTGTAGCTTTATACCATCAATCTTTTCTAAAGTGAATACTTTTGTTACAATTTCGACATGATAGATTGTTTCTTTTGTTTTTCCCATTCGTTTTTATTCTCCAAGGTTTTATTTTCTATTTTTCTTTATTTCCTTTTCACTATAGTTAAATTCCGTGAACTGATATTTGGTTTAGATTGGAATGCGTTTCCAATTTTGTGCTATCATAAAGAACCGATTTGATTTAAGGATATCTGCGTCATTTCCGCAATAGTAGTTACTTTTGAATTTTGATGACTCATATTTTTCTTATTTCGAAGTGTGAATAATATTTTTTCTACTACCCTTTTAACAATAGTAGCTTCTCTATAGACTTTCATTTGAGTAAGGTTAAATGTGGAATTGTACCTAAACTTTGCATAAAAATACAATTTAATACTTGAACTGTAAAGTGGTCAATGTAATATCTAATCAAACTTCTCATGACTATTTTTACTATCTTCCTAGTTTGCTATATATATATATATATCATATATGAATATATAATTTAACTTTTATTTAATATATATATGTGTGTGTGCATATAATTTTTATATAACATATACATGTGTGTATTTGTTTAATATGTATGTGTGCATGTAATTTTATTTAATAAAAATTACGTTATCTTTTTTTTTTTTAAGGTATGATAAAAGTAAAGAAATGAAAAACTTAAATAAAATTTATTATTCTTAATTATTGTGCTCTATACATTTATTTATATGTTTAATCATTTTGTATTTTTATCGTTTTGGATTTAACTTTATCTCATATTCTAAGGTTGCTGACAAACTAACTGGCTTGTGATCTACTAAAGTTTGACTTGTGTTAAACTCGACTTGACTCGAGTTATAAGTTGAGTTCAAGTTCAAAATAAAATTCACTTTCTAAATGAATCAAGAGCTTGTTTTTGACTTGATAAAAAACTCAGCTTAACTTAAACTTTTATGAACTTGATTTGTAAATGAATCAAGGTTGAACTCGAAATAAATCTCATTTAACTAAAATAGCCGAGACCAAGCATGAGTTTTAGGCTTAATTAAAAGCTTGACTCAAGCTTGAATTTGATACTTTTTAAACAAAGCGAATTGAAACCTTCAAAATCTCAACTTGTGGAGGCTTGGTTTGTCTCGACTTCAGCTTAGCTTTTGTGGCCTTTTAACTCCACTTATTTTTGGAAAATGGATGCAATTATACTAGATAGATATCATATGAGGTCTTCCAATCATTTTCTTTAGTTTTACTTTTAAGTAAATACATTTTTTACATAAAGAAAGTACTTTTTGGCCTAAGTGATGTAATTTTCTATGATATCTCATTGATCTTGTGATTAAAAGTACTTCCTTATTTTATTGAACCAGCAATTATAGATCCCAAAAAAAATCAGTGAAATTTGACTATTAGATTTAATGGGCATGATCAAATTTTACTAAGAGTTTAAAAATTACAATAATATGACACCCAGTAGATAATTAGGAGTGACTTTGAAAACACTTGGTAGATGGAGGGATCATGATGGATGTGGGAAAATTTCAACGATGAATGATGGTTTATTAGATGTATTAGGTAGGGATATGATTCATGATGGTATATTTTACTTATACAAACTCATAGTTTCATGACCCACTTGTAGGTATTTGTAGTGAGAAAAAATGCTTCTAAGAGAAGCCGTAACCAGAACATATGGCTTAAGAACTACAATTCATAAAATTCATACCCATTTTTAACATATTAAATGTGCAATCCTCTTAAGCGTATAAAGCTAGTTCACAACGGGGTTTCTATCTGTTGCTTGTGTGTTTTGAACTCTGAAAAGAAGTTGATACAATTTTTTCCAAATTCAACTTTACCATTATAAGTATTATTCATTGCATCGTCTCATGTACAACTCGTGACATCTCGATCATGGGTTAACATAAGCAATAATTAGGTGCATGACCAGAAGAGAACTGAGGCTCCATAGAGCTGATGGGGGCTTTGAAAGTGGAGAGAACTGTGCCGCTCCTTTGGGCAACATAGTAATGAGTATGGCCATAGACTGTGACACTATTCCTGAAGCTACAAAGTTGATATGAAAGGCCAAACTCCAACAAGGATTAAAAACATGTTTCAGACATGTCTGTTTGTAGAAAGGCATATCATTGTTGTTCTTGACAATAAAACAAGAAAATGAGAGCAATCTCTACTAGGCTTTTGAATTCTTGAATACCCTATCTTAGCCTTCTTATCCTGAGAAATAGATAGATAGGTTTGAATACACCAAAATTTTACTGATGTTTAATTTAGTTTGTAATACCATTTTTTTTCCTTTTAAAAAGCATTAGAATTTCTAAAAATCTATGCAATTTCTTTATTTTTTTAATTTTGTTTTTTGTTTTTTTTTTCCTATTTTCTGGGGGATTTGGACTTTAGAGATAAAAGTAGCAGTTATGTTAAATCACATCATTGTTGTCTATATATTTGGCTTGAGGACCCCCACAAGCAAAGAAAGCACTATGACCACTCACACATTATTCCACAAGTGACACCCAATAAAAAGTGAAGGTTAAAAGACCTCTACACCATACCCCTTAGAATCCAAAGAATAATGTCATTTGGTATTACTATGCACACAAAGTGGAAGAGAAAACTTTGGACAGTGCATTGAATCTTGCATTTGAGATATTGCAAGTGGATTTGGACCCAAACCCTTTACATCTCCATGGGACCATATCATTAAAAAAAAAACAAAGGTTGAGAGATGGTTTGCCTAACTTTTTCTAGACCAAATTTTCACTTGTTTTGTTTTACTATTGATCATGTTTTAAAATATTACAACCAGTTTGTACATTTCTTTCTTCTTTTTTCACCTTTTCAACTGCTCTGCAAGGTGCTGTTGTGTTATCATTTTACTTTTGAAGACAAAACATTGCTTAAATAGTAGTACGGTTTTACTTTACATTACCTTTTTTCTCTTTGAAAAGAATCAGTAGACTTTTTATCTTGAATTTATTGCATTTCATTTTTTGTTGTGATCATTTTTTATTTTCGTGTCAACCTTTTTTAACATCTAATTAATATTTTTTAGGAGAAGAAATTACAAGTACAGTAAAAGTCGAAAGGGAACATCTATAATATAATCAAATAAGTGACTATATTATATGGTGAAAAATCTTAATTGCTAATTTAAAACCAATCTAATTAATACCATCCACTTGAAAAATGACTCCTACTAGTTACAAGGTTAAAAATTGATTATTTCGTATTGTAAATGTACAGTAGAATTTGCCAAAACAAAAGGACAGTTTTATAAAGCATAAAAGGGTGAAAATATTCGTATATTTTACATAATTAACCTATTATTGTATATTTTAACATATAAAAATGTTTTGATAGCCATGAATAGAGGTGAGTGGGCTATCTTGTTTAATGAGATACCTACCATATTCTAATTAACTAGATTTGTTTTAAGTTGTATTGATAGTCGTAAGATAGTTTATGAGTACATATTTTTTGAAATCTATTTTTATGGATTAAGGTATGATAAAAGTTCTTCATACCTCGTACAAACTCAAGAATCTATACTCTAATGTATGATATATGTTCTTGGTACTCTTTTTATAAAAAGTAATCTAATAATATTCATAAATGAAGTAAGTAAATAATACTATGTCTTTTAGCCTATAAATGTTCAAAAAAAGAAAATACATAATAATAAAGAAAGAGTCCAAACACATCAGGTTAAAACCCCAAACAGTTAAACATTGTAGCCTCTCACATTTTATATCTGTTTCCCTTCTTCCTAATTCCTCTCTTGATTACGTTCCTCATTTCTTTCCTCTCATTCTTCCTCATTTGGTAAGCAGCTAGTAATTTCTAACTCTAGTCTACTATAGCTGTGCCTCCCCTACACTTTACAGTTACCATAGATTTTGTTTGATATCACATACCTTTGAAATAATGGGTATAGGAAATTAGAAAAATTATATATATTATATATATATGTATATTATTACAAGTCTGGGTCTAGGTTCCATAAGTATTTTATTACAGGTATAAAAAGTTTTGTATATAAAAGAACGTATAATATCACACACTTTAACATCACATAAACTTGAGATTTATGGGAAGATAGAAAAAATTTGCAAATACCAGGGGATATTAGTTTTATGGAGTCCAGATTCTATGATGCTATAAAAACATCCATATTCATGAAGCTTTTCACACGGTTCTTAAAGTGCCACATCAGCATCTAAAGGACCTTTTCTTCTGAAGAACCACACTACTTTATCTATAAGATTCTTGACATAAGTTTATTCACTTCTTTTTATACTTTGTGGGTCTCATTTACTTTTATACAATACCTTACTTTTAAAAAATAATAATAAAATATTTCGAAAGAACTTCCTTTTTCAATACTTCACAAGGGACCCAAAAAATTAAAAGAACTCTCCACATCCGTTAGGACTTCAAAATGTGAAGTCTTTTGCCTAAGTACCTCCAATGTGAATGCTCTAATGCAGATTGTACTCGCAAAATTTGGAAAATGGTTCTTGTAAGGTACTCTCCCTTAGCCATAGGAAACAATTGCCTACGATTTTACCTCACTAGATGGAAACTTGAAAAAGCTAACTAGTTTTATCATATTGAATTCATGGCAAATTACTTAAAAAAAGAGGATGAAAATTGAATTGGACTTTTTAATGAAACTTTTGGTGTTATGTCATCTAAAAATTGAAACTTATAAATATGCTTACATAGTAATATTTATCAATTAGCAATGAATAAGCGAATATTTATCAATTAGCAATGAATAAGCGTTAAGAAGCTTAAGTTAACATATTTCATATATTTCTCATTCTATTTGGATTAATATATGACACAGCAAGCAATCTACTCTTAGTAACAGGTACACAGGTACATGCATCTTCTCAAGGAAACACTACAACATTAGTATTACATCATGGTATATTTTCATCTCCAATGGTTTTGATCATGATATTGTCACTGATGCTGCCATCCTTATCCCCAGAGCTACTCGACTTAAGTGATGGAGATGGAGAGTAATAGAACCATCTAGTCCAAAACAGATAGTTGAGGAAGTTGAGGAAGCTAAGTACTGCTAATAACCAATAGAACAAGTCAAGTCTGTCCTTGTTGAGATCATTGTCACTCAACCAACCACCACTTGAAGAAGAAGAAGTGATCTTGTTGACCAATGAAACCAGGAGAGAGCTGAGGTAAAACCCGAAGGAATACGAGCAATACGTGATTGCTGTTAAGAAAGCCTGCATCCCTTTCAATGACTGTTTGTAGAAGAACTCAATAAGCCCAACTGCTGTGAACATTTCCGAGATTCCAAATATCAAGAACTGGGGTGTGATCCAGAAGATGGATATGATATTGTTAGAACTAACCGCCGCATCCCTTCTTTTGTTCTCCATCAGAGCAGCAGCAATCATTGAGAACATTACTAGGAACAGGCCGACACCAATGCGCTGTATGGGCGTGATCCCGGACTCCTGTCGGGTGAATTTCCTGGCGAAGGGAACGAAAAAGGCGTCGTAGAGAGGGACGACGAAGATGAGGACAATGTAGGGGATGGATTGGAGGGAGGCTGGAGGGATTCGGAAGGATTTAGTGAGGCGAGTGTCCATGGCGCTTCCTTGTTGGACTGAGAAGGTTTGGAGCTGCGCTAGGATGGTGTTGAACACTATTGTGCATGCAAAGATTGGGATCACTGAGATTAGGATCTTGACTTGCTCAACTTGTCCATAGCTGCATAGTCTCCATGGGCTTTCTTTTGTTTTGGCCTCATCTTGTGTTTTGATGCAGGCCTTGTCCAAGAATCTAACATGGGAAAAAAAAAAAATTATTCACAAGTAATAGCTATATCATCTATAATGTTAAAGACTAAAAGCCTTCTTTAGTATCTTAAACATTAATTAACTAACCTAATCCTCAACTACACTAGGAAAAAACTTCCACTTCCCATTAATTTACTATCTTCAAGAATGAAAAATGCCAAATTAGTTGTTGGCCACGCGTCATATTTGGAACTTAAACTTTATCGATTCGTATAATTATTTGCTTAAATTTAAAAATATCAATTTGGTTTTATTCATTTTTACAATTAACTACCTAAATGAAATTAGGTTAAGTATTATAAACAATATTGAAAAGATTATAGCTAAAAAATTGTTACCTTTAAACTTAGAATTGAGGTGTTAAATGTGTTGTTTAACCTAAATTTTTTAATTTATAACACATGTATTTTGAGTGAGTGTTTATGCTATTATATGTTATAGTGGGATTTGCAATATGTTTATATTAAATGATTATAGAATAATGCACCGACTATTTCATTGAGGTAATGATGGTATTAAGGAAAAGTAGAAATATATAATCCCATATGGTTATTATAAACTATATATGTATGTTGGCAGGAAGATCTGCTAAAGTATATATAAATATTACATTATTTGAGGAAAGTCAAAAAGATGTGGTAATTAACATTTAAATATGATGGGGTCTTTTGGGTTGTCTTGTTATACCAAATTAGAAGAAGAGGGGTCAAAAGATATGCACTAATGACAAAAAAATAAGGTAGAAAAAAAAAAGTAATATGCATAAAGCGAATAGTGTAATGTAACCACCTAAATCTTTCGGTGTGAAAAAGGTTGCCTGCAGTATTATTATTATTGGCACTGGTCTCCTCGCCTTGGCTTCTTCGAAGCAGCTGTGCACTAGATGGTAGGACTTGCTTTCTTTTCAGTAAGGCTGCCACAAAGACCTGTGTAATAACCCGTGTGAATACGCGATAGGTAATTACTAATTATATATTAATAAATAAATATGATTATAGGTAGTTTTTAAATAGTTGTCATCATCATATATTAAAAAATTATTAATAGTTTCTCATCACGTGTATATTATACATAGCATGTGATACTTATTATAATCTTTCTCTTGTCAAATGGATATTTGTTAATGACAAAGGAAAAGGAAAAATTCTTTACAAATTTTAAAGATTTATTTATTTTTATCATTATAATATGAAAGAGGTTTCAAATATAGTCTATCTCTATCCACTGAAAAATCAATATTAACACCACTCAACTACAAGGTGACAAACTTATTTTTCCTTATATATATGATTAATATTGCTTATATGATTGTTTCTACGATAAACTTATTTGCCAAGTTGGCTTTGGTAGCACTTGTTAATACATTTATAAATATTACAAGATTTCAAATTTCATTCAAGAAGACATTGATCATGCTAATCAGCTTCAAGTTGTTTTAATTTATTTTAAATTGATTACAATCCTATTTAATTGGTTTTTCTGTTTTAGTGGGTAGTATTATTGTTGATCATTGAGACAGTTGATACAAAAAATGGTGATTATCAACAATGCAAGTGCAATTTATTAATTTCATTCATATTTGATTTAACTTTTTATATCAACAGATAGAGACAATATTGCACACCTAACAAGAGGAATCCAACAGTTTCATCCATAAATAAAAAAACATATGCGCCAAAAGCCTCGGTTCATAACAGACATATTAATATGCATTTATATTCTAAGTAAAGTAAAAAAAAAAATTAGAAACGTAACAAAATCCATGTAGTTGTCATTCATCCCATCGTCATTATATATATAATATATATGATATAATATGTAAGATATGAAATTAATAAAAATGATAGTCCTGTCAAATAACTTCAATAAATAACTTTAAAACATATATACGGAAATTGTGAAACTGATAGCAACACGTAACCTGAAACATGTGCAAGTCTTTTCGTGTTCTATATGCATTGAATCTATATGAAAAGCTATTTGTTTCGTCTGTCATTTGTTAAAGAGAATAATTCGCGCTTTATGTAACTTGTATTCTGGCCTTTTTCGCTGCCCTTATATTATCCATACATCATTTTTTATCAATTGTATAATTTTTTAAAGATTATTTTTATTATTATTTTTATTATTGTTATTTCTTAACATAGTTTTGGGGCCAATGGATGCAGAAATATTCAATAAGTAATATTCAGCATATATATGTATATATACATAGTGTATATCTACTAATCGCATTTTGACATATAAAAAAGATAATGAATAGTTTTTAAAATAACTACCATCAATGATTTATAAAAATAATTATGTGTTAAAAAATAATTAGTACCTACTCACCATACACGAGTGTATATATATATTACTTATCGTATGTATTACCACCATGTTCATAGAATTTAAGCATACTTGTACAATAGGTGAATAAGACTATTCATATGGTTATATAATATATAGAGATATATATATTATCATTTTGATATAAAAGAATTTGACGAGTATTATACATGTATAGACATGTGAAGTATAAGTATTAATAATATTTTAAGAGGCATATTATAATGAAATGGTCATTTTTTTTTACTACTATTTTATAGATACCGTATATGTTAAAATTTTATTAGTATCTATAGTTAAGGTAATTTACCCATTATAAAATTTTTGGAAATATGAATAAATAACAAGCATATAAAGTAATAAATTAAGAAAAAGAAAAGAAAAAGAAAAGAGAATTAATATATCTAACCTGAGCTAGAGGAGTGAAGATACTCCCCTGAGGAGGTTTATTTCTGTAAAATAAAGTGCCTGAAACCAAGGAGATCAAACCCAAAGCCATCACAGCAGCAGACACACCAAACCCCACATCCATCCCGGAGTGAGTCTGGACCCAAACGAGAAGCGTGAGCGCAACCAATTCGCCGACGGAAAAGGCAAAATACGCGGCGTTGAAGTAGGTGGAAAGCTTCTTGGAGTGGGCAGGATTGTTGTCCTTGTTGAACTGATCAGCACCATGAGCTATCATGTTGGGTTTCACACACCCACTCCCTAAGGCCACAAGGTATAGAGCCACAAAGAATATCAATGCCTTGAACCCTTTTGCTTCCTCACAGTGCCCTTCCATTGATAACATATTGCATTTTGGTGGCTTCAGCTGTGGCAGATGAGCTTGTACCGACAGCAATATGAAACCCTATGAATCATATATACATCTCTTTATCAGCCAATCTTCTCAGTAAGTAGACAATGAAAATTGTAATTAAGTGGTGCTATTGATAGTTACCGATCACGTGTATATACATATTTCATGTATTATCTGTCGAGTAATTTTCTGATTAAGTGTACCTTAGAAATCGAAAGGAGTGGCCATTTTTGCTAGTGGGAGGCAACACTTTATGTATATACATATTTTTTATTATAGTTGATTAGTACTATATCAACATATCTTGTTAAATAAATAATTAGCAGACGTACACTAACGATGCGTGTAAAAAATAATTAAAGCATGACATAATAAAAGCTCGAATGCAATAATAAGTAGATACGGTATAATATTGGCATATAATAGCACAATTGTCTTGGACCATAAAAGATGGATAATGGAAAAGTACCATGGCAAGATTAAAATTAATTAAAAGGCAAAAGAAAAATGGAGTGAGAATGAAAGTTTGTATTTTGTATATCAAAGGGGTGAATGATTCAGATATCAGGTAGGAAATAATTCCTTAACAATAATAGAGAAAAAAAAAAAAAAAAAAACACAAACCAACAACTCATTAAATTTAATTTTTTTTTTTTAATTATTAATTTTTAAATTTATAAATAATACCCAGGACGATAATAAGATTACTAGTGTCCGTACCATTTTAAATTACTACGTTAAATAAAAATTACTACAAGAATAATAATGATTTACCGCCATATTAAAAAAATAATAATGTTTTCACAAAACACGTTTCTAGGTAGGAAAAAACACAAAAGCACCAAAATTTATTTAGCGAGCAAGCTTTTTATCCTTTGATTTGCTCTAATTGGATAGTCGGGATCTCGCATTTTATGAAAAATTTTACGTGGGATATTATTCATCAAAAATCAACAGGGAAGCTCCTTAATTATTATTATTATTATTATTATTGTCTTTACTCGTACTTTCATTTTATTAATTACTGTGTTTAACTATATGTGCACGTGTGCCAACTCACATAATTTTTCTCAGCAGCTTATTAGCCCACGGTACTACACTACTACTACTACTGAAAAAAAAAAACAACAACAACAAACAACGCGTTTTCATTCCTCGTGGGTCTGCTTGTTTTATCGTCTTGCAGTCATTTTTTTTTTAAATAAATATTTATAAAAAACAAATATAAATAAAAATTGACAGTACTTATAAATCAAACAAATATGATATGAATATGATACACATAAGTTATAGATATAAATTAAATATAATACGATATATATAAAACTCTGACAGTCCAAAGAACCTTTAGGCACATATTTGCTACGATATTCTTTTTATATAGTGGACCACACGACCCAAACAAGTGCCGTAAATAAATTTTGATATGGAGAATAATATCATACATATATATATATATATGCCAATAATATAGTACGATATTGAATTATTCAGAAATATTCCTAGCCATTGAAATTCAAATTATCAAAGGGAAAAAAATGGGTTTTCTATGTCATGGAATTAAATAGAAAAATGATAAATATAGAAGATTAGCAGTTTATGAAACAAAAGAGACAAGTTTATATGAGGAAAAAAAAATATTACTATTTGAAATATATGTATATACATGATATGTAAGAATCACTACAATTATCTCTACACACGATATAAATGACGAGCAAAATGGAAAGACAAAAAGGGGGCAGTAGGTGAGAGAGGGGAGGGAGGGAGGGGTACTTACAGAAAGCTCGACAAAACCAAAAATGAGGATGGTCCAAAAGCTGCCGAGATAAGAGTCGGAAAGGTAGCCACCAAGAAGAGCAAGCAAAAAGATGGTGCCCACAAAGTTGGTCACTATGTTTGCAGACTTTGACAATGGGAAGTGCATCTCATTCATCACATATGTTATCAAATTGTTCCCTACCGCTGCTATCGCCATTATCTCCAGTCCTTGAAGCCCTTAATATCCCCACAATAATAAAAATTAAAAATTTATATCTCTATAGCTACATATGGTCATATATTAATCATGAATTATTATTATCATGTGCTAATATGGCCCTAGCACTAAGCTTAACTGCCAAACTTACATGCTTACATATTATTATCATTAAAGCATTTATATAAAATACATTTGTTATTAAAATATCATATTCACAAGTGACACTTAAATTAATATATGCAATCAATAAAATAATTGTATAACATGCATCGTTATATGTATAAATGAGAGAGACAAAGAGGGGTGGGGGGGAGGTGTGATCGATTGATGAAATGATCATGAGGAAAGAGAGAGAATAATTTAAAAAATTTTAGAAAGAGTACCAAGAACAAATGTTGCAGCTCTCATGCCTCCATGCTTGTGAGGATTACAAGGTCTTCCTCTCCAATCAACACCACTATCAGCTTCTTCACTCACCATCATCTCCTTTTTGTGCTCCTTTCTTGATCTTCCTCCATCTATCTCCATGTCCTCTACCAGTATAAAACTCTATTAAATCTCTCCTCTCTTTCAATTTGTGTGAATGTTCTTCTAAGTATTTTATGCGTCTAAGTAATTGTTATATCAAGCTGAGTGAGCTTTATATGTGTGTCCACAGTGATAATGAGTTGAGAAAAAGGAGGGACAGAGGGAAAGGGGGAGAGAGAGAGAGACAGAGTGGGGATATATCTTATTGGTTTTCTATGTTATGAAGCCAAGTGGTGATCCTTGGCCTATATTTATATACGATGCATTGACCCCTCTCCTGGAAGATTCTTGTTTTGTGAGAGGGAGAGAGGGTAATGAGAAATAATTATGACATCCAATTTTTTTATAGTATATTATACGAAACACATGTTACACAGATTCCCACCTAAATAAACAAACTTAGGAAGTCAAAGCATCAAAATTGTAATATGATGTTTGGATAAGTCCAATTCGTTAGGGCCTAATTAATGTGATTCAAGTTCAATTACGATGAAAATCTTTCTAAACCATATTATATGCTTCTTTCCCCTACTCTAATTTTGTTTATCACATGATTTTCTCTTCATGGATACTTAACACATGAAAAATAGTCTTATAAGAAAAGTTGTATTAGGAGTAATGATTTACCAAATTTATTGATCAACTATGCTATCATGCATTTTACATAATATGAGCTATACATTGTCATGGGAATTATTATTTTCGATATAAGCGACATATTTCGTGAATAAATTTACTCTAGTGAGACTATTATTTAAACTATTAGGGATGTGACAAAGATACGAATGCAATGATATAACAAAATTTGAAAAAACGAAAAAGATGATGGGATACAAATTGGGTTTGCTTAAAGAAAAAAAAAAGATTAAGATATAGAATAATTTAGATACATTAATAAATAGTAAGTAGTAATATACATGTAAATTAATATACGTATAAATCTTATATATTATCTTTAAATAATTTAACCATATACCCTTTTTGTAGATGGCGTCTAATAGCATGTAATGAGCAATCTAGTATTTTTATATTTAAAGAAAAATTAGGGTTTGCACATATGATGAGAGATGCGTTTTTTTAGTCAAATCCCATTGGTTGGTTTCATATCCTTCCTTTTACCATTTTTAATAAACATTCATAAAAGTAATGTAGCTAGATTTTACAAATTATGGTTTCATTTTGGAAATGACCTGAAAATTAATAAATAAAAGAGTAGTGATTTCAACCTAGTACTCAAAAAGAAATAAATAAGAGATTGTACTCTAGACAAGAAATAACTAGTAGGAATGGCTACAAGATTAAAAAAATAAGTTGATAGTTTCAAATAAAAAAAAGGAAAAAGGAAAAAAGTTGACATTTAACCAACCAATACATGATAACTACATGGATTATTATAAAGCCACCGAATCAGCCCAATCAACAAGTAACAACTAAAGCTGCATTATATGGACAAAAAGCGAACAACCAAGGTCATTCAATACGATGATATGAACATGATATTAATATATGGATTGAAAATATATTAGCATTAAAAAATAATGAAAAAAAAGGTAGATTTCATGAAATTAGACTAGTTTTTTTTTTCTTATTTTAAAGATAGATTCAGTTCACCATATAAAGTTATTTTGATTCAAAAATAATTTTTTTTTAAAAATAGATAAGACACCAAAATATTACTTTCTTATATAGATATAGATAGTGCAATCCCCATAATACATTACTCCCAACCAAGCATCTTTCTGCCTCCTGGACAAGACTTCGATCCAATGAATGTTTTAAGGAGATAGGGAAAGAACAAGATATTCAATGTATGTGCGAAATGAATTTCATGAAAACCAACTTCAAATCAATCCTTGAGCATGATGTGTCACCTAAAATGGTTAGTGGTGTATAATTACTGATAATTTTTTTAATGTGGATAATGTAATAAAAATTAAATACCATTTTTATTGTTTATTTATAATATATTAGTACTTACTCGTCATTTGATCAAAAAAATGACTTATTACGCCCGAATCTATTTTCTGAAAATTTGATGCTTTCTCTCTCTTTAACAAATAGGAAAGAGCTTAAAATAAGGGACATGAAACAATTATGATTGAAGCTGTTTCACTTGACTTAATGTAAGGAGCGTTTACTGTGTACATATCATTCAACGTATAATACGGAGTTGAAAAACGCATTACCATCTGAGTCCACTTTGGTGGTTCTTCCACTTTTTTCTTCTTTTTTACTTTGTAAATATTTGCATAAGGCTGCATAGGTTTTTATAAAGCCATATGATATTATTATTATTATTGTCTCCATGGTCAAAGAAAAAAATAATATTTTCATTCAAATGTTGAAATGCTCACATGTATATGGATAATATAAATCTACGGGCATATTGATGAAAGAAGCAGTTGTACACCTAAAAGTGTATGTGTATATATATATATATATCCCTCAAAGTTTGAAAAAAAATTATGGTACATACAATGAGTTTTGGAATATGTTGAAATTTGGACCTTACTGGATCCGATATGATACTATGATTAGACAAGATACATGGGATGGTATTAGGCGATAGCTGTTAAATTAAAGTTTTAAATCATTCAACACTTGCTTTTTATATGGTAGACTATAATTCGGCCATATATATATATATATATGGTAGACTATAAAGGGTGACCTTTCATCCATTTAAAACCATCTAAAATTATATATGTCTTATAGTCCAAATTAGAGGTATCAAATAAATATAACAAACTTGATAGTAAAAGCGATTGCAAAATGGGATATTGGTTTCAAGTTCAATACTACATCTTAAGCCAATTTATTTTGAATCAAATTGAATCATATTTTTAAATAAACAACTAAAATTTAACTCATTTTCAATTCTATTGTTATCATTTCTTTAGAAAATTTAATATCTATAGCTCTAAGTAATAGATAGTTCTTTTTCAAATGAGTGAAAAGGTATTATATTTGTTTATAGTAGATGATGATTTATAAAATATTAAAAAAAATCCTTTTAAGTGCACATAACGATTAAAAGGGGTGTTAAAAAGTTTTTTTTTTTTAAGGAAAAAAAAAAGCAGAAAACACTGTTATGAAAAATTTATGAATCAAGCCAAAGATCAGCTACCTCTATCCCCATGTTTGAAGGTATTATGTATATAACTAGTACATGAAGGATGCAAATGGAGCAGCTCGAATTTATTTATTCAAAATAGACAATATAATAAATTAATTTTTCAGTAAGAAGCCCCATATTTAACTACCTTATTAATATTTGAAGGTTAAAAAATTATCTACCCACTCAAGAGCAATTAACCAAATGCTCAAAATATCAACCTTATAATGATGAGAGAAAGCTTTAATCTTGTATAGCGGATGTTAGACCTGTACTTTAAATATTACTGATTTGTCGGCATATATAACCAACTCTTATATTCAAGCATCTTTTTCTTCAAATGAAAGTTCATGTAGTAATATCATATATCACTAAAAAGTTAAATCCATACCCAAGCTTTGTATAGTACTCTATAATGTAGTTTCTAGAATAATTTCGCGTTTCAATTTAAAATCTTCAAAAAAATATATATAATTATACGGCTGAATACGGGTTCTGGTATTGCTAATCGTGAAAATGGACCCCATCAACTCCACTAAAAAAGTTATTATAGTTGTATGGATGAGTTGCAATGGTTAAGTGTATGTTTAATATGCATTTTGCCCTACACTTAACCTTAGAGGAGTGATGTGGAATGATATATAAAGGATGGTTATAAGAAAAAGGGATAAGAAAAAGGAGTAAGCTATTTTAAGAGGCTTGAGCAAACACATAATAGGTAAAAGAGTTACCCATTTTGACACTTTCTCTTCATTTTGTTTTTGTCCCTCCTCAAATGAGGGGAGCTCTTGATATTAATAGCATATGACTGTTGAAACCATTCATTAGATGGTATTTCCAAATCAACAGTTGAGATGAGTAGCTCCCTTAATGGATTTTCCCTTCTTTTTTTTTTTTTCCCTTTTTATTTCCCCTTTATGAGCATATTTTAGACTTATAAAAGGCCTCTCTTAGTGTATAAGCTTTTTTGAGAAATGTTGGAATAGATGGTGAGTTAAATGGTCAATACTCCAAGTCCACCATATTAAATCTCCTTTAATCATCTCAAAATAGATGGGTTTGACTTTTTGAGTTTTATTACCTTAATCTAAAGATTAAAATTCAAGTCATTATTAGGTTTAAAACCCATGAATCAAATTTATCCTCTTAGGATTATAAAAAGTTTTTTTTATTGGCAAGGAATGTTGAAGGTCATAAAATCCTTAGCTCTATAGTAATTCAAGCTTAAAAAATAATCGACAAGAAGCCTATTGCCCATTGGAATATTATATATTTTATTTATTTTAATTACATAACCTATGTTCTTGCACCTTTTCACTTATAGACATGTATTTTCTTTTATTTACACAAAAGTTATTAAACCAAAACATCTTCAGTCCTTTCCATTATCATGTTATCTTTTGAAATCTTCTTTTCAATGGTGTAATAATGATTTTCAAATGGAATTGACATAGCATAACAAAAAGGAAATGACAACAAAACACAAATGTAAAGTGAAAAGGAATAAATTACAAACAAGTTGAATCCATTTTGAAATCACCCAACAAGAATGATGCTACATTATAAATCATTCTTTATATAATCAAGCAAACCAATGAGAAGTGAACAAAACTTCAACTATAAGTGGTAAACAAAAACAGAGGTGTCCATAAAGTAGTTACAAATTGTAGATAATCCATTCTTACTCTCTTTGATTTTCATGTTTAGTCTTGGATATCATTTCTTAGTAAAAAAAAAAAAAAATCGAAAAGAAACAAAGGAAAAAAAAGTAGGAGAGAATCTAAAAAAGAAAAAAAATTATCAAAAACGAAGGATATTAGAAAAATGTAAAGGGGAAAAAAAATCCGTCTTGTAACAACACAAAATTCTGCATGCTAAGGTATTATCTATATTAGCATGATATATCTTACTAATAAGTATGCTTAACCTTGGAGTTCTGACAAATTCTATGTTACATCTAAAGATAACTTGATGATTATGATGCCATCATGCTCCATATAGGATGTCATGTCCTAAGCACATACAACATACCGGTTTAACCATATATATCACTTGAATGATATGTATAAAGCATGATTAAACTAAGTTGGATTCTATTACCTTTTATTTTGAGAATTCTTTCTTAAGTTTTATAGGAACTTTAGCAAAGTATCATATGTTTTTCCATATTTTGCATGTTTACAAAAACTTGTAAAGATCAATTGTGAAACATATAATTTTTCAAAAATAACTTATTTACAAACATGGTCATCAAGAGGCCTCATCCGGTGGGCTTAGCACACACCAACACATAGGTTTCCAAAGTTGAAGGTAAAGTACTCAATTAGCTAGTTAATAAATCATCCTAATAGTTGAAATATTTTTTGTAGCCAAGTTTTAAATAAAAAAAAAAATCCATCCATAAGTATATCTCAACCATTAAAGCTGTAATCTAGTTAACTATAACCTCAAGCCTCATCCTCAAAGTCAGATTCTAAGGGTATAGACATCATCATTAAAACCTGAAGTGATAAAGAGTGAGTAGTGAAACCTAATACAACAATAATATCAAACATATACTCAAATGTTAAACATTCTTGATCTAATGCAACATAGAATAGGTATATATAATTTAATTAAAGCAATCAAGCATTGCACTTCCAGCATCTTAGAAACACAAGAACATAAAGGGGTTTAAATCTTGTATTACAGAATGACAAGCTTCCAGTACCATGCTAGGGCAAAAAAAAAAAAAAAAAAAAAAGAAGAAGGAAAGAAGTCATGTACGATTCACTCTACTAAATCTAACCATCAATGGGCATGATTTATTGCAATGCTTTATCTAAGGTCTCGTTTCCCATACATAACCTCATTGCAACTTTGTCATAGCTTGAGTTAACCATACCAGTTATAGAATTCCTCTATCAACCCCCTAATGAGTCGTATCACACATTCTAGGGGCTTAGGTACCTACCTATAGTATCCTACCAACATTATGATCATGCTCGCGCTTGCGAGCTAATGCGAGGTTGCCATTCACTAAATCAAGCAATCAAGTAGAAAGCATCATGCAATTAAATAGTGGATTCTAAGTATTATTTAGGTTTTAGTTTCCATCCTAGCACATAACACGTAATTACTGCATACTTGATTAAGAAGTCCAAAAGTATGTATCATAAAAGTTCCTCTTACTGCATTAATCATTTCGCCATTTCCTTATATTATTCATTATACTTACTAGGTTATGGGTCCATAAGTTCATGGATCCTTTGTTTTGGACTTCACTTATTTGCATTCATCAAATCCTTTGTTTTAGGGTTAGTGTTCTTCTATTTGCCTATGTCACTCGTTTTAAGATAACCAAATTGTCTATCCAATTATTTAGGTTTGAGTTGGTTTACATTATGAGTTGAGACAAACTATCCCATTTGTGATCTATTTTGTTGGTAACCAACTCTTAATTAATCCATAGTTAGTTATCTACGATTACTAATCATTTACCCAAGTTTATTAAAACCTAAATCCATTTATTCCATATTCTCGCCACTACTATGTTCTAGTTATATTTGGCGTATCCACTTATCTAAAATAATTTCATTAATCAATATTACAATTATTTCAAGTAACTAGCAATATAAGTATCCGATATCTATTTAAATATAATAATTAACATGCCTAAGTGTAATTTGACAAATAATTCAATAAATAGGAATATATAACACTTTTACGCATCATTATCAGTACAATCTTAATTTTTAATTACAAAAATGTAATATAATCATTCATGGTTTCATTTGGCACATTATAATCTATTATTAACATATCCATCCATAAACATGTCATATACTTTATCTATGTACATAAGGAATAAAATCTGAGTTCCAAACATGTTCATAGCATTCCATATGCTTCTTAAGACCTAATTACCATTTTGTTTCTAGCCCTTAATCTAAAGTATCCATACCTATGTGTATATCTCACAAACATCCATAACAAGTCCATATTAAACATGTAAATTTCCTAATATACATAGTCGACCCTTCAACTTATATATCTAGTTTCTCATCTTTGAATCATCTTAAATATATTCCAATACATGTATGAAATGACATATAGGTTCAACATCACATAAATGTTTCAATTCACCAAATATAGCAAAATTATTCCAAGTGACTAAAATAACAATGTCATGTTTATTCCCTTTTTTTTAACCAATATGTCATGTTTATTCACCATATCCATAATCTAGTAATCAACCAATAGTCTTAAAAATTCACTACAGCATGATTTCGATTCCATATCCACATTACCAAGTGCACATAATCCATTTCACTTAGCATTCTTGCATCCATAATCCTTGAGCCCATCACCTTATATCACTAATTGGATTCTTTCATATATAAATGGTAAATAGCCCACACAACAAATTAACCTAAGCGTCAATAAGTCATCAAATTGATCATTTAAAGTCTAATTCATCATGACCAACTCTATGCATTAGAGGTTATTAAGAATCATTCCTAAACATCACAACCCATAAAAATTACATTTAATTAGCCCACTTAATCTATCATTCCACACCAAGATTTTTATAAAAAAAACACTTATTCCAACCAATTTTTACAATAAACGTCACTTATCCATATTTAATTTTCCATATACAAGCTCTATATCATCAAACCCCTAAAATCCATCTCTTAAACATCAATTATTCCATTTAAACCATCGAATTGTGTACAAAACAAAATTGCCCCAAAGATACAACCTGAACACCACTAGCACAAGCACAACCATGCCATTTCCTAACAAAAATACAACATTATGACATCTCATTTCTACTCTAATCTTTGTAAATCCATGTATAGAGGCTTACCTTACTTTAAAAGTTCTTGAAAACCAAAAAAGAATACCCTAAATGTCACGTCCCGAGGGATAGCTTAGTAGTATCAAGTCATTGTAAATCTTAATTGATGATCTTAATAAGCTATAATATGAACATCAATATAGAAGACAATCACTTGGACTACTAAATTACTCCAAAGGAAATGACATGAAAACAGGATCGAAGTTGCTTTGATAAGAAATATGAATATATATAAATCATATAGCAAATAAAGCAGTACTATGCATTACTATTAACTACAACTTATTACAGACCAAGTATTTTGATGACAATGATAACAAAAGATATCAAACAAAGTAATTTTATCATATGCTTTAAGCTCCCCCTTCCAGCTTTAATCCTTAGCTTTAGGGTCTCTACCTTGACAAAGGCTCGATTCGACACTGGCCACGGACTGCCTTGGAACCTAAAATGTCTATAAAGGTGTGAGTGAAACCACAACTCAGTAAAGTAATCGGATTTTATACCACATCACACGATCATAAGCAAGTTTGATTCACAAGAATATGTAATGCAATACTTAATCATATGCAACAAATATAAGTTTGAATAACCGGAATTCAAATAGGGTATAGATTTACACCCTCACATTGGGCTTATCAGGAACCAGCACTAGTTGACCGAGCCTAGGAGAAACTAAGAACCATGGAAAGAGAGAATATATGCATGCATTTAAAAATAATTCAAATTATCGCCGCTTACCCTTAGGAAACTTATGACTCCATTAAGTGTTAACTATTTCAGGTGCCAAATAGTTCCCATGAAACCAAACAGATCTATGAAAATTTTGCGCAAAACTAGAAAATTTACATCTAGAAATACCAATTGAATCCATAGGTCCAAAATGTTAACAGGTAGCAGGATAACATCAAAATAATGCAATTTATGCAATTCGTGTTACGCATGATAATTCATTATAAAATCTTATATTTTTAGTTTAGTTATTAAAATGACTACCTCAATCATGAACACTTATCAATTTATCAAACAGATATTACAATAAAAGGATTTCCACTTTTATTATAGTAATTCAACATTCAATACAATCATCAAGTAGACCATAATCCCATATCCCCATATGTAATTCAATTTTCATTATCTTTTATTTTAGTGCACTATACTACAAACACATACAGTGAAACAGATCTGAATAACTCACCAGTTTATCTTTAATCTATTCGTCGTAATAATCTTCTGGCAAGTCAGAGGATTGATCTATCTCTCCTAAAATAAAGTAATAACAGCCATATCATGATAGAGATAATTGGATATGTATTCCTAATTGTAGCTAAGTGTCCTAAATTTATATTTTTTCTGAACTTATTGTTATTTTCTCATTTCTAATCCTATTTTAACACTTAATTTAAAGCTCATGAAGACTAATTTATCATAATTTCATCTATTTAATCAATTTAGTTCATATAAACTTAATATTTCTAGGAAATGTGCTCTAAATGACTTTAAATCCTAATTTTAACCATTTAATCTTAAACTAGATGTTAATATTCATTTTAACTCTGTTTTAAGCATATGAATAGTCATTAGAAAGCTCGTTTCATGTACTTTTCAATAATCAACTTAGATTTTATAAACTAAATAATTCCTTTTATTTTTCTCAAGAAATCGTGGGTTACATATATATATATATATATATATCAATATATATTATATCATCACATAATTTCTTTTCTAATTATTTATATAAGTCTTTATAGCTTATAGTATCATCTATTTAACTTAAAAAAAATATTTAAAGGTATATACTTCATTATTTAAATGATTTATTTCCTTTATTAATTAATTAATTTTTTTAATTATTCTTATTTATTTATGTGAAATAGAAATCATAGAGTTTGAATTTAAAGTAAAGTGGTGACCTATTTTTCTTCTTTGGATTGACACATATGTATGTATATGTATGTCCTTGTTTTGATTTTTTTTTTTTTTTGTCTAAACTTGTTAATCATCATTAAATTATAACTTGGTCAAGGCCAATATGTCTTTAGAATACAAGTCATTATCATGGCCTTATGTTCCAAATTCCACTAAACATAACTAGCATAGATATAGGTCTTCTTAGGGGCGAATATAGAATTATACGATTTTTCTTTTCTCGGGGGGGGGGGGGGGGGGGGGGGGGGGGGGGAGGCGGCGGGGCGATAGGGCAGATCTTAATTAAGTTAATCTTAAAATTATTTATTTATGTGTGCTCACTATTACAATTATGTCATATCTTATATATTTATGAGAATTTCATAATAATTTCAATGTGATGTTTTTTAAAATGTCATGAAAGAAAACCATTCAAACAATTATTAAACTTGTTTAACAGATCCATAAGAGATGGTATATATGTCACTTAAAAATTAATTATTAATAAAAAATATAGAGTTAATATATGTATAAATTTTCATTTTAATAAAAATACATCATACAATATATCTTGATAGGATATCTATTCAATAATTTATGTTTATTTCTTAACATTGCATGTAGAAAAAAAATATTACTAAATCAAATTATAAAATTAGTGTGCAATATGATTACTTTTAACATAAATAGATCATAAAAAAATATGTAGATAGGATAGCTACTTATTTATTTATGTACATTTTAATAATATTAATTGAAGGAAAAAATTACTAAATCAAAGTATATAATTAATGTGTAATAAGATTCAATTGTAATGTGGATAATAATAATTATTGTTTTATGACAAAAGAACTTAATGTTGTTAGTCATTGTGAGAGAAAACGTGAAAAAAAAAAGTTAGTGTAAGAGAGAGAAAGAGAGAGTAGGTAGTGTAATAAATAAAAAGTAAAAAAGAAGTACACCAATATGATTTGAACCCATGACCTCTTGGATGTAAGAAAAAGCACTTAACCACTATATTACGCTTAGTTTTATTGCATTATTCTCTCTTTGTAATATATGTAACATATAATTTTTTCTTTTTTAAACTACATTTAAAAATTAATCTTTTCTGGGCCTAGGAGGGCCGGAGCCCCCATCGGCCCCCCTAGATCCACCCCTAGGTCTTCTATCTTGTTATTTTTATGATTACCTTTATAAGTCTCTTCTAAAATAATAATTTCATGTTTCATCATAATATTGACTTTTCTTTACATAGCTAGAGCTTCTAAAATCAATATTCAAGTAATAATCTATTTTTATCACCTTTTCTCTTTGTCATCAATTGAAAGTGTAGAATTAGAGTAGTTTATCTTGATCTTGTAGAAAATACAAGATGAATTCCTTCCTTATGCCACTCCTAGAGAAAGAAAATAACATAATTAAGTTTTATATTTCAAATAACCTTATTGATAGTGATAGTTTGAAGAATTTACTTACCCTTTGTACTTGATTTTGTAAGTACTTGGTATTCTTTTTGCCCTGGAAGCTACTAAAGATTTGGAAAGGAATGTTTTGAATTGTTTTGAAAAGAAAAGAAAATGGAAATGATAGTACATGGGGGAGGGTTTCACGCCATTTTCAAGGAAATTATTGAAGTGAGTTAGTTTTGGTTGAAAGTGAATGAAAGTGAGAGCTTGTAGGGCTTGTCTTTCTTGGCAAATCAAGGAAATATAAGGAGGAAAAGAAGAAAAAAAATCTACACCATCCATAAGTGATTTTAATTAGTCTAACCTAAGCCTATGACTATAGAAGCTAAGGGATAAGATAAGTTTAAATTTATTACCTTAAGTCTTAGTCAAAATATAATATTAATGGTTTCCCACTTGAAGTTCATGGTAAGGACTAACATATACATATTGACTATATGAAATAGGTAATGGTAGTTTATTTGACTAAGAATGAGAGGAAAATTCACTAACAATTTCGGTGCACTTGATCAAAAAAAGCTTCTGTGATTTTCATATTAATTTATTTTATCTTATTTTAACTGTTAAGGTTATGCGATTAAAAACTTCTACAGTTTATACTTGCCCGATTAAGGTTCTATAATATTTAAAAGATCAAATTTAATGTTTATATTGACAACTAAGCTTTTAAAATAGTTAAAATACCTTAGTTATAGGTTTAAATTATTTTATAAAGTTTTAATTTTACGTGATTTAATAAAAAAGAAAATTTAAGCCTATATAATTAAATATTAAAATTTAAGTTTATGTGATAATATTAGAATTTCAAATTATGCTTTTAATTATATATGAACATATGTGATTAGTGTTTTGAAGCTTTAAATTTTAAATTATTTCTAATATATAAATTTTTAATCATATCTTTAATTATGAATTTATAACTACCATATTCCCAAGTTACTATTTCTAATAAAAGTTTCTAAATAATGAAAATTTCATGGGATTTACATGACATGCCTAATGTTATGCTCCAAGAACCAAAACCCTTAGCTTACTCTAACTAAACCACAAATTGTAATAATTAAAAATTAATACAAGTAGTGCCAAAGCCTAATTACTTACTCAAACTTGTTTTTTAGCTAAAAACTTACCTTGAATCCAACTTAGAGATTAAGGCCAACACCTTCTTCCTTTGTTCTTTTTTCATTTTCTTCATTTTTTTCGATATAGTATAAACAAGAGAACAATAAAAGATTTGTGCTAATCCTTCATTGTCCTATTTCATTAGCACTAAGAACTAGCTTGGGATCTTGGACTTAAGAGAGGTTTTTGGTTAAGAAAAATTGAAAAGAAGAAGAAGGGGTAAAGAGAAGAGGGGGCATCAGCACATGTAGTAATAAAATGGATTTTTCAATAAATTTTTAATCACTAAACATTACTTAGAATGCTTGATTGGCCTTGTTTTTATTAATTTAGTGTATTTTCAAGTTTTAACATACTCGGTCCTATTAGGGGCAAAATTATAATTTGGTAAAAAAAAATGACCCCAATGACACTTTTTGAATTCTAAATGACTTTTAATTTATGAATTAAACTTTATCAACATGATTAATAGCCTAGATCATTTTATAAAGATGTTACAATCTCCCTCCACTTACAAAACAGACATTCTCATCAATTTCATTGCATTGCTATATGATTACACTAGGTTAGGAGGACTCTAAAGATGTTGTCTTATAGGCTCAAGATGTGCCTCTAGACTATGAAACTTTGCTTTTATGGCATTTTGTCACTTCTTGTTAATCTAAAACATTGATACAACTTGTAATAGCTCAAACTTCTGCACATCAAGGTATTATTTGTTTTGTTACGATATGGCTCAACATTTTATCATTTGTGTCGGTTGTTTCCTAGGGGGTAACACTATCTTAGGAGTTTTGTTCTCCCCATATAAGGATATTGCACATTTTAAGAGTGAAAAATCATTCGAAGTATGAAAAATAACTTTTTAGGTTCAAAATTAATTTTAGAAGTTGAAATACATATACACAATTCAATAGCTTTTGAGACTTCTATATATATTAAAAAAAAAAAAAGTGATAGTATTTATTGAATGATATTCTTTTTTGAGCCTAATTTGTCTTGCTTGTTCATAAAATATAAAAAAAAAATCAATTTTAATGAAAATTTTTATTAGACAATGTTTCATTTTTTGGACTTGAACTAATCATTTTATGTGACAATCAATTTAGTGCAAGTTGGACTTAGATAGAAATGAGGCATAGAATTCCATTAAACTAATCTCATTTTGAAAAAAAAAAAAAATCTTACACGTGCATACTAACTAATTCATTACCTATAGAACAGAATTAACTATGGTTGATTTTTATCCAAAATTAATGTTGTGTAAAAAATTGATTCACACTTTTACTGCTTAAAAAAGAAAAAAATTGAGTTCATGAATTAGTGATGAAATTGCTAATGGCTCAATATCATTGAGTTTAACTTTGCAAGTGATTGGTTGGAAGTTTGAACCAAATTATGAAATTGCTTCCCCCTTTACTTATTTTTTTATAGGCATGTGAAGTAGAGGTAGGCAAGTAACTCAATACTTTCCTATAATTTACTTGACCAAGTAGCGTCCATGTGGGTGCTAAGCATCACAAAGTAGGGTGTGAGAATAGTTTATTTGAAACCAAATCTTACATGGTAAAGTACGAGTATGAAGTCTTTATACCTAGTATCCACCCTAGAACGTACACTCTATTATATAGAGAATACAAGTTTTAAGGTACCATGTAGTTATCCTATTAAAAATTATAAGATAAATTTAATAAAAAATAAATTATGATGGTTCATTTTTCATTTTTCAATCACTTTTGTTTAAAATTATTATTTGTATACTACCTTTTAGAAATTTAATTTAGTAAAAACATGTATTATTTTATTATAGAACTACTTGTTATTGATATTTTGGAAGAGCTTCAAGTGTATGTGCTTGAACTTATATGTTATATAGAAGTGCTATTTATTTTCCAAGGCTAATTAATACAAAAGCGCTTCAAAAGTTCCAAAAATGTTCGTTATAGATTTTAAGGTTAACATATAAACAAATTTGCATATTATAGAATCTATGGTATTGAAAATATATCTATTAAATTTTTTTCGGTATGTTATTTATAATAAATAAATAAAAACAAGGTAATTTTACATATTACAAGGGGTGAATGGATAATCCTATTGTACATGATATCTACTCATTCCCTCCTTGACCAGGTAGAGTTTGGGTATGTATTAAGTGTCACATGATAGAGTATTGGTGTAGATTTTTTGGAATTTGCTTTTATAGGATAAGGTACGGGTATAAAGTCTTCATGTCTTGTACGTACCCTAGAACATATACTCAACTGTAGAAGGCACAAGTTCAAGTTATCATGTATCTATCATATTAAATATTATATAATAAATAATAATGCTCCATTTTTCATTTTACAATCACTTATATTAAAGATTATTATCCATAAACTACATTCTAGAAAGATTTCTTATAGAAGGATCGTATTATTTTATATTGGAATGACTTGTTATTTTTATTTTAGAGGAACTACGGTTGTATGTACATACTTTAACTTCTAGTTTATATAGAGATGTTTTTATCTTCAAAGACTAATTAATATAAAAATAGCTCCAAAGTTTTGATTTTGTAATTTTTCAAGTTTTATAATTTTGTTTAATATCACATAAAAAGATTCCACGGATATTTGTTGTAAGTTTCAACTGTAATGCATAAATAACTTCTGTATATTGTAGAATTTTGATATCAACAAATTACTTTTAAATTTTCTTTTTACATGTTTTTTATATTAAATATATGAAAATACTATAGTGTTACATATTGCATGAAACCATATGAAAGACTATAAACTTGAAGTTTTAGAAAGAAAGGGGAAAAAAAAAAGAGATTTTGTAAAAAAAAAATTTACAAGTTCCACATGGTAGGTTTTATAAGGTACAAGTTGGGTATAAGGTGCCATGAGGTAAGTTTCGGATACAAAATTCAATACCCTGTATCATACAGGATAGTAGTGCTTTATACCCAACCCAGTATGCACCTGCTCATCCTTACATATTACATAAACCATATATATTACTATAAACTTGAAATTTGAAAAAGAGATAAAAATTTAGACGTTCTACACGATTCCTTATACCTTATGAGTTTTACAGGGTAAAAGGTAGATACAAGTAGGGGTAGTGCAATATGGTTGAAGGTTACAATTTAGTCTCTAAATAGAACTATACATTACAATTCGATTGTTGTTTTAATTTCAAACCTAACTATACAATTCGGTTCATAATTTTTTGAACAAATAAAATAAAAACAATTTGGCACGGTTTAATTTGCAATTCAAACCATTTTTTATTCTTAAAATAAAAGACATTCTATCGAAAAGTTTGAATTACATATTTCTTATCACTAATGTAAATACAAACAGTAATATTTGAAATTGATTATTTACCTGATTAAATATGTAAAACTTATAGTACAGAGAGATTTTATCCATCATATAAGCATAATAACATATGAGCCTCATCCTCTTGGAACAACAATGATATATTAGCCTTAATAAAATCAAAATATGTTATCCCAATATAAGGTGCATATTTCAATTCATTGTACTTTTATTCAACACAATATCAACTATATAAAGTAAAAAGTGACTAAGTAATAAAAGTAGATTAATTAATAAGACAAAGAATAAAAAAATTCAAAACACTAAAAGCTGAAACGTGTAATCATCTTATCTGTAGGCACACCACATCAATTGATATATAAGATGAATAATCTAATTTTATTCTTACAAAGGATATATACCTAAATAATTTTTTTAAATGATTATAAGGAAAAAAAATGATATGTTTGAGTTTTTTTTAATATATAAAATGGTTCAGTTTGGTTCAGTTCCATCCATATGATTCGGTTTAATATCTTGAACCGAATCATTAACCGCTAACTCTTTACTAAATTGAAATCGTTTCAAAAAATGAACTAAAAATATCGTATGGTTCTGTTTGGTCTGATTGGTTTGCCTTTCCATCAATCCTTTTGTAAAGCTCTAGGAATGAGGCCATATAGAGTGGGTATAAGATATTATAGGATAGGTTGTAGATATAACATTTGATATTTTGTACCATACGAGGTAAGAAACCTACTCATAGGGGTATGCAAAAAAACCGATAAAACCGAAAAACCGAACCGAAACCATAAAACCAATCCGAAAAATATGGTTAACTAGTCCATTGGTTTCGGTTTAGGATTGCAATTTTTAAATTTTAGGTTTTCGGTTTCGGTTTCGGTTTGTAACCATAAATAACCAATGGTTAATGGTTAACCGTTTCAATATTTATACATATATTATATATATAATTTACATATACATATAATTTACTTATGTCAATATTCCTTGGATTTTGATTAAAATACTATTGTCTTATGTTTGATGGAGTTAATGTGGTAATTGAGTTGATTTGATTTTATTGATAATGATACATTAAAGGTTTGTTTTCCCATTTTTCTTAATTTTATTTTATTTTATTTTTAGCTCTTGTAATATATATAATAATTTAAAGAAAAACTTTGTGATAAAAGCTAAAAAAATTAGGTTTTGAAATTATCAATTTGATTTGTTGAAACCATTACGTTAAATGGTTAAAAACCGAAAACCGAATAAATTAACTAAATAAAACGGTTAACCGTTGAGGCGGTTAATCATTTATAATGGACTGGTTAAGGATTGGGATATTTAAAAACCGATCATAACGGTTAGGTTCAAAAAATAGAGCAACGGACCGGTTAACCGGTCAGTGAACACCCCTACCTACTCACCCCTTACATGAAGTGCTCATGCCAACAAGGAGCGTGGATATGTGCTAGCCCCAAATTCTTTGTTCGGTTAGCTTCATTAACAATAATTTCCATATTATCAAGTTAAGTTACATGGCTTTTTTTTTTTTTTTCTTTTACCTAAAAGTTGTCCATTTATATTAGATCCAATGTTGTTGATCTTTTTCTTTTTATTTTTTGTTTAGTTTAAGGACATAAATAAGGTAGTTGTGAGATGTAAAAAAACATAACTATAGGATTTAATTGAATAATAATAATAATAATAATAATAATGTTAAATTAGACCCTAAAATCGGTCACAATCATACATAACAAAAAATAACAAGGTTTCATTTCATCAAATTTCATGGTTTCCTTAATAAAATTGAACTTAATTGGTATAATAAAAAAAATGTTACATTTGAGTTTAATTCATGCCTTTCTACTTTAAGTGACCCATAAAGTTCTAACTTCTTTTAAGAAATTGACCCCTTATTAGCCAAAATTGAACCCACCTTTTGAATACTTATTGCTCAAGCAATACAAAAGAGTTTGTCAAAATTGAGTTTAATTTTTATTTTTTTCTTATTCAAGTATTCTAAGAACCGCAACTAAATGTACACCTTATGTTGCCACCATCATGATGCTTCCATAACCAATTGATGTATTGGTTAACTTGACTGCAACCTAAGGGGTTAGTCCAATAGGCCCCCTTGCTACCTAGCCACCAAAGGTTTGCCATTCAAGTTGTTGATGCACACGTGCTTGGTACTTCTTATTTCTTAAAATTTCATAAGTAGTGATTTTTAATTTCTACAGTTTCAAAAGTTATTAATAATGGATTTATTCTTGTGCTACCTATAAAATTTCTTTGTTCGATAGGAAAGAATTAATAAGGTATCATTATATGATTTTGAAGTAAAACTGACCAAATTGGGTGTACGGAAAAAATTAATTTGAAAAACATAAATATAGTGCAAGAAAAGCATTTTCATGCTATAGAATCATATATTGCAACTAGATTATTTTTCCCATAAATCCTTTAGTAATGTATCATAGTGTCAATTCCTAAACACATAATAATTGCAAAACTACATTTGATGTCACCACAAATTCATAGTGATGCAATAATATATAGGGCTAAAATACACATATATCAATATAGGCTAAGCCCCATAATAAATTGGACTAATTGAATTGGTAAACATTCATATCATCAATTCATACTTCAAGATGTTTGAATATTAATGCTCATATTTTATTGCATATAATTAGGTTTATGAGTTTTGAGTTAAACAAAAATATATTTTATTCATGATCACAATGACATATAGGTACATGGATGCTATTGTGTAATAGATGTGCCTGATTGTATCAAGTTTCGAGGCAACATGTTTATTGGGATTGCAACTATAATCATCATTATTAAGAGGATATGATAATTAGGTGCTTAGACCATCTCAAATGGCGCAATGGGAAGTTGATAAAAGAGAACTATATGTTGGATATCATTTATGGGAACATGACAAAACCATAACAATAGTATTACCCAAGGTTATATGGGACCTAATGAGTAATGCGTTATATGCAAACCATGACCATTGGTAGATGATACATTAATGAGCTCTATATGAGACTACTTTTTTTTTTTTTCCCGATATAAGTCTAGCCATCCTTGTCGTGGCCAAATAATTTATTACAATAGGATCATATCCCTTTATTCCCCCATTGTATTGTCTGGAGTTATAAGTACTCTTATCCTACTTGTCACATTTAAATTAAATTTATAACGAACTCTTTATACTACTTTAGAACCGGGCTTATGTTGCAAGTGACATAGTATGTTGTCATGTGGCTTCTAATATACCGATTTGTTAATGGTTTACTCATTTTTAAGCTTTTTAGGCAATGATTTCCATGTTTACCTTAGTTATGATGATCTTAGTAGTCTTGTATATTGTTTATTTATCATCATGTATGGATAAAATGGTTTTTTACTATATTAGGGTTCTTTATGTATAAATACTTTACGTATTCTACCTTTCAACATAGTGAAAATCACACAAACAATTGTAAATTTATTCATGGTATTAGAGCAAGAAAAATCTTAAAACACATTTAAACCAATTAAAAAGAAAAGAGGAAAAAAGAAAGAAAAAAAAAAAGGTCCATATTGTTGGATTTAGTACAGAGAAAATTTTAAAATTTTTATCCCTAAACTCCCATATGATCCTTGTAGTTTCATTAAATTGAAAGAAAGGATGAGAATTTACGTCTTACATTATTCCAACTATGTCGGTGAGACGGATCAATAGGTGCTGCGAAAACACAAACACCCTCCATTGTTATCCACATGAATGAACACACCAAAGATAGGTACCAGTGTTTGGAGGTGTTCTAGATTAATGTAAGAATTTTCTCACATGATCTCTTGTGTTACATTGATTTTTGGGAGTACAAAATTTTTCTACTATTCTAATGTTGACGATTCACATCAGATAACCATAATAGAGAGTTATAAGCCTCTTTATGTAATGATAATAATATCCTTTCAAAAAGGATATTGACAATATAAGGGTTCATAATCAAATTAGGGTTTCTGATTTTAAAGAATACTTTCTTTTTTTTTTAAATCATAATCTTCAAAATAAGGTAGATTGTTATTTATTATTCTTAACTATTTAATATTAATAGATAATTAGAATATTCTTGTTATACTTATTTAAATTAAACTCATGGCCCATTATGTTCTTTTTTTGTGTGCAATCCTATAAGTTCACTTAATGTTAACAGTAGGTCTAAAAATCGTTTTTTAGCCTACAGGCCATAAGTAACCTTTAGCAAGATATTATGCCTACCCAAATTAAGTAAAGATCAGTGATCTAACTTTACCTATTAAAAAATCAATTATATAGTCCATTTGTCACACAATATCTAGTGATTAAATATAAGGCATGGATCATGTCACTCTTATATTGTTTAATCACATGTTTCTTGACTCTAGAGTTTGATTGACTTAAACAAATATCATCGATAACTTATTATCAATTTATAGGAGCATGACCATGCATTTTTCTATCTCACTCTTCAAGAGGTCCAAAAGATATTAATGAGAGGGATAAATTCTTTCATGAACACTCATATCCCTCTACATAATTTATTTCATATCCAACCACAGCTTTATAATTATTCGGTTAAAGATGGCGAAGAACTAAGTCAAAACATGGAAACCACTATGTACGAGTCAATGGTGTCATTAGGTCAAAGGACCAAAATAACACAATGAGGAGAAGTACTTATGACATAGATCCATGTGCTACTCTCATCGTGGGTTGATCTCATACAATGTACTCCTAAATACTAGTTCTAATTCATTATCATTCTATATAGTGAGTAACTAAGGATAGCTTAAAATAGTATTCCTATGACCTTATGGTTTTATTGTTAAAGACACACACTTTAATGATATAAGGAAGAACAAACAAACTATTCAAGGAATTATTTTATTATGTTAGAAGACTAATAATAATGCAATAAACTAAATGGCTCATATTATAATAAAGATAAATGTATAAATGATAATAAATATCTGATGGCCTAGGGCATATCATTAGCACATACAAGCTTCTTCTTCTTCTTTGGTAGCATACAATAGCTCTTATCTCTCCACTCAATTTGTCATCGGCAACCACACATCATCGATAACATCAAATCAACAAATTAATTCAACAAGAATAAATTTGTACACAAAACAACAGGAGGTTTTAGCAAACGAAAATCAACATTGAGACATTATCACTATCGCTCTCTCTGTCATGGGTGTTCGACTTGATCATCTAACATAACAAGTCTCTAACCAACCAATTCTCTTCTATCCACATCAACTAAACCAATCCAACACGTACCTTAACGACTTCAATGGACTCCTTCTCTCAAACCTCTATTCTTAAACCACTTGTCATCAACCCGACCATCGTAACAACAAGAACGACAAACCCGACCTTTGCCACCACTTTTCCATCTATTCCTATCATCACCATCTCGCCATCACTCTCAAACCCTCTCACCATCATGAACCCTATTACCCATATCACTTACATCAATCCTACAAACCATTCACACTTTTTCCTTCTTGACACCACCAACCCGCTACTTTTAAACAACCAATTTCCATTTACCCATCCATCTTCTAACCTCACTCAACTGCCATCCCTCTCATCCATTAATGTCCTAGTCGATACTTCCATGTTGTCCACTCTAGGAACACTGACAGTCTCATTCTTCTTTTTTATGTGAATGACATTATCTTAACCAGCAATAGCCTTGCTCTTCTATCTCATTATCTCCCCATCCTTTCTCGTTAGTTCACTTTAAAGGACCTTATTGACTTCCATTTCTTTCTTAAAGTCCATGTTTAACTAATCTCTTAAGGCATCCACTTAAGTAAATCCTACTTTTTCCTTGATCTTTTGAAGTATCATTACGTACATCTCTCTAAACCTGTTAAAACTCATATATCTCTTAGGAGTCAATTCAATGCACATGGTTTTCCCCTTCAGTCTAACCTTATTGCCTATCACGAAATCGTTGGCCTTCGGCAATACCTCACCATAATTCAACTAGATATCAAATTTATGGTAACCAAATGGGTCAATACATGTATCTTCCTAATACGAATCACATCCAAGCAGCTAAACGATTTCTTTGATATCTTCGAGGCACCCTTTCTTTAGGCCTACTAATTGTATGCACATCTAACACGTCTTTGACCACATTTGCTGATGTGGACTAACTAGCTAACAAAACACTTGTTACTCCACCTTTAAGTATGTCATTTTTCTTAGGCGCAATCTTATCTAATGGCGATCCAAGAAGCAACCCACTATATCATGCAACTCTATTGAAGTTGAGTGCTAAGCATATGCCATTGCATAATCTACCTAGATTTATCATCTTGCTTGTAAGCTAGGGGACCCATTAAATGCCTCATCATCTTGTGTTATAACAATCTTAGAGCAATTTACCTAGTTGGCAATCTAGTTCAGCATGATTGCTTCAAGCATGTTGATATAGATTATCACTTTGTGCGTGAAATGGGAACCTCTGGTCAACTTCTTGTTCACCACATACTAACATGCCACTAGCGCATATATACTCACCAAGAACTTGTCTACATCCACTTTTTTTAATCATTGTTCCAATTTCATGCTAACTTTAGGCTAAATATTACATATATGTTAATAGAGGTTAGGCTCAATAATAGTTTATACTAAATATTCACACCGGTCATAACAACATATAAGTATGTCAATGTTTTGGGATGATTAGAGAATTTTGAATTGGTGAACTCAAAATAGGATGCTTTAAGATTGACCCATCTACTCTTAACCTTTCTTAGTAGGTTCATATACTATGTGAGTTCTTTTAAAAGCTATTGGGCTTGTGTGTACATTCTCTATAAGTCTATGGGTAACCTTAAAATACCTTAATTAATCTAGTTATTTGATCATTAGGACAATTCCATACTGGTCATTAGTTGCCAAATTTTATAAATATCACTACAGGAGCATAGCAAGCTACCAAGCTTCGAAGTCTCATAGATCAAGAGCATTCAAAAATCTCCTACTCCAAAGCTCTAGAGCTATGAAGTTGAAGTATGTACACTTCTTTGGTCACATCAATACACAACCTACTAAGACCCTTATTCCTCTTTTCAGATTTCTCTCCATCTCATCCCACTTTAAAATGTCATCTCTATTTATATCTTTCATATCCTATAATGTGAACCGTATAACCTATGACTTATACAGTATTGTTTGATGAATCCCTACATCTACACTAGTTTAAAGCAATTTCATTAAAATTTTGCTTATTTCCAAATGCATTATACATATTTACCAAACCCTTTTTGCAATTCTTGATTATAAGAATCCTCAGCTGAATTGAATAAATGAAGCAAGCAGAAAGCAGCACTGGATCTGGAGATGAATCGGACTGGCCAATAGAGAATGAATGCGCAGTAAAAGTAAAAGACATGCAGGGTTTGAGGCCACCACCACATATGGTGGTGGGGTAATTACAGTCGTTTTCGTGGCACACTAATTGGTGTGAAAAGGGAATCATGGCTTACCTTTTTCACCATGGGTATCAAACGTACTGTGCAAGAGATTGCGGAAAGGTTATTATATGGTGTGTTGTTTCATTTTGATGTGGGTATACACAAAGACAGGGAAACCAAGTCAAAAGGTTGTCGGCATGTCACATTAAAAAGGCCATCCTACATATTATATTTAAATACGTAATATATTTTGCTCCTGCATCCTTTATCATAATTCACAACCTCGTAGCTAACGACATGTGGAATTATCAACCGGGACATTATACATTAATCGGTTTGTATCTGTCGACACATTCGTAAGGTGCTGTTCTTCTGTCACGCAATGGATAATAGGGCTGAGACGGATATACTACAAATCTTCCATATTTGAGATAAACTTTTATATATATATATATATATATATTATATTATATCTAGAGTATGTGTCGGTGATTTATATGCTTTAAAATAACGGATATTACTACAGGAAACTACCATTGGAGGCAGAAATTTTGTGATGAAAAAAGAGTAAAATAAGTTATAATTCTATAAATAAAATTTATGATGATGATTTTTGCAATGAAAATTTATGGTTTGAGACGAAAATTATTTTTAGAACTCAAATTTCTTGTAGTATATATTGTAAGAAAATTACCGTATTTAATAATGCAAATACTTTAATTAAGTATAATTCAAGCCCTCCCAATATATGCTAATAAACAATTAGGTCCTATATATTTTAAGTGTATTATTTAGATCCTACATATTTGTATCGTCACATCTAATAAGTCCCGTAAATTTATGAATAGGGACTTATTTAATGCAAAAACACAAATACAAATAACTTAAAATAACTCACTTGTGACAAATAGAAATTAATTGATTTTTCCTTTCTTACTCTAAAATTTTCTTTTATTTTCTTTTACAAACAAAATAGATGTAAATTACATGTTTAAAACATGGAAGACATGGTTAAATTTTCACTCATATTCACGTACAATACAGGATAGTAATTCTATGTATCTGTAAAAAGATTGCTTGGCAATTTTCGAATCAACCCAAAATTTAACTCATGGACACAGGAAAAGTTCGAGTTTGGTAAAGGGGAAACCACCTTCAGAGCATTTGCAATTAAATGCTAAAACCCTTTCAAGCACAATACTAAAATCCTTAACCAAGGAATGGGCCAGGTTCGGCTCACGAACCCACTTAAATCGAACAACTAGTTTGGGAATATTAGTTTGATAGTATGATGCAACACTATAAGAAAATTAGGTTTTATAAATAAAAATTATGTTTTTAAATGTGAATTTTTGTTGTAAAAGCCATCGTTACTAATTTTATTTATAAAAATAAAACTTCTTTTACTCATTTTTGTTATAGAATTTATATCTTCCACTTTTTTAGTAGTGCAAGACTAGAATAGTGACTTGATAAGTGGTTGATTTAAGAGTTTTGATCTATAGACCCATTGAACCAACAAGGGTCGGCCATAATTTAAAAAAAAAAATATATATATATATAGTAATAAAAGAAAAAATAGTAACATGAAACATATATTTAAATTATTTCTAAGTGAATTGCTAAAATTATTACCTATTCACAATGTTGTTTATATGAGTTCAAACCAAGGACAATTCTTATTTTTTAATAATGTGGGAATTGTTTTAATACTAAAAATGGATGTACTTGCATAGAAACAAATGTATATCTTAAACTATTATTTCAGCTAAGGGTGCAAATGAGCCAAGACAGTTTACAAACTACTCGAGTTTGATTCAAGAATAGTCAAACTGAGGTCGAACCCAAGCTATTCGAATAGTTTATCGAACCAAACTCAAACTTTATATATTTAACTTGATTGGTTCGCGAGCCTAATCGAGCTCGAGTCGAGTATTAATATTAATCAAATTCGAATTAGATTAGGTATTAATGTACTTTACTTATAATTTAAAATATTTTTTTAATAAATTAAGCCTCAACATGCTTAATCTAGTCCAACTTGGGATCACATTATTTTATTTCAAGCCGATCTCGAGCTTGAAATCCTAAACTTGGTCGAATTTGAACCGAACTTGAGCTTTGAAATTTCAAGTCGAACTCGAATTCCAGCTCAATACTGTACTCTCTCGATTCGACTTGTTTGCAGCTCTAATTTCAACATATGAACTAAAAACTATTTTTTTCATGCCAATTATATTTCAAGTTAAAAATTTATCTTGGCTAATTGTAAATTAATTTTATCTTTATTTTATTTAGATTTTTCAAAAAATATTTAATTTTTTTCATTTAATTTTATCTTTTTAAAAAATTAAAATAGATGATTCAATCAATCATGAGATGGCCTGTGAATCAGCAATGGCCCGAAACCAACCTAGGTTAGGCATGACCAGTTTCAGTTTTAAAAAGTTTTTTTTTTTTTCTATAAATTGAGCCACAAATGATGCATGCTAGTTGGGTTACATATTCGAACAATTGTACCAAGCTAGTTGCCAAACAGTTTTAAAAAGTTTTTTTTTTTTCTATAAATCGTAGGATCATTGTCACAAATAATATTTCAACTTTGATAAAATATGCAATTAGATACCTAAACTTTACAATTAATCAATTTAATACCTGGACTTTAGTACCTAAAAAAACTTTTTATACATACCAATAGTGCATTTGTCAAGTTCTTTTAAGTACTAAATTAATCAATTTAAAAATTTTTCAAGTATTACATTGATCAATTTTAAAATTCAAGTACTAAATTGAACAATTTCAAATATCATGTACCTCATTGTATATTTTGTCAAAGTTCAAGTATCATTTATAACATTATCCCTAAATCCTAATATGTGTCTCAAAAAATTATGTATATACAATTTCTAACCCTACTTAATATAGATTCATTAAGCTAAAATTCATTTTGTTTGGAATGCTTTTGATGAATAAAATGTGATTTGAAATGTGAAATCCACCAAAGCTAATTTGTACTAAAAGTTTAGCTATAATAATCAAGGCATGGTTTATAACATAGTCTTCTCCAGCATGGTTGTAGTTTGACTTGATTGTAGCAGATTGTTTCAAATATAGGTTTGTTGTTCGATCCTAATTTACTCCCCTTCTCCCTTTTGGGAAATAACAAAACTATCTGTGATATCCAACCATGGATAAGTAATTATTGGCGGTAGGAAAAATGAATTAACAAACCTACCAAAAGAATATGTCCAAAAATTAAAAAATAAAAATAAAAACCATTTGATGGTCTCGTTTTAGAAGAACTTTTTGTTGCTAGTTGTCTAATGCATGACCACTATATCTTACCTTGGAAAATTGAATTACCGTGGTTTAAAGCGTCTGACGCGATTAGGGTATTGAATCCTGATAACAGTTTTGGATCAACTCAACTTTTGTTTCTTATTGACACCCTAAAATCTACTGAATTTCGTCATGGTTTAATCTAGTATATTAGTAATAAGAAAAAGGGAAGATCATATAAAACCTTAAATCCTTTTAATCTCCATTTACTCAAAATCAATTTCAACCACATCCAAACTAGCAAAAGTTACACTATAAATTTCTACCTTTGTAAGTTTAACAGAACATAAGGAATAGGATAGTGTTATAAGGTAGGCTTTGAATATAAAATTTATTACCTTATACCCTTTAAGGTAAAGTATGTTACGGGATAAGGCTTTATACCCTACCTATATACCCTTTATATGCTTGTTCCTAGATATGATGCAGTGAAAGAGATGGCAATTGATGCGGTAGAAGAGATGGCATAGGATGGAGAGGAGAAAGCCTACGCCACTGGCCTTCGAAATCTACACTGCTGGCCTTGGAATTATACACCACCGGCTTTGGAATCGGCCTTCATTGCTCGGTTTATTTTTTATGAATTTTACAAGTTCGTAAATTTTAGTAATGTTATAGACACTTCCTTTTAACCTTATATATGTATGCCCTGGGGTAAAGGAGATGATCAGTTATCAGTTTTTTTTTTTTTCAGTAAATTTCAAAGCCATCTTACTCTTTATACCAGATTTTGAATTCTTGTGTAGGATTTCAACTTTTAATGCCATGTACCTAGATATTCTTAGAATCGATAGGTATTTGAAGATTTGAAAATGGCAATTGTACGTGATTCAATGATCTTGCGATAATCGAGGATTGCTTTATGGATATTCTTAGAATTAATGGATAGTGATTATATTTTTCCTAATTTATCTATTGCATCAAATTGGTATCAGAATTACGTTTGCTCTTGGAGTATCATGGTGCCTCATAGCATGTTATTCAGTAACGTGTGGATGAGATCTATGATTATAATGATCTGGATCAGAGGATCAGACAGATAATTGATCAGTGATTAAGCGCTATAGTGGATCAGGTTACAAAAAGAATGGGTGCATTGATGGGGACCCAAAGGAATGAAAACCCTATATGTGCAAGAAACCCTAATCCGATGCCTAATGAAGATTTTGAAGAAGCAGATGATGATTCTCATTTGTTGGTAAGGGCTATTATGAGAATGAAGAAAGAGAGCATGAAGTTATTTTTTAGACTAATTATGTTGACCATGAGGAGGATGAAATTTTTTATCGTGTTGGTGATGGTGAACTAATTTTTTATTTTTATGTTGTTGAACTGGAAATTATGATTAGAGACTAAGGAAAAATTGGCAATTGAGGAGGTGTTGAAGATGATTGGTTGAAGAATACAATTTTTCAATCTACCTATACCATCCTAGAGAAAATTGAATTGGTGCTTAATAAAGACCTTACTGATGCTTCTAGTTTGCTGTCATTAACAAGATTTGAGGAAGAACATGGCTAGGGACAAAGGAAATATAGAGGTTAGATCGATTTATTTGAAGCTTATCTAGTTAATTCTAATTGGTTTCTGCATAACATGGTAAAAATTCGAGGGCAAATTTTGTCTGATCTTGGGAGGATGATGCAGTGGAAGAGATAGCAATTGATGCAGTGGAAAAAATGGCAAAGGATGGAGAGAAGGAAGCCTATACCGCTGGCCTTGGAAGTCTATAGCGTCAGCTTTAGATTTATACAACGCCGGCTTTAGAGCTGGCCTTCATTACTTGGTTTATTTTTTATGAATTTTACAATTACCTAAATTTTAGTTATATTATATATATTTCCCTTTAATCTTATATATGTATGCCTTAAGGCAAAGGAGATGATCAGTTATCGGATTTTTTTTTTAGCAAATTTCAGAGCCATCTTGCTCTTTATCCCAAATTTCGAATTCTTGTGTAGGATTTCAACTTTTGATGCCAGGTACCTATGTATTCTTAGAATCGATAAGTATTTGAAGATCTCAAGCTGGCAATCGTGCACGATTCAACAGTCTTGCAATAATGGAGGATCACTTTCCGAGTATTCTTAGAATTAACGGATTGTGATTCTATTTTTCCTAATTTATCTGCTACACCACTGGATATAATTGAGATTATTGGAGCATGCATTAGAGCTATTTGAGTTTTTAAATTAGATTTATTTGATTTTGATCCTCCAAACTTAAAAGTAAGTTTAAAGATCATTTTAAACTTCACTTATTTGATAGTTAAGTTTAATTTTATCAGCTAAAGTAATGAAGAACTCTTATGGATATTTTGTGGGTTAAAGCGGAATGATATATATTTGAATTTACACAAAGTTAGTCGTGGAAGCTTCTGGATGTTTCAAGGATAAGTAAGGGTGATATTTCAAGTATTTGTAGAGATAAGGGGTAAAAATAAGTCATTCACATGAGGATTTCATGCAAGCTTAAAGGAATATCATTTTAACTTCAAAATGGAAATTCAAACTCAATTGCATCATTATTTATAGAAAGGTTTTAGTTACTAATCAGGTGAAAGTTGCAGCAAACAGTACTTAATAAAATGGGACAAAAACTAGCCCATGATGGTTTCGTGATTTTAGATCTCTATCTTGAAAGAAACAAGTCAACAAGAAGAAGACGCCACCTTCGATAGTGAGCTACATTATTTTTAGGACCATTTTTCCATTTTAGGGAAGTTTCAGATGTATTATGACTTTTTACAAAAAATTTCATTTTAATTGTCGTTTGTGACATTTTATTTATCTTTTTATTTACTATGAGTATGTAAATTTTAGGACATTTCTATTTTTTATAGTTTTTGAGTTCTATTTTTAACAGCTTTCAAGGTTGCATATATGTGTATGCCCTAGGGTAAAGAACATTCAGTCTTTGCATCAATAATACAATTTTGGAGTTGTCTTTGCCCTATTTTCCAATTTTTCAAATTCATTCATTGTTTTCGAATTTGGATGTTATTGACCTAGATATTCATAGAATCAACAAGTAAATTGAAGATCATATTCCAATATTTGTGCACAAATAAATGGGACATGATAAAATTCCGATATCTCCATTGCATCGGGGAAGAAGAAAATATCTCATCAAGGAATATTATAGTAATTCACGTTTGGTTCATATTTTAGAATGTAAATATCATATTTGATATCCGAACTTTACATAAAAATTCAATTTAATACCTAAACTTTAAAATGATCAATTTAATACCCAATCAAATTTCTTATGATTATGTTTATATCCTCCTTAACAAAGTAAACAGTATTAGTGAGATAGTATAAATAATCACAAAAATTTAGATTAAATTAATCACTTTAAAATTTTGATACTTAATTGAATACTTGTGTAAAGTTTTAGTATCATATTTGGCATTTCTCCCTGTTGTGAAGGGGTATCTCATCATCGCTCAAGAACTTACCACATTTCCGAGGTTCAGGCCATCTGGCCGTTGGTTTGCTCAAGGAGTATTTATTCGAAGCTAAAGCAGCAACAACATATCTTTCAGCTATCAGAATGAAAATCATCAGGAGCTTCCTTCGAGAGACAGAAGAAATACAAGCTTGAGCCAACACTTTTCTTTGGACTCCATGTCCTTCTTTTGAGATTTTGTGGTAGTTTGAGATTGTTTTCCTGTTGTTGCTTTGTACAACTTTTACTAGGGGTAGAAGTGGCCCAAAATAGTGAAGTGACCGTAGCTAGAGTAATTGTAACTTGTACTCTTAAATATTTGATTTCAATATGGTGAAATTAGGACAGTAAACAAATTGAGTTGAGTCAAGTCAATACAGTACCAAGTTCGAACTCGACTCAAATAAAAAAATCAAAACTCGAACTCGATTGAGCTTTAATTTTAAAATTCGAACTCGATTCCATTTAATACTCGATAATGTTGAACTCAATTCAATTAAACTTGATTATTCTTTTAAATATCGATTTAACTATAAAGATATTTAATACTCGATAAGTTCAAACTCGACTTGAATCGATTTAATACTCGATTAAGCTCGCGAGCTCATCAAGTTGAGTATTTTAAAGCTCGAATCCGAACTCGGTAACTATTCGAGTAGCTTAAACTTTAGCTCGACTCAATTGTGAGAGAGTCAAATTCAAGCTTTCGTTGAGTCAAACTCGAATAGCTCATAAGTTGTCTCGACTCACTTACAGCCCTAAGTGAAATGACCATTATGAATCCAATAATAAAGCTAAAAGGTGAATTAACTCACAAAATAAAATAGCTATAAATAGTTTCTCGATTCTTTAATACCAGAGCCTTTTTTTTTTTTTCATTCTAATTTCTCTATTTGCACATTATGTATATTGTTTCTACCATAATATTATTAAGGAATCACTAAGGCATACTGCTCTAGGAGGATGCAACTAGATTTAAATTTGGTTCCAATAATGGTACGAGTATATATTATATATATACATATATAAATGCATATCTTTGTTATAATTTATGAAGTCATGATGCAGCAGGTTTGGCGACGCCTCATTTGTGTTGTATTAAGCCATTAAATGAAGATATCAAGTGGTGGTATGTTGTATTAGCTATTGGTTCTGTATGTGTGCATCAACCAAGGATCCTCACAATTGTTGAAGACTAAAGAATGTAGATTATATAGCTCCATTTGGTTTGTTGGCATGTTGACAATATACCATCATTTCAATTCAAACTATTTATTAATAAATAAATACAAAAAAATAATAGATATATTTATCTATAAACGAATCAAATAGACTAAATAAAGATAAGATACAAATATAGATAAAAATCATACAATTCAAAAACAATAAAAAGAGAACAGATTCAATACATTCACGTGGGTATAGCATTCACTCGGTATTTTTGCCACTGAAAATGTGTACATGGTGGATTAAGCGCTCAAATTGGAACATGGACCTATGAGAACATACGTTGACAGCCCACAAGCCTGATAATGTAATTAAATCCCATCGTCCATAAAGATGATGGCTTTAATCTTGTGGATGATTTTGAAGCATCAGACTTATAGCAGAGATACTAGCTTTTCCCATTTTCAAATATCACAGCATTTTTAAAATCATTGGTATGATTTGCTAAAGGGTCAACAAGTACAAATTACATGAGATAAGACGGTTTGAATTGAGAAACTAGAAAATACTATTAAATGGTAGTAGATGTGGAATTCCTAATAGTTAAAAAAGGTATACAACATCCTTTTCCTTTCAGTGGCTAACCACCAACTCATTTTGGGCCCTTTTTGACTCTCATTAAAATATAAACACAACAATCTCAATGCAAATGAGTCCCCCTTTGCTTGTAATACTGAAATACTACCATATCATCTATTATTCTTTTTACATATTGTAGGTGCCATCGTAGGATTTTAGTTTTAACAACCGAACCAAATAGATCTAATTTCAAATGTTAATGAAAGTGATAAAAAAATTTGTTTTTACACGACTTTTTAGATAATGATAAATTCATTCTACCATTAAATTAGTGTGATTACAGGTTTGATGTCTAATTGTTTGATCGGTAAGCAGAGGCTTATTTGAAAAAATAGAAGTTAAAACGTGGATACATACATGTATTCATACATAAGATAGACCTTTGCTTTTACTTATTTTTTTTTAAACCTATCATGGGCATGTTACGGCCATCTTTGAATTGCCATGAGAGTTGACTTTTCGATGAACAGGATTTCCCACAATGGAGCATGAGCAACGGTGGCATGTGTGTTGTAAAAACCTGCTAAATATGTGATCGCGTTCTGACTTTCCCTCCACACGACCACAAAGGTCAAAAGTATGTACTTGATGCCTATAAGCACCAACTAGGATACGGATTATGATACAAGGTCATATAATGTTTGAAACTAGGGCAACGTAACATCTACCTACCAATTTGGAGTCGGGACTCCTTTCCTTAACAAATTATTTATTTAAACCTTGATAAAAATGAATACCAAATGGTAAAAGGAAAACCAGAAACTAAATAGAGAAGAAGGAACAATAAATCGTTTTTTTTTTTTTTTTCCAAAAACAACCCATCAAATTGGAACAATGCTGAGCAGATTAGTATAATTTTACACAAGTCAAACCCGAGGCCTTCCATGGTTCTTGGACTAGGAACTGACTGATTTCGCAATTTTGGAATCGGCTAGTGAACCCCCATATGTAATGAAAAAAGGGGGCTAGATCTTGAAAGAACGGAAAAAAATAATAATATTGAGTATATAACTTCTAAAGTTTAAATTATATTTCATGTAAATTATAAAAGTTTATTATGTGTTCATAATATACAGCAAATAAATATGCTTAAATCATGTCTAGTCTAGTTCATATAAATATCTACCAAAAGCAAAATCTCTTCTTTAATAACCTGAGAGTACTTACTATCTTATAACTTATAATCTTCTTTTTAACCTCTAATATATTTTACAGTGTCACATATAAAGTTGAATATGTTTATTCATAAATAAATGCATGCACATTCTAGACAAATATTTTAAAATATAGATTAAAAATTTTAATTTCTTAAACTCAATTATTATTTTGAGTTTAAAATTTACATTATTTAAAACTCAAATTCATTTTATTATTTTTTAATTATAACTTTAAAAAATTGATTGATTCCAAATATAAAAAATCGACGTAAGCCGACAATTCCATGGAGCCAGCTCCATGTCGTCGTAGTTCTTAATTTTCCAACTCGAGAAGCAGCAGATCCAGAAGTTGATATCTATACGCTGAAACGCATGGATGACGCGCAAAGATAACAAAATGGTCCAAATAATTTCGCCTTTATTTTCCCTAAATTTTCCCGGTACTTTAAAGGCTAAAAGAAAAATAAAAAGGGTTCATTTTATAAACACTACTCAGTTTTGACCTATTTACAAACATATAATATGTTTTTAATTTTTGACAAATAGGTGATCCAAGTTTAATCTAAAATTGTTAATATCATTTAATATTTTTTTTAAGAACACACGTCAATATTTTAACATTCCTAAAAATAGTTTTAATTTTTTATTAAATTTTTGGATTTTAAAATATTTTTTAATATTTAATTGGATTTTATCTAGTAATATTTATATTATATTAATTTATTTTAGCTCAATAAGACACCAACACATATCCTTCCACTAGTGTTTTATAATATTACATCTTACACGAATCTCAAATTACCTATTGTCGAAAAAAAATAGCATGTTGTGTTTGCAAGTAAAATAAAATATAGTAAAGGTCTTTGTAATTAATCCAATTAAAAATAATAAAATTATTTTTAAAAAATAAAAGAAAAGGAAACAAGGGAGAAGAAATGGTAGGTCCATACTAATCTCATAGTTGAAAAGAGTAGCTAGTGACACTTATAGACATCAATTGCGCCTACACCTACATAGTGAACCTTCCACTAAAATTAAGAATGATGGTTTAGTCAATTAAGGCATCAATTTTTCTTGACGATGTCGATAGCCATAGGTTTTGTTTTGTAAGCTTAAAAAAAGAAAAAAAAATCTTCAATGATGAGGACGTGTCTACAAAAAATAGCATATGCTGTCTAGGGATAAATATATAAAACTACCCTAAAGAAGGGAAGTCCATACATAGTGTTTGATTCATTTAATCATGCTAATTTTGTTTTACTTTTATAAATTATTATTTATGGAAGTCACGTTAGAAGACTTGAAGCTAGTACAAGAAGTCGTCACATTTTAAAGGTATTTACATTACTTAAAGAGGGTAAGCTAGTATGCCTAAAAGTAAAAGTCAACATTCCTTAAGGCAATACATCACCATAAAAATAAGACATTAGTCTGATTGAAATAGGAGCACCAAATACACTTCGACACCGGTTTAGAACTGAAATCAGAATCACCGATTTAGTTTTAAAATATGAAGAATCAAGATCAAAACCAAGCGTCCAATTCCAAGGGAATCGGTAATTCCCAATTTGGTTCTAAAACTATGGAACCATATAATTTATTCCTTCGAAATCAAATCGTAACCATGTCTATCAATTAAGGGTAATCAAGATATGAGGGCATTTCATGTACTTTATTTAATATGATCTCGTGTTTCCATATTAAGACGAAATGTTTTTAGTTGTTTTAGAAAAATAAAATGAAAATGAAAAATGGGTCTCATGGATCGATACCCCTAATTGCCACCAAATACGGATTTCGTAAAATTCTAGCAATTGATTAAGCTCTTTTAAAATAAGGCTTTACAATTTTGTTAAGCATCTAAATCAGAATCCCTTGATAAATGGATCATTTACCTATTTTTGTAAGTAGATTTCAGTATGTCCTCATATGTTTTTAGGGTGTTTTGAGTAAATTTAGTTTTTTATTCATTAATATTTCTATTTTAGACGTCAAAGCACTCAATCAAAGAACAATAAAGGATGTTAGTCAAGCTTTGGGCAAATTAGAGTCAATTTGGAGGTAATATAATGAAACGACCCAGCCTTAGGATGCTTAAGGACGTGATTGTTTCGCCTCACACATCACCTCCAAACACCATATGCAAAACTCCCGTTAACTAGGTTAGTTGCTAATTAAGTTTTAGTTGTGAAATTATAACTAGGCTCTTTAGCTCAACATAACACATCGAAAGACAATTTACCAATAATTTAAAAATCATTATACCAATATGTAGGAAAGTACTTTAAGAAAGAGTAAAATAAAAATTTAAAGTCTAAAATAGTTTTAAGATAGCAGCCAAAAGGGGAGAAAAAGTTTGGCACTTGGCCCAAAAGTAGTCAAATAACTTAAGATTTACAATTATCCATTAGAAATAAGAAATATAAACATTCAAATAGTTTTTCTCAAGTCCATATGGCCCTGTACTCATCTAAGTCACTCTCCAAACTCATCGGTCTTGAAACCATGGAATCATAGTGAAAGTCCATGAAGTAATCATCCTTGATACTTGAAATAATGAAAAGTAAGCAGCGAAGCCCAATACACAGTGATCAAAAACATGCATGCATGTCATGCACACCTAGACTAATGTAACAAGCATAAATTAAGTTTAATTAAGTTCTAGGCCAACAAATAAGTATTCCAAGCATTCTTGAAATAGAAACAAGCACAAGAATACTCAAGACTCCCGCCAAATAAAAGAGGCAGCGTTCCCTCAGCGGATCAACCATCGAAGATGGGTGTTCGATAAGTTTGCAGAACTTACTAGAAAAGAAAAGAAAAGAAAAGAAAAGAAAGAAATAGTCTCGTACAAATTAATTCTACACAAACAATCATCAATGACCACAATCCATTGCAACGTTTTATGTAAGAGCTCATACCTCCACATAACTCTATTGCAACTTCACACCAGTTCCTATCTAATTGTTTGGTTTTGGAATATCCCCTATTGATTACCCATAGGGGGTTCAGGCACCTACAACTACCACATCATCCTGAGATTGCGATTAAGCTCACAATCTAATTCAAGGGTATAACTCCTAGAGTAAGCTGTCAAGTAGCAACCAACAATCAATTTAGTTGAATTTAAATTCTTAATTAGATTATTAATACTATCTTAGCAAGCAACACGCAATTACTATATACCTGTCCGTTGGTTGATACTTGTCATCCTTTTGCAAACTTGATGTCCAAAACTGTTCATGATCAAAATGGAAACCGGTTCATTATTATTCATCTTTAATCCTTTTGTATTGTTTGTTATATCTAGGTCACTCTGACTTAATTGTTTTACTTAAAGATCAGGTTTAGAGAGTTACCTAGGTCTAAGAAAGAAGTTAGATTGAGCTTTGTTTGATTTAGACAAGGATCAAAGAAGCATAAAGGGTCTGGGAAAGAATACGGCTGGTACATGGGGGGGAAGTATCACCCTGTGTTCTAGTACACGACTAAATAAGTCAATCATGTTTTAAGCATGTTCTTCATTGTTTGGGGGTTAAAGAGAAGCATGGGTGGCATGGGTAGAGCATGGCTGCATGTGTCTCCCTGTGTTCTTCTGGGCTTCAAGGCAATTTTGAAACAAAGAGAAGCATAGGGGGAACATGACTACATGTATCCCCTCATGTTCTACTAGGCTTCAAGCGTGTTTCAACAATAGAGAGAAGCACGAGCTAGGGGGGAAGGTATGCCTACATATCCCCTCGTGTTCTTCTAGGCTTCAAACATGTTTCAAGAATAGAGAGGAACACAGGCAAGTACACGACATCATGCACATGCCATGCTTTTCTAGAAAAACACAACTTCTTGTGTTTTTAAGGCTCAGAGAGAAGTATGGTTGGAACATGACTTCGTGTTCATGTCGTGCATTTTAAGCTCGTGAATTCATGGCTTAAACTTGATGTTTTTGTCAAAAAAAAAAAAAACATGTTTTGAGGCAACTTTTGGTACTCTTAAAGATATTATTCGACTGCACCCAAGCCCAGTCTCATTTATTTTCATCATTCATTTGTTAAAACATGATTTATTGAGATTGAAAGCTTTAAACATGTAGTTTTGATAGCAACCACCAAATTTTATCATGGTTTCTCTACAAATTTTCAAAACTTTCATGTTCAAATGCTCAAACTTCTCTAATATTAATAGCATCAAACTTCCTATTCATTCTATGATTCCATCTATAGTTTTAAACATGTAACAACCTTCATTCTCTCTTAAGGCTATTTTCCAACAAGATTTCAACTTGAAACATGTTCATCCTACATTCTTCCTTCATCAGATTATCTTATCTTCTTCTTATCTCATCTTTATAACACTAAGAGTTGAGTTTTTACCTTGTTGTTCTTGCAACTACAAAAGGGATTCTACAGCTCAAAACACCTCCAAAACAACTTCCTTGTTGCCTTCATTCATACAATCATCCACATGTCAAAAACTATATCTGAAACATGATAAACTTTGTATTTTGATACTTGAATTCCTTACACTCACCTTATTATGAAATTCTCTAAGTTTTTTGATATTTTCCTTATTTTAATCCGCCTTCATTGTTCACATTTCCTATCATAAAATGGATAACCTTAGTTGGTTAGTACTAATCCTCTTTTAATCTTACTTGGTTAGCATTAAGAAAAGGCTAGGGTTTAGGGTTTCTTACTTTAGGGTTGTAGTAGGTTTCTTAAAGAAGTAATGGCAGAAAATAAAAGAATATTTAAATGGAGGCTAAGGTTTAGGATCTATAGGGCTCCTTTTTAGAGTGTCACATAGCACGATCCCAACCATCCATCTCCACTAGGTTTGTATTTGATAGATTTTTCTTACCTAGATCCATTAATCAAACCAACTTTAAGCTTCATTTTAGTTTATTCACTAATTAATTTTATCCATTCTCTTATTTTAAATTCCTAATTATTTCCAACTATTATTTCTAAATTTTGAATTTTATGTGTGGTGTTTGGATCATTTCACATAATGCTTTGAAGAAATCCTTAGGGGTGTGTGTATATATATATGGGTATATTTACTTTTCTTGTGAAAATGTAGTATTGTTAAATGGTCAAAATTAATATCTAAAAAGGAGCACGCCTTCCAACATGCCGGTACATCAAACTATGCTCTTTTTTCAGCACATTCATAGCATAAAGCCACCTTTTTTTTATAATGTGAGCTTTCCATATTATGTATGTGTGTGTGGTTTTGGTCAGTTAATTAGGGGAGAATAGGACATGACACAACAAAAAATAATGCAATAAAAAGCATCATAACACTAGAGAACCCTCGAGAGAGACAGGGACAATACTTCTTACCAAAAGGAGGTAAGAATGCAAGAACAAAGTGGAAATCAACATTCAAGATCCAAGCTCAAAAAGGGACTTATTTTATATTGTTTATTATTATCGAATTTTACTTCTTATTTTTCTTTCATGGCTACTTTTATAGAGAAGTAACTCTGTAATACCTAAGTTTTATAAGCCCCTGGAGAACTAAGTGATCAAGATTGTTTATATGTATATATATACATATATATATTAGAATATTACCTATTGAATCTAATCATGTTGTGCTTAATGATTTGTTTTCTATTTATTCATGTAAAAATTAATAACCATATCTCACATATAGAGGAAAGTTTTATGTGTATGTTCAAATATATGATTAGACAGAGTTGCAAACAATTTCGAGTATAGGATGACAGCAAAGTAATTAATTAATCGATTAATTAATTAATTAAAGTAATGTAATTTGAAGCTATTGATTAGTAAAGTTTCAATTGGTTAATGGATAATTAGAGGTTCTTGAATCTAAGTAATTTCTACCGTGATCTCATTCAAGAAATTAATAAGGAATTTGATGATGTTTTAAGATCTCATAGGTAACTCTAGGAGAGTTCAATGTTTAGGTATTATTCTTATAATCTTAGTAAATATTAATATTTGCCCTTGTGTGCTCTTATTGATTGAATTGAGTTCCTTAATTTGAATTATTAATAATTTATGAGTTTGTTGGTAAGATATAAGGTAATAGTTAGTACTAGTACTTGTAATCAATGTAGAGTGACACTTGGTCTCGTTCATTATATCATACCTAACAAAGGTGTACTTGCTTGCCAATCATCCTTTCAAAAAGAATAATATTAAAAGGTGGAAACTACATTTTTAGGTAAAGACAGCCAATTATAAACTTCAAAAGAATCATTTTTAAGCATAATTTTTTGTATCTTCTCTTAGTATAAAGCTATAACTCTAGATAAATCCCATCAAATTTCACCCTTAAAGCACTAGAAGGAGAGATGTCCTTAGAGAAACCCATGATCTTACTCCTCTATCATATATAGGAAACCATTCTAACCATTTGTTAGTGGTCATTTTTGCCTCGAGCCTTCAAACTCAAGGCCAAACCATTAACCACCACATGAAGGAAAAAGAAGAAACTATTTTCCCTAAGGACATTCGTTTCTCTATCGTTATTAATATGTTTTAACCATCACCCAGTATAGGAAAGAAACATAGAAGAACATGTTCTCCTTGGACTGGCTGACTCTACAATATATGCCTCTTAAAATGTAAAAATAAGTGGCACCTCTCTCTCTCTCTCTCTCTCTCTCTCTCTCTCTCATGAGATAATTCACGAAAAATAAATGGCAAAATTTTGGCACCATCATTTATAGCTTAACCATCACCATCGCTATTATTGATATGGTAAAAAAGAAAAACATTGTAAACAAAGCTAGTAACCATAGTTTGTTGGACAACAAAAAGAAAAAAAATCCTTCAAATCTTAAACGGAAAAATATCTCATAAAAGGTATATTGTATGCGACCACATTGTCACATGCCTACACTTCCAAACAACCGCCATCATGCAATGGTATAACAATGCTATGTCCACCACTAGTCTAATAATGCACCATTATTCATATCACAAGCTAATAACACTTTCATGTCTTTCTTTTTAGCTTCCAAAGAGAAAACTTACCATGCTACTTCAACAAACAAGCACAATGTTGGTGAAGTTAAGTCTTCAAAAGCTTCAAGGTGGCATGTGCTTCTCAACAACTCCACAAACTACACAAGCAAGACATCAAGAGTGTAACCAACTCCAGTAGCAATAACCAGTCAAACTTCCTTAATGCTTAGAGAGTTGTAAAAAAGCCCATGCTCCCTCTAATGAAATTGTACAACATTTTGATGACTCCACCAAATTTGTTGAAATGATCCACAACACTAGTCATATTAGTAAAAGTCAAATTCATAAGGTAAAATTCATTTGTAAGTCAAACAATGCCATTATGGTCAAATTTTTCACCAAATTACAATTTTACCCATAACTAGAAATTGAGATATGTAAAAATTTAAAAATACATTAAATCAATGAAAATGATTTCAACTAAAAAATCAAAATGATATTTAGTAATTAAATTTGTTAAACACATTAACAGACATAAAATTAATGAAAAATTGGCTCATGTAACATGAGGGAGGTATAGGATTATGCTAAGTAACACAATGAATAAAAGTTGGAAACCCTATCCCATTTTATCTCCTTGTCATCGATCCCCTATCCCTCTCTCATCCATTCTTTTTTTTTTCTTTTCACTTTCTTTCTTCATTGAACCCTTCCAAAACCCTCACATGGTAGGTCTTCTTAAACCTTATACCTTAAGTAAGATTAAGAGCAAATTGAATAGGATTAGCTAAGCATTAGCACTAAACTAGTCCTTTTATCCTGTTCTCTCTATAAAGAGGAAGAAATGGAGAAAGTTAGAAGATTCCCAAGCTACCTAAGTTTCTTAGTTAGTGATTAAGGTATAGCTCAATTTCGAGTTTTAATAGGTATTTGAACTAGTTAATGACTTATGTTATGTTAGAAATAATATATTTTTGGTTTTAACTAGCTAAACAAAGAGAGAGAGAATCAACTCTTAGAGCTCTTTCAAGTGGCGCATCAATGTGTTTAGCTAGTTAATGACTTGTATTAACTTGGGAATAGCATTTTGTGGTTTTAGCTGCTAAACAAATAGAAAGAAATCAAGTCTTTGACCTTCTTCAAGTGTGGCATGAGTGTTTGGTGGGTTTTGAAGAATTCAAAGTGGGGTAAACTTCTAAACATAGTCTTGGAATGTATCAATTAGTGTTGTATGAAAGATTGTGAATTATCTAGGTAGTGGCAATCATTTGGGGAATTTTGTGAATTGATTTAGGAATGTGGAAATTCATAATTCAAATGAGATATTTGATTTTCAAATGATAGATCTTACACGAATTTGATGTTATAGTTGTTGCATATAGATGTCTAGGAATGGGTAATGTGAAGTTTATGATTAAAATTGGTTGGAATGGATGCTGTAATTTTTTTTTCCTTTTGTGGATAATGATGTTAAGGAATGATTCTTAATACTCTATAATGCATAAAATAGAGTTGTTTCTATATGACTAACTTAGTGATTTGGAGATAGTTAAGATATTTAATTCGTTTTATAAGCTGTTCAAGATACATAATTATCATTTTTTTATTAATTTGGTATATGCCTAAGAGAGAATGAAGTAATGATGTAAGGTCATATAGCGTTTGGGTTACAGATGCTAAATGAACAAATAGTGACTTTGGCAAGTTTAGAGCCAAGGATACATGCTAAAGTTGACTGGATGGATTTTATGTGCCTCGAAATGTGAATATGGAACTTGAATCATGCTGTCTGGATTATTTTATGACGTTTGATTGATAATTAGATTATGAATATGGCACAAGAAGAAAAAAAAAATAGACATATTGTCAACTGACATAATTTTGCCAATGTTCGGTAAATTGTATTGGACATCGAACATTGAACCTATAAATGTTTTAAGACATGTAATGGCAGATACTCCGGTGATTTTAGCATGAGAAACTTAAATATAAGCTTAAGGATCGATTATATAAATTAGAAACTTATATCTTTGACATATAGGTATATATGTATTGGAATGTTTAAATTAAGGGTTGGAACTAAAATGGTAATTATGATTTAGGAAGCATATCAAATGTTATGAACTTGATTAAGAAATGAAATCAATAGATTATAATATGTCAAATAAGGCATTGAAGATTAAACAACTTATTTCTAATAAAAACTTTATATTTGCTCATAATGATAACCCTCTTCATTGATTAATTGTTAAATTATACATGGGCAAGTCAATAGCTATATTTAAATAGATACGTTGTATACATATTACTAGTTACTTGAAATAAGTGTAATACATACTAATAGATTTATCTTTAGATAATAGGATACCTCAAATATAACTAGAAAATAATAGTAGCATCAATATAGAATAAATAGAATCAGGTTCTAATGGACTGGGATATTAGTGGTCTTAGATAATTAACTCTCCATTAATTAAGAGTCTGTTAACACATGGATGATAGGAAGGTTCATGCTAAGTTGTCCAAGAACAACAATCACGAGCCATTAATAATGACTACTAGGTAGTAAGTATGGCTAGGGCTGTAAAGAAGTTGAGATGATGTGCAAGTTACTCAAGTTTGACTCGAAGAAAACTCGAATTCGATTTGCTTACAATCGAGTCAAGCTTAAGTTCGAGCTACTGATTAGTTACTAAGCTCGAGTTCAAGCTTTAAAATACTCAGTTCAATAAGTTTGCGAACTTAATCGAGTATTAATCGGGTCAAGTCAAGTTTGGACTTATCAAATATTAAATACCCTTTATAGTTAAATTAATATTTAAAAGAATAATCAAGCTTAACTGAGTCAAGTTCAAGCTTATCGAGTATTAAATCGAGTAGTTTAAAAATCAAAACTTGATCAAGTTTAAGTTCGAATTCAAGTTTTGAGTTTTTCATTCGAGTCGAGTTTAAGCTTGGTATTATATAGACTCAACTCATTTAAAACCCTAGATATGGCCATTATTGTCTTGTGAGAATTGCTTTTTTTTTCCCTTTTTTTTCCTTTGTGGGGTTAAAGCTAACAAAATATTTTGAAAAGCAAAGAGAGAATCGCGCATTACATGTTTATGTGCCTTTTTCACCACTAATTATATTGGTTATGTTTGTGGTTATACTTATATTGATATTTCATTGTGATATTATAACCTCACAATTGAAGTTTTAACCATTGAATTATCTTTCCTATCCTTCGATATACCCTTTGTCGAGGATAAAACCATTAGGAAAAGATAATTATCTACCTTTTCTTTTTTCATATTTTCCAATATGTACGGAAATAGATAGAAGTGGTAAGAAATTTGATATAAAAAAACTATTTAATTAATAAAAAAACTAATAAGTTTAGAATTACTCATATTTTTCATAATTATCACAAAAATTTAACATCTCATCCTTATTATTTGTATTTCAACAACTATTGGCAAAAAAGATTGATTAGGAGTCATTCCTAATAAGGACAGATAAGAATTGGACAAGTACATTTCTATATTGTGAAAGTTTTCACAAGAAGATGCAAAACTCTCATATATATTATAACGCCCTAAAATGAAGGCATTACAACCTATCACGTGTCATTCCCTTTATATGAACATGCTAAGGCTATGAATTCTAATCCACAAATAACATCAAAAGAAATATATCCAAATTTCACATATAAAAAGGAAAATCTGTTTATAGCATTTCAAAACCTTCAAATAATCTCATTGGCATAAACTAAAGCCAATATAACTAATAGTCCCAAAACATTTAATAAAACTTAAAACAAAGTTTATAAAAGAACAATTTGCAAAACTTCATAAAATCTTCTAAGTACATCTTTATGATCTATAAAAGTCTACAAGTCTGCAAGATAGTCTATTCCATTAGCGTCCTCTCCATCATCTACATAAATATCATATCCTAATAGGTCAAACATAACCGAATCTTCACGTGCTCCTAAAATTGATAAAAGAATCAACAAAAACGTCTAGTACGACAAACCACACACAAATGCATATGCACACACAACATGTATAATCAGATGCAACTATATCTAATGAAACAAACACTATTTCTTGTCTTATACTAGCCGACAAGCAACACAATTCAGAACCATATGTATCTAGTACCAAATTTGGAGTAATTTATGACTCCATAAAAACAAACATATATAAAAATAGATAATTATACATATATTGGTGTTGAAGAATCATCCACACACTGTGGCCTCTGCCAAAACCTAATCTACTGGAATCATTTCTATTCACGAGTCCACTTGGGATAATCTCACATATAAATCATCAGGGTGCTTCGTTAGTATCATACTCTGCGTGGTTTTTACTAACTAAAGCCAAACACAAGCAGCAAAACAATTTAATATGTCATATAGAATTAAATTGATTTGATATTCTAACATGATAAGTGTCCTAAGACTCTTATTGTTGGTACAATATTGAGCATATTTTATATGCTGCTTGATTAATCTGGTGAAGAAAGGGATGTTTAATGAATCAATTATATGTTTCAGGGACAATTTTAGAACAATTGAGCTTTTCAAAGGATTATTAATGAAAGAAGCCAAGATTTTGGAGAGCTTTGTAGCCTTTTGTGGAGTTTCTACCCATACACTAGTATTTTTATACCATTAGCGTACTTTTGGGGGAGAAAAATTAAAGAAAAATTCGAAGTTCCAGGATACACGACCCTACATACACTATTTGTGTACAATAGGTTGTGTACATATGCCAAAAAAGAAAAAACACGCGAAGTTAATGAGTACACTATCCCGACATACATGGGTTGTGTAGGGGTCGTGTACATGCTAATTATATATATATATATATATATACCCGTACCCTGTTTTGTTAAAAAAAAAAAAGATTCATTCACTTATATTTCTATCAAAGAACCCTTGAACACATTTTGGAGAGCTTTTTTAAGAAGACATTCATGCTACAACTTGGAGATTCACAAACATCACTTCTACCAAGGGTTTCATCATCATGATCTTTCCTTTTTCTTCCATTGTACTTATTATGGTTGTTAATCTCTTCATAAAAGAGTAGTTATGTATGCCCTAGGTTTGAGAAACCCTAGCCTTCATGTATTAACTTGTTTATTAATTGAATGAAGTTTGATTTTGACTTTGCTTCACGATTTGTATTGTTGTTTGTGATGTTTTTAGGCCTAAGTTATTACAAACTTGATTCTTGTTAATTTGAAAAAATATTTCAATTAATGTGTTTGATCTCTCATAGGCAAAGAAGTTGTCTAATCCACCTAGAAATAGGGTTTTTCCAACTTTCTATCAATTAAGGTTAATAATCTTCATGCTATTCTAATTTGATAATTGTGAAGGAAGAAATTCACACTTTTGCAATTAGGGTTAGGGGTTAATTAACTTGAATAGAGTAATTAATCTAATTGAGAAACCCGGTAGTTCAAGATCAAGTTTCGTTCAACTAAATCCACCTTTAAAGATGAAGGGGGCTAGGGTTGATCAAAGCTAAGGACATTGTTTGTGAATTGATTTGGACTTGCTTTTAGTTAGAATTAGTAGGAAGTTTAACATATATCTTACAATTGATTCGGCTAGATAATAGTTAACGGATTATTACTAATAGCTGCACATAGATCCCTAGGATGATAATTAAACGATAGGTACACTACCTTGTGTGGGTTTAGGATTAACGAGATTATAAATTTAAAGCTTAAAGATCCAACACATCATAATTCTACACACATACAACAAGCATATCTAAACCTAGAAGCACATGCAACAAACAAGGTAAGACATGCCTAATTCAATTTCCAGAAACATGACTCTCAATCACTCAAATCTCTTTTAGAATACAAATTCTGATTCACCAAAACCCGATAAGAACATATCAAATCCAATAACACATACAATCTAATAAACCTAATCTCATATACATCTAAAACTCAAATCTCAAAATAACATAAATCTACACCTTTTTCTCTTGATTGGAATACAGAACCCTTCCACCAACTCAATCTCCTTAAAAGATTCTTCAAATCATAGAACTCCATTGAACACCACATATACTAAAAGTTTACAACAACTATTTTTATGTAATCATAAAGATTAAAAACATTAAAATACTCACCTAGATTCGAATTTTAAATCCTTTTTTAACACCAAATCCAGATCTACAAAATAATCAAGATTTTCTCCAATCTCCCTTCAAAAACAATAGATAACTCTAAGGAAACTAATTTGCAGATCTTAAAGAAAATATGACTATACATTTAACTAGATCTGATCCTCAATTCTCCTTAAACACCAAATTTTTATTTCCAAGCAAACTCAAGCGATTCTCTAATTCTCCTTTAAAATAATATAAAAACCTAAGAACTTGTTAGGTCTATGAAACTTATAGCGATAATTGATAATTTGATTACTTGATCTAGATTACCTTATCCTCTTAGTGGCTATGAACACTCACAGAGAGAACTTCTAAGTTTAGGCTATGTTTTGGAGAAAAGGGAAGTCTAGTTTATATAGAAGACAAGGAATAACTTTTCATCTTTAATAACACCTCTTCATCTTTAGTAATATCTATTCATCTTTAATAACGTCTATTCATATTCATTCACACATCTAATAACCGACAAAACAAAAACCAACAAAAATTAATTTAACTTTAGGGTTAACCATGAAATCCTCTTATTTTAATTCAAATGACATATTTGCCTTTTTTTATAATTTATTTACCTCTATGTTACACACATATATATATATCAAAATGTTAATTGATAGGTATTAGGGATGAAAGAGAGACACACCCAATAAAATGGGAGGTGCAGAGATTAGAGTATTCTTTCTATTTGCAAATATTAAGTGCCGTATATTTTCACGTAGGTCACCATAGACCATAGTACCTCACCATGTGTTGGGGTAGGCTAGGTTGCCATTGAAGAGTTGGGGGCACATTCAATAGGGTTTATTTGGCATCCGGCAAATGGCAAATGGCAAATGGTAGATATCTTTTTTAAATTTTTTCTAACAAATCATCCGTCACGAAATATATATAGATAAAAGACATATAGCAGTTTTCATGAAAACTCCAAGTAGATCACATACATATAAAATATAACCGCAAGTGAGATACCTTTATAGATAAAATTTAGATAAAAGATGCAAATGAGAAACATTACAATCCAAACGGACCCACATTATCTTTAATCTCATCCGGATAATAAAATCCGAAAAAGTTGACACAACATCAAGACCAATAAAGGCAGAGTTTGATGTATCAAAAGTGGATAGCATATGATATGATAATATCTGGCCGGGGGACTCTCTCGTGGCGATAAGGATACCTTATATCATTGCTTAGAAAATAAGGGTATCTGTATCTAATAAAATTTATAAAATATATGATATCCAGTAAAATCTATTTATTTTCTTATAATATTTTCATAATGTAAAAATTTGAGTTAAATCTTTGAATCTGTCATATTAGTTCAAAGGAGAAAATTCTAAACAAGATTAGTAGGTATTTATTAGTGCTTACTTTTATCTCAATAAAATTTGCATTTTAACTTCACACTTATATTTCCATTTGCATATCATTATTCTAATTGGATAGCAAATGGTTTAGGATTGTTCCATCTTTATTATAGTGTTTTTCTTTAGTTTTAGCTGTATATATATATATATGTATATTTATATTTTTTTTCATAAAACTTAGAAATAATCATATAATATGATTGCTTATTCATTATTATATGAGTTCCTTGAAACTTGTATCTATATAATTCATAGTACAGTGACTAAGATGAATATAAAGTATAAAAATATTTATATTTATATTTATACCCTACTTTGTGGTAGTACAATCCAAAAACACTATACAATAACTTATCATATAACCTTTAGTATCCATTTAAAGACCAATATAATCGATTAGGATATTTCAAGTTATGGCATATAACAACACAATACTTTCCACTCATCCTAGTATTGGTTAATTTTATGGCTACATTTAATAATTCATTATCTTTTGGTAACCTTACAAATGAAGTTAGAGCCACACAAAAATTGTCTTCCCTTGCCTTTGGGATATCTTATTAAGAAAAAGATAATTAACTAAATACCATTTTTCTTTTGCTCCAAATTTCCAATACGTGCAGAGACCGACAGAATTAGTAAGTTTGAAAAAAAACTAATTAATAAGATTAGATTCCCCCGTATTTTCTGTAGTTATCTCATTATGGATTATGAAAATAAGACATTCATTCTTTATACGTCAACAACAGGGGCAAAAAAATGTTGTACAAGCCTTAATAGTAGGTTAAAATAGGATGAAGTGTTCGATTTTGCTGTTCAATGTTATTCTAGTCAATCGTGATTAAATATGGAGTATTTCAATCAGCAATATTTGTGTTAAGTTATCTAATTTGTTTTATAATTGATAGAAACATAATTGAAATACCAATTTTAAGACGGCAAACTTTCATCCGTTCAAACGAGTAAAAATCTTAACATATTTACCATCACATTAAAAGAATTCTAACAAATAGTTGCAAAAGCTAGTATGTATCAAAATTTTATTAACCACCACTAGACACTTCGCTTGACGATTATTTCCAAGCATGAAGTGATAGATATTGGATAGAACATGGAAAGAAACCAATACACGGAAATGGGAGGCACACAGTGTGCTTTTTATCTCCATATATTAAGGGCTGTAAGCTTTCACATAGGTCACCTCAGTACCTCACCATGGCTCGGGCTAGGCTAGGTTGCTATTGAAGTTGAAGTACTGGGGCCATACAACTTAAAACCATTTTCAAGCTCATCCGATTTATAAAATCTTAAAAAGGTGACACAACATAAAGACCAATATTGACATGATTTGATACATCAAAAGTTGATAGCATGTAACACGATAAATTCTATCCGAGGGACTGTCGTATAGGACATAGGGCGCCTCATGTCCTTGCTTATCAAAATAATTGTATCCACTCACACTCAACTCAGCTGTACAATTCCCTCATCAAAATAATTGTAAACGCTATATTTATCTAATACTAATGGTTTGTGTTTTGCTATCCGCCGATAGCTCATCATATATTTTGGTTGACACAAATTTCTATTATCACCACAGATTTCATTGATAGGCCTCTTAATAATTTCTACGAAGGATGTGAACAAGTTAAGTACGAATGATGCAGTACTAAGCCTGAGTTTGAACTTAGCTCAAAATTTCAAAAGTAGAGCTCAATCAAGCTTAAAACATTGAATTCGATCAACTCAAAGTGATACTGAAAAAGCTCGAGTTAAGTTTGATATATATATATATATATATATATGAAACTTCCTTATCTAATCATAATAATACTAATATCTTAATTCAATCCAGACTCAATTAGACTTAAAGTTAATCAACTTAAATATTACAAAGATTGAGTTCGACTTAATTAACTAGTTAAACAGCACATAATCATGTTTAACTGTTTTTAAGTTAAACTCAAGTAAATATCAAGTTATTTCAAGTAATTTACGAATAACTTGGCTAAAACTCAAAATCACCACAAAAATGTATTAAGATCAAAACTACACATCATTGGGTGAAAGAAGCTAATCAAGACAAAGAATCTAATACAATCCAACCCATTGAACATACCTGAGACTAGGTATAACGTAAGCCACGTTTTCTAACCTCAAGAAATGGCTTTATGGATAATGGGAAGTGATGACAAGTAGACTATGCTCAAGTGTCACTGTTGGGCTGGGCAGAAGGACGGAAGATTGAACATAAAATCTATGGGATCCACATAGGATTGAGATATCTTGTCTCCACTTTGTCTCCCGCTTTGACCTCATTACATCTTCCTTGTACTTCAAAATAAAAAGCATTCAAACATTGATCCCATTTGAGTTAACTGTACAGTGTCTAACTATACTGCCGACAAACCAATGAAATGATGACACTTGTCAGTCCATCAGACCATGGACAAAAAGCCCTTTTAAAATTTAGCATCTTGCTTTGCTAGAAGCCTAGAATAATGCTCTCTAGTGATTTAATTCACTTTTTTTTCTTCTATTTTATTTGCCAAAATTTCATGATTACCAAGTTGTTAAATCGTCACTTTGAGTCCACATAATATGCTTCAACTAATTTGCAAAGCAACAAAGCAATTAAAAGCACCCATGAACGTGTCTAATTATCAAGATCTTATCCTATAATATTAGAATATTCAGATTCAAATGTTATAAGAAATGAAATAAATGAGATCACTTCTCCCATTAAATTTCTTAAGTAATCATAAATTATGTTATCTTTGACTTATTATAGACAATTATCTATAATTTCTTTCATGTCGGACTACCGAAAAAATAGAGCGATTGAGTATGAATACAAGATTAGGTAATTATTCTTTACCATGAGCGTGAGCAATATGGGCAAAATTTTGACCAATATGTAGCATTTGGTGAGGTGAAATTTTGTCAAATAGAAATCCACTCGCAAATCGAGGTAATGCGCATTAGTAATCATGTGGAGATCCTTTTCCCAAGTAAGATCTTTATCCAATGACATGACTAAACATAAAACTTAATGGGTATAGCAATTCAGCTACTTGCTGGTTTTATAAAATTTGAAGCTATTCAATCAACATTCATCAAGCAAAAAGGGTCGACCATTTACCCGTTCAACTGCCTTGGCATTAAAAATGCATCAAAGAATAAGAAAACTTGTTAAACTATTAGTGAAGTGATAGTTATAGAAAGTTTAGTTGTTCAATTGAAAACCAGTCTACTTACAACTATTTTTTAAAAATAGTAGTCATAGCATAACCATTCTATGAATCCTAATTGAAATGTGGACCCAGAACAAGTAGAAAATACACATTATGAAAGACAATTTCAGAAAAGTGACAATTCCCTGTCATAATGATATTCTTCCTCACTTAGAAGATGTTTGTTTCACAAATATGCTTGTTATATGTCTAAAATGCCTGTAATTAATGATGTTGAATTTTGGAGAAACCCTCAAAGAATCTAATGTATCATATGCCATTATTGAGTAGGATGGGTCTGATGCAATGATGCATCTTAAAATATAACCAATACTTCTAATGAGTATCATATAAGTTATGTGTTTTAGAGTGCAAGTACCATCCTTATCAAGATTCAAGCAAGAACTAACCATTTTGGGTATCTGCCCTATCCATCATATGAAAGCTCGGATGTTGATCATGACAGATCATATAAATATAAGCATTACATGATTGTAATTGGTTTTCTCAGGCTTTGTGGTATTTGTTGAGACAATTACTCCATTATGTGACAACATATTATAACAAAATGTGTAGAGAATGTTTTGGAATAGATGTATGATAAGAGCTCCCTTACAACTTGACAATAAAAAATTAAAAGATGTTGGTGAGTTTTTGTGCTTACTGATGCTTGTCAAGAGGATCCATGCCTCGCTAAATCAACATTTGAAAACAACTATAAGAGTCAAATATTTATTTGAGAAAGACATCACAAACTAGCGAGATAACTCTACTCTAATATGTTGCAGTAATAGTAGCTATAATATGCCAAGACTTGTTTAGTCTTATTGGCGCTTGTTTAGAGGATTGGTTCACTACTTAAAAGCCTAAAGTCAACATATGACAAGGTCTTGTTTGAGATCAGTATCACACGCCAGAAGATTATTTCACTGCAAGGCAATGATGGTATTTGAAATTATTTCTTTTTTAGCTCTCTTAATGAAAGTATTTACATAAATAAGACTTAATGAAAGTATTTGCATATATGAAATGGGATATGTGAACAGTGGATTTCTATATCCCGCATTTAATACGTGATATACACTTGTATATCATGTTCGAAACGAGTGATATACATAGAAATATTTTACTAAATCACGAGCATAAGAAGCAATATACGTATTACTTATATAAAACGTGATATGGGTATGGCACTAAAACATCGTATCACGATTTATTCAAGCAATTTGTATAAGAAATCTCAATATCTCATCTTATAGAGGTAATTTTGCAATGGATTTTGGTAATTTTTATCATTTGATCTTTATTTGGTATTTTTTTTTTTTATACATCCAATAAACGTTGTTCACTCTGTGGTATTTATTATAGAGTTAATATCACAAATGGTACCTATATTTTGATATACAATTAAGTGTATAAACTTTGAATTAATCAATTTAATACATAAACTTTGAAATTAATCAATTTAGTACCTAGAAGGATTTTACATGCACACTAACAATACCTCTGTCCAGTCCTTTCAAGTATTTTGGTCAATTTCAAGGATTTTTAGGTATTAAATTGGTCAATCTTAAAGTATAATTACTATATTGATAAATTTCAAAATTTAAATACTTAATTATATATTTTATCAAAGTTCAGATACAGTTTGTAACATTATCCCTTTATTATATGCTAAGGCTTGGTTAGCCTTATCTTTATTTGTCCAAGGAAATACTACACTACTTGACACCAAAACGGTGAGAGATTCCAAGGCATGCTTGGGCTGAAAGATGCTTACCAAAAGATTATTCCATTACTTAGGAAATAAAAACAGTCGGAGGTGCCAACTTAATCCGGTCCATACATGTATAGAGCATAAAGCATGGTGCACATATCAAGTTTTGCCATGACAGTAGGCGGCATCGCCATTGGAACTGAGCATCACCAGACCGAGCTTTGCTACGTGGAAACCGAGCTTCATAGAAGTTGGCAAGCATCGTTCCACATATTGAGCGTTTTCGCTATATGGAATGAGCGTTTTAATAGTAGTAAAGTTACTAGCAAAAGAGACTAGGCCTCATATGCAAATTTCCTCAAGTATCAGAGAAATGATATGAAAACCTTTTCCTCTGCGCGTATAGCTATTCATGTCCAACATTTTTAAGAATCCAACGTTAGAGTAATAAAATTCAAGTATTTGCACTATGCGTTAACAAATAAACTTGCTCAATTTTCATCACATTCACCTCACATAAGAAACAAAATAAGATGCACCTAATTCAAGAAAACAAGCATACCTCAGCAATATTCCATTCATTAAGGTTTAACCTGCATAAACCAAGACATTCATCATCAAATGTGATTTGATGCTTCACAATTGAAGAAGGAATGAATCAATCACATGCCAAATTCCATAAACCTTTCCGCAATATTTGCTAAAACTTATTATCTTCTGTTATTACTCAAGTTTTATTCCATTTCTATGATTGAAGAAAGTCACAGAAATCTTTGCACACAAGTGCATTGTAATGCCCGGCTTATCTGTTCCTAAAATTAACCTATATTCTTTTGCAAAATCCAATGTACCTTTGTCCGGTTTTGACATATTAAAGGTTGCTAGGTATACTAATAGTTACAAAAGCAAATCTGATGGGCTTTAATCAACGTGTGAGAAACAAAGATTTTGCCCCAAGACTTAAGCTCTATAATCATTAATTAGAAACAAGTCTTAATGCTCAACATACTAAATTATAGGTGGGTTAAATTCCACGTTTTGTTGAACATCTAAGATAGATAATATGTCGCTACTACTATGTTGTTGGTTGTGCATGTTAAGGTTATGTATAGCTGAACTAATAAATGTCTATCTCTGAACTAGTAAATATCTATCTTAATTAACCATGCCGTGTTGTGCATATAGATGGTTATGTCTATTTGGGTACATTGATTTCATGTTATTCTAACATCATTTTTAAATTGAACCGATACTGATATAATACCGATAAGAAATTGACAATTTTACTAGTAAACTGATCAAACTAAATCAATACTGAATCGATATAAATATAATACTAATGAATTACAGATGTTGATTCGATACAGATCTGATATCAACAAAAATCTAATAATCCAAACAAGCCTAATGGACGTTGCTAATGGTTGGATGACAATGATAAGCCCAAGAAGAATTTCGACAAAAGGTGATAGGATCAATCTCATTAGTGCAATAAATGACTATAATGTCAATCATATTTAAGATAAGTACATGAGTAGATGAGAAGACCAACCTACATCTCATTTGTGCAACAAGAGTTACCGGTATAAAGCACATATAACATCTGCATTGCACTAACTTAAAGCTTCTTACAAGGCAACAATATCTCTACTTCAGATTGAAGAATACAATAGTGAACAAATCATATTCACATGCATAATACTTGAGTCAACCCAGTCTGTCTAAACTTTATATACAATAAGGATAAAAAGGGACTGCCCTGGACAAGCATCTCCACCATTCCTAGCTGGAAACAAAAAGGTGGTTGATGATATATATATATATATATACCACTCTGTCATCTCCTTTAACTTTGATATGTTTGAGCTTCAGATGTCAACTAGTTCATTCACTACACCAACCGCCCAACCGCCTACAATTCTACCACTGTCTCGCTGCAAAATTTCAAAACCTTAATATGCTCCAACATATGCAAATTTATCAGGTGAGACCTATGCAGTTCTGCACAATACTGAACTAATATATAAGCCATTATTTTTCGTTCATTCATATTCCTAGTAAGTCCCACAGTGTCATCACTCATCATTCAGATCCCACTACAGAAGAGCGGTCATCAGCATTGACCACCATATCAGAATGGGGGTTTCTGGTCTCAATATCTTGAGCGGGAAGTTTAATCTTTGGTGATAGCTTCTTGACTTCATCAACTGTATAGATAGAAATCTTCCTCACTATTCGGCAAAACTCACTGCAAATAACAAAAGGAGATGACGTTAACAGATTAAATTTGTTGAGACCTTGAATTTTCAAAGATCTAGCATAATTTTTCCCTTTTTCTAGGGTGACAACATGAAGATATCATTAAATGGTATCAGAGGGTTACAAAATTATTTGCAAGATATAGTTATGCACTCAACAACAAATGAACCTAATTAGAGGCATTTTGTCTTTTTAGCATTGTTTCAGCATCTTGGCAATGTTTTGAAACCGTGTTTTTGATAATAAAGATCCTAAGAAAATACAAGGAACAAGAAAATATATATATATATATATATATATATAACATATACAGAAGTGACACAGAACATAAACAGATTAAGCACAAAAAAACAGAGGATGAAAAAGGCCCTGTAATTTATCAAACACATTCTTTACAAACTTTGAGATGAAGACCCTTGTGTATAATAAAGAAACCAGTCACAAAACCATATGACATTTCAAAACCTGGTTTATATTTTCCTTTACATAGAAGTTATTTAGATGCAACATGGTAAGACCAAGGTACACTACAGGCAATAAAATGGAAAAAGGAACAATCAACTGATCCATGCCACACTAAGTTCCCTGAAATATGAATGATGTTGCTCCATGATATAGATGAAAACAATCTTTATTTATCGGTACCAATAGATGAATAACACTGCAAATGCCTATGAAGGTATCCTGTTTCAGATGAACCATCACAGACACCACCACAGAGGAAAGTGGCGAAAAGATATAAAAGCAGAAACCAAACCATTGAGGCCAAATGGCCGAACAAATCAAATTACATCAAGCCTGGCAATGGTGAAGGATTTTCTTCCGAGGTAAATTATCAGGATGGCATTAATGTGTATGTAGGTGGAATAAGAGCAATAAAGAAGTTATTTATAAGCAGAAAATAAATTAAAGTAGCCGACACTTACCACCACGGTTCATCACCAATCATCATTATATCACCTTCATCATCAGTGTACACGACTTGCCATTTCCTTGAAGATCCACATAGTTCACCTCTAATAATGTCAAACATCTCTTCCAGTTTTTGCAGCAAGTCCTCATACTTAGTAAATTGAGTCAAATCAACAGCTCTCCCAACAGGAACTCCTTGCATGTGAACCTGAAAAATAAAATGCCTCACTAACCCCATCTCACCATAAATGATTACTACAACAAGACGATAGAAGGCAAAACATTATGCAAATACTCTAGCATTTCCATGCTTCTCTCCAGACATACAACAAATTCTATGCAGGGCACACATTTTGCAAGATATTGGAAATCACAAGCGTTGGAAAAGCAGCAAGGATATCATCTATAGCAAGGAACATATTAATGTCAAAAAAACGAAAAAATAACAATGATTAAAACCATGCTTGCCTTGGTGCAGGTCCTACTCTGGCTGTGAAGCTCTTGGCAAGAAATGGCAGAGGACTTCTCTGGATCACAAACTGCAGGTGCAACATTCAATTGATTGCAGTTTGACAGTTCCACTTGTTGATCAGGGTCCACATTTGAAGATGAAGGAATCCGGTCATCCCCCATGAAGCATGAAGGGGGGGTCATCGATGATTTTTCGTCCGTATTAACATTATCAAGCTGGATTCCGAATATCCTGCAGCCACCCCCTGTGCCTTGCCTCCTTTGCCCAGATTCTTTATCGTTATTGGCCACAAAAGATTCTCTTTTTGCTCCTGCTCTGTTGGACCATTGCGCTGGCTTTCCAGAGAACACAACAGGTGATTCATTTCCATTGGAAACAAAAGAAATTGCTTTCGCAGCAGGGGAAAACTTTGGAGATGGATAGAGGTCTTTCCCCCTCTGAGTATCACCATATGAGAAGGTAGGTGAATCCATTGGAGTTTTCCACATCCCTAATCACGGAAATTTTGAGAAAACATTCAATAAACTGAACTTGCAAATCTCACTGAATACACATACGCGCTAAAAGCTGCTTTACCAGGTAAAGAAACATCTTGCATAGATGGAGTTAGAACATTTGGACGTGCCCGCTTAATTCTCTGTGCTGATTGCGAATTTGAGGAAGCCGGAGCAACTAGTGGCTCCACTTCCCATGGTGATACTCTTTCTGGGCGCCAGATAGATGAAGGTTCATCCCATTGGACCTGAATAGATATGAATGGTTAACTGACAAAAGAATGGGATGCCGACAGTGGTTCAGAAGGCACAGGTTCAATTCATACTTAAAATAGTCAAAAGTCTTATAAGAGTCAAAATTTCTTAGAGAAGTAAGCTCCTTGGAAAAAGTGCGTCCATGCGTGCCTGCACGCGCATGTGTGTAATAATTTTTTTTAATGCTTGAATAGGCGAAACATAAAGAGCAGAAGCAAAAAGAAAATTACATGATATAGTTGAGGCTCAAAGAGAACTTTGGGATGTTTAAAACATCTAAAGGAGGATTCTAACCTTCAAGGACCTCCACTGAGAGTTAGCCCATCCAGATGATGTATTATTTTCAACACCAACAATTGTTCCACTGAACCTGTAATTTGCCAGAAAGATTTAAGACACTAAATTCCTCCAGCAAAAATTACACTAATACAACTCAAGCACAGAAATACCTTCTCTCAGGCACATCCTCACCCTCAAATCTCATTGTGAACCTCATCCCAACAGAGAGCTTCTGAGCCTGTGCTTCAAGATACTTGTTGACACTCACAACGAACTCGGACCTACTTGTTCTGACACAGAGAGTGCAATTTCAGCATTATATATTAGAGAGAGAGAGGCACAAGGATATCCATAAATTACAAAAAATTGCAAGGAAAGGGTCCAACATAGTATTAATGTCTGACATTCCAGAATATAGGTGACTCTACATAAAGCTGTTAAAGAAACAACAAACACCCATGAGGGTTCTATGTTTCCCTTTCAATGCTTTCAAGCACAAATTTGTGTTATATTGTATAAAGACAATAAGGGCGCACTTGGTTCATTGGTTTAATGTCTGTTTTAATCAAACTATTTATCAAAAACATATACGAATTTTTTTATTAAAAAAACATTTTTACTTATAAACAAGCTTTACAAATCAGATACAGATAAAATACAGATGAAAAACAGACTACTCAAACAAACTCTCTTCAAGAGTACAAGAGAAATATGACAAAAGGTACAAGAGAAATAAGTCAAGTCTTCACACTATTTATTTGGTAAATTATAATATATAAGTAAGATCATCCAATTTAGTGTACAGAACCCACCAGCTATATGTATAAATCAAAATGCCCGCAAAATTAATTCCCACCATCATTATTAGCAATAATCCCAGACCAATCAGCCACATAGGTAAACTTGAGCCAAAATAATAAGGACGAATCGATTTGAAGTCAACTCTTTTCACTAATATTGTTTACAAAAATTTTACTCACCCTACCAAGTTAGATCAGGCAGGAAAGAAAAGGAATAAATCTCTTGTATACAGTAAATAACCAGAAAAATTCAAACAGAAGCTAACTTAAATAGTACTGGTTAGTATGCTAAGAGGTTCATGAAATTGAAAACAGCAGCTATTTCAATAATAGTAATGCTAATGAAACCAGGAACAGAAATGCACTAAAAATCAAGGAAAGGAAAGAGAAGCACCTTGGCTTATAGAAAACAGAAAAGAGCGTTCCTGTTGATATGGCATGAGATGCAGTGGCCAAAACACCAAGATGCATGCTGTGACTGGAAATAACAGATGATGGCACGTTTTGTTGCTGCTTCATGAGCCTCCTCACTCCAACCCGCAGCTGTCCATTTTCCCCCCTGCAATATGCAAAATGATATTCCTGTTTGAGAGATATGATTCAAGAATTTTTATAATTATACCTCAAAATTTATATAACTTACCTCAAGAATATAAAAGCATCTCCCGCGACTAACTTTTTTGAGCTCACAAAGACACTCCACCCAGTGGTGAGTAAATGGCGCCTAGGTTGACCTGCAATAAAATGTAGATCAAGTCTTCTTTACCAAGACTAACCCCAAAACCCACTAAACTAATGGTTAGCATGGAATTTTTTTATAACATATGAGAAAGAATTACGCGTTTTAAATTTTGGTATTTGTCACATGAACCACCTTACAAGAGTCATATACTAGTTAAGTACAGTTTGCACTAGATATGCACCCCAAGAAATGACCTTGGTCTCACTTGAACCTAGGACCTCAAACAAAGAGGAATCTTTTCCTTCATACAATCTTGTATTCTGAGAAAGTTTTTGCCAAATGGAGCTGGGTTATCCAACACTTTGTAATTCGGCTTCCCCCACACCCCACCATCCCTCCCCCCAAACTTTGATCATTTTTGCAAATTATGACCTGAACTTTCAATTTGCTATATATGGCACCCAAGTGAGTTTGGATTGTCACTGTTGGCATCATCTTTAATTTTCAGCTTGTAGGAGCTTGAAACATGGCATTTCATATAAAGGGAAAACCGTGGCCTAGAATTAGAAACACATAATTTTTTTGTAAATTCTCATATACAACTTGGCATTTATCTAAGTCTTCCTCTATGTAATTTTTTTTAGCTACACTGTAATTTTCCAGTCATTGTTTTCTGATCCATCTTGCTTCTAGGTAAGGTCCTTAACCCTAACCCAATGAATAACAATACCATGACAAGAACATCATGAAGACCATTAATAAGGCAATGAGATGGGATAATCAGTAAGTTAAGCATGAGTCACTAAAGAAAGGGATAATGTTAAAGATATTGATAGATTTTCGATTTTTTTCCAATTGCATACCTGAAATGTCAAGTTGCTAAATGCAATTTCAATTCAAGCTTTTAATAATCAAAGTTTAAACCTAAAGTTTGAAATTGCTGCATATCATATACCTAATCAAAAATTTACTTATCAAATTTACTGTCACTATCATTCAAGAAAGATGACATGGCAAATACTCAATGGACAAAAACTATAAGCACAAAACAATTAGAGGTGTGGCAGTATATTTGACAAGCAAAAATATGACAAGGTATAAAATTAGCAGTTTCAAATTTTAAATAAAAAATTGAAGGGGGGAAAAATCACGTGGTGATTTTGACATTTTTCCTGCAAGAATATATATATATATATATATATATATAAGAAAGAGAGTATTGTGAAAATATGTAAAGCTTACCTCGAAATATGTGCCGAAAACGCCACTCACTGCCATGTAGATCAGTTGCCGCTAATTCTTGCCATGGAGGCTGCTGCGACATATTCTGAATAGGAAAAAGGAATGAATGAGAAAGGAACAGGTATAATGTGCCAAAACGGCACCGATCCCATGTAGTTCTTCATGACTCTATAGCTTACCAGTTGTGGCAGACAATCCTCTGCATGCCTCCGAAGAACAGAGAATCCACCATGGGTGCTGGTGTCAGAAGCAGTAAGTGTCTTGCAGAAGGAATGCACCTTCATTTTTGGGGGCTCTGGGATTGGAGGATCAGGGCTTGTTACTTCAGTTTGCTGGTCAACCAAGAAGATCAAATAGGCATTAAATTCAGAGGGAAAAAAGCTAGAATTACTATACTACTAGGTTTTATAACAATATACTCTAGATAAGCTTGAAAGATGCTTTACATAGAGGGAAAGTCACTTACATTGGATTCCGGAAGCAGAGTCAATTGTGCGTAAACTTCATCAGTTTCAACTTCAGCCTGGAAGTTACAGCATATTCAGAAAATAGAATTAACAGGATGAAACAGTAACCAGCTCCACATGCATGAGTTAGGACGAGGTCCCCAGAAGAGTACAAGTCAAACATAACTGAAACTCACCCGGAGTTGAATATTAACAACTTTACAAAGAATCTTTGAAGGGAGATTGAATGAGGGCATCTGCTGTTCTAACCCTTGATGCATGGATGCTTCGAGCTATTCAAGGTTCAAATGCAAAAACAACAACCAAGTTCAACCACAAGAATGATGAATTATAACTGCATATAATACAAGGACCGAGTAACACTAAAATACCTGCTCCATGTGCCCCTGTGGGAAATAATAAACACGCTCTCCTTCACGTGGAAGACTGACGAGCGGGCCAGCACATGCATTCCATAATTCCTTGTACAATTCATCGTTTAAGGAACCTGTTATAAGAACATCCCAAAATTAGAGGCGAGCATGCACAAAATAGAAAAGATGACAAAGGAGATATCAAACATCCATGCATAAATCTGATAAATCTTGTTTCATATGAACCTCCATTTAAGTCTAGATTGTCATATAAGATATTTTCCCGGTTAATTCAAATAATAAAAGTAAAGTACTGCCGAATATAGTCATGGAACTCTTGATTTTTTTTATCTTTTCCTTTTTCCTTTTAAAGATTGGACTAGGGTCTGAATCCTTAACTTAGGATGCAGACCAGGTAACTAAGCATACATACAACAAGGCAGGTAGGGATACTGACCACAATCGACGAATCGCGGGACAACTTTGATTGTTAGTGTAAATTAACACCAAAAACCCAAGATGCAATTACCGGTTTATCTATACACATAATTTAGCAAATCCCCCAACAACTTATAACAGCATACTTGATATACCACACATGAAATTCTCCACTTTTTACCCAAATCTAGTTCAAAAACCTGTCCATAAACAACAACGAACGAAAGGCTTCACACAGAACAAGATCTAGGCACAACCTGGATGTAATTGGTGTCCTCCAGAGGGATGATTAGCTGCCATAAGAAACCCTGAAACCCCCTTCCAATGAATTTATTCAATACCCACTTCACCTTTGCAAATTCTGCATTTGAAATCAAAACACAGATCATGGATCAAATACAAAACACTAACTAGTCAGCTATAGAAAAACTCATCTAAACCCAGATGTCACTTTTTATTGAATTCAAAGTCTTCATATCACAAATAGTTAAATAGCTCAATAATAAACTCCTTAATAATTAACATATAATAACAAAAAAATTTTAAAAAAAAAAATCTTGAGACGAATCAATAGCTGCTAGGAAATTACCATGTGATTTACCACAAAGAAAATAATAATATTAATAAAAAAAAAAAAAAGAAAAAAAATCTAACCCAAGCTTTTGACCCAACAAAACATTGAAAACTTATTAAATAGAACTAGACCCATGATAAAATTGAAGATATAATCCAAAGCTAGAGTCTTTCCTAATTTTTTCTAAGTTAATTTGCTCATATAATTAATTAAAAAATAAATAAGATAAAAACTTAGATTAACTTAGCTTACCAACCACTACAAAAGGAGGAAGACAATGAAAGAAGAAGATAATAGAGAGAGAGAGAGAGAGAGAGTGATGGGGTATGTTTCCAAATTCCAGAAAGGCACCCACAAAAAGCTTCTGTTCAGTGGATGGAATGGAAAATGGAATTTGTGAGAAGAAGAAAGAAAAAGAAAGAGCAAAGTGGAAAAAAAAATAAAGGGGCAAAAGAGAGAGAGTGATTGTTTGTAAATAGAAAAATTAGAGATGGAATAAGTATAAGATATATAAAAATTAAAATAATAAATAATAAAAAGAGACAATAAAGACGATTGGATCGAGAAAAGAGGAGTTGGTTTTATGTTTGGGTAAAGCCGACAACAAACAATGCTATTGGTTGCTTCTTCTCTCCTCTTTTTTTTAATATTTCTCTCTCCACTTGTTCCTAAACCCGAAAAAACTCCACACACAGATTGCGTGTACTACCAATAGCAAATAAAATAAAATTAAAAAAACTAAAAAGAGTAGCTGAGTTTAAGAAATCAAACCAGCCAAGCTGCTCCAGCTGGTCCGTGTTTCATCTTTTTTCGAGACGTTTTAAAAGAGTGAAAAGATATTTTAGCTGTTAACAGGTCAAATACAAAAAAAAAACAAATAAAATATAAATATAAATAAAATATAAAAATAAATGAAATAATCAGATCCTAATAAATGAAAAAAAATCGGATTTAAATTAAAAATTATTTATTAAAATAAGTTGAGCTTGACAAACTATTTTTTGAATACACTCTTAAACAAGCTTAAATATATTATGATATATTATATACAAATATATAATTTTTTTGGTGAAAAATATTTAATTAAAGTAATAAAAACTAACTTTTATTTAATATGCATATATATATTTAACAATTCTTAGGTATTATTTTTAGGTTAAAAAAAGTAAAAAAATGGGCTATTTAAATTATTAAATCCCAAGTTTCAATTTCAAGATCTATAAAAACTTAATATGCTCAATTAGAAACTCAACTTGATTCGAACTTGTTTAGTTGAATGAGTTAAATTCAGGTCTAAATTTTAGACTCGATAAAAGATTCAACTCAATTTCTAGCTCAATAAATTTTAACTAACAAAAGGCTTGGCTCACCAGCAACCTAGAGTTTATAATTTGTAAATATTTATATGTATACATTTCATCTCTTGCCTTCTCCTTTGTATGTTTCAATTTTTTCTTTCTGAATATAAATTATACTGTTGGGAGAAATACTTGAACTCGTTCATTCGTCGAGAGTTTAATATTTAAAACATTAGATTACAATGGCTTTTGCATATTTTCTTTATCTATATTATATTTGTATCAATTTTTTTCCTCCTAAGTATCAACTTTAGATTTAATATATCTAAAATGTGACATTCGAGAAAGGAAAAACTATCTAATTAGTAAATTATTTTTGTTTTTTTTTTATTATTATAATGAAAAATGTTGATTAAGAATGAAAGCTAGGAAGTAAAAGTTCATGAATTTTTAAGGAAAAATGGATTGAAAGTATATTCTATTTATTGGAAAAATGAGATATTGTCCTGATACTTTTTCATAAAAACTTAATAAAGTAAAAGATAAATCATTTCAACTTCATAAGAATTTGTGAAATAATTAATTTTTTGAAAGACGTAGGTGCGTGTTTGGGTATATTAATACTCTTATATTATCATTTTTGTCTCAAAAGCTTGGTTTAATGTTTAAAAAAATTAAAAGAAAGAAATAAAATGAACAAATTGAGTGTTTGGGACTATAAATCTGCTTTATAGTAATTTTTGGTTTCCATATGATTATTTAATTTTTAAAATAAATGTTTTCTCTTAATTATTTTATTAAGCAATAAAATGGTAAAATAGGATGTAAAAATATATTATTTGGAGATCTCATATACTGGGGCATGAATTCATAATTAAGAAACCTAAAGTAAGTGCTTTTTGGGTAGGTAAATTTTAACAAAGTTGAGCAAATATAAGACGTGATTTTACATTGGCCATAAAAAAAAAAAAAAAAAAAAAGACGTGACTTTACAATTTAAAATAATATAAATTGTAAGTGCTACCTTTGGTACGGTGATTTTTTTTTTCCTTTTAATTAAATATCTCTGTAAAATAGTTTGTATAAAAGGATAAATGCGAAACTTTTGGTTGGAACTTCCAATTCAAGTTTTCTTGTATTTATTTATCATAACTTAATTTATGGTATCGAATATAAGGTGAATAGTTGTTAAGTCGCATGTATTACCAAAAAAAAGATAATTTAGTTTTTAATGTTTGATTATGTTTTATTATAATTTTTTTCCATTTAAATCCATAAAACGAAAATTTGCATCATGACTATTAAAAAGGCCGTCCATTTCCATCACGTCAATTTTTATAAATGTATAATATTTATTAAAAGAACCCTAGACAAGGTATTAAATGAACACTTGACTTTAATTATGCTATGGGACCAACCAAGCAACCCAACTGCATCCTGCCACTTATTCTTAAGCCTCGGCAAGCTACCTTTAAGTTAAAGACAATTAATTAACACCTGAGAAGGGTATACTTCGTAATTTTTTTCTTATATTCTATTATTTGATCTATTTAATAATATTAAATTAATAAATTAAATATTATTAATTTATCAAAAGTTAATGAGTATAGAGTGAAAGGACTTTCCTGTAAACTTGTCAAATATCTTTGAAAGAAAAAGAAAAAGGAACCATAAAATATCAAGATTTGAAATTGAAATATATGGATATATATATATATATATTTCAAATAAAGTAGTCAAATATTGAAGACTGTCGTGTTTGTGATTTTAAAAAGAGAGGAAATTGATGAAAGTCGAAAAGAAAAGGAAAGGAAATGATATATTATTTTTATTTATTATTTGTTTTCGTAGGATGGAAATAGAAGGAAATGATGAAAAATGTTTCTTTTATATTATTTGGTTGAAGTACAAAAGAAATGGAAATAATTGAAATTTCTTATAGATTAAAATATCTCTTATATTACATTTTTACCTTCCCTTTTAATGGATGTTGTTGTGTTATCCTTGATAGGGTGTATGATCCTTGGTTATGCTGTTATTATATACGTAAGGGCTGCAAAAGAAGCACAAATGAACTACGGAAGTGTTGGAGATGTCTTTACACAAGCACTGGACCCTTAAGTTAGTTCAAAGTTCAGAGATAATGTGAGAATTGCAACAATGATAATGTAAAGGATATAGAGGACAAATGGATTAGGGATCTTTTTTTTTTTTTTAAATATCTTTCAAGCATTTGTAGGATAAAGTAGCAAGCTCTTATTGGATGAGTAATGCGATCCCTAATTTTATACTTGTCATGGTGGTGAAGGACAAATCATGTAGATTATGGTGTAGGCAATCGTATACTCTCTAAATCAGTGATGTCTATCATACAATCTTATTTTGTCTCCATACGAAGTGTGGACTTAGAGACTTAACTAGAGAAATAAAACCATCTATAATTGGTACTTTGCAAATTTTCATCGCTTTTATTTATTCTCAGTGTTTTCTCTCCATATTTGAAGAGAAAACAAATAGTTCAAGGGGGAACATCATATCAAACATATTATTATCTTCCATTTCCATCAGTTTTCTTTGATATTTACCAATTTCCACCCATCTAAACACAATATAAATTTGTTTTGCTATTATTAACATCAATATAGTTATTCGTATGATCACTCTAAAGTTTATTAATCAACCACCACTAACTTAAATTCTAAAAGCTTAAGAGTCAATGATAAAGGCATAAACCTAAAGTTAGTCCATCAGATCTTATAGCCAAACGCAATGGGAGAAAAAATGAAATTCTACTTGTATGGCATCACATTATCGGGGGATTAATGGATTCAATAATTGATATTTAGTTAAATATTCATTTTTTTTTTGTCGTTACAACGAGCCAATGGGGAAAGAGAAATCAAATCTATATATCTCACTTAAAACACCAAGATGATATCACTAAGTTGCTATAAGGACATTGGCATCCAAACCTTTATTCATTATTTTATAAATACGGGGTCAAATAATATCAAATTCATTGTAATAATTCAATTCAAAAAAACTATATAACCCTTAATTGGTCCTTTCACACTAGAAATGAATCAACTTTTAGTATCCTCTATCCTAAATAGTAAACAACCATTACTCAAAGCCTAACAATAGGCACACATGTCATTTTTCTAATTTGCTTAAAATTTTCTATATCTTACATTTTGAAGAATTTCTCCTTTTTGTTTTTGCATTTTTTTTAATTAATTAAAAGTATTTGCATGAAGGCATCCTTGACATCTCCTCGAGGAAGGGTGGTTCGACCCGCCTAGTCTGAATCCAAAAATGGGGGACCTAAAACCACCTCGGGAAGGGGATAGAGCAATCCAACCCGTGGAACCGTTAGGTTCTGGACGGATCGAACCCATCCCAACATGTTTCCTCTTAATACATATGTTGATTTTTTTATTTTTAAAATTTTTAAGAGCGAACCCTTAAAGACCCATCGGGTCCATGGGCCCTCCTATAAGACCCGCTTTAGACCTGGGTCCACTTGACCAATCAAATCAACCCCACCGGATCAAGTTTCTATCTTAATCTGCAGTGAGCAAGTTGGGTTAGGTCATGATTTGAACCCAATCCGAAAATATGTTTAAGGCATCCTAAGGTCTTTCAATATGAAATGCTCACATAACTTAATTACTCATAAATATGTCATTTAACTTGTTTTTATTGGATGCAAGTACTATATGAAAAATCATTTATCAAAAAGCTATCACCATATCCGCTATTTTATAATTTGCCCATCCTCCTTTATTTACAATTTTTTATTTTTTTTAATTAGACATGTAGCCTCCCTTGATAATATAGATTATCTTGTACTCATGTTGTGGAGTTCTAGGTTTCGTGACATTTTGTTCATGATGTTTAAAAAACGATTATGATGATGATGATGATGATTGGTGGCGGTTTACAATAAAGAAACTAACACGTGTCTGTTTTTTGTTTTTTAATGGCAGTATAAAAGGAGAGCATCTACGTGTATATTCCTTTTCTTTGGGTCAAACAAGAAAGACTTGTCTGGTTGCCTTACGACCATCCGAATGGGCGCAATTGCGTCTTGTGTTTTCCATTTCTCCATCCACTCCCCTTCTTTAATGTTCCTTTCCTTGGTCAAACCAATTTCGTTTACTTTTTTTCTCGCCCATCTCATTTCTGTTTTCTTATCCAAATGTGGTCCAGCTTTATACATAAATATTTCTTTTAATGAGGGGTGGGGGCGAAGATCGTAATTGCTCATGGTGAGTTATTAAAAAAAAAAAAATATTTCTCCATAAAGTTTTATGGTAAATGTTAAATATCAATGTTGTTAGATAAATTATTCCATCCAATTTAACCTGATTGAATTTGAATTTGATCCAGCTTGAAAATAATGCGGTTTAATTCTAAGTTTGATCTAATTTATCAATTAACCCTTAATCTTATAGTGTGTTTAAATCAAATTCTCAAGGGTCAACATTATTATTAAATACTTTATCATGCCATTTGTTTTTTTTTTTTTTATTTTAAATTTATCTTCCACATTTACCCACATGCATTGCCAACGGCTGTTGATATTATAAAATTAAAATTTAATTCGGCCTTTTATCATTAACCCTTTTATTATCCGAAAAGAAGTATTAAGAATAAGAGTTATCAAATTAGCATTAAAAAGCATCATGATATGTTATCATTCAAGTAGGGATGCAATCAGGATGGGTTTTAAACCCGAATCGAACCCGACCTGAGTCCTGAACGGGTGTCCCAAAACCCTAGAAAACCTTATCGGGATTTTTTTGTCAATCTCAAATCCCAACCCACTAGGATTTAAGGAACCCATAACCCGACCCGATCCAATCCGACTTCAAGATTTTTAATTTTTTTTCTTTAAAAAAAAAACAAAAAAAGAATTTTGTTTTAAGTTATTAATGATACAAACACTTATATTGACAGAATGATTTTAGACAATACTATCATATAAAACGATGCAAACACTTCATTTTCACTTACTTTCACATACATATAATATCAATGTGATCCTTGCTTTAATAACTTAATATTTTTAATTTTTTAATATTTTGAATTTATACCGAGTCGGGTTTTTCCAAGGGGTTACATAATAAACCCAAAACCCGACCCTATAACTTATCGGGTTTTTTTTTTAATCCCAAACCCTATAGAGTTTGATCATGTAAGGTTTTTAGCGGGTTGGACGGTCGGGTACCCTATAACGACCCACCCCGCTTGCATCCCTACATTCAAGTACCGTATGATAATAATATACAGCATATCCATCATCATTAATAATTACTAATATAATCAACTTTTCTTCTTACACTTTTATTATTCACATTTATCATTAATGCACCATTTTTTTTCCTTACATTTTTATTATTCACATGCATATTCAAAGAAAAGAATTGTTTTTTTACACCACTCACTCCATTTTTCTCATTTTAAACCATTATTACATACTAACCGTGAAATTAAGAGTCTGTTTGAATGATTTGTATTTTATTTGTATATATATTTATATATATATATATATCTCACATGCATATATGTCTTATTTGTATTATATATATATATATATATTTTTTGATAAATAATCTATTTAAAAATATACAAATGTTTTTCACATGCTGACGAAACAAACAAAACCTAAATCTGATGTCTTACCAATACCAGTGCATCCATCATTTTTTCTTCCAATTTTTATGAACATTACAACGGTGGCTGAGAGTTTAATATTCATTCTGAACAATAAAGATTTAATAGCATCTCAATGTTTTAATTAGTCACGTTTAAAAGGTCATATTAATTAATTAATTCATTACTATAGTCAGCATGACAGGCTGGACCAAGTCCATCCATGTTCAGAATCCTAATAGCAAGTCCCAAGCATACAAGTAAGATGTATGCCAACATTCTGGTGGCACCGGACACGACAAGTTGACATTAAAAATAACGTAGTACATTTTGAATTGAAAATTCGGATAAGAATGAAAAGTTAACACTTAACACAACATGCTAAAATTAAGCAGACTCGGACACGGCAAACGTAACCGCTGCTGCTGGCCAGGTTCATTTAACTTAATCCCTGAAAACTACGTGGAAGGAGAGAGTCCACTCCTTGTTTCCTTAGGCTTAGGTTTTTACGGACCCTCCACAAAATCATTTATTTATTAAAATAAATATTATAATTAAAAAATTAATCAATTTAATAGGTTAATCCTAATTAGATATAATATAAGTCATTAGATAGTAATAGGTTTGATCTCATCAAAATTAATGATGACCCGTAAAATTTTCCTTCTCTTTTAATATAAACATTTTCATCATAATGATTAATGACTATTTTTCCTTCTAAATAAAAGTATAAGAACACCTTAAATTAAATGTTTACCTCGTCAATTTAAAGAAATTTTCTTCTTGTTTTTATTCTTTTAGCTCGTGGTTTAACTTCTTTAAAATATAGAGGTTTTTGAAAAAAATAAAAAATAAAAAGGGTAGCTTACAAATTTATTTTCTTATATATTTTTTATTTATTTATGTTTACGATAAGAAATGGATTATGATCAGGAAAAAAGAGACCGTACAATCAATTATCCAACTATTAAAATAAATGTAACAATTGATTTATTAAATATTTTAATATTACAATCACGGTTAGGCACAAAAATAAGCTATCAAATAACTAATGAGATTGGATTTTATTAAAAAAAATAACAAGATAATAGAATTCTCCAAAAGGAAAATGAGAAGAATGTGAGATTTTTAATACATCTTTCCTTATTTAAAAAAGAAAGAAAAATAAGACAATTAAAGTTAGGGGGGAAATTTAAGTCATATTGAGAAATGTATAGAGATATTATATTTTTAGAAAAACAATTTGCAAACTATGGCATTTTACATAAATATTTGTAAAAAGAAAAAAGCTCAGTGAGCAACTACACCTTCTGTTAAATTTTGTTTTTCATGAAGAAGGCGCAGTTATATTGAAATTCATTTTTTTTTTTTTACATATATATATGAAATGTCATTCCATCAAGTTACTTGATAGATATACCTAGCATAAATATACTACACCTAGCACAAATGCACAACACCTACCACTTTAAAGACAAGATCCAATGAAGAATCTTGTAACTCCCACACAAGTCGTAAGTGTTCAACTTAACATAACAATTTCCCATATATATATATATATATATATATCTTCTCTCACTCATCCTCGTCTCTTTCACTTCTTTTCTCTCCTATCTTCTTCTTCCCCCTTTTCCATCTGACCGAACTCATAAACACGGTAGACCAATGATTAAATTCCTTTTATTACCTATCAATTCATTATCCAAACATATTAGAGGAAATCAAATACAGTCATATCTATTCTTTCCATGTTTTTCTTTTCATTTTCATTTTGATTGTGATTGCTCCTCCCAAACCAAACAGAGTGAAAATATTACATTTTCAGACTCCTATATAGTTATTTTATCTTTCACTTCAAAGCATTTTATGAGTTCAGTAATGTAATATGTTCTAAAAATACATTTTTTTCATGAAAAGACTAAACACACATAAACTACGTAGAGGGTTAAATCTAGATTTCGGCTCTTTAGGCAAGTGACGAGACCCAAAAAGTCAAGTCCATGAAATTGGGATAACTAAAAGAGATTTGGCATGGTGGGTTTAGAGCAGGAACCGTTGGACCGGACCAACATGTTTGTTATTAACCTTTCTGAAGGAGCTCATGCACTTAAAGAGTCCTTCCATAGGCTAGAGAGCCTATGGAGAATTCTACTATTAGGAGGACTCATCTCGCCCATTGATAGTAGATATGATCAAATGGATGTTATTAAGAGCCAAGCTCTATAACTACTTAAAGTTCCTCCTTATTTGCAAGATGGAGATTTTGACAGAGACCTCGTCGTGCTACCGAAGTAGTCTCACAAAGGATCAAATAGAGCTTAGAGCAAAGAACACATATTCCTTTTCTCTAGAACAGTGGGTTTGATGTTATACAGCTCAACCACCTGTCACTAGTGCGTTCGAGCTCCTAAGATTGTCTGCTTCTCCTCTTTACCATCTCACTCTTAGTCATTCCTTATGTGTACTTCCATGTCACTCCTTTGAGACCAAGTGTAACACAAGGCACACATTGCACACATTGCACACACATAACCACTACAATCGGATCCACCCAACTACATTTTGGCAACTCTGTTGGGGACAAAAGAAGTTAACAATGTGCTAATGGCACCTATAAGGAAGAAGATAGCCAGCCTTCTGATAGCAACAACCAAAAGTATGAGGACAATATGGATAATGTTCATCAAAATATACCAGCGCTTGAATTTACTAATCTTACTACCGATACTCAAGACAATACCTCTGACAACGCACAAATGATGTATACTATGCAAGAAGCTACGAGAGCTTTGAACCAATTCACGGCAATGATGACTTGGTTAATGCCCTCTATAGGTACCTTTGCTATTGTGCAATAGGGTATGGTTCTCCCGAATGCTGCTATTGTTGCACCCCAACAGGTCACCCAACGACCTCAATCACCCAATCATCCCGTAGTAAAGGAGTTGCTCATGGGGTCCATGAGCCAACCCCTATTATAAAACCGGCTATCCTTCTACAACCTACTTCTAAGACGAGAGATACCAAAATTCACTTTGGAGGTTCTTCATCATCACATAGTACGCCACATGTTGTAATTGGCAGATATGTAGTTCATACTGCACCTCCTCCTACTACACCAATTGAAGCTACAAACTCTATGTCAAGAGGTTCTTTTGTTACCAAAGAAGATCTAGACATGTACTTGAAAGAGATACAAAACAAGTCTTCAATAGGAGTGTTGGATCTCAAACTCCCTTACAATTAGTGAATTGCCGCTAAACCATATCTTAAGGACTACGTTAGTCTTAATTTCATGTTATTCGACAGTAAGAAAGGGAGTGAGAAAGAACACTTGTAAATTCATTGAGACATTAGAGGTATATGGATTGGATGATGACTTGAAATCGAAGGAGTTCTCAAAGTCTCTTATAGAGAAAGTATACACATGGTATGTCAACCTTCCCCCTAGATATGTAGATTCATGGGGGTCCATGTGCAAAATATTTTTAGAGAAATTTTTCTCCACTCAAGAACAGATCATCACTGATATGGGGCATATTAAATTAAAGCCCCGAGAGGACCTAATGGAATACATCAAGCATTTCAGAGAGTGCTCAATAGACATTCAAGATGTATGTGATGAATGAGAGTTAGTAAAAATTTGCATCTAACATATGTTCACTAAATATGTGGTACACCTGGAAAAACTTTTCGTAGTCTCATTCTCTATGGTGGTTGAGATTGCACGAAGAACTAACAAAACGAACCATCTGTGAGCTTTGCTCAAAGTGAAGATTCCAAAGAGGGAAAGAAACCAAGGGTTGAGAAATCTAGAGGTGAGAGTATAAAGGAAACACTAACATATCTTTACTCAATAGGAAAAGTGCAAGCTCCATTGAGCTAAGTAATCCTTAGTACATGGTCTTCTACACTCAAATGATAATCTGATGAGTGTTATGCAGTCGAGTAGTGGGAAATACCCCCTTAACTAATAAAATTTATCCATCTAAATGCTACTATCGCTGCATGAGCGCAACTGACAACAAATGCCACTATCGCTACATAAGCACGATTGATAATCAATGCTACTAGTGCTACATGAGTGTGAATGACCATTTTCCTTAAATGGATCATCTAAAATTATCGCGATGAAGTAAAAATGCTAATTCAATACACTTGATAGTGTAATAAGTTCCTTCATTTGTAGTACTATCACATCAGACAATATCGTTGCTTGGTTGAAGCTTTGCACCTAAGCGTGTAGGATCATAGGGAAAAAGGCACATTCTAAAATCAAGTATCGCATTCAGTGACAACCCTTGTTACTAAGAAATATGTTTCATTTGTGGCGCTTATTATAACTTCATGAATCTCTAAGGGATCACATCCCACTATTGCATCTTTTTATGTACGTTTGCTATATGAGAGCTAGTGCTTCAATGCATGTGATGACTAGATACATAACCAAGGTAGCGAGCATACAATGCATAGGATACTATCGATGCTCAAAGTGAAATCGATCCATTACTCTAAATGTCAATATTATTGTCACTTGCAAGTGAGGGCATTACTCCAATGTGTGACATAGTAGGGAAAATAATTTGTCGTTACATCATGACTCATTGGTGTTAAGTAAAAGCATTGCTTCCTAAACGCAATCACATACTACTTATAGCCTAAGTAGTATTTTGATGTTCATTGACATAAACAAACAAGCAAAACTCATTTTAATGCAAATTTTACCAAAGGTGTCTTAGATCATTGGGTTTAAGCAGCTCCACTATCATGATACTTTGCACTAATGCAACTAGATCAAGCTCTAATCCCAGGCACATAGTATTGTTACAAAGACTTCGTTAGTGACAACATTTGATGCTTAGATGTAACTACCACACCACACCAAGAGATGAACGCTACATCAGTACATAATAAACCTTGCCTCTAGAAAGCTATAGCTAATCTCCATTAATGTTGAAGCTTGTCATGATATAACATGTTTAACCTGAAGGGTGGTAAGAAATCATCAAATAGCTACTAAACAATGAATTGTGTTGAAGTCGAGATGACAAGCTCCTCCTAAAGCACTTCGCTTTCTCAAAGATAAAACAGTTATGATAGACAACGATTGGGGGGTAAAGTCTATAATATGTGAGATATTTTTGAAATGGGACACAATGCTTCACCATCCTATGATATAAATGGTTGAGTAAAATGAGGCAGCAATATTGGTGACCCTATGTCAATTTTGAAAACTTGACATTAGTTTGCTTACTCAAGAAACTGTTGAAGTTCTTTGTGTAATCACTATGCCACTAAGAGAATGTGAAAAAGTAATCTCTCATGACTCATCAATATGTTAACCTATGTGGGGTAATATCTAAGTATAAACATATATGGTACATTTTCAAGATATTTGTCAAAAGTGGTAGCAATGACCACGTACGATTACTACCACTTTAGGGAGGAGAAATACAATCATATATATTTAAAAAAAAAAGAAGAAGAAGAAGACATACATACATGATGAAGAAAGAGTCATATACATATACACGATGAAAAGGGATGCTACTCATGAATTCAAATCAACAGCTTGAGGAAGACACAATAAATGTATCAGCATATGAATCGAATTTGTCAATGTTTAGACATTCAAAACAATGGGATGCATCAACTAAGAAGAAAGCAATAAGTGAAACTATGCATGACTAGAGAACACTAGACAATGAAGAGTGCCTCCTCTTGCAGAAGCAAAGTGTTGCATTCATTCACCAAATGATTAGGTACACAAGATGAGAAAGAGTCCCCTCTTACATTGGTGCTATACCAAGATCGTCGCATGGGTGAGTGAGACATAGACAACTATGAGCCTCTCTCATAGCGGTATAGTGCCAAAGTCATCATGTGAGAAATGGAACATGGACGCTATGTGCGGTTCCACAATTGTCACATAAGGTTTGTGACATGGATGGTGGTAAGTGTCATCATGCAGCGTACGGTCTCAAGATTACCATATATGTAGTCAAAACACAAACGACAAAGAGTCTTGTCTTAAAATTCATAAGGCACCATAGTCATTAGATGAATAAATGGAACACATGTTAGTCAGGAATGTTTGAAGTTAAATGTTCTTTGCCATTGTTCAGGATTCATTGATGGTTGATGCCACAATATGACCTTAAGTTGGCAGTCCATAAAGTAAGAAAACCATACTTGCAAAAATGAAGTCAAGAAGATGCGTGATGAAGATTGAATATTTCAATCTTAGGAACTACCTTGCAAGAAAAATTGAAGATGAGTTAGTCTCATAAAGCAAAGTGAATGGCGATACTACTAGCACCCTAGAGAGAAATGAACAAGATAATGCAAGTTGAAGTAAAAGTGCTTGACAATTTGAGAATAACAAAAAATTTAGATTCTTGCTGAGTTTAGCAGAACCATTTGTCTCATTTGAGCATATATGTTGATTACAACACAAGCTAGGAGATCCAAGACATAGCAGTATCAACTTTAATCAACAACATAATAGAGAAGGAAACAGGACAGCTTGCACACATTTTATAAATTGCGCACATCTCTCTCATATGAGCTTTGTTGAGGCGATTCACAATTGTATAGAAAGAAGAGAAAAAGATCTAAAACTTTCATGTTTTGAATTTCAATGGATTCAGAAGAGATTAATATAGAATTAGTCACAAAGTCACTGTATGTGCAGTGGTGGCTTTTAAAGTTGCAAATTCAACACAGTTTCATAAATTGTGTCTATTTTTCTCATATGAACTCCTATTGAGATGATTCAAAATTCCATAGAAAGATAAGAAGAAGTTCTAAAACTTTCATGTTTTGAGTTTTGATGAATTCAAAAGGCATCAATAAAAAATTAGGTGTGAAGTTACTATATATCTGTGGGGGTACCTGATTTTTGTAGATTCGATAGACTTTGGTAAATTGTGGATATTTCTCTCATTCAAGCTCCTTTTGATGAGATTCAAGATCCTATAGAAAGCTAAGAGAAAGTTCTACAACTTTTGATTTTGGGTCTAAGAGATTATGACTATATCAATGTTACATTTTGTCATAAGTTTCTACAATAAATTGAAGCAGCAGTGATCACTCATCAATAACAAATCATAGCATCCGTGACAAAAAAATAGACACAAATCGTAGCAACAAGTAATATACATAGATGAAGCTCGTGGCAAGCAAACAAAAGAAAACTTAGACAAAGTTAGATGAATGCCAAAGCACACATGATGAGCAAAAAAGGTTGTATATGTATTCATTTCCAGTGCAAGTCCAAAATACACAAAAGTAAATAAATTGATGCATGAAGTAATGTGAAACAATATATGACTTCAAATAAAATAGCAGCATTAATGAGACTTTCAAGGTGAATGTTGGTAGAACACAGAACCCATTCGGTAATGATGTTTCGAAGAGACAACCTAAGATATAAGGAGAGTGTGCTTAAAAGCATAATGAACAAGATAATGAAGATAAATTTCTTAAGAGATTAATCAGAGCAAACAAGAGGTAACAAGTCCAGCTTTTTCATGAATAATTTTTCATGGCACATGAGGGCAATGAACTAGGTCTCAAAGGAAAGGAAAGGCTTTATGAGAGACTGACCTTATCACAAGCAAAAACAGAAGCAGCACAACAAGACTTTGGTAAGAACGTGTTGAGCTTGTTCAATAATATCTAGCAAAGGTTTCTGAACCTTCCAATGGTTTGAATAGCCAATCACCCACATGTTCACCAATCTCTTAGCACCTTGTAGTAAACAAAGAAGCCTAAAGCTCTTGAAATATCAAGGCCTAGCAATTTTCAATGGTTTAAATAGAATAACAACTACATTAAGCATTAAAATTTGAGCTACACTACATTGATCCTAAAGCAACAACCACTAAACATCCAAATGAAGCATAAGCCAACACAATAGCTTTAGGACTCCGCCGACCACATTAACACACCTAAGGTCGAGAGCTGCATGTGACCGAGCTGTCATAGATTGAGCTTCAAAACCCAGCAACACTCCACCAAGCTATTATTGGAGCGTCACTTGCAAAAATTGATAGCTTCTATACTTGCTGAACACTAATCAGCCTTCAAACATAACAAATGGGTGTTATAAACAGAATCAAGCAGGGTAGATTTTAAATACACAAACAAGGAGAAGAACGGAAAGAAATCAAATAGAAATTCATTAAAAAAAAAAAGACATAATCTGGCTCCATTGAAATTCTGAGAAGCCTGACTATAAACTATCACGTTCTATTCCTTGTATGAGTATATGGTTCTCGACCAAAGTTGTTGTCTTTACCAAAAGGTTGATAACTATAGAACCCTAAGTTTTTCCAAGTTAAGAGTTTGAGAAATAGAATTACAAATCAATGAAGTATTAGTATATAATTTTTGTTGAATGCTTTTATTGTTAGATTTAAGTATATTGATATGTATGAAATTAAATAAATAAGAAAAAGAGCTCAAAATTTCACTCAAATCATGTTAAAGTTGTCTATTAGTTTAAGTGATTTCAAAATTTTGATTAGATAAGTTTTTAAAGATCTAACAATTTAAGTAACTCATTTCAAGTGGTATATCAATTATTTTACTTCTAAACTTCTTTAGAAAATTCGATTTTAAAAATTCAATCTCTAAATTATAAAGCTTTCCTATATAGTTTTCTATAAAAAATTTTCCTTTTAAATATAATTTATAAGCCAAATTTATTTAAACTTTGTATTGATTTTCCATTAGAAAGTATATTGATATTTTAATTATAAAATTAAGTTGATTTTGTTGCACTTTTTGACCTCAATTCCACCAAAGTTATCATGTGTGTGCACACACACATACACACACTACATCTCTCTTGCAAATGCCTAAAGTCAACAACCCCTATCTATTTATTAAAAAAAAATTAATAATAATAATCAAATTTGGGAAAAATTTCTTCTCTTCTCCTTCCTTTCTAGCAGACCAAGAAACGCAAACACACACACACCACACTTCTACACTTTCATTTTCTTCATTTTCTCTTTCAAAAACTCACCAAGAATTCAAGCTAATTCCATCTACATGCCAAACTTAGCTTGAGGTAAGTTAAAGTTCTTCTTTTCTTGTTATTTTTGTTGAATTTGAGCAAGAGTAATTTGTGTTTATGTTAGGTTTTGATGGTTAGAAGGTGAATGATGAGTTTGATGTTGGGTAAATGAAGTTGAGATGACATTTGATGGGGTGAGTCTTAAATCTTAGATATCATAAGCTTTTGATGGTTGAATGGTTTGGTGTTATGTGTGGTTTGTGTTGGTTTTGATGTTGGATTTATGTTCATGTAGTGTTATATGAAGGATCTATGATTTATGTTTGAGTGGTAGGGTGTTTTTGGTGAAGTTGAGATCAGAAATTGTTTTTAGGAAGTGAAATTTTTCTGTTTTAAGAAGTGAAAGGGCATGGAAAATTCATACATGGCGTTTGGGAGGGTTTTTTTTTTTTTTTTTTTGTCTGGGAAGTACTGGGTTGAAACATGAGGCCATACAGAGTGTATGATAGGGTATTTCACTTGCTAGTTGTTTTTTTTTTCTAATTATGGGTTGAAACATGGGGCCACACGGGGTGTTTGTCAGGGTTTTTCACTTGCTAGTCATTTTTCTTTTCTAATTATGGGTTAAAACATGGGCCCATACAAGATGTATGATAATGTGTTTCATTTGCTGGTCATTTTTCTTCTAGTTCTGGGTTGAAACATGGGGCGATACGGGGTGTATGATAGGGTGTTTTACTTGCTAGTCGTTTTCTTTTCCAATTCTGGGTTAAAACATGGGACCATACAGGATATATGATACGGTGTTTCACTTGCAGGTTTAAAAAAAATATTTTCTTTATTAATTAATTAAATAATATGTATATATATGCTTTAATATGTATGATTTGTTTCTTATTTAATGAAAGTAGTTGAGTTTAGGATTTCTTTATTCCTTTAAGAGTAATGAATTAGAATTATAATAACCTAAGTTCAGAATACTTAAGTGCCAATAACACTCTTACATGATATATGCTTAGAGAATTTTGCTTATTATTTTATAGGATCTTTTGACCAATACTTGGACTTTCCAGTTTATTATTACGATGATTAGCTACCATGCACACGTGAGTGATTGAATCTTTTCACTTTGATTGTGCTTGTAATATAGAATATAAACATTGTCTTAAATATAATGAAATCATAAAAATGCATGGTGAATTGGGAACTCTGCTTGTTGTATGTTTATGAATGAGTCACAAAAACTTATATTCAAAGTGATAATCTTATTGGTTGATAATAGTTGTGTATTTTGGATTGATAAGTATTTAAAATTGAGATGATCACCATATAATATGGATTAAAGCATATTAGACCTTAAACTCAAACTGACATGCATTGCATAACATCATAATTGTATTAGTATGGTATTTCACATCACGTGTTAATACTTCGATTTTATGGTAATGCTTATTGAGTCCAGTGAATCTGGTTAAGGTTACCATAGGTTTGTCATCTTCATAGGAACTAAGCAGGCTTCGAAGGAGGTCACCTTTGTTAGAGTTAACCATAGAGTATTATTACTTAGTGGGAATTTCCAAGTTCTAAATAAAGTGGAGACTATGTATATTATATCTAATTTTAAATAAGTAAAAAGAACTGAAAGAATTCTCCTTCTTTAGTTTTGGGATTCTCATGAGCATGAATTACTTACTTAATCCTTTAACCCCTTGGAAGAGCGTAAATCCTCATAGGTTTGGATTTTGCTTATCCAAACCATGTTTATTACATTTGTTTAATTGATGCATTGCATATGCTTCTTAAATATCCATGAGTGGAAAACAATGAATTGTGTTAAGATTTTATTACTCACGAAGTTTTTCAATGCTTACGCTCCTTTAGATTATTGCTTTATAGGATTATAAACAAGATGATCGAGACCAAGGCTGGTGTGGGAGTTAGGATAGAAAATGATCTTATGTATTCATTTGGCAAAGAAGACTTTGATATGTAATAGAGACCTAATTTGTGTTTTGTAATAGTTTAAGTTATGTTTTATTTATTTTTTTGTAAGTTCTATATGAAATGTTCAGGTGAAGTCTTTGATGACCATGGATGTAATATCTAAATAATGACCTGTCTTTGTAATTTTGTTATCTTAGCTTATGTCTTACATATATATATATATATATATATATAATCTTTCTAACTCTAATCAACTTTCGATCCTATCTTATATATTCACTTCCTACGGGGCATGCTAGTTGTAAAATGCTTATGTAACCCCCTAGAGGCTCAGTTGGTACATGATGTACTGCTACAACTAGGGTACTCTATAGAGATGTGATAATAACAATTTAAATGTTGTAGTAGGAAGGTAGTGAGGTAGAGGAATGGGTTAGAATATGATGAAAGAGAGAGTGATTAGATACAAACTCTGACTGCTTATAGAGGTTCAGGATTTATCTTCCTCAGTGGGTACGTTCTTTCATTCGCTAGTGATGGATTGAAATACCCCAAATCTTACAAACCTAAATAAGGAATGTGATAATTAAATACTATAAAAATGCAGATAATTTTGAATCTTATTTTAAATCTAACTTGGTAATTGAATTTAGGTAATTTAGTTAATTGAATTTCGTAAACTATAGGATATAATTAGATAATTTAATTAGTAAATAAACTTAATTGAAATTAGAAATCCCAATACCACAAGTACCCATTTCAACTTATCAAATTACTTCAACCTATCTCTAATATACTTAATTCCTTCCAATTATCTACTTGAACCCAACTTCTCAAGTTCAACAATTAGAAATTAAGAATCACATAATACATAAGGGAGTATAATACATTAAGATGCTATGAATTAAAACATGGATAAGACTAAACTCATTTATGACATAAGACTCGGTTAGATATTTCCTTAGCTAGTGAAAAATACCTAAGAAAAAATTTCTAAACACGAGTCAACAACCCACTAAACATATACCTACGACTATAGATATCAAGAGTAGAATAACTCAATTAATTTTTAGGGTCTATTAGATAGTAAATGATAGTTTAAAGATGAATTGCTAGGGTTGAAATATACGAGATAAAAATAGAAACTGATTAATATCTACCAAACTAGGGCTCGAATAAAAATTATGAACATAATCATGTAGAATTTTCTAGGTCTATTAAGTGTAATACGTTATTTAACCTATCGAGCCTAAAATTCTTAATCGTGTAAGTGAAAATTTTGATAATTTAACATAATTAGGAATTACAAAGGAATTTAATTGAAAATAGAGATTCTAATGTCATAAATGCCTAATTTAACTTATTAAGTAACATTGATTACCTATTTCAAAAATTCAAATCAATCAATCCTTTCCAATTATCAATTAAACTTTATTAATCAAGTTTAATCATCTAGAACCCTAAATATCCAATTTAGACATTTAAGCCTAAATTCCAACTCCTTAGATCCTAGAAATTTAAAACTAAATATTTTTTATTCAAATATCAATTCCCAAGCCCCAAAAACCCTAAATTCAAGTAAGATATTAGTTTTCCTTTTTTAGATTTCCTAGAATTAATTCCTTATGCCAATTAACTAATTTTTTCTTACTTCTTAATTTCTAATTCTAAATGTCTAAAGCCCATAACCTAAAGGTATAATTTATCATCTAAAACCCTAAGCCCATTATCATAAGATCACGCCCATAAACCTAAGCCAAAAAGCCCATGCATCGAAGCCCATAAAGTCCATAAGACTATGCTCATACCATGCACCATCACACATGATATAATATCCTAAATTCTAGAAATCTCCAATGTGAAATGATAAAAATGACCTTAGCCAATTCAAGAAGAATTTTATATCTAGAAAAAAACCGAAATAACCTTAACCAATTGTAGAAGATTTCTACACCTAGGAGAAGACCAAAATGCTCTCAATTAATCAAGCAAAAGTACCCAAAAAAACCCTTAACCCTAATGGAAATTATATAATATTAATTAATATAAATAGGATATTTAGAAAACCCTAATTCTTGTCCTAACTTCAATAGCCTTTTCTCTCAAAAAATCCTCCCAAAACCCCAAAAAATATCACAATAATCCCTCATCAAGACAAGCTCCTAATAGGTAAGGAAATTCATGATTTCTCCATCATCTAACCATTCAATTTCTTTCATAAATCTAATCTATATTTCAATTAATTCCTAGGTGACTTTGAAGGCTAAAAGAAATGTTGAAGTTAGGAAAATAAGTTTGAAGAAGCTTCATCAATTTGCTAGTAGTAGTAGAGATTTATATGATTTATTTGCTAAATCAAGTAAGTAAGATAATTAAAATATTTTATTATGTTGATAGCATTTAGATTCATGTAAATTACTAAAAATAAACTTAGATTTAAGTATTGATTAACATATATATGTATAAGCATAAAAACCGATATATATATGTGAATAAGCATGTGTGCTAGAAATTTAAGTAATTGAAATTATTGCATGTTTATATATAGGTATGTGTGATATATGCCGAATTGATATATTTTATTGAAATGAAATTATCGAATAAATATGTGAATATACTAATATTAGTTCTGTTGAAAAATATATGTGTATGTTTTGTTATATATGCTGGAATTTAAGATAATTAGTATTGATGATGATGATTTGAGCTATGATTTTGATTTTAATTATGAAATATAGATATATGTATATACTAGATAAGATAATATAAAATAAACATGTTTTAGATGATTTAAATATGCTGAAAAATTAATTTATATGCATATATATCAATCTGGATAGCTTGGTTATCGAATTTAAATAAAATATTAAACGAATTTATTTTTTGATGAAATTTATAAAAATGATATTTTAACATGTTTATGTATAAACTAGAAATTTTTGTGATTTTTGAAATACATTTACTATTTTCAAAAATTAAATTACAGTATAGGAGAATAAGGCAAAACAATGTTTAAATTAGCAGCTGTGGCATGAATGTATTAGGATGAACTGGTAACTTTTTCTTCTCCTTTTTAAGAAATACTATAATGGTTCGAAGGCTTAAGAAGTATACTTTAATATGATGTAAAGAACCAGTCAAAAACCGATCAGGTTGATGGTGAAATTTGGTCGAACCAATCTTGCGTTGCTGCCTATGCTCTATTCTAGATAGTTTTGTGTTAATCGAAATTAAAAACCTAATTAAATAATTAGTTTAGGCTAAATGAACTTATGAACATATTAATACATGTGTTAGAGAGTTGACATAAAAAATTTAAGCTTAAGAATCCGAGTTTAAGATAGTGAACCGATTTCTTAAAGTTAGAGTGCACACTAGTTTTCTATAGAAAATGAAATATTAAAATTTAAGGTAAATTAATTCTAATCAAATAAATATATGAAATGAATATAAACAATATGTTCACATATTAAAATATGAATTTTAAGATGAATAATTAATTATTTTGATTTTAGGAATTTATTTAATAAAATAATTATAAAGATAACATTATAAGATAATATAAATTTACTAAGAAACTAGTTTAGATTTCTTAGCCCATTTAGAGGTAAAAACGAACTTGGAATAATTGTATCTTAAATGAGTTGTTTCACTTAATAAAAGTATATTAGATTGATTATAGAATATGTTATTAAAAGTATCATTTTAAGGACCTACTTACCAAAAAATGAGTTTAGTAACTAAGTTGAATACAAAATAAACATGAATGATTAATTCTATTCAACTTGCTAAATTAAGTTAATATAGATTTATTAACTAATATTGGCTTTGTAAATTCTTTAGAAACCAACAATTTATATTTAGCTATTAATCTAACTAGTAAACTCTCATATTAACTTGTAAATGGCTTAAATATAATTATAATGTGATATACATGAATAGTAAGAAGAGTATGTTGTTTCAAATATTTTCTAGAAAACTAAGTATTTAATATGAGTTGGTATAAGTCGATAATCGATGGATTAAAATCTGAGCAGATATTTACACGCTTTGTGCTGCTTTCTGCTTTACCTTCTAAAGTATCTTTTGGACTATCTTCTATCTATTCAAAGTAGAGATTTTATATCAGGTATGCAGTAACTTATGTGTTGCTTGTTAAGATAGGTATCCTAAATGAATTAATACTTAAAGTCGGCTTAATAATTGCTTGTTGCGTGTGCGTGGCCGTTTTTGAGACCTTGTCCGAGGGGCGGCAACTTGCTACGCGATGTCAGCATAACAGTTAGACACTTAGGTCACCATGGGTGGCTCAACAGGTACCTAATAGGGAGAACGGTAGCGAGATAACGCTATTCATATTGGAGAGAAGTTGCATTAAGCAGTTTAATATATGGACTCTGTTACTTGCTTAATCACAATGGACTAATATGAATAGAGATGCGTAATAACTGTGACCCAAACAAGGCTATTACTTGTAGAGGTAGGAGAATAGGTATTTGGACTGTCTATATCACCCCCTAAGCAATTGCTACTACTCAGGATCCTCAGCCCACTGTAAGTGCTCCACTATTGTTTACTACACTTTAATTTAAATATATAAACTATTGATTGTTACATTGCATTTAGAACAGGCAAGTGTGCCCATCTCTGTGTACTTGTGTTGCTATCGTACTAGGCTTTGGCTCATTCCTTTCTTTTTCAGGTGATGATCTGGATGCTTGTGATTATCAGGTATAGGCCAACTAAAGAAGCTCAACGAATGGAGTGCCTAGGAACGTTGACTGTTTATATTGTTAGCAAAAGTTATTGATCATCTTTTGGAACTTATTTTGATAAGGCATATCTATGAGCTCGTGGTTGTATTTTGAGATACTAGACACTGTGTACTTTGAGATATCTGATAGTATAATACTTATTTATAAATATTGGTCTACTAATGAAAGTAGTCTGTTTGGAAATCATTTTAAGAAATTTATTTTTCCGCTGCAAAATCCAAATTATTTTCAAAAACTAATTCAACGTTTCATAATTTAAAATATTTTTAGCAACAATCACGATAAATTATAGATTAAGTTAGCCTTACGTATAATACGTAAGTGTTATACGTTGTGACTAGCACGCCTTAACCCAAAATCAGGGCGACGTGGATAGTGAATGACTTTGCATGAAGGAGAATATTAGATAATTAAATTATGATATGCTCAATTTAGTGTTGAGGATAATTTTTGGATTGATGTTTTGATAATACCTTTTACAAGTTGGGTAAATTAGGAAAGGACTAAGATTTAGGCATTTGAAGAGAGAGAGAGAGAGAGAGAGAGAGAGAGACGATTACCTTTTTAGATGAGAGCAGGTAATGAAGAATATGGAAGGATTCCATTAATCCTTTTGAGAATGACTTGCCAAGTACACATGGAAAGGAGTTTGAAAAAATTGATAAGTGTTTTATAAAGATAATAAATAACAATAAAGTTTCAAATGTCACTCAATCAATAGACATTCCTTTGGAGGCAACTCTTAAAATCAATGTGTGGGATCTTGAGGAGGCGGTTACTATGTGATTGATAAAAAAAGGAGGAATAATTAAAAGAGCTATTGATATCTATATTTCGATATCAATACCTATTGATATGGAAGGTGTCAAATAGAAGGAAAAGGAAAAGGGAAGAGATATTATCCCATTACATGGATCCTTCCTATGACATCTTTTAGCATGATGTCTCATTAAATATTAAGCTATAATGTCACATCAGGCAACTATGCAGCTATTTTATGAGCACATAAGCACCAGATAGCACCATAGCAAATTATATATATATATATATATATATATTTTTTATATCCAAACCCTTCAATTTCATTTGAAGAATTTTCAACAGGGAGCAAATGTACATGAAGCGACATGTTGCAAGCTCATTAAAAAAAAGAAAAAGAGGATGATGAAAAGAATTTATTTATAAGTTGCCTGGAGGCAATAAAAATAATAGGGTATAAATATTCGCACATTTGTGCTTTAGCAACCTACTAAGAGCCGATAAAAAAAAAAAAAAGTATTGTACGTGGGCAATACATAAATATATTTATGTATTTTAGCCTAAAACGATACGTGCAAACAAGTCATGCTACAAACTCAAAAAAAAAAAAAAAAAAGAAAAAGAAAAATCACGCGACATTAGTGCTAAGCTTGTATGTTGCAATTTGATGTCCAACAAAACACTAAGCTATGATAGTTTGACAGCTATGCAGCTATTGTATCAGCGCACAAGTGTTGAACAGCGCCATAACTAATTAAAAGATATTTTATGCCCAAACCCCTTCAACTTCATTGGAAGACTTTGGTCAGAGGGCAAAACGTAGAAGGCTAAATCTAGATTCCGATACTTTAGGCTGAGTGACAGGGCCAGAGAGTCCAATTTATGAAATTGGGATGATTAAAAAAGGTTTGATATAATGGACTTAGAATAGGGACCGTTGGACAGGACTAATCTGTTCGTTCTCAACTTTTCTCAAGGAGCTTACGTACTTAAAGAGGCCTTCCACAGGCTAGAGAGCCCATGGAGAATTCTACCATTAAAAAGACTCATCTTCGCCCATGATGTCAATATGAACCGATGGACATCATTAAGAGTCTAGCTCTATAAATACCTAGAGTTTCTCTCATTGCAAAATGAGATTTTGACAGAAACACCCGTCGTGCTGCAGAAATACTCTCACAAAGGATCAAACGGAGCTTAAAACAAAGAACACACAGTCTTTTCTCTGGAGCAGTGGAGTTGATGCTATATAATTCCTCCACCTGTCACTTATACAGTCAAGCTCCCTAAAACTGTCTACTCCTCCTTCCTACCATCTCATTCTTAGTCATTCCTTATTATACTTCCACATTACTCCTCTGAGACCACCCATAGCACAAGACACACGTTATACGCATGATCATAGCAATCAAATCCATCCTACCACAAACTATATATAAAAGATGTATTACAATTTTTAAAAAAATTACCAAATGATTTATAACAATTAAGAAGGTAAAAGCATAAAAACTTATTATTTTATTTTCAAACTTAAATTATCATAAAAGAAATTATTGGATAACAATTAATAGCAATAACTTCATCCCTTATAGAGGAAAGGGGTAAATTTATACATTACACCCAAAATTCTAACTCTTTCACCGCTTAATAGATGATTGACCAAAAATAGATTAGCAATATAGCACATACAAGATTTGCTTTTAATACAAATCGTAACATGAAAGAATGAAAATTATACATCCGATAGAACATAAAAAAAAAAAACCCAAATATTTTACAAGATAACAATTAATTCCTCCAAATCTAGATCTACTTCAAATCTATTGGACCCGAATACCTTATCATGCATGTTTGCTTCTCATAAAACTCTAAATTTTTTAAAAGATAACATTTATTTATCAAATTAAAGGGGAAAAAAAAGTAAAAGGAAACATCAACCGTACTTTCAAAACTATTGCTGAACAGAGGTTCATGAATCATGACCAAAGTTGTTAGCTCAATTCTGGATGTATCCCTCCATTGGATGATGTAAAAAAAAAAAAAAAACAACTTTCACATTGAGGAATAGCAAGTGAAAAAAAAGTGCACCGACCAACCGACCGTCCTAATCAAACTCCAGGAACACGACAAAGCATAGTAGAATTGCGGGCATATATGAGCATAACAGATTATAGCACAGGAATAAGCTAGCAAACTAACGATACACACATACATGACCTCATACATGTTTTCTGATACAAAATAAACGAAGGGCTCCTGCAAAATGCTTTCTTTTGTCATCTAAGTAAACCATATATACAAATGGAATGTTAACTGAACTCATCAAAATTCTTGCTGGAATCTATTTTCGCGACAGTGATTTTGGCCCTGTGCTCTATTATACAGGGCACTGCTACCAAAAAAAAAAAAAAAAGGCAACTAACGAAATAGATACTAGGATACGCTGCAATAATGGTAAGGCCAAAATCGAATGCACCTATCATCGAAATGCAAGCTACCATTGTGCTGAACTGGCCCAAGTAATTGTCTTTCTTACCATATCTAAGGCAAGGACATGTTTGAAATATGGTCTTCTCAATGCAGAAAATGGGAACCAAGCCAGATGGGATTAGCATATAATTGGTTATGCAGAGTCTTCCACTTTCCCATATAATCTGCTGTGGAATTAAATAAAAGAATCTGGATGCTCCATAAAACTATAGATAGAGAGATGCAGCAAATACTATGTCCCTTTTGATCTTAGCCACTGCCTCTTCAAATTTTGACTCTAATTCTGTCTCTCCAATGGATTTAGCAGCCAGAATTAGTTGCTGAAGAACTTCTTCCAGCCTCCTAATTGCTCTGATCAAGCTGCCTTCAAAAATTGGTGTTATCTCCATGATCTCGTAAAATTTAGATCCCTTTGCCCAAGAATATACAGCCTCCATAATATCAGGCCGAAATGAATTCACAAAGTTTTCAACATCAATTTGGACCTGGCCAACAGCAAGTAAAATGAAACTTCATATATACCCAAATGTAACAGCATCGACAGATGGATGCAAAGCAAAATACTCAATCTCAAAGAAAGTGATAGAGAGGGCGGACAGACAGTATAGATGTAAAGAAAACATACAATAACTTATATTTCTACGATAGCACGACTAAGATAGTGATATTACAGCTAAAACAAAGTGATTTAGATGATAAAGGATCTTCTTGTGAACACTCAGAGATCCTCTGAAGCCAGTCTCATTCTGTTTATGATGAAAGATGACAACTAAAAAGACATTTTGGACCCCAACAAAAAGACTAGGCCTCGTTCAAACTAACTTTTTAGGCCAATAGATCTATTTGGATGGTCTGTTTTTTATCAATATCTGATCCGCATCTGGATATGATTTGTATCCGATCTGTAAGATCTATTTATGAGGCAAAATGTCTATTTTTCATCTGTATTCATTTTTTACAAACAATCTGATTGAAACAGAGATAAAATAGATACTAAACCGACATCAAATTAACAAACTAAACGCGCCCTGAAACTGTTACTAGATAATAAAGGAGAACAATAACATCTAAATCAAGTTCATAACATTCTCATTCAATTAACTACCGCACTCCTAAGTACATCAAACTGACATATTTTTGAAGTGGTTTTGCACACTTAATAAACTTGAACCCTTATTAGTAGAATTTAGAAGTTTAAGCTTGAAGAAATGAGCTGGGATCAAAATCTTCGAAACAACAACCAACCACATGATCAAAACTACAATATTCTATGCAACTCGGCCAATTCCAAACTAAAACTCTTTTGGACTCAATTCATGTTTGGCTAAACGATAAGGAAATAAAATAATGGGTGTGCTTTCCTTTCCCATTAGATCAAAACATCAACTATATAAGACACAAGCCTGTCCCACAAACATACTACGTATCTAGTATTCAATAAATAATAAAAATAATCAGATGTAAAAGTAATACTTTATCTGAATACCTTGCATTCAAGCTGCACTTTGGCAACTCTTCGAGCTGTATCTTGCAGCTGCATAAAAAGCAAGTCAAGCTCTTCCCTTGGCTTTGCAGCATCATGAAGTTTCTCCTGCCATACTAAACAAGAAAGAAGAGAAACCATCTCTTCCACCTTTAAATCCTTCAGAACACCATTAAACATAAGCTCTGTGAGAGTCAACTCATCAGCACTGCTGATTTCACTTGCAACCTTTCCCTTCAACTCCACAACATCATCACTACTGACATACCTACAAAAGAAATGCCAAAAGATACGCATTAAGTTAGACAGACTCAGTGGACAGTAATGTTATAAAAAAAAAAAGGTTTGACACAAAAAGGTTTCTGCTTGTTATATATTTAAGTAAACTACTCAGGTTTTGAGGACACAGAAACATAAGAGAAAATGCAGAGAAGCTCCATACCCCAGTCTTCTGAGAACTCTCTTTCGTGCTTTAAGCTCATCTTTAAAGGCCAATGCACTGGAGGAGCGCATTGCTTTCTTAATGGACTTGATCTTGGCTGTCAATTCATGCTTCATGTGTAAAACTTTGAGTTTCTCCTCAATAAGGGGTGATTTCGCAATCTCATGCTTGTCAAAGAGGTTTTCCAGGGCCTCGATCCTGCGGACTGCTTTTTTGTATGAACTGCTCTGAACCTGAGAAGATAAAAGAACCTGAGATCAAAATGAAAAGCAGATTAGAGTAGACTGTAAGAAGAGATTTTGAAGCAAGAAACCTTCATGTCTTCCTCAGGATCCAAGAGTGGAATTCCCCCCTTAGCAAATCTCACAAGAACTTCAGAAACCTTCTTCAATGTATTTTCCCGAACTTCCAATGGTAAAAGGTCTTTTGCTATAACCAAGCGAACACTGCTCAAACCATGAATCTGTCAAAGATTTAAAATAAAAGGTGAGTCTCAGTGCATCCAGTGAAGAATGACCCACTTATTCATCACAAATAACGAAAAGACAGCATGGAAGATGGACAATATTAAACTGCAAGAGGAACTCAAAAGATAAAAGACAGAAAATAAAAAGAAAGTTCCCTCATCAAATGCCAAAACTACAATCTACATGCATCAATGGATCCCCAAATTACAGAGGGGTGTTACCTGAGATATTGGTATGGATACGACAACAGGTTCTCCAAGTCCTTTCAGAGGAACAATACTGATGGTCTTTTTGGAACCTCCATCTTTGCTCACAACACACCTTGTAAGAACATCCACTGTGTAATCTAAATTTTCCGGCTTTTTGCTTGCATCATCTGAACAGTACATAATAGGACAAAAAATAAGAGGGCGCATAGAATTTAGTAATATAAAAACTACTCTCCACCTGACACTTGAAGTTCTCACCTCCTGATGAGCTCTTCACCCTTTCAAAATTTATTATCACTCCCCATGTCACATGGTCCTCAATGGAGAAAGATGGAGTTTTATCACTTCCAGTGCATCCAATAGACACAAGTCGTCCAGGCTGCAGAAAGGGCAAAATATACCTAGGGGAAAACACAATATCTCGTACATCCTCCTTCAAACTTCTGTACTGCAGTATCAAATTATAGTAATTTTCCAAATTTTCTTCATCTTCAATCACTATCGAATCCCTTTCCTTTTCAAGTTCCTTGGCTTGTTTCTGAAAATATGAAATAATTTGATATAAAAGCAAAAACATCTTAGAGCTGAGGGCCAAGATAGGTGAACAGGCACCCAGGAAGAGAGAAGAAGTATACTGACTACTGAGTAATGACATCTATAAGCAATGTCGCAATAATGCAACAATATCATAGGATGGTCAATGGGATTGAGGAAAGCCTCAACAAGCTCCTTGGTTTATTTCTGATAACATGAAATAATTTGATACACAAGCAAAAACATCTTAGAGCTGAAGGCCACCACAGGTGCACAGGCACCCAGGAAGAGATACTATGTACTAAAATCTATAAGCACTGTGTCTGGGCAATAAAGCAACAATATCACAGGATGGTCAATGGGATCGGGAAAGCTTCAACAAGTTTTTAAAAGTATTGCTAGCAGGAAATTTTGGCAAGGAAACAACATGAGTAAAGGAATCATCAGCTTTGATGAAAAGGTTGCAACTTTGATTTTCTATCTCAACTTTAAAATTAGAGATCCAAATCTGGATTATGTGATCTGTACTGCATACATATATAACCGCATATTGCATTTCTGCATCTACCACTGTGGTCAACATAATCTAGCATTCATTATGTATTTACAATGACTACACGAAGGTGATCTGCTGACACTAAGACCAACGGGCGCTCAAAACTTCTTCCCTAAAAAAAAAAAAAAAATATGTGGTCCGGCAACTGAAAATATGTCTTTTGACAGAGTCTGCACTTATTGCATGTTACCACTAAAAGTATTACTTGCAAGACGTCAGCATAGGAAGGAATGGGAGATGGAGGTTTCTGAAGATTTCATCAGAATGCACCAGGCATTCAATGACTTCCAAGAAAGATTCACGAAGGAAATATTTAGAAGCTAAGGCCCTATTTGTTTTTGGGAAAATTATTTTCTGAAAACTGTTTTTCTATTTTCATATGTTTGCTAGGCTAAGAATGTCTTTTTAAGTAGAAAATGTCTTCCCTTTTATGGGAAAATCATAGCATTTTTTAGGAAAAGTAAAACCACTTATGCTTTTTAACCATGGAAGTCGTTTTCCAAACTACTCTTTACCATAAATAAAACTTTATTTACACATTAGACTATGTTTTATACAATATTAATTTCAAACACTGGACATGTCTTTTCAACATATTTTATAAAATACAACCAAACACATGCAAATATGTTATTTTCAAGAAAATATATATAATGGAAAATATTTTTTTGTTAACAAGAGATTTTTCTTAAAACAAACAAGACCTAAGTTTTTTCACATCTTTTTATTGATTAACTCCTGTCTCACTATCTGGCAGAATTTTTCAAGGCAAATTCTAATTAAAGATTTTAACTAGACCCTAAATACTCACAACAAACACAGCATCAACACAAGTGTACACATATAGACGTGTGCCTGCAGATAAGATACTGATGTAGACAAATATCAAAAATATAACAAACTTTTATGAGCAACTGACCTCAAGATCTGAATTGCACGATCAGCTTGAAACTGATAAAATGAATTACGAAGCAAATTTTCAGGATTCCCATCTCACACCGCAGCTGATTTAAAAGCATGTTGTAGCTTAAATGGAAGGCACTGAATTCCAAATAAAGGATTAGTCAGGGAAGGAATGCGAGGAGGGGGTGGGCGGGGGGTGGGGGTGGGGGTGGGGGTGGGATGGGGAGAGAGAGAAACTCTAACGGACGGACCAACCCTTCCTACACCAACTTGGACTAAGATAATTTCAGCCCAAATCAGAGCAGAAATATAGATAAAATAATCACTAAAAGCCATTATTTGTAAATCAATAGAAAAAAAAAAGAAAAAAGAAATGAGAGGAAATAAATGGAAATGGAGAGAAGTAAAGGGAAAATAAGGAAAGCAAGGAAGTGATGGGAAAATTTTCCCTATATTGTTTGATTAATGTAAGTTATAAGAAACAAAGGACATTCAAATTTTCAATTCTCCAAATCGCCCTTTACTTTTATACTGTTATGTTTACTCATACAGTAAATTGACGATCTTTCTTGTAACTTTGTTAAGCTCCCTATCACTTCGCCTCCTATAACCCCAACTTTGAAGGGATAACTATAATAAAATAAAAGGAAAAGTCTTCCATGCACATTCTCTTTCTAAATTATTAACCAAAAAGCCTATTACTTCTCCCAATTCCCCTTGCTTCCCCCAGCTTCTTCCCTTATCAAATTTTTGGCAAATCAAGTAGTATCCCATAATTGTTCTAGCCAATACATATGATAAGTGTTGCGTCTAATTGCTCACCGTTCAAACTATCAGCACAACCTTTAAGCATCATCTTGGCAGTAGCAGGTTCTAGCTTCTCATCCACCATTAGAATGCAAACCCACGTTCATCAATACCTCGACGACCAGCTCGACCACTCATTTGTATATACTCCCCACTAGAAATCCATCTGAACTTCTCTCCATCAAACTTTCGGACATTTGTGAAGACAACTGTTTTTGCAGGCATATTCAAACCAATGCTGAAGGTCTCGGTAGCAATTAAGCACTAGAGAGAAAACATTTCCATGAAAATAGCTACCCATGTCAAAACAAATATCATTGGAGTAAACAAACATTACAAAGGCATAAATAGGATACAATATAACATCAGTCAGAAAATCCGGGCTCACTATACAAGAAAAGCATAAACCACTTTACTTTTCTTTTTGGCCCCCCAAACATAAAACCACTTTAATAAAGAAAAAAAAATTAAAAATATGTGTGGTTCATGAAATAAAATTTTCAAAAATCTAGAAAAATGTCAATTTTGAAGCCAAAAAATTTCTCATCCTCTTGCTCCACTTGCTTTCTAAAGGCGGATATTTTTTCTATATGGACAATGGGGATCGATCCAAAGGAAGCAATAGCTATGGCCAAAGGGGGGAAGAGGGGGAACAAAATGTATTAGGTGATAAGGCCACCTAAAATTAAAGAAGATCTAAGTTGATGACCCATGTCTATACCTCATACAGAGTGGAAGGCGGCATAGAGCCATGCACTACCTTAAATTTATGAATAATATTTTTTGGATTTTCGGCGAGTGGATATATTTGGAAGTTTAGAATTTAAGTAGCCTAGAAAGGGAAGAGAGTACATATTGTCTGAAACTATGATATAAAATTATCTTGAACCCCAATCAAGGATAGAGGCATTACTATAAAGCCACTTCTGGTGTGATATGGATCCAAAGAATCTGCATTTTTATGGTTTTTAAACAACGGCTTGATGAGAATGCATATAGGATAATAGAAAAAGTGATTCTATAGCCCCTCATTCCTTTTCTTTGGGCTTGGTGAGATATGCCTCTCTTTTGTGAAAAATTTAAAGAGACAGTTTTGAGTTTTAAAAACAACACTAACTGGCTTTTTCCCTCGACTGAGATGCAACAACCACAAGGGGGGGAAAAGCACCCATAGCACTAATTAGTACAAACCACGACATATTGAACATAAAGTAAAAGCCAAGACTCATGCTGAAATATCATAGCCTTACTAAACACACAAACAAAGTATATTAGCTGTTTGCCTCTATTTTAGGCATGAATTTGCTAGTGATTGTTGTTCTGCATGTCTCAAATAGTATGATATATTTACACCACATGCTAATCATGTCAAAAAAATTTGTAATGAATAGGTGAATAATAATTAGAATAAGGTACCAACCTTAATTAATCCTTCCTGAAATAAAATCTCAATAACTTCCTTAAGAATTGGAAGCAGGCCAGAATGATGCACACCAATTCCACGTTTCAAGAGAGGTAACATATTTGTAACCTATAACCACGACAAGAAAAAAGCAGAGAATTTAGAATAAGCTCACAATAACATATCGAAAGCAGGAATACATGATAACATGAAATTGCAGAAACTACCACACAATCAAAGGGAAGCATGTGAAACTACATGCTAGTGGTGGAGCACAAGATGACATTACTTCCATATTGATCATTAGCATTTATCAGGGCTATAAGTGAGTTGAGCCTACCCACAAACTATTCAAGTCTAACTTGATGATAGCTCGAATTCGACTCCACTGCAATCAAGTGGAGCTCGAGTTCGAGCTATTCAAGTAGCTATAGAGTTCAAGTTCGAATTTTAAGGCACTTGATTCAAGTAACTCGCAGCCTAATCAAGATTTTTAGATTTTTTATGAAAAATTTATAAAACTTGTGTTCCCCCTTGTAAAGTTATTTTCATTCTTTGTCCCACCCCACCCACCAAACCCCCCCCACCCCCCCCGGTCGTTTTATATCTATTGATTCGTATTTATTATACTTTAAACCAAGTTAACTAAAAAGCTCATTCTATTCTCAAATCCCAACTTATTTTTTAATCTAATTAATTTTTGTAAGAATGATCGAGCCTAACTAATTCAAGCTTGAAATACTTGAGTATCAATTCAAGTTGAGTTCGAGCTTAAAAATTAAACCTCAATCAAGTTCAAGTTTATTCATTCAAGTCGAGTTCAAACTTAGTATCATGTCATCTCGACCCAACCCATTTATAGCCCTAGCATTTACTATAATGCCAAACACTATAAGCAACAAAAAACCTAATTTCAAAATGAATCTCAAAAATATTTGTATTAAGCAGGAATATCGTCATGTGCTGGTCAATTTTGACTTAGAAGTCATCAACATGAGAACAAACAGTAGTCCTTAAGGAAAAAAAGATAAGGCACCATGCACTCAGCACAAACACTCTGGTGACTTTCACTTACCGCAATAAAGTGGGAATGAAATCACTATCTCCCCCCTGTTAGCCATAGAATAGCAATTACCACATTTAATTACATTTCTATAGGCAGTCTATCCCTTCAAGGATATGATACTACAAAATATCCCACTCCACCACAGATTGCACCACTGTACCAAGTACATCTACGACCATCTATCACAAGACACAGCACCATCAAGGACCCACAAAACCTATGTGATGTGCATCACACCCCCTTATACAAGTGGCATCCTGTTGTGAGGCAACCATGGATCCACTAATTGTGTGAGGTGACCATAGGCTGCGCCCTCTACTGATGTGACTTAGGTAGCACTAATATATCCACCAGTGAGCTGAGTTGCATGTTCACACCACTCACGTCATAGCATCCAAGGTCACACCTGTATATGCTTGCAATCACTAGGTTGCATGCTCCATCACCAATGGGTTTGTTGATTGGCTCTATTTAGGGTTTATTACATAAAATCAGAGATTTTTCTTCCTTTTTTTTTCCTTTTTTGGAAAGAGGATTTTTTTTGGGGGGGGGTTTGTTAAAGTTCCATTGAGCATATGACACAAGTACTTCCAACAACCGAGAAAATTAAGCCCAAAAAAGAATAAAATAAAATAAAATACTTGCCTGAGGAAGCTTTTTATCATCATCAGAAAGCATGTCCATGGCACTCCAGAATATAGTTTCTATATTTGCTTTCTCGTCGTCTTCATTTAGATCCATCTTAGCAACCTGAGTGCCGTGAGAAACAGTTACTTCAAACTAAAAGGTCCTATAAAGGGGGAAAAGGGGAAGAAAAGTAAATCAATGATACAGCAGCCTGGGCAATAGGCTTAACAAAGATTGTACAATTAATCCTCCGTAACAAAAGACCAATCCATCGCACACAATAAAGCAAGACAGGCAACATCCTTTAAACTAAAAAACATTACCTGCATTGCAAGCAGTTCACAGTCCCTCTTGCTAAAACTGAAGCATATGACAGGGTCATACTGACGCTGAATGATCATCTTCACCATCTTGAATATATCACTTTCATCACCAACTCGGCCTGCATCAAAGCCTTTTTGTCGTTTTCCATTTTCCCTTTTCCTGTCATTCTCTCCTGGAGGAACTAGCGCATTTAAAGCTTTTTGGAAACTATTCTCGCGGAATTTTCCCTTTTCGTCCACCACCAAATACAGACCATCACCTCCTGCAGGGAAAACATAATGTTGAAGGGGTGTTGGACGATAGTCGGTGTATACTATATGACATGGTTGTTGGTGGACCTGCAATTAAACCTGTGTTACTCAAGCTAAGATTAAAGAGCAAGGAAAATCTCCAACAATTAAAAGAGCGTTAATAAAAGCATCTTATGGTCAAAAGTGAAGACGACCTTGGCAACCCAGTCTGCAAACTCCTTGGCATTAGGGACAGTAGCTGATAGGAATACAAACCGAGAATTTTTTGGGGACATAACAATACTCTCCTCCCACACCACTCCTCTTTCACTATCACGCATGTAATGTACCTCATCAAAAATGATCCAAGCCACCTCCCTTGTTATCTCCGAACCTCTGTATTGCATGCTGCGCCAGATTTCTGTAGTCATCACCTAAATTCAAAGAAATCATAGAAAGTTTACACAATTTAAATATCAAAAGTAACATGAAAACAAATGGTGTAAAACCCACCAAGCATGAAGCATTGGGTTCAATGGTCACATCACCAGTCATAAGACCAACATCCGAGAACTCTTCTTTAAACTCTCTAAATTTTTGATTGCTCAATGCCTTAATTGGCGATGTATAGATAACACGTTGCTTATTTCGCAAAGACATTGCAATAGCATAGAGTGCCACAACAGTTTTTCCAGCTGACGTATGAGCTGAAACCTGCAATTATGCTCAAGGTATAAGCGGAGAAGTACACGATCAACCCATAACAAAGGGTTGGTGAGAAAATACACATTTGCAAATCGCAGTACATTATTGTTAAGCCATTTAACAGTGTCCTTCACTTAAATGCATCAATAAGTTGCATTCAACGCCAGCAGTTTCCAAAGTCCATGCGCACATATCTATTGAACAAAGTATCTCCATCTCCGAATTCAGTATCCCCATCCATGCCCATTGTCAATCAAAACTTAGCACGAAGCATAAGCTTTTCAAGCAAACCACTATTTTGGCAGAGACAAGGATGAAAACACTGAATCGGAACAGAGCAATTTCACCCCTAAGTACTTATTTAATCAAGTGATGGTGGCTAAGTTTAACTTTTAAATTTATTAGAAAGGGCACGTATAGTTCATCCAAAAGTAACATGAGTTAAAATCTCCAAACAACGATTGATCACGAAGAAAAAGCAATACCAAAACAGATTCGCCATTATCGAGACACCTGATAGCTTCGGACTGAAAAGGGTCGAGTGTAAAAGGGAATTCCTTGGCAGGTTTAGAGGAATCATCTGAACCCGAAGAGGCTGAGGTGCGCGGAGGAAGAACGTATCCTTCCGGATACGACACGTCATGGAGGCAACCCACGGCTTCATTCCCATTATTCACGATCACATCCTCATATTCTCTGAGCTGCTTCTGCGGAGGAGGAAGAACGGGTGGATATTCCTCATCTCCAATAGACTTTCTCTTCAGAGACCCCATCAAACTGATTCAGAAATCAAAAATAAAAGACAAACCTTGAAATTTAATTTGTCTAAAAAGACTAGAAATTTGAAACCTAAAACGCCGAATTAAATTGACAAATCGGTTTGGCAGGGAACCCAATTACCAATTAGGACTTAGGGTTTCTATAAGCAATGTTTCTCTTTTCAAGCCTGTTTGGAGGGTAAATTTTAAAGTTGGAGTTGGAGTGAGAGAGTATGGATCAGTATGGTAAACAGTATAATGAAGTATTAGGGTTAGAAACGTAGACAAAGAATGAGGATGGCTCGCGTGGGTGGAGTTAATTTTCAATATTTTGGCGGCTGCTGGTGATTCAGGGACAGGGCGCGTATGGGCAAAACATGGAACGACGAAAGCCGGCGAAAGAAACAGCTTCGGTCTCTGCTTCTTACTCTCTTTCTTCTCTAACGGCCCATTTTGGTTTCGGAGATAATAGAGGGAAAACTATTAGGTCAAGTGGCGTAAGGATGATGTTTGGCGACTTGCGGGCAAGCGGTATTTGGATCATTCAGTAAAAGATGCATACCACAAATACGATGGCCAATCACAAATTCAAACACTAATTAAAGAAATAAATGTGAACCTATCACAAATAAAAAGATCTAAGACATTTAGCAATTTACCATAAATGCATAGATTTGATACCTATTTAAATGACCTACTACTTTAACAAAGTATTTAGCACAGATAAAATAACCTACTATTTAACATATAAAAAGTTTACGTGCTATAAATAAATAGACTTGCCACTTTAACGAATCTAACATTTTAACGAAGCACTTGGCACAAAATGAAACAATTTATCACTTTACGTGTAAAAAGTCCACCTACCATAGGTAAATGGACTTACCACTTATTCAATGACCTATCACTTTGACAAACCTGTCACTTTAAACAAAGTACCTATTATAAAGGAAACAACCCACTACTTTACGTGTAAAAAGTCCACCTACTACAAGTGGTAGGTGCTTTATAATGAGTCATTTGTAAAGTGTTAGGTGCTTTGTTCTGGGTGTGTTTATTAAGTGCTAGGTATGTGCAAAAGTGGTCAGTGTTTTGTGCTTCCTCTTAGAAGTGCTAGATGGTTTGTGCAATGTGTGTCCTTCAAGTGTTGGGTCTATGCAAAAGTGGTAGATGCTTTATCTTAGGTCCTTTTTTATATGTACTAGGTGCTTTGTGCTAAATGTGTTCATCACGTGCCAGGTCTATCCAAAAGTGGTAGGTGCTTTGTAGTAAATCCTTTCATAACCGTTAGGTGGTTTGTGCCAAGTGGTTTCATATGTGCTAGATACTTTGTGCTATGTATATACATCAACTGCTAGGTTTATGCAAAAGTGGTAAGTGTCTTATGCTTCGTCCTATAAGTGTTGGGCGGTTTGTGCGAGTCTATATATGTGTATGTATATAATCTTCACATTTATAAATACTACATATATAATCCATGGTTTAATGTAGAATCGCACATAATGTATATATGTGTATTTTTTAATGAATGTATGTATATGTATTGTACATATAACTTATTTACACAACTCATATAATCTCTAAAAAAAAGTATAAAATAAATTACATATTTATGTTTTTTCAACATTAAAATTTGAATTATATTCGTATCATTTATGTTTTGTAGACATTTATATATATATATATATATTGTATAAGGTGTAAAACTCCTAATAAACTAGGTAAATACTCAAGAGGGGGTTGAATTGAGTATTTATACAATTTTTTCAAAAACAAAGATTAAGAACTATCTTGCCAAACTTAATTAATCAAATTGGAGTTTAGTCCGCTTCTTAATCTTCAGGACCACACCAATGCATCCAAAGAAGTATACACACTCTTTATTGATCACAATATAATCAATACTCAAATGAGCTACACCCAACTAATAATACTTAAACAAACTCACTTAAGTAATACTCTTTTACAAGATTGCAGATAACACTCAAGAGTATTACTTACTTTTGTCACTCTCAATTTAAAGCAAATTTATGAACTAAAGACAAATACAATGATATGAGAGAGTACAAGACTTTTGATATCAATTTCTAAGCTCAACAACTAGTCTTCATCACATAGAAATCATGTATAAATAAGCTCCTAATTTGACTTGACATTATGCCTTAGACTAATAAATTTCATTTGCAATTAATGCTGCAACGGCTACTTTTCTAAGCATTACCGTCCAAACGGTATGAAGCATCATCTCATAGCATTCGGACCATACTTGAATATCTACAAGAAAACCATATATCAATCGAACGCCAAGCATTATCGTCCGATCGGTAGTGACACAATTTGCACAATCTTGCTCTCGATAAGAATCAAAATGAACAGCATCCAGACATTAGGCCTGCAATATCTGGACGGTAAGTGTATGTTATGACACTCGCTAGGAAACAATGCAAACATTTGTTCAATTGAAGATATAATATATATATATATATATATACTTTGTATATTTCAAGAATTTGTTACATTTTCAAATTATTAAACTTTATAATATTTGTCTTCTCAAAATTATGCTATGATTTGATTCAACAATGTGTCCTTTTTTTATGACGACAAATATTATGAAGTTTAATTTCTCCCCATATCTTAGATGTTCCCCCTTATTTAAGCCTTTGGTTGGAAAAATAGATTTTTAGTTTAAAAGAATGCCTAATTAAGATAGAGTATATAGGGATACTCTGATATTTTCTCCCCCTTTAGACTCATCAAAAAGTCATGAGCATGTAGAGATATGGATATGGCCTAAGACGAAGGCAAGCATGAATAAGCAAAAAAAGCCAAAAACAAGTACAAGGATTAATAGAAAAGCATGCATCCAAAAAGAAGCGGTCCAGTCGATTAAAACAGGTAGTAGCAAACTGAAGAATCCAAAATACATAGATAGCAACCAAAAGGCCAAGATAGACAAAAAAGAAATAAACCCAGAAAAAACTAGGCATCACAGGTGGTGGAGGATGGGGATGGATATTGTAAAAGTGCTGGAGAAAGCATCAAGATCATATTTCATCTTATCTTGAGTCTCAGCCATAGACTTTAAGCTATCACTAACATCGACTGTGAAATCATCAAAGTTCTTGTTAATGTCAACTCTAAAGAGGTCGAAGGAGTGAGCCAAGTCAGTAAGAGAAGTAAAGGCACCACCTTGGGTATCTGAGCCATGAGGACCACTAAGATCCATAGCTGTAAACATATCCATGTGGGCACCAGGAGACTCTAGCATGACCTCCATGTGGGCACCAGGAGACTCAGCTCCAGTAGAGGCATGACCTCCATATCCAACATCATCACTATCATCAAGTCCGAAGGTAATGTAATGCCATGAACAAGAGAAAGAGGCTCCTTCCATACATAAACACCATTAGAAACCTTCCTCTAATCTCCCTTAGTAAGATAATGCATGGTGTAAGGCTTAGAGGACACAAGGCGAGACAAAAATTCAAAATGAACTCCTTTTCTCTAGAGTAGTAAAGTGATCGAGCGACTGTGTCGAAGAAGAGCTCGATTAGGACCATTAGTGACTTTCTTGAAATTGTGAATCATGACATCCCAAAAGTTAATCAATTCCCCATCGAGGAGCCGATACACAATCCACAAATCAGTGAAGGTAGTGGTGTTGTGACAACCAACTTTAGGCACATAATTATGAGATAAATAAAGGTCAAGAACACGATAATGATGAGGCATCTGTTTGACCCTTAAAGCATGATTAGTACACAAGGCATCACCCTCGACATCAATAGCATAAAAAATACGGGCATAAAAGACATCATCATGAAAATCAGTTATTAAATTAGCCCTTCCAGTTAGTACATCAATCAGAATACAGATATCGGCCAGAGTAAACTCTAATTCTTGCCCATAGACATAGGTCCACAATTTATCTCTAATTTCATCACCAAAAACCAATTTAATGCCTAAATGCCCATGCTCATCCTTTTTATCAATGAGATTACAGTAGAATAACTTGATAGCATGCTCATTGACATAAATAGGAAAGTGCATAATCTCAAAGATCCTATTAAGTTGAATACTAGGAATGTTGGTAAGACAAAAAAATTAGAGTCCTCATGATTGAAAAGGCACCGGAATCCGTAAGTAGTTTGTCAAAGATACTAAACCGTTTCGAGTGCACCTGAAAGGGAAAGAAATGGGCATCATAGAAGGCACTGGAGCCGTCATTCTGAGCGCATTTGGTACGCACACCATGGAGCCTTAAGAATGTCGCGACGGTGAAGGGTTAGGGTTGAGAGTGAGAGGAGAGGAGAGATGGATAGGTGAGAGAGGGAGAGAAAGAGAGGAAGAGAGAAGGGGAAAGGATAGGGTGGAGAAAAAGAGGAAGGGGGTAGGTGAGGGGCTGTACTCTGTAGGGGTCGAGCGGAGGTGGAGAGGGGGTGGACGGGAGAGGATAGAGAGAAACAATGGGGCGCAATGGAAAAATGCGAGATTTAAAGATTCTGTAACATGACTTACTGATTGAACATTGCAGGATTAGCGTCCGAACGGTAGGTCAAATTGCAGGAAAACATGGGAGTGTATTACTGGTTGGATACTGTAGATATGGCGTCTAATCGGCATGTTGCATCTGCAACTTACAGAACAATGGCCATATGAAGAAGGGGGAAAGAGGAAGCTATATGATATAAGGAAATGGCTTAAAGGGATCATGGTGAGATTGAGAGAGAGGATAGGACCGGGCGATGCATGGTGATAGGAGACTTAGTTTTGATCAAATTTTAAAGACGTAAAAAAAATCATATATGTCAAGGATGATGAAACTTGCAAGCTCGAGACGTATCATTGGCTATTAGGATCATAGAGAAGAATAGGTTTGAAAATAAGGATGGTGGGCTCACATACTAAGCAACAAAAAGATATATATGACTGAAGCACATCATAAAACCATTCATCAAGATTCAAAACATTGCTAATGGTCTTTTAAGCACATTGTTGTATTGAACAAACTTGGGTAACCTGATATATGTTCTAGATGAGATGTTTTAAAAGGATAACACAATTGGCTCAAAAACACTGACTCTGTTTCATAATATATTAGCATTCAGCTAACCATGCTTGATTCTTGGCGTAAGGTGTAAAACTGATCCTCACTTAAGGGTCTTCTAAAGATATCGGTAATTTGATTGTTTGTGTCAACAAATTCTAAACTAATATCATTGTTTAGAAGATGATCTCTAGTGAAATTGTGTCTAATCTCGATGTGTTTGGTCATTAAGTGTTGAATTTGGTTTTTAGTTAAATTGATAACGCTAGTGTTGTCACATCGAATTGAGACACTATTATAGTTGAGGCCAAAATCTTCTAAAGTTTGTTTTATCCACAAAACTTGGACACAATAACTACTAGTTGCCACATTTTCAGATTCAGTGTTTGAGAGTGCAATCGAGTTTTGTTTCTTTGAATGCCAAGATATTAAGGAGTTGTCAAGGTAGTGACATGTGCCACTTGTGCTTTTTTTATCAACTTTGGATCCAGCAAAGTCGGCATTGGAGTATCCAATAAGATCAAAGGAAGTAAACTTAGGATACCATAAACCAATTTCAATAGTAACCGCAAGATACTTAAAAATGCGTTTTACCGGATTTAAGTGAGATTCCTTTGGGAAATATTGAAATAGTGTACATAGACATGCTGAAAACATAATATCTGGTCTTGATGCGGTTGGATACAACAAGCTACCTATCATGCCTCTATATAGTTTTTCACATATATTTTTGTCACTTTTATCTTTATCAAGTTTTACACTTGTGTTCGTAGGTGTAGGCCTAGTTTCACAATTTTCTATTTTGAATTTTTTTAGGAGTTCTTTGCTATATTTAGATTGATTAATGAATATGCCATTTTCGGTTTGTTTTGGAGACCAAGGAAGTAATCGAGTTCCCCATCATACTCATTTCAAATTCATTTTTCATGGAATCAACAAATTCATTTATAAGATTCCTGCTAGTAGCTCCAAACATAATATTATTTACATAGATCCTCACAATTAATATGTTTGATTTGTGATTTTATAAATAATATTGTGTCAATTTTTCCTCTAGAAAAACCTTTGTTCATTAAGAAACTACTAAACCTTTCATACCAAGCTCTAGGAGCTTGCTTGAGTCCATAAAGAGCTTTGTTTAGTTTATAACTATGATCGAAGAATTAATTATCTTTAAAACCCAGTGGTTGCTCTACATAAACTTCTTCTTTGATAAAGCCATTCAATAAGGCACTTTTGACATCCATTTGAAAAAAGGTAAAGTTTAAAAAGCCACAAATGCTAAAAGTATTCTAATAGCTTATGGTCTGGCAACCGGGGCAAAAGTCTCATCAAAATCAATCCCTTCCTCTTGATTATATACTTTAGCCACTAACCGAGCTTTGTTCCTAGTTACTATTATGGTTTCATCAAGTTTATTTCTATAAACCCATTTGGCTCCAATAATCGGTCCATCACTGGTCTAGGTACTAAATCCCAAACTTCATTTCTAGTGAATTAATTTAATTATTCTCACATTGCTTGTACCCAAAAATCATCTTTCAAGGCATCATTTGTATTTTTGGGTTCGATTTGAGAGAAGAAGACTAAATTACTTATATTTCTTAGGGATGATCTTATCTGTACCATATTTGATGGTTCATCAATGATTAGATCTCTACGATGTGATATAGCATATTTTTGTTTCTTAGGAAGCTCGTGATTTGTTTGTTCATTTAGGTTATCCTTTCTACATTCATCCACTTATTTTGAGGTTTCTTTGTAGAGGTCATTATTTTCGAATTAAAATTTGTCCAAGTTAGCAAATACATCATTCATAACATCAATAGACCACACATGAGTTAGAGCATCATCATAGACTACATTAATAAAATTCCACAATTAAAGTTCTTTTATTAAATGCTCTATAGGCCTTGTTGGTAAGAGAATAACAAGGAAAAACACATTCATCACTTTTTGTATCAAATTTAGCTAGATGGTCTTTTCCATTATTCAAAATATAACATTTAGTGCCAAAAGGTTGAAAGTATGAGATATTAGCTCTTTTACCTTTCCAAAGCTCATAGGGGTTTTTCTTGAGAATAGATGTAATAAACACCCTATTAGATATATAACAAGTGGTATTAATGGCTTCGGCCCAAAAATATTTTGGTAGGTTATTTTGTACAATATTATTTTAGCCATTTCAATTAGAGTTCCATTTTTAATTTCTACTACTCCATTTTGTTGTGGTGTCCTAAGTGCCGAAAAGGTGTATTCAATTCCAAATTTATCACAAAAATTATTCATTTCATAATTTTCAAATTCTTCCCCATGATCACTTCGAATGGTCACAATGTTAAGACCTTTTTCATGTTGGATTTTCTTGCAATATCTAAAAAATATATTATTTATTTTGTCTCTAGAAGTAAGGAAGAAAATCCATATGTATCTAATGAAATCATCAACAATCACCAAGGAGTTTTCTTTCCACCCAAGCTCAAAGTTTGAGTAGTCCAAATAAATCCATATGCAATAGTTCAAGTGGCCTAGAAGTAGAAATAACATCTTTAGATTAGGAAGAACCTTTTGTTTGCTTTCCTTATCAGCATGCTTGATGAATCTTGTCTTTTTGAAAAGTTAATTTTGGTAATCATTTGAAAAGATTTTTGATAAGTTTTGAAATGATTCCATACTAGCATACCCTAATTTTCTATGCCGCATCCAACTATCATCATTTTGAGAGTACAGACATGTTTCATTTGTGATTTCAAATTCATCTAAAATAATTTTATAAATGTTTCTATGTCTATATCCCTCAAAACAAACATTTTTCAATTGTTGATTCTTTCAATAGAGCATTTATTTGCATAAAATGTTACTTTGAAACCATTATTACATAATTGACTAATACTAGGCAAGTTGTGTTTTAAATGATCAACCATTAAAACATTCTTAATGAGGAGGTCTCCGTCGATGAGAATGTTACCTTCACCAAGTACGATTAATTTATGATTATCCGTAAAAGTAACATTTCCTTGATCCTTCAAGATTAGAGATGTGGATTTAGATGTGTCTCTAGTCATATAAGATTAGAGATGTGAATTTGGATGTGTCTCCGATCATGAGCATCTACTTTATAGATATCATTTGTTGTTGTTTCTTGTGGGTTCCTACAAAATAAGGAGTACGATTGATTTATGATTATCCCTAAAAGTAACATTTCCTTGATCCTTCAATATTAGAGATGTGGATTTGGATGTGTCTCCAGTCATATAAGATTAGAGATGTGAATTTGGATGTGTCTCCGATCATGAGCATCTACTATATAGATATCATTTGTTGTTGTTTCTTGTGGGTTCCTACAAAATAAGGAGTTATTGCTTTGGTACCCACATAAGTTTGGGTCATTTGGGGTTAGTTGCATTGTGAGCTTATCCCTTAGGGACCCAAACAAGCTTTCCATTATAAACATCATTCCTACTAAGACATTTATGTGCTATACGTCAAAATTTTCCACAATAGTTACATATTCTATTTGTTGCTTTCACAAAATAACTTTTGTGTGTTTTATCTTTATTTCCTCCCTTATACCTAATCATATGTTTGTCTAGTGTATATCTTTATTGTCCTAGTATAGTCTTTGGATTCTTTTCTCCTTGTATAAATTTTGCCATGGTTTCCTTTGATTCATCTAAACTAGATCTTGATATAGCATTTTCTATTGAGTTCTTCTAGCTCATGCATAATTTCATCATCACAAAATTCATTCTCCTTTTTACTTTGGATTTTTGACTTTCTTATCTCAACACTTAGTGCTTATGAGCTTTGCATAATTTGTCATTTTTATTCCTTAATTTGCTATTTTCATACCTCAAAAATTTATTATCCTCATCTAGTTTATTGATCCTTCAAGTTTGTTGTATTCATAATTGAAATCATCAAGTTCATTTGCAACACTTATCATCATTTCTTTTAAAGCTTTATTTTTCTTTTGCATTTTTACCATTTCTTTACATAAATCATCATACATAGTGACAAGCTCATTATAGGGAATTTTGGAATAATCACTTACCTCATCATCATGTGACATGAAGCATACATCTTTATCCGAGTCACTAGTGTCTTCATCACTTCAAGAAGCAATTAGAGCTTGTTTCTTAGGTCCTCTAGATGTCTTCTTGAGCAAAGGGCAATATTGTTGAATATGCCCCAGCTTATAACATTTGAAGCATGTGATTACTTCATTTCTGTCCTTTCTCTCCTTTCTATACTTTGAAGTACTTCCTTCATCAACATTCTTTTTTATCTTGTTATTAAGCTTCTTGAATTTTCTAAACCTTTTAGCCATGAATGCAAGCTTCCTCTTCATCATCATCATCACTTGAGTCATTGCTTGTGGCTTCTAAACCAATAATTTTCTTGCTTGAATCCTCTCCTTGCTTCTTGATTAATTCACGAGTCTTGAGGGTGCTAGGAAACTCTTCTTTACTCATTGTATTTAAATCTCATACCTCGTCAATGACCGTCCTCTTGGCTTGCCAATCATTTGGTAAAGACCTAAGAAGTTTGGAATTGATTTCTAGATTAGTGAAGTTCTTTCCAAGCACACTTAAGGGATTTATAATATTTATGAACCTATTATGTATTTCATCTATGTTTTCATTTTGTTTCATCTTGAAATTTTTGAATTGACCACAAAGAAGACTTATTTTAGTATCTCTAATTCTAGATGTTCCTTTATAGGTTTTCTCTAACTCATCCCATATTTCTTTTATGGATTTACATGTATAAATTCCATTAAAACCATTTTCATTTAAGTCACTATATAATATATTCATAACTATCTCATTTAAATCTAGTTTCTTCCTATCTTCATCATTATACTCTCTTTCTTCTTTTCCTTTAACCTTAAATGGACCATCTTCAATTACATTCCAAATCAATCAATTTTGAGCTTTTAAGAAGATTTTCATTCTATACTTCCAATAGGGATCGTTTCCTCCATTTAGAAGTGGTGGCCTATTAATAGCTTGTCCTTCTAAAAATCCTAATGCATTAGATGCCATGATCTTTACTTTAAATGCGATCAAGCACAAGAAAATAGAGCCCTTGCTCTAATACAATCTTCACGACCACACCAATGCCTCGAAAAAGGTCTTCACACTCTTTATTGATCACAATATAATCAATGCTCAAATAAGCTATGCCCAAACAACGATACTTAAATAAACTCACTTGAGTAATACTTTTTTACAAGATTGCAAATAAAACTCAAAGGTATTACTCATTTTTGTCACTCCCAATTTAAAGTAACTTTATGAACTAAGGACAAATACAATGATATGAGAGAGTACAAGACTTTTGATATCAAATTCTAAGCTCAACAACTAGTCTTCATCTCACAGAAATCATGTATAAATAGGCTTCGCATTTAATTTGTCCGTTATGCCTTAAACTAATAAATTTCATCTATAATTAATCCTACAACAGCTACTTTTCTGGGTATTATCGTCTGAACGGTATGAAGTGTCCTCTTGTAGCATCTGGACCATACTTGAAGATTTGTAGGCAAATCATATGCCGGTTGGATGCCAAGCATTACCGTCCGACCAATGGTGACAGAATTTGCACAATCTTGCTCTCGGCAAGAATTAAAATGAATAGTGTCCGGACGCTAAGCCTATAGCATCCAAACGGTAAGTGTTTGTTTTGACCAATGTTATTAGAACCGAATCGGGGCTTAACCCGGATAGGGATGCAACCGGGACGGGTTTGAGACGGGTCATATAAAACTCGAACTCGATCCGATTACCTATAGGATTACCCAAACCCGACCCACGACCCTATAGGGTTTCATGTGCAATACTCAAACCCACCTCTATAGGGTCATGGTCCTGACCTGCTCGGCCTTATTAACCCAATTTTGTCTTTGCATTTTGTTTTCCTTTTTCTTTTTTTTTTCCCTTTTTTCATTTTTATTTATCATTTGTGTGCTTGTTTTCATGATATATTCTTCATTTTACTTATTTGTTTTAATTTCTTTTCATTTGGTGGTAAAGCTACACATAAAATAAAATAAAAAATTCAGTGAGCTAGACAATTAGCTTTCAATGTATGATAATCAATTTGTAACACAACATAGTAGAATTTGCTTTACTTGAGGGTTGGTATAGATATTTAAAAATGAATATTGCCTCTTATTAATTATAAAAAAGCATGATATTCTCAATAGGATAAACAAAATAAATTATACAATCATAGAGTTATAATAATAATAATAATAATAATAATGCATATATCAAAGTTTTGAAGTTATAAAATTGTTTTTTTTAGTAATCTTAATGGGTTAAGTCGAACCTATAGGGTCATAACTACAACCCGAACCCGACCCGTGACCCTACAGAGTTACAAAATTTTTTTCCAAACCTATCCCATAACCCTATAGGGTTTTTAGCAGGTTGGACAAGTCGGGTATCCTGTAACGATCCCTAGTTACATCCCTAGACCCGTACAAGGTAGGGGGTCAGGGGTTGAGGGGTTGAACTGAGGTCAATGAAAAATGAAAAATCAAGCTATATCCTACTCAAAGTTAGGAACTATTAAAATTTATAAAATGGATTGGAAGATTTAATTGGTCATTTATAACTTTTCAATGATATAAATAAATTTATTAAATTAAAAAAATTATTTAATTATATTTAATACCTAAAAAATATAAATATATATAAGGATTATTTGAATTTTCCATTAAGTTTTTTTAAGTGAACAATTTTCTACATATCGAAGAAAGGGCAAAAATAAGAATTTTTGTGCTTTCATATAAGTAAAGCTTTGTGAATTGCTTTATAAATGAAATTAATATTTTTCCCCTTATAATGCTTGATCCATTGACTACTTATATAAAAAGAGAGGCTATAAACCAATTTTTTTGCCCCATGGTTTTTCGAGTAAACAATGAAAGTTTCTCGAGGACTTTTGAGCCATCTGGGCGCAATTTTATCAAAGTGGGCTTGGTAATGGCCAACGTGCCCAAATTGTAAATTAGGGTTTGCACGCTGTAAAAATAAAAGTCCTTCTTCTTAAATCTTCTCTTTCTTCAGTCTTCACCGATCTCCAAACACACTCAGCAAAGAGGTAGAGAGACAAGAAAGATGGTCGCTTTTCGTATAAACATCACACTTCCCGTCATAAACTATCGATTGCATGCTTATATTTCTATTATTTATATTTTATGGTCTTTGATTCGTGTTTAGTGTGTTTGTGTTGTAAAAATTATTCTTCTTGAATCTCGTCAATCTTTAGTCCTCATAGACCTGATTTTTTTTTTTTTCATTTAACCTAACCAGACCCTTGGCTCTTTTCTTTGATCATCTAATCATCGCTCGTTATGGCAAATACCATGGGAAATTACAGAACAACGACAGTAATGACAAAATGTCTTAAACCCAGCTTAAAGATTACGGAATATATTGCACGTGAAACCCACATCAAAATAACACTACCAGTAAAGTTTGATTTTTCTTTCTTTCTTTCTTTCTTCTTTTTTCTAAATGTGGTGCATTCAGAAACGTTTAACTGGGCCGAGTCAACTAAGTCACTGTTGAATCGGTCGGTTTAACCGAGTTTAGCCCGTTCACTGCATAAATGGGTTTCTCGAACAAACCGACCCGCTTTTAAGGCCGGTTCGGGTTGAATTGCCCGGACTAGTCTGGTTTTTACAACATTAGTTTTGATATGTGCTAGAAAACAATGCAAACAATTTTCTAATTGAAGATAATATATATATATATATACACTTTGTATATTTCAAGAATTTGTCAAATTTTCAAAATATTAAACTTTAAAATATTTGTCTTATCAAAATTATGCTATGATATGATTCAACATAGGGGTCTAATACATGTTTATTGTTGCTACAGAAGAAAATTACCAATATAACAATTTAATGAAATTAATTACTAAAATCCTATTGCAAAATCGCATGTATAAAATATGATATTAATATTTTACACATAAATCACAATATGTGGTTTTCATGCCAATCCTATGTCGCATTCCAGAGGTAAGATGTGTAATTTTACACACACATCGCGATTAATAATTCCGATACTCCTATAGTATACTTTTTGCAATCCTTCATGTTACTGTGGATGGCAGGAATTCTGTGAGCGGTATGCATTTTTCAGCTTGATGTTTCTATGGGTGGTATGTCTTTGTAAAGCTTAACTTTTCTACTCATCAATGAAAAAAAAATCTTGATGTTACTGTGTTTAATAAACATGATTTTTGTGTTGTATTTTGATAATTAATTTTACTTTTATCTTATTTAAGTAATTAATTTCAATTAATAGGCCAAAATAATAAATAATTTCTATAACTTATATGTAACTTTTTATTTATTGAAAATAACCAAGTGGGTGTATGATAATAAGTACATAAAAAATGAAAATCATATACCAATGACATATTTTACACCAAACCTCTTTCATTGATGACATGTAAGATATAAATGCACACACAATACATATGGATATTGTTATATATACATGCACCTGCATATTATAAATGGGGATAATATCACGAATGATACTTGAACTTTAATAAAATGTACAATCAAATACTTTAACATTGAAATTGATTAATTTAGTACTAACATTTGAAATTAATCAATTTAATACCTAAAAGAACTTTATGAAGACACTTTTGACGAGCATGGAAAGTTTTTTTTTTTTTTTGTAGTAAATTGATTAATTTCAAAATTACATACTAAATTAATTAATTTTAAAGTTTAGATATCTATTTGCATTTTTTTTTTTGTTTAGGTTCAAATACCATTAGTGACATTAACCCTTAAAAATAACTATTATCTACACTAATGTGATATATATAGATTGTGATATATAATATATATTTATATGATACAAAATATATATATATATATATATATATTTTAAATATACTATATAAGATATATAAGTATGTGTATTGTATATATTAACCTAGCTACTCTATATTTAAACTTTTAAGAACATATAACCTGTTAGGCCAAACATGATTCATTGGGCCCAAAAACCATAAAATACACTTGGTAGGCCTGTTAGACAAGGCCATAAGATTTTATTATTCTTACTTACCTTTTTGTTAAGCAATACTTGTTATTATTAAAGAGAAATACATAATTTATATATTTTTTATGTTATATATATTATATATAATAATAAAATTTATAAAAGTTATACATATAACATATATCTTAATATATACTTATTTGAGCTGATAAATGCCATTTGCTTATTATAAATATTAATTATATACATCATAGAGATGCACTATATCATATATATATATATATATATTTGTTTATAAGAGATTATAGAAATAATTTTTAATTTAAGGCACTTGTCGAAAATAATTACTCAAATAAGGTTAAATTAAAAATAATTACCAATATATAGTATTAAAACCGCATCTTATAAACATGATATGAAAATAAATATTATACGTATATATATATCACGTTTTATAATCGTGATGTTGTGTATATCGCAATTATAAGATGCGATATTCTAACACAAAAAAATAATAAAAGAGAGAAAGAACAAATAAGGGAGAGGGAGGGTGTGTTAGGGACGGAGAGAGATGATAGAGGAGAGGGAGTATGAGAATGATAGATGAGAGAGCAGATGGAGAAAAAGAAAAAAGAAAGAGAAGGGAGAGAGAAGACGGACGAGAGAGAATGGGAGAGAAAAACTAAAAAGAGTGTTTTGATTTTGGTTTATACAGTACCACACATATATCACGGTATAAAAACGCGATTTTTTACAAAAAAATAATGTCTTTTTTATTAATTGCGATTTAGATACGATGCCGAAACATGGTATAGTGTTTTTAACACGAGATTTACAAAATAAATTTGACATATCCTGAATAGTAAATGCGATTTTGTGAAGTATTTTAGTAATTATTTTCAAACCAACTATATCTTAATAATTATTTTTTAAATAAGTTTTAGACATGTTTTTCATCTACGATAATATATATGAATGATATATATAATCTATAATATATATAAATGATATATATAATCTATACTTAAATATAGATATACATCACGTATATTACTATGTATATGAATCAAATCATGTATATTGCTATTATTGATGGGAACATGACCTCTAACTACTCGTGATTCCATACGAGCTCTAATTGCCCACAGTCTCATTATAGCCCACCTGTCCACTACGATTATAATCGCCAAGTTAGCATCTATAAATACTCATTTGCCCCTTTGGGGACAGGTAATGTTGCAATTGATTACTCTTACTTAAACCATAGACTAATGGCAAATACTAACAAGTATTTATACATATATGTATATAAATAACTTATTTATACATATGCAGAATTTATAGGTCATAAGTATATATTTTATATTTATGCATGTTATAAAATATAAATTATATATAACATATATTATATAAATATATATTGATATTATGAATATATATCTATATTTAAGTATAGATCATATATATCATTTATAGATATTATGGATTATATAAATATGCATGCATAGCTTATATAGTATGTATAAAGTATATATTATGTATGACATTTGTCGTGTAAATATATAATATAGTATAATTTATATATATCACATAACATATGTAATGGATGTTATATGGTGCATATATATCATATGTATATGATATATCTATAAATATATAATCTATAGGCTATAAGTACATCGTCTATAAGTTATGTATTTGTGTGTACGTGATGCATGTGTTAGATTATATATACATATATATAACTTATAAACTAAGGATACACCTACCACATTTGAACGGACCTACTATAAAGCACTTAGCACTTGTTAGACATTCCTACTATAAAGCACCTAATGCCTGTGAAAGGACTTACCATAGAGTACCTACCACTTTTGCACAAACCTACAACTTGCTTTGCACACCTACTATAAAAGCACATAACACATGTGAAATGACTCACCACTTACTAAACACACCTACAACGAAGCACCTAGTACGTTTGAAATGACCTACCACAAAGGACTTAACACTTGCAAAAGGACATACCACTTACTATAAACACCTACCATAAGCACCTAGCACATCTAAAATGATCTACCACGAAGCACCTAACATGTTTAAACAGACTTACTACAAAGTACCTAGCACTTGCTAAACACATCTACCACAAAAGCACCTAGCATTTGCACAAAAAAAGACCTATCATAAAGCACTTACCACTTTTGCATAAACCTACAACTTGCTTTATACACCTATTATGAAAGCATCTAGCACTCGTAAAAAGACCCAGCATTTATTGGATATACCTACCACGAAGTACTAAGCATGTTTGAAAGGACCTACAATAAAGCACCCAGCACTTGCAAAAAGACCTACCACTTACTGTAAATACCCACCATAAAAGCACCTAACACGTCTGAAAATGACCTACCATGAAGCACATAGCACGTTTGAACAGACCTACCACAAAGCACTTAACACTTGTTGAACACACCTACCAAAAAAAACACCTAGCACCTGTGAAAGGATCTACCAATTTCACACAACCCTACAACTTGCTTCGTGCGCCTACCATAAAGCACATAGCACTTGCCAATTTACTCTTTACATACGTGAAGAAAGTAAAAAGCAAATCCAATAGTTTATGTTTTTATACACTTATCAAACGGCTGTGCTTAACACTTGTGTATAAGTCGTAATGTTGCAACTTGATGTAATACTAATAAATAAATGGAGTTTTTAATTATTGTGTTGTTGTTACGTTATAATTTTAAATACGAAGAAGATACGAATTTTTAAATTATGTAATATTAGTGTTGATTTTTCAAGTATTGTGAACTGGTATTAGATATACGTTATTTATTTATTTATTTATTTGTTTCATTTGTTGATTTGCAATTCTTTAATGTAATTATGCTATCTAGCTCGTCAATTTATAATGTTTCAATTTAATTGTGAGACAAAAATGATCACATTTTTTATAGTTGTTATCGATATTGTCAAAATTGGACCGAACTAGCTAGTTTGATGTGGTTCAACTAGAACCAATGGCAAAAGCAGGTCAATTTGTGCAAATGAACCATTTTTGAGTTGAACGGCCAAACTTGGATAACTTGGCCAATTCAATCGGGACCCGGTTAACCTGGTTGAGTCATCTGGGTCTGAACGCAACTCATTGTATTAAAAAAAAAAAAAAAAACACTAAAAGCCTAAAACCATAAAAATGGAAAGAAAAAAAGAAAATGAAACAAAAAAAATCTTAAATTCTAATCCTCTTTCTTGGTTTCTTTTTCTCTTTACCCTTTACTTTTACAGATCAAAGCCCCATGCATAGCATCCACCGTATAGAGTTTTATATAATCTTTAAATAAAATTTGAAACAGAATTTCGAATAGAAAACCCTAAAACTAGTAGCCATGCGTTTTGATTAGATTGAAATAGAAAGGAATAATTTGAAATTAGACCTGAATATTGAATCTTGAAATCAATTGGTAGATCGAATCTATAGATGTTGCGACTTCATAATCCTCTATACAGTATCCACGCGAATGAACATGCCTTCAACTAATCTTTTGTATTCCAGTGCTATCTAGAATTCTTTTAGATCAAACCAGGAAGAAACCTTCTCAAGACTCTCGTGTTTTCTTCTTTTTTTTTTTTTTTGTTTACAAAGTTTCTTTGTAGGTCTAATGTTGACAACACGTGTCATTAACCTAAAAGAGAGCTATTATGTGCTATTTATAACGTCATTATTCCTATGAACAATGACATTAGTACCCCTAATCTAATTAGGGATAAATAAAGTGATTTATGATCATAAGAATCCCTAAACTGATTAGGGTTTATAAAATTATTCTTCTTAACAAATTATAATTGTTTATTATTCTTAACAAATTAACATTAATAAATAAATTTATTATTCTCGTTGGATTTATTTAAATTCATTCAATGATCCTTTTAATTCATATTTTTTTTCTTGTGTGACTATGTAGGTTCACTTAATATTGGCAGTTGACTCGAAAACCGTTTTTTCATTAATAAAACATAAGTGACCTCTAGCAATACATTATGATTACCCAAATGAAGTGAAGATCGATGATCCGATTTTACCGAATCCATAAATTATGTCATTATTGTTGAACTTATATATTCAATGTGAATTTTAACGAGATAATTAGTTGCATAATTAACTACGTAATTGTGTTAAAACTATACTTAATTAGTCAAACAACTAAAAATGAACATATATGTGCATGTGTCGTTCTCTGGGGTTTGTGCAGGAATAAGCAGGTACAAATTCTTTGAGCACAACTTTGGTTATGGGTCTCATCGAGGGCTTGACAAACCATTCATCAGGGTACGATAAGCTTAAATTTCAAGTTCAACGTGTTCAAAGCGGTACAATCTTAGTTGGGGTTAAATCTAAGGCACGATAAGTTTATGGGGCGGTAAGCTTAAGGCGCGATAAGTTCGAATCTCAGGCTTGGCGAGTTCAAAGTATCACAGCCATAGTCGAGGTTAAATCCAAGGCTCAATAAGTTGAGAGTGGGAGGAGAGGAGAGGAAGGGGAGGGGGGGGGGGGGTTTGTAAGCTTAGGACGCGATAAGGTTGGATCTTAGGCTCGACAAGTCAAAATAAGCGCGGACTTCATCAAAGGTCAAGTTTAAGGCATGGCAAGTTTAAGGCAAGACAGTTTGAAATACGAGCCGATGTGGCATGAAAGAGCCATTACACACTTAATGCTTGATGATTTTAAGACATTATTTCTAACAGATATTTAAACTTTTAAATAATCTATCCTTTGGAGATTCAAGAGCGGTACTGTTGAACTGAAAAAGTAATTAAGAGCTTTTGTTTGCGAACAAACAAATAAAGAAAAAGTATTTCATTGTCTTTGTACTATTGTTCATAAGTTTGCAAAATCTGCAAAGAGAGATAAAATCAATTTAGTGCTCTTATCTTGTATCTTTAGAGAGAAGGAAATATTTTATTCCTAAGTGTTGTAAACTAGTGTACTGCTCTATTTGAACATGCATGATTGGGATTAATTAAGTGTATGAAGTCCTCTAATTGGAGGCGATTGTGGAATCGTGAAAAGTAGGAGGTGGACCGAACTCTACGTTAAATCTGGGCTTATTTCTTCTTTCCTTAGCTCTTTACATATGCACTGCTATTAAAGTTTAATTTGATTTATTACACACAAAAAAATTATTGTTTGAACATTTAGGTCAAATACTCAATTTATCTTCCCCCTTCCCTCAAGTATTTTCTAGTGTATTTTCAATTATCCTTTCGTCATGTGATATTTGAATTGAACATAAGACATGGATCACCTTTATATTATTTAATCTTATCATTTCCCGGTCTCCAAGTGGACAGATACAACAAATGAAATTGATCACGCCGTTAATTCGTTTGAGCATGGCCATACATTTCTCAGTTCCACTTATCAAGGGGCCCAAGGATCTCTCTCATCACGAGAGGGATAAATCCTCTCTTAATCACTCAACTTCCTCTACATGATTCACATTATGCTCAATCAATACTTTTAAAATTATTCGGTTAAAGAGAACATTTGATTGAGCCGAATCGTAATGTTGCTCATGTTGGAACCTATGGTGATTTTAGGCTTAAGGATATGCTGACATCGTTATTGTGAGAAACAATTATGGCACTAATATATGCAGTAATCTCATAGCAGGTTAGTCCAGCATATAGTTTTCCAATATGTACTTATGAGTTTGATTTATATCGCCATACAAATAAACATCTTATGACTATCAAACAAACTTCATACTAAATTAATTCATTATTATTCTCATAATAATGAGCATTTAGGGACATCTAGAATAATTAGATTATTCATGAATTCTATTATAAAGTAAAGATACAAACAATTTAATAGAAATACCTCTGTATTAATATTATACATAAAATGACCATATCCATCACTGGATAGCTATTACCACCTCCAACCATGCTAAACTCAACATATCATCTCCACCAAAGCATCACCGTCATGGTTGAAGCTGCACTTTATGTTGTGGTGATCATGCTTTTTCTATATGTACTTTTTAAAACTCTTTTTAAATTTTTTTATACAAACGGATATTAGCCCTCTAGTGTACCAGATGCGTATGCAGTAATAAATTTCGGTGAATACCGATTCGTGTCCATAGGGAGTAAGGACTAGCTCTTAACTGTATTGATCATAATTGTAGCTAGTAAAAATAAAAAAGAAGTATTTTTGTATTTTCGGATATAACTAATCTACAAAAGTTTAGGATTTCTAACACTTGTAATAAAATTAGGTTAAGAGCCAACAGATCTGAACATCAATTGAATATATGCTATGACCAGAAATACACTTATAAATCCAAATTATCAATGGGTTTAGTTTTTTAATCAATCAAGCACTAGATAACAATTCCTTTTTTTTTTTCCCAAAAAAGCAATTATCCCAAATTAACCATTCAATATTCTCTATTTCTAGGAAAGTGATCAATCGATTAATCTTGGTAAATTACTAAACCTTAATCGAATTCAAATCCATAAGTCTATGTGATATGTAATCATGATTAGCTATTCACATAAATGGTTAGAAATGAATTTTTCAATTACAGTCCTAATCTATCATGTACTCCAAATTTAATCCAAAACATATAACCGGTGAAATAGCATCAACAATTATAATACAGACAATGATCCAATCAATAGCAGATAAACATTAATAAGATAATTCAGATCAACAACATCAAAACCCTAATAAGATCAAAAGGAACAAGTATTAAACATCATCCATAAAATGAATAATAGAAAATAATGAAATCACCTTAACAAGAAAATCCCATTCTTGAATCTAAGTTCAAATGATGTTTTCCACTTGAATCTCGATGTGAAATCTCAGTCAAATTAAAAAAAAAAATAGTGTTTTATGCCCTAATTCTATCAAGGAGCAAAGAAACTGATGTAAAATTCATGCCTAAGGTTTTTTTCTTCCCATTCAAATGATTAGGACACATAGGCTGGCTCTGTATACCGATGGCCTTGATTTAAACCTAGTCAGTCTTTTATTAAAGAATTGATTTCCGATAGCAACTTTAGATTAACGCCGGCATCAAGGCCAACATCTTTGAATTCCCAGTGGCTAGCGCTGCTTTGAAAAAATGATATTCGAGACAAAATCACTACCAGCATTGAATTAGCATTGAAGGCTTTGGACTTATGCCGGCTCAAAGGTAGGCGACCTTTCTTCTCCAGGAGCCGGCGTTAAAGTATTTGAATCTGTAGACATGTAAAGTCAGCATAAGCTGGTGGCGTAAATCTTCATATGTCGGTGTACAGGTCTGATTTGAAGGCTAACGAATTTTGTTTTGAACGCTAGTGTTATTAGTTGTGTAGTTGGCCATGTTGATCTTTTCTCTTGTGAAAGCTGGTAGCTTTCTTTGTATAATGGCCGACCTACTTTGTCATGTCTTCAATTTTGTACAAAATCTCCTCTCAATTGCTTGTATATGTAATATAAACCTTCATGACCTAAAATATCACAATAAACATACTTAAGTACCATTTCCTTGTAATTTCTATAAAATCCATAATAATTTAGCATGATTTAATCAATGAAAGTAAGTAAAATATGACTTTATCATGCAAAGATCTTCACCAAACAAAACATGTTGCACTCACTTTTGTTTAAATCTCCATGGATAATACCTGGCACGAAGTAGCTTGCTCAAAGCATTGGTTTTAACATAGAGTCTCCCGTTCTAGTTACTGGACTAACCTAAAAAGTAACAAGTTGAAAACGAGACAAATTTTAAATTTTATATCAAAAAAGTATTTTATGATTTAAAGTGAATAAAAGAGATCTAATTTTAGTATTAAAAAACCTGGTACCATGACTTTCTTGTAGTGGGCGGGGGATTAGAAAAATGGTTGAGATTAATTACTGTTTGATGACCTTGACGTGTTAAGGGTTTGACCTTAAATGCGACTTAACCCATGCAATGCATACATTAGATGAGGTGATTGAGATAAATAATGATTTTGAAATGCAAGACAAATAGTGAGTAGGAATTAAATTATAGTATATGGAGGCTTTTAAAAATTTTGAATGGTAAAATTAAAAATTGTAGGGGTAGATTCAAAAAGTAAAAATAATAAATAATGCATGATTTTAATTATAATATATTTTTAAAAATTAATTTAAATTTGATTGAAGTTCCTTATTGATAAATGATGATGATGAATAGATTAATGAAATTAATTAATTATGGATTTAATTATATAATTAATTTATTTGACTTTCATAACTTAAATATGACATACACTTTAATTTTTCATTGAACCTGATTGAACTCAGTTCAATCCCTCGACTCCTGATCCCTTAGTATGTCTGAGTCAAACCTCAATTTGGTTTTAACAACATTGGTTATTATAACTAAAAATATGGTTAATCGCAACTTTTAGTTTCCCATTTTATTGGATGGTTAAAAATAGAAAACTAAAAAATTAACAAAAAAAAAGGTTGACTGTTAAGATAGTTAACCATTAACAATGGATCAATTTCAAGTTAAGATATTACAAACTAATCAATTCGGTTCAATTAAAAAAAAGAGGTGATAGACCCGTTAACTAAATCGTGTCTACACCTACCAATGGCTGTATAGCATAGTAGTATAGCTACAAATGAGTTGAGCTAAAATGGAAAAAAATTCTAAGCTCGAGTTTGACTTCGCCTCAAAATTTTAAAGTTCAAGCTTGATTTGAGTTCAACCCAACTTAAGATTTTAAGCTTAAATTTGGCTCGAAGTAACATTATATAATCTTGAATTTGACTCAATTATACTCGGTTAAGGTCAATTTATTAAAAATATATATTTTTAGTTTTAATTAAAATAATATCCATACTCAATTAGGTTTGCAAATCAAGCTAAACATAGAAAATTTGAACTCAACTCAATAAACTACTCGAGTATCTCAAGTTTAAGCTCAACTCAACTATTCTCAAATCAAACTCGAGTAAACATCAAGTCGAATTTGAGTAGTTTGTGAATTGGACTGGTTCATTTGCATTCCTATTGAGTGGCATGACCCTTGTCTCCCAGGTTTGATGTAACACTTTCGAATCCCCCCTCTAGCCTCGCCTATTATAACTATTAGGAAAAGAAGGAATAGTTAATAAGAATAGTAAATTGAACAAAGTAAATAAGTGTGAATAACGTTTCTTGAATTCATATAGAATGAAAAACAGAAGTCATTAAGTGGGGTTGGAGTGTAAGTAGAGATATCTTTGAAAAGAATTAAATAGCAGTGAGCTAAGCTTTTTATATTATACCTATCAATTTGGTGCACTTGTTCTTGTGATTATGGAATTAGAAACTCATTCACGAATGCAAACATCGGACATAGAATCATTGAAGTTGGCATTGCTAGAAATTGAAGAGAATTTGAGAGAAATAAGTGCTCAAATGGAAAAATTAGAATTGAAAGAATCAAGAATCTTATAAAAATCTTGATTCATCGTCTTCGAATATTCCTAAATTATTAGCCCCAGGTGACTTAGGTTGGCTATCCTAGGTGGAGCAACTCTTTTACTTTCAATAAATTGTTGATTATCATATATCATCAATAGCTTTAGAAGGTGATGCATTAAATTGGTATACATGGATGTCCTTAAATAAGTAATTGAGTTGGTGGCAAAAATCACTCTAAATTTTTGTAGATTTAAAATTATTAAAAATTGTCAAAGTATGAATCAATTTAATTATAGTTAGAAAACTTGAAATAGTTATAAACTTGTCTATAACTTAAAACCCTAAATAAAAATTTCCTAGATGTTAAAATATACCAAAGACAAGATTTCGTATCTTGAGTCAATAATACAAGATATAGTTGGAAGTATCCTTAAATTTCAAAACCAATAAAAGACAATCTATTAATAGAAACTATTGATTAGAAAATGATAACTAAAAGGTGAACTGCTAGTGTTATAAATATGCAAAAAAAAAAATGAAAATAGATCCATTAATAATAATTTAGATTCCAAATAAATATTTGGATCACACCATTGATTTAGTTAGAAAATTTGGAGTTTATAGGTAGTAAAACCCCAATTTGACTTATTAAGCCTAGAAAATCTTAATTGGGTAAGATAAAACTAAACAGTTATTTAATTGCATTAACTTTAAATTCATGATTTGAACTTATAAATAATCTAAAGAATATGTAGGAGAATTCTAGAACTATATATATATGTATATTACTTATTTTATATATTGTTTGTTTTTCAGGAGTCATGAGATACTCCAGATTTGGAACTAGAGTACTATAGTTTGGAACTATGTTGTTTGCTGGTTAATTAAAGATAACAAATTGTATTTGTTGCATTAGGATTAGTTACATGAATATATATATATATATATGTTGTGTGGCATATACATTTTGTATGTGGTTTGGCATACTAGGCGTTTTCGCTCATCTTTTATCAATTTTAGGAGTAGGTGAGGATCCAATGATGTGTTAACCAGTCATGTTATGATATCTATATAGATAATGGGGAAGACACTAGTGAATTGGGCTATCTTGCTGATTTCTAGACTTTTATGATTCCTAAAGCTAGACTTGAAAGATTATATAAAGGTTAGAAATCTTCTCTTATAAAATTTGGTTTTTTTTTATTATCAGTTTTGTTGATATTTTTAAGACTTTTAGTTATAATGGCTTTGGTTTATGCCATTAAGATGTTTATCTTAAAAGAGCTTGTTTTTATGAGATAACTTAAATAAGTACCCTTTTATGTGAGTATTGGAGTTTATTATAATTGTTTATACTTGTGGATTAGATTAATAGCTTTATCGTGTTCTTATAAAGAGAATGACATGTGACGAGTTGTAATGTCCTTATTTTAAGGTGTTACATGATTGATATACAAATACATGTATAACTTTATATCTATTGAGTTAACTTAATTAACTAATCAAACAAGTATTAAACTACCTAAAATAAAGCAAATTACGATGTGAAAGAGGGCTGCAGACTTTGGTTGCTGCTGCTTGAGGAATTGACATGTCGACATCTCCAAGATTAAACAATTTACACCTGAAATGTCAAATGAAAAAGACTTGAAAACTAATGAACAAACACCAAACAAGCTAGGCATTAAATGAACCACTTACAAGTCCAAAAACAACTTGCTGCCGTAGCCAAATCTCACTAGAATTACCGTGGAAGCAGCAATAGACTAGTAGACAAATAGCCAACACAAAATTGCAGCATCCAAGAAAATTCGTAGCCCCAAATCTCCACCAAATTTAGCTAAAATAGAATAGGAATTTTAGCTTGCAAAAGTTGAAAACCTTAACCCAATAGCCACCAATGAAACTCCACTAATTGTACGCATAGATATTCAATTATTGACTTGGGAAATCTGATAAGAAACATACATACAATCGACTTGAAGACTTGAAAATTTTGGATGAAGACAACCCTTGTTTCGCATCCTCAAAACAACCCATGTATACCCCATTAAATCCTTGTTTCATGCATATAAATAGGTAATAATTAGGAACAAGACAAATGCCTTAAATCACCAACAAGTGATCCGAAACACAAACAGCCCCATTTTCTTCTCCAAAAACTCCACTATGACAATAAAGGAGACATGAAAAATAGAGCAACAATAGCCTCTATTTTTCTTACTTTGATCTATGATATAAGCTTTACTCCTTAACAACATAAAGCACTATAATTAAACCCTCTTTCACCCTACTAACAACATCAAGAGACTAAATAAGATAGCTTTTTATTTTCCTTAACTTCAACAAAGTTCTAGGGATCAAGAACTAATGGTGAGAATGAAGTTGGTTTAGCTAATGTATTTCTAAACTTCCAGCTACTTATTCTATTATCTCCTAACATAGGTTTTAGTCCATAACAAGAAGGAGAAGCTATCTACATTCAATCATCCAACCAAGGTAAAATTATACCAACTTAGAATCACATTATGTTCAAGTATAGAACTTAGAAGTTGATGATTGAATGGTTTTGGAGGCACATGTATGCCCGATTGAGTAGATGATTATTACGTGAAGTTGATAAGTTGACTTACCATTGTGTTGATGTTGTTTGGCTTCTTAGGATAAAGAAAACATCAACTTAAGAAAATTAAAACTTTAAGCTTAGGAAATTCGGATCTAAAAGAAGAAAGAAATCAAACCAAACTTGTCAAATGAATCATGGAACACGTTGAACCATTTGAATAGACCGTATTGATGCGTCCATCCTAAGCCAAAAATGACCACACCAATCGAAAGTACAAGAAAAATCCTATGAAATTGACTACTCATTTATTAAAAATGGATAAGAAACGAATTAGATATTGCAAAAACAAAAATTCACTTTTGCTGTTAAATTTCTCACGAGTTACAGAGCCGTTCTTATGTTTTTCACCATCTTAGAGACCTTGTTAAGTGAAAATAACATCACCAATGGATTGTACTTGAAAGATCCTATAAAACGACTATTTATTCATTAAAAAGGGACTAGAAAAGAGTTAGATATCACAAAAACAAATTTTAATTATAGTTGTCACGTGTCACCCGAAAATTGCAGAATTAATTTATAAAATTGAACATTTTACACTTTTTTTTTCTTGAAAACAATAGCACAAATGGAAAGTACTTGAAGAGTACTATCAAATTGATTATTTATATGTCGAAATCGGATTAAAAATGAGTGAGATATTGCAAAAGCAAAAACTCATTAAGAAGCTATCACAATATTCACACATACACACACATTAAGTGCTCAACCATGTGCTCCATGGGCGCTCGGTGCTTACCTTATGAGTGCTCCACATGCGCTCAATAAGCGCCCTATGGCTGCCCCATGCCCGCTCTAGGATGCTCTTCATGGGCATCCCTATCCCAGTCTTTGAGCACTTGGATTACACTCTTAAATTTTTCTTAACATACTTGATGATTTATACACCTATTTTATATAGATGTATATATATATCCTTATGAACAAGTATATGTATAAAACTAAATTTTTTATTTCTTTATTTTGTTTTATCTATTCTTCATGATACTGTACATGTTAGAAAAATAAAATTTAAGTTTAGTAAACATTTGATATATATCTAAACTCTATGAACCTACAAATGTGTTAAAAAAATAAACTAGAAATTAAATGATAGAATATAACGATATTAAAAATAGAAATTTCCATTTACAAAAAATAGATAAGGTCGACAAACAAAGAAATAATAAATAAAAATTCACTATCAATACAGACACTAATGGAAAAGAAACTTAAATAAATTTATAATAAAGAAAATACCCTATATAAAAATATAGATATCAATTAAGATCAAGACAAGTGAAATGAAAATAAATAATAGGTAGTATGTATTAACTACTTTAAGGTAGTATGTATTACGACATAAATAGTAAAAGCTTAATAATAAAATTATTAAATAAGATTCAAAATATTCTATAATTTAGGAAGACTTCTCTTATATAAATATAAATTTTACATCTTTACCAAAAGAATGTAACTTATATAAAGTTAAGACTCCTAACTAAGTAAATAAAAATATATTAAAAATTGATAACTAGGATTTGAAAGAATACCGTCAATATCATTACATGAAATGACAATATAGTAATAGATATATGTTATCTCATTTTATGGGAAAAATAAAATAGTTCTTGAATTTCCAGTGGCATATTACAACAAATTAGCGAGGATAACAGGTGAGTAACTTTGACCTTATCACATTGTTTGTGCTTGTAGTGTGACTGCTTTTGTAATAATATATTAAACTGATATGCATGCTGGATCGGGTATACTGCATAATACATGGTGTATGTTTGATTGCTGAAATATCATAATGTAAGCGGTAATTCTATTATTTGAAGTACGTTGATATTTGTCTGTGAATTATATGATCATCTTAAATTTGACTAAAAACTATTGGTACTATGGATGAAAATGGACATGCATTGCATCATCGCATATACTGCATTATAAGGAGTGGTGACCCCGTTACGTACTAGCACTTCAGTTATCTGGTAACGCGCTTGGTTTTTCTAGATGATATTTTTCTAGTTCTACATAAGAGTACCTTTGTTTTGTTTGGTTCCACGGGATCTAAACTGGCATTGAAGGAGTGCCGCTTGTGGTATCGACATGAAGGGCTAATACTTAATGGAGTTTTTTGTTCCAATGATAAGAGTGGAATGATTAAAATTAATTTGTGAGAGTTTATGGTACCCATTTTTCCTTGGTTGTCTAATTCTCCTGGGCATGGTATATCACTCATCATGGCTTTCCTTCCAACTCTGATGAGAGGGCGTAAATCTACATCTTGTTTGGATTTCGAATTATCCAAGCTTGTATTTTTACATATGATTGATTGTTGCATGGCATACGCTTACAAATTAAACTTGTTTTTTATTGCTTGATGTGTGGTATAGTTAAGTTATCTCAGTCTTACTGAGCTCATTGTTTCGCTCACCCCCCACAATTTTTGTGCAAGAAAAACACAGTATAGGGATTGGGCTAGGAATGTGTAAAAAGTGCTTCTTCATCAGAATTTATTGAAGTTAGAAAAGTAGGATATGATGTACTTAGAATGCAAATAAGATAAATTGTATAAACAAGCAAGATCTTGTATTTTGTAGTTAATTATCAAATTTTTATTATTGGTGGGGGATACCGATTCTTTGCGATCCTGACAAACTACTGAAAAATCAGAATTCCATAATGAGTTAAATAAAGATATTATAAATATGTATTTAAATTATATGAAGTAAATAAATAAGATGGAGTCTTGTGATCTTTGACTTGCAAGACGGTTTTCATATTATGGGCATACAAGTGGTATAATAACTTTAGGGCAATCCTACTGGGCTATATTTTGAGGTGTGATAGAAGCCATTAAAGTTAGTAGCATTTCTTAAATTGACAAAGAATCACAAACATAAATCATGGAAAAACCTTAATTGATGAGAGATAAAGAAAAGTTAGAAGAAAGAGAGAGATAGAGATAGAGATGCAAACATGTAGTGTTAAAGGAAACAATGTAAGTATAGGGATTTTCCCTTATATGTATACAATAAAGAAATAAACAATATTAAGCAGAATTTTTTATATTAAGCCTATTAACTTTGAACCGGAAAATTTTCATATATTTTCTTAATTACCACACACACACACACACACATTACCTTGAACGTGACAACTACTATATTTTACTTTATTATTACATTGGTCTTCTTAAAGAATGACCACCCATTGACATGTTATATTCGTTACAACACTAATACTATATTAACTAAAATTCCATCGCTGTAAAATTCAAACTCAAATTTTACTTTTGAAGATAAATTCCAGTGTTGTCAATCTTTGATCTAACTTGTAAAGATAAATTGCTATTGTATTGATTACGAGTTTAACACTTGTCTACCATTCCTATAAAAAAAATATTAATATAATAAAATTAATTACCAAAATACCATAGCAAAATTCTTCTATGAAATGATACATCATTTTTTATACACAAATTATGAGTCACACCCACTATATCATGTTTCAATACCATCACTATATCGCAGGTGTGAAAAGTAATATACTTACATTGCCATTTATATTGGCGATATAAGGCCTTTTATTGCGATGGATTATCATGGTTCATGTTTGTTAATAAAATGTATATTGCTTCTTCCTCTTGTAATGTAGGACTGTTTGTGTATCTCGATTTACACACACATGCAGCTGTATATTGATAATTATTCTCATTTCGACCTTATTTAAGGAATTAATTTTCATCAGTATTATAAACAAGAAATTATTTATATTGATTACAATTGCTAATATTATATTGGTTAGAAATATACAACCAAACTTAGTTGTCAAAGTTTAAATCTATTTTACATAAGTGCTATGTGGGCTGAGAATTTGACATGCAAAGATAAATTAAAATTGTCAAACCTCAAATATAACTTATAAAGAGAAATGTTATATTAGCTAGAAATCTAACTTGTAAAAATAAATTGCAATTGTATTTGTTGCAATAACTATATGATATCTACCCGAAATACTTATAGACTTAGTTGTTAAACCCAAACCCTACTTGAGATAAATTATAATTGTTTATTACAATCACTAATATTCAACATTGTTAGAACCGAATAGGGGTTTGATCCAAAGATGTTAGGAGGTCAGGGGTCGAATTGGGGTCAATAAAAAGTGAAAATTTAAGTTATATTCTAATTATGAAAAAACAAATAAATGTTAAAAATGTAGGCTTCATGGATTTACTTATTTAATATTTTTTTATAAATACAATCATCCATGAGATCAAATATTATTTTTTTATTTATAAGATTTTTATTAATTTAATTTTTTAATTTTGTGTTTGGTGTAATGAGATAATGGATGCAATGTTGTAATAGTAGTAGTAGTAGTAATATAAATAGAATGTAAAAAGCTAAAAACCATAAAACTATAAAACTTCCAATGGAAGGAGTTTAAATATAATGTTAACCCACATAACACGTCCTTAATGCATTAGACTTTGGAGACATGCTTGGCTTTCTCTCATCTCGAGACAATCCTTCAGACTTTAGACATGGCTGTCATTTTGATTTTCATTCACCAAATAATTGATTAAATTCATCAATACTCATAAGCACATCTCTGCTCTCTCTCTCTTTCTCAATTTTTTTTTTGTTTTTTCTCCAAATCAAAAACCTAAATCCTAAAACGCCACTATTCCCTACAATAGTGGCCTTCAGAACCTCTGCTACAAGACACACTATAAACCCCAACTTTCTACCATGACTTTAAAGACCTGAGTCTCTTATCTACTATTTTCTTTTCATGTAAAGAGTATAAAAATTACTTATCTCAAATAATGAAAGAAGAAAAATAAGGTAGTCGTATGGTGGCTCTTTGTTTGTGCATGAAAAAGACTAGGGTTTGAATGAAGTGAAGATTTGTGTGTTAAAAAGTAAGAATAAATTGGGTTTAGATTTAGTAGTTTAAGGCTTTAAGCTTTGATTGATACCTTTTTGTTTCTTTGTTTTTATTTTTAATTTTTTCTTCTTATTTTTTTTAAGGTTAGGCATTCAGGTTTTTATCATGGACCAGCCTACCTTTAAGGCCAGTTCCGATTAAACTAGCCAGGTTGGATTGGTTTTGATTTCTTTGCTAATATTATATTGGCTAGAAATTAAGTATGAGGTTCAATTATGAACCCTTAAAGATAAATGCTACATTGTTTGGAAATGTGATTTATAAAGATAAAGCATGCATTGATTGAAATCCCAGAATCACGACATCAAACTTGGATATGATTTGATAGATTGCTACCGTATTTATTACCATTGCTAGTGTTACATTTTTTGGAAACCTGTACTCATAAACTTAGTTGTCAAACCTCAAATCTAACTAATAAAGATGAAGTGGCAAAAAAAGAAAATTTTTTTTTAGGCCTTTCAATGGGAGAGGAAAAATATGAACCTGGAACTTCTCATATGAGAGATTGGGGAGATGCTACTATGCCACAATGCATTAAAAAAAAAAAAAAAAAAAAACCTTATAAAGATAAATGCTAGGCTTAGTTTTCAAGCCTTGAATACTTAATAAGTATCGTAAGTATATTAATTCTCATAGATAAAACAAAATTTAAAAACATAAAATAATTAATTAATAGAATAACAAATAAAAATTTTAGGAAGCCTTCAAAAAATCAAATTGCAAATAAAACATAATATAATTATAATAGAAATAAATTACAACGCTTGAATCTCAAACCCATATGGTTGGAAAAAAGAGAAGATTTGAAACCATATAGAAAAAAGCAAATAATATCATGAAAGCGGAAATTTATTGAAAGCATAATTATATATTGAAAGTTATGACTAATTAAAGATAGACTACATGTCTACTTCTTATTGGGGCAAAAAAAAAAAAAAAAAGACTAACATTAGTTTCAATAACCTTAGACCTAAAACCACAGCCGCGGGCAATACCACAACTATAACCACGACCATGATTTTGGATCGCAGTGTGAGCTGTGGCTACGGTTTCTATTGTGGCTAGGGTTTTGGGTCTATGGTTGTTAGAACTAAAAATATATCATTGTTTTAATGATCTCTTTATGCATCTTTTCTATCAATTTATTCTATACATCATTAATTGATGATATATTGGTTATCATTATTGATTGTTTTAGTTCGATTTGCTTTCGACGTTATTTTTCTTATTTGCAAATTAGGGAGACCTTGAAAAATGCTCCAAATGGAAGGTATGATCTTGTTGCAAAATAGGTGGCATTTGAAAAATTTGCGAGTTTGATGAATCATCAACATGTGGCAGATTTTGGAAATTATTCGAATCAATGTATAAGTACAATTTGTGAATGAAGAGATTTACGGAAAAGTAAGAAATTGTAGTGAATTTTAACAGTGAGAAACTTGTAAATTTATATATATATATATGTATATAGATGAAGAAATTAAAAAAAATTATGTCGTTACAATGGCTAAAACGGCCAAATTTCATTTTGGCGAAAATGTTTATATATCATTTTAGGCTAAACATCTATATTTTTTTTTGGTCCAGGATGACCATTTTTTTTATTAAAATGCATTTTGAGTGTCCCATAATGCAAAAGTAAAAAAAAAAAAAAAAAAGTTAAGTAGAAACGAGCAATGATGCTTCATTAACCATCTCAATTTATTAGTTAGCAACACCAAGTAGCAATCTTTATAATGAGTATTCGAGTTAAGTACTTCTAATAAAGCTGGTCTTACTAAAAAAAAAAAAATTTAATGTTTTCCAATCAAAATTCTTATATTATTCATATAAAAAAAATCTCAGCGTAGTAAGGTGTGAATGATTTGGAGAGGGGTGTAAGTTGTGGATGCATAATTTTATTAATTTCTTTTAAATGATTGAGTACTGGATATTGTATAATAACTATACTATAACCCTAATAATTTTATTATTGTATAATAACTATACTATAACCCTATACTAACTTAGTAGTTTGTAATTTAGTTATTGTTAATGGTAAGAGAGAGTACAATAGAACATATCATATCAATTAATTTAATAATATATATACTAATGGACGAGGGTAACTGCATTGTATATGTGAAAAAGGAAAAAAAAAAAAAAAAACAAAGGTTGAAATAGATGGATGACAGAGAAAGAAGGGAGAGAGAGTACCTGTCTATAAGATAAAGAGAATAAGATAAGATAAGTTAAATAGGATATTTTGACACCAAAATATATGATTTGCTTTATATTAATAGATAGATATAGGTATATGTAAACTCATTTAGATGATTTTTTAACTTAAAAAACATTGCCACGCATTTTTCTCCCAGTTTAACGAATAGCATAATTATTTAAAAAATCTAAAATTTTTCTACTCAATTCTTAAACTACTTAGCCTAATACAATATATATATATGTATATATGGGGTGAGATGCATACTTACATAAAAATTACGGGTGCGAATCATAATCTAAAATTTGACTACTATTGCTTTATCTAGAGGTGTATACGGTACAGTTTGATTTTTCTTTTAAATTTGAATGTAATCATGCTGTTCGGTTTGTAATTTTTTCGAACCAAAATAAAAATGGTTTGGTACGGTTCGATTTACTGTTCAAACTATTTTCTTCATAAAATAAAAAATATATTATATTGAAAAACTTTCATTACATATTTCTTATTATTAATGCAAATATAAATAACAATATTTTGAATTAATCATTTACTAAATAAACATATAAAACTTATAGGAATGAAAAGATTTCATCCATTATAAAATTATAAATTGTGACTAGTCTCAAATTTTTGAATTATCTCGAACTATAATGGTAAACTACATTTTATCCCAATATAAGACATAAAATTTAATTTGTTGTATGCTTCTAACTAACATATTATCAATTATATACATCAATAAATAACTAAACAATAGAAGTAGATTAATTAGTAAACAAATGTAAAAGAAATATGAGGAGTTAGAATATTAAAGCTAAAATCTAAAATTTATATTTCTTATAGACGATATAATAATTAAAACATATTATGAAAAATCTAATTTTATTCTAATCAATAACACATATATAAGTTATAAATTTTAAAAACAATTAATTTTTTTATAAATTTTAAAAATAATTATTTTTTGATATGTATCATTAATAAAACAATTAAGAGTAAAAATAATATGTTTAATTTTTTTAATGTATAAAATGGTTCGATAATCCCAAATCGAATCGTAAATCATTTAATCTTTACCGAACTAAACCACGAATCAAATCGTTATAAAAAATTCAAAATTTCGATTCAATTTAAGATGTGTTCTTTTCATGGTTTGATCGATTTTTTCATACAGCCCTAGCTTATCGCAGGAAAGAGATAGATACATGCCTATTGCTGTGTTTCAAGTGAGATAAGACCATATGGCATTAACTATATACACTCCAATTGAGAATCGGGAACTACTATTAGAGGAAAAAAACACCTCCAGTTTGATTGTCTGTACCAAAATGGAGGAACATTGGTCGAATTTGAGCAGGGACGAGAAGAGGAAAGTGCGGAAGAAGATGAAACGGAGACAGATAAGGAAGGAGATCGCAATCAAGGAACGAGAAGAAGAGGAAGCGAGACTCAACGATCCCGAAGAGCAGAGGAAGTTCGAGTTGTTGGAGAAGGAAGAAGAAGAGAGGAGAGAGAGAGTGAGGAAGGAGTTCGAGGAGCATGAGCAAGCCTGGATCGAGGCCATGCAGTTAAAGAAGAAAAAAGAACAAGAAGAAAAAGAAGAAGAAGAAGAGCGAAGAAAAGCCCTCGAAGACTTGGAGAAGAAACAACAGGTTCTTATTTCTTCTTATTCGTTTTTTTTTGGCAATGTCTTTTATTAAATTTAATTCGATGATTAATTCTTTTAGTGTGTATAATTTCGTAAGGTTAGGGTTTGTAGTAATTTTTATGTAATTTGGGATAATTATTATTTTTTTTTGGAGATGATGTTAAAATGCTGAGTTGACAGGTTGAGAATGAGAATGAAGAGGAGGAAGATGATGGTGTTTGGGAATATGTAGAAGAAGGGCCTGCAGAGATCATATGGAAAGGGAATGAAATCATAGTTAAGAAGAAGAAGGTCAGAGTTCCGAAGAAGGATTCTGCTCAACAAAGGTTAAATCAGGTAAGGTGTTCTAGTATGCATTTGAGTTAATTATTTAGTCTTTATTTAAAGGTTGCCATCTCTTTTCAGGATACTGATCGACCAACATCGAATCCTCTACCCCCGCAATCTGAAGCTTTTGCTGAATACAAGAATGCCTCTGCTGTTTCAGCTCAAGAGCTTTTGGAAAATGTTGCTCAACAAGTACCTAATTTTGGCACTGAACAGGTATCTTGTAGCTATTATCTCTGGTATACCTGGATCATGCATCTATCGTTGTTTGTGTAGAGTGATGATTGATTATGTTTATGTGACTCAAACATTGCTCTGCTGATGTCAGGATAAAGCTCATTGCCCTTTCCATTTGAAGACTGGGGCTTGTCGGTTTGGTCAGCGATGCAGTAGGGTGCATTTTTATCCTGATAAATCGTGCACAATTCTTATTAAAAACATGTATAATGGTCCTGGCCTTGCATGGAGCAGGATGAGGGGCTTGAGGTCTGTTAATGATTTCTACACTTGGTTGGCGTATCCTGATTTCTGATTTAACCGTTTCTTTTGCCTGATTGTCATATAAATTCTTCATACTAGATATCCTTTGCATCTCTCTATGAATGCCCTTAAAGGGATGGGAAAGAGATCAGTCACATTACCTATAAGTGTCTGTGGCTTCCTGTGTTTTTGGGCAGCCTATGCATTTGCTGATGTTTTTCTGAGTGAATTTAAAAGCTAGTTGCATAGGTTTTGATGACCCTTTGATGTAGTTGTAGATTCGCTCATTCACTATTGCCATTCTTACTTCAGACATGATCATCTTACCTGGGTAGTTTAAAAAATTATCACATGCACTTGGCATGAAACCATCTAATCATTTTCATTGAGGATTTGCTTTGTGTATCTTGACATATATCATTCAGAAATCTAAGATGTTTGAAGATTTCCTTGAATGGAGGTTGGTAACTTATCCTTGCTTGGGTTTCCACTATTCATTATGACACGGTATCTGACTTGCTGGATATTATAATGTTTATCCTTGCTTGGGTTTCCACTATTCATTATGGCACGGTATCCTACTTGCTGGATATTATAATGTTTATCTAAGATGATATTTTCTCTTAGTACTTTCTTTCTCATATAATTTTTCTTTATATTTTTTCATCTTTGTTATTGTGTAATTATATTTTTCCTCTGTATATTCTTTGTTTCTCTAAATTGTATGGTTGCTGCCTTCCATTGATACAAGCAATGTGGAATATTTAGTTCCCTACATCGTATAATCTATTCAGTCCAGTTTGCATGACATGGGGCTTATGGTTTCATCTAGATAGAGATTTTTTTTTCCCCTTCTTTTTTAAATCTATAACTCACTGTTATCATATCTGCATCTGTTATGTATGCTTTTATAAAGTGGGTTGGCAAACGGATATCTGTAAATTTATTTTATTCTATTGTTTTAATGTAGTGTTTAAATTTTAAAGCTGCATAGGTAAATGTTTTTTCTATAGGATTAAATCTAGTTTAAACTTTAAAAAAATACCTAATTTAGCCGAACAATTACAAATTGTTTTGGCCTAGTAATCAAGGCCAGGATCTGTGACAAATTGCATGAACTTTTGGCTTCAATCCCGTCAAGGCAGTATCTTGGGCTACATACACCATATGAGTTGGCTATAACAGGTGCATGGATCTTGTAGTATGGTGCGGTGACTAGAGATAACAGGTACACCTATGTTGATGTCCTTTCCATTGGCCAATCGAAAAAGGATAAGGCAAACAAATGCATTGAAGTGAAAAAATAAAACCATGAAATAGAGAACAAGACAAAATGAATATGCCTTATCAAAGGAAAATGTCATATAATGTACAAGCTTGTTGGAGATTCCTGCTTTTTCAAGTCTCCCGATGAAACATTGTTCCTTAAAACTGTGATAGCATGAGACCTTTAAAAGGAAAAAACATAAAAAATAAAAAAAGAAGGAAATTAAAAAAAAAAGATGAAGAAGAAGAAAAACCAGGAAAGAAAGAAAGCTTCAAGCTGAGACCTTGCAGCTTCTTCATGTTACTGTACATTCTCTGGGGCTTATTTTCTTGCTTCTAGAGAGGAAACTACAGGATTAATGCTAAATGGAGAAATCTCGATTGTTATCTTGGGAATCTTGAAGCATCTATGGTGGTTTTGTTTACTTGACAAAAGGTTTGGGAAAGGACTTTTTCTATTGATAACTCAGTAGGCCAATTGAAAGAGGCAGGAATAATTGAAAAGATGCTAATGAAACCTCTAATTTGGACTCAATGTATGACAGTTATCATGCCTAATATGGGTGGAAAGGCTTAGCTGCTGCGATTGTAGTTGCATTATGTGCTGTCCAATAAGCTTGCCAGCTAGCACCTTTACTATTTTGGTGTTGAAGAATCCATAAAACTTGTGACAGGAATGGTTCTTGGCCATAAAGTATCATTATTGTTGGTTATATAAACTGCCAAAAATGCTGGAGATTTCATCCGCAAATGGTCCTCTGTATATATTTGTCTCCAGAAGCCTATGTGATTGTTGCAATTGTGAACCACCATATGTTATAGAGCCTGACCATGGAGATGAGCGATTGTGCTAATAACAATTGTTTTTTCTTTTTGTGGTTTCTTTTATGTTTGTGCTTATTAGTACTCTGATGAAGAGGTCGAACGGTGTTATGAAGAATTTTATGAGGATGTACATACAGAACTCTTGAAGTTTGGAGAGCTAGTAAATTTCAAGGTATATGATTTCAGCTTTTACTGCACTCTGTGATCTTTTCTATTAAGATAAGCTGATGTAGAATGACATCATTGTCTAGATAATTTGCCACACATATCATCTAATATACCAATTTGTTCATTGCAAAATGAGGAAGTTATTTGTAGCATCTATATATTATTGGACTAGAGTGGTTGATAAAAAGCCAGATGAAGTAGAGAGGGTATATGAAGAATTTAGCTAGAACAGGTTTTTATCCTTCTTAACCAGCATTAGGGGATGATAAATCTGGCGGTTATTTCAGGTGTGTCGAAATGGATCATTCCATTTGAGAGGAAATGTTTATGTTCATTATAAATCATTGGAGTCAGCTGTGCTTGCCTATCATTCCATTAGTGGTCGCTACTTTGCTGGCAAACAGGTATTTTTGCTAATAACTTGAGTATTCTTCTTTGCTGCATCGCAATCTGCATAGTGATTTACTCTTTTGAGCTGCACAACTTTGTATTTGACCACAACAGTTGAGCTGATGACATGAGATTTTAGAGAAAGGAGTTGGGGCTTTTTTAGCTCGTTTTGTTGCTTCATTCTTGAGGCGATCAATTTTGTGTGTGAAAACTTCATTGATTTGGTGAAGGGGTCATCAATCCTTTCCCACCTGATTCAAACCGATTTATTTTTCCCCCTCTTGCTATAGGATTTGTGGTCAATGCCTTGGTAGAAGGCTCTTTGGCAGATTTTTCAGATTTGACTAAAGCCCCCTCTTAATTTATTAGTGAAGTGCTGGTGTGCTACAACTAGCATAGCAGAAAAGGCTTTGGAGCTCTTAATCCTAAGTTTGAGCAAATGGCTTCTTTTTATCAGATTGTCACTTGAGATGCGGATTTATATTATTTTAAAGATTGTTGTAAATCCATTATATTGTGATAGACAAATATAACATTCCTGTGACAAGCCTGTGTTCTGACAGTGTTTTCTAAGGAGTAGTGCACTGATCTAATGGTTTTGCCAGGTTCAATGTGAATTTGTCAATGTTACTAGATGGAAAGTTGCAATATGTGGAGAGTACATGAAGTCAAGATATAAAGTACAGTTCTCTTTCTCTCTCTCTCTCTCTCTCCCCCCCCCATATATATATTTTTAGGCTATAAGGTACTGTTAATTTAGCAGTTTGTATAACACCTTATTCTGGATGCGGATGTTAATGACTTTCTTTTGGAGTGGGGAAGATTGCTATTTGGAAGGTTTTTCTGGCAACTAGTGTTCTCTGCCTGTTGCTGTACTGATACCTTCTTCCTCCCACCACAGACATGCTCTCATGGAACTGCTTGCAATTTCATACACTGCTTTCGAAATCCTGGTGGTGACTATGAGTGGGCTGACTGGGATAAACAACCTCCAAGGTTCTGGGTGAATAAGATGGCTGCGTTGTTTGGGTATTCTGGGGAATATGAATATGAGAAACAGATGCTTACAGAAAGTTTGGGGTGGTCCAGAAACTTGGGCAGGGCAAGGGATCTGGATTCAAAGAGGTTTGTGTTCTTTGGAAATAAATGCTATATCTGATCCTTGTTGTTATTATGTTCTTTTAATGTCTTCTATGGTAGAAGGATTGTCCATAGTTTCTTTTTTATCACAATGTGCCTAGATTTAGGAGATTTGAAAGGGCTATTGATGTTTATATTCTATTTGATGTCTATTATGAATTTTGGACACTATCATGTGCTTTTACCCTGCCTTCTACCTTTTCTTTTTAGTGTGTCCTTTTAAGTTATACCTTGTGTATCTAAATAATGGAATTTCATGATTTGTATATTTTTTGATATGGGCAAAAAGGTCAAGAGCAAAGGAGTCTATATGGAAACTACTCTCTTTTGTCTCTTTTGCCTTTTTAATTTCATTCTATGTATAACAGGAGGCACTCAAGGAGGTCTGGTTCAAGAGAAACTCCCGGGAGATATGATACTGAAAATGATTTTCATAACACCTATGACCACAGTGAACGAAGGGATCATCATGATGAGAGTAGACATGAGAAGAGGAAAAATAAACTTCATCATGCGAACAGCAGAACTGATAATGACTTAGAGAGACATCAATTGTCCAGGGAAAGAGGCAGGGGGAGAGACCATAGTCATTCGAGGGAAAGGTGGAAACACGACAATGTCCCTGAAGCCGCGAAGGATCCAGGGGACATCAAGAAGAGAAGTGATGAATCGGATCCTTATGAGGACCGTTCTGATGATGACAAGGAGACTCGCCACAGCCGTTCCAAGAGAAGTTCGAAGCACAGGAAAATGGAACATGCTCATAATATGGACATCAAGAAGAGAATTGATGAGTTGGATACCTATGAGGACTGTTCGTATGATGACCAGGCGACTCACCGCTGCCGTTCCAATAGAAGTTTGGAGCACAGGAGAATAGAACATGCTCATAATATAAACATCAAGAAGAGAAGTGATGAATTGGATCCTTATGAGGACTGTTCAGATGATGACAAGGAGACTTGCGGCAGCCATTCCAAGAGAAGTTCAAAGCACAGGAGAAGAGAACATACTCAAAATACGGACATTAAAAAGAGAAGTGATGAATCGGATCCTTATGACTATTCAAACGATGACAAGCAGACTAGCTGCAGCTATTCCAAGAGAAGCTCTAAGGACAGGAGAATAGAGCATGCTCATAATATGGTCACCAAGAAGAGAAGTGGTGAATCGGCTCCTTACGAGGACCTTTTAGATGATGATAAGGAAACTTGCCATGGCAATTCTAGGAGAAGTTTGAAGCTCAGGAAAGTAAAACATGCTTTTAATATGGACATCAAAGAGAGAAGTGATGAGTTGGATTCAAATGAGGACTTTTCAGATGTCATGCGAATTCGCAATGGCCATTCCAGGAGGAGTTTGGGATCTAATTCTAGCTATCTAAATCAAAATATTGATATAGATGATAGATGGAAACCAAAGGATAATGATGCTCGAAGCTGTTGGGATGTGGAGACTCAAAGCTTGACTGATATTCAGTATCTTTAAACCATGTGAGAGGGATAACAGAGGAGTTGTGGAGGAACTATCTGTAGAAAAACTGGTAGAGAGGAATCCCTTGGATGGATCATGATTGCTCTTTTTGAATTAAGATTACTTTTTGCGATGGGCCTGACCCTGATGGCTACTTTGTACCAATACCCCACGTTCTGGAGCTGCTGGACATCAAACTGAAGTTTTAGGGGATCCTCAACCAGGATTAGTAGCTTTTATCACTTGGAATTTAGTACGAAGAGCTGTCTAAGAATTAACTTAGCTCTTGTTGTTAAGCTGCATGAGGTTCCTAATGGTTTACACAGGCTTTCTGAAAAATGAGCAAATAGTAGCAGTGAAAACATGGATTCTGCGACTGTCTCTTTTGCGTTTTAATTGCCATGTAAAGCTGTTTATGGCTGGTGCTGCAATTACTATAATTCTTACCTTCATTTCTTCTCAATCTGGTTCCTTTTGCATTCAATCTTCTTTATGTCGTAAATTACATCAACAAAAGAGTAGGTTAACTCGGGCATTTTCATGTGTTCGTCAAATTGGTCGAAACATGGTTTGGGTAGATCTAAATTTTGTGTTTCCTATAAGCAGATACCTTAATGTCCTGAGCTTATCCGAAAGGTTTGTGCAAGTGTGCTTGAAACCGGAGTGGCATGTGAATTATTTTTACGGTAATTATGGCCCTCGTATTTATTATTTTTGTCGCATGGGTTGAGATTTTGTTCGAGCCAAGTGTACTGCGTTCAATCATACTTGTCATGACAGGAAGGAGGAGGGTGAAATGAGTCATCTGTCCTAGTTTAACTTTGTACGAAAAAAAGAGAATATACATAATAGAGTATGTTACAACTTACAAGTAGTGTGTAACTAGAAGTTCTACTCGAAATAATTTCTTATTTACCACTCCATTTGAAAAAAGATAATACAAATACTAATTGGAATAAAATAAAATTATAAGGATACCAATATTATATTGCATTTGTAAAAAATGCAATACTAAGATTTACATGGATGTCAAATTACCTAATGTGATATAACTGTAGCCATAGTATGTCGCATAATTTACGTGTGATATGACAGCCATTAATATGTTGTATAATGAACATGTTATATAGGTAAAATTACGTAACGTATACCTATCATGTACTCACATCCTTAACTAATAAATGCAAGTAAAGGATACTTAACTAAAATGCTCACACATGTTAAAGTGCAAATAAATTACACACACACACACACACATCTCACATCTTTCCCTTTTTTAGAAGATACAGCTCGTTGAAATTTGAAAATACATGATTTAACAGTAAGAAACTTAAAAACTTTATGTGTTATGAAATATATAAAATATTGATGGCAATATAAATTACATTACAATATAACTCATTATAATAATTAAAACAAATTACTCATCATCTATTTTTTTTATTATCACCAAAATTACTACAATCTCATCTAAAACCATCATTGTTATTGTTGTTATCGTTATTGTCACGATCAACATCGCTGTTGATACTACTGAAAATGATATGTTTATCTTGTATTTTCATATCATTTGAAGTATACATTTACATTATCATGAATCCCAATTTTTCTTTTTTGTTGCCCATTAGGCCGAATTCAATATAAAATGGAGAACTGGAAAATTCATTATAAACCCACAATTCCATCAATTTTCACGGTTTCACTTGTGATTCTACTAGAAGTTTATAACGATTGATTCTACTATGCTTTAATTGAAAAAAACTTTATCAAAATAAGAGATCTTAATTACTAAGAAAATCTTGGAGCACCCAAAATCCTTAATCACGAAAGCAATATCTAAAGCCTTTTTAATGGAAGAAAGTCCAAACTCATTAGCACCATTATTGATAACGCCATCAATAATAGACACAAATGCAACTCAACAGCAAGAATTTCTTTATTTATTGCATAGATGCCAACATTCTTTATCTTAATAGGTCATCTTCATCTCTCTCTCTGTCTCTATACGTCAAGCATATAATCAAAGCTGTTTTATCGGTTTAAAAGTGCGTTGTGGGATGAATGGTACGCCAGAAAGACTTAAGCCAAAAATTGCAAACGCTCATTTACTTACGGAGAAAGACCAATCATATGCTCACATGTGTACTCCATGGATTGGGAACTTACATATATGACATGGATAACCATCCCTTCTTTATTGAGAATGATTTGATTTTTATCGAAGTGTTTCATGTTCTCTCTAAACACATCTCCAATAAAAAATAGTTTTAGATTCTAAATCCTTAAGACGCAATGCCATTCTACTATAAAAGCAAAGGAAAAAAGGATCCTTACATAGAAATTAACATGTACTTGTGTTTATTAATTTAGGAAAAAATGCTTACACGAATTCAAACGATAGCGTATATAAGTTTGGTATAATATTCAACTAAGTGAATATGAAGTATTGTTGGGTTTTGATGCTTATTATAGCCTATGCTTGAAATATACATTTAATTGTTTGTTCCATATGATAAAAATTTCATAATATAATTATTCCTATCATGTCCCAAAAAACCATAAGACGCAATTAATCTATTGCATATTGCGTACATATAGTAGGAGATATAAGATTCAAAATTGTTACTGTAATCTATAAAATATATCAAGAAAATAGTGAATAATTCTCTTAAAAATTTTGAACTCTATGTAGATAATCCCCACATTACTAAGTTTATTTTCATATCCTCGTAACTCTTATAAATTGGGAATACTAAATGACATCTTCTTTATTTAATAAAAGAACACATTTAAGTCAAATTTGAGGGATTTTGATGTTCAAATTTAACTAAGGACTCCTCAAACCCTACTTGACCTTTTTGGGACATGGTTTGACCCATATACTTATGGGTCGATCTCCACACTACACCTAAAATGACCTTGAGATTAAGCAAACCTATCGAGTTTCTAGGTTTGCTTATACACCATTAGTTTGATTGATGTCCTCTTACTTGGCTTGACCAGAATTAGACTTGTCAACCTTACTCTCAAGAATCTTAGGATATGACTCAGTACCTTAACATCCACTCTTGCAATAATCGCCATTGCATCCTCATGATCTCCACAATTTATTCCCACTTGTTTCAATAGTCAACGATCATTCTTCTATGAACATTATCAAAGATATCATATGCATATCATCATTGTTATTTTCATTATTCTATATCTTACATTTTGCTAATACATTTTGCTAATTTAATTGTCAGAATGGCCACATTGGCTAGCCCATTGGTATCCACTAACCTGTTTTTGTTTTGCAAGCTTGGTTTTGTCGAGGCTTAGTCAATTCAATTTATAGGCAGATCTTTAGCGATAACATTTTTGGTGCCGTCTGTGGGAATAATAAAAGGTCATTCCTATTTTTCTTGAAATTTGTTAAGTATTTTGGTCATGATGATAAGGAGTTTAAAGTGTGTTAATAGTAATAAGCTCGGTACCTCCCATGTGGATGAGTAGGCTATAACCTTGAATGCAGTGAACACAGTTGTTGATCCACAACACTTTGAAGAACTGGAGAGGGTATCTCACGAATTATCAACTCGAGACGATGATATCTGCAAGATGTGTACTTAGACAATTGAGTATGGTTAAAGGCTTTAAGCTAAATAAAGAAGCTAGAATGTGAGTGCTATAATGTTGAAGGCATGAATGGGTTTGATGTCCATGGGTACAATAACCATGAGAAGGATCCACCATTACCTCCAACACTACAAGTGATTAATCAAAAATCACGATTAGTAGACCATTGCAATTGTGCTTTTGTTGGAATACAACAAGTAGCTGCCTCTCATTATCAAGCTGTTGCATCCCATGCACCTATTAGAGACCCAATTAGGGAATGCACTTTACGGCAATGGAATGATAACTAGATTGATGGAGTCATCAAGAAACCCTATGAGGAGAAGGAGAGTAAGAGGATTGGATCGTCTAGGGGCTCACTTTGTAAGCCCTACTTCGTTTAAGCCATTTTAGACGAAGTGTTGTTTCTAATTGCGAAGTTTCTGCCTCTAAAATCATGTAATAGCACCACTAATCCCAAAGAGCATTTGGTCTAAATCTAGACTTCAATGTCTATTCAAGGCTTTAGCAATGCCATCACTTGCAAAGCCTGCTTAAGCACCATAAGAGGGGCAGCTTATACATGATTCAGTTAGCTCACTCAAAACTCTATCACATGCTTCGAGGAGCTTCTTGAGCTCTTCTAGAGACATTTTAAGCCTAGTAACCCTCCTAAAAAGGCAGTTCACCATTATAACTAGTAAAGCAACAACCCAAGGAAACTCTAAGAGACTTTGTAGCAATATTTTCAAACACTGCCCACGAGATTTTGAAATTGAACGCAGGAGTTGCCCTTTATGCGACTATCCAAGGCGGTTTATGTGCATAGCAACTTCTTCAAGTCTTTAGCAAAGAGTAAGTCTACATCACCAAATCAATTTAATGAGAAGACTAAAAAAATACATCATTTGAGAAGACAATATTCAAGCTCACCAAGAAGTAGACAGGCCAAGATTAGACCCGAGCAAGGAGAAATGTGGCAAGAAAGATAAATGCTCCTTTTAAAGATCATTTGGGCTAACCAAAGGACCAAAACTCTTCTTCCTTTTCACAACAAATAGGGCTAATAATGGCAGAAAATGCATGTTAAACACATATATGCACTTTACTCCTCCTAGAAAGCTTTGGGAGAAGTCTTTTTGGAGGTCTACAGTAGAGACATCTTGCCAACTCTTTAGAATACGAGAAATAATCCTAACTAGTGTGATCATGGCAAATATTGTGATTATTATTAGGATCAAGACCATAACATAGATGGATGTTTTTAGTTGAAAAATGCCATTTAGGATCACATTAGCATGACTACTTGAGGGAATATATTGCAAATCTAAACAATAACATTGAAAGGTCACTTAACGTCGTAGAATCAACTAAAGACAGAGGAAGATAATAAGGCCAACCATCAATGAAATTAGGCTCCTCTAAAGATACACCAAGGACTTTAAGTAACTCCAGATTAACTATGACACTTTTGGACACCTCGAGACACGCCAAACACACCTAGAAAATCTGGAAACTGTAGACACTTCAACTTTGGACACTCTTGGACACTCCAACACTTCGATACACTCTTAATACTCTAGAAGACACTCGAATATGGTTGATTGCTCTAAGCACCCTGCTTCGCTTCGGATGCTTCACCTAAGGATGCTCCTAACATACTAGGACACTTTGAACAATCTTGGACACTTCTAAACACTCTTAAGTATTCCTAACACTTGGGACTCTCCTAACACTCCTTGCTCTCCAGGACATTCTAGCCACCCTACACTCACGTAACCCCTTGACACTCCCCGAGATGCTCTTGGATACTTGGGGACAATCCTAGATAATGTGAAGATACTTTTACTCTTGAACTGTTTGGGACACTTTAAAACCTAAGACACTTGGGACTCTCTTTGGGTACCTTGGGACATTATGAATACTCTTGAATAGCCTAGAACATAGTAGAATCTCTTAGACACTTTGCACACCCTAAGATACTCCAAACTCTTTAGGACACGCTAGACATTCTAATAAACTCCAAACTACTTAGGACACTTCAGACACCTTGGGGCATGAACATATCTGGACAATCTAGACACTTCAAATATTCCGAACCCTCGTATTGATCATAGGAAATAGAAATACAAATTAATAAAAAGTTTAAAATCTCAAACTCAATTTTAGACTACAATTGCAAAGGCTAGTGCACTTATTGGCACTTGTAGTATAGTGCTTAAGCGCGAGTATTGTTCCCATTATGATTAAAGAATACTAGTAATCACCTCTCCTCTCGTTTAGTCAACAAAATCAAGTTTTACAAAATAATTAATAATTTAAATAATTACCAATCATAAGACAAGATTCACAAAATACATATCAAATTTGTTAGATCTTCGAGATTTTGAATCTCAACTAGTTTTTATTTAATTATACAAAAGATGATTCAATTAAATAGTTGATACTCTTGAATGGTAGAAATTCCTAATTTAAATGGATATTTTCATCGAGATTACCAATTCCTAATTTTAGGTTGATTAATTAGGATTTCTTTCTAATTTAACCCCTAAAATTGCATTACCGATCTATGAATTCTCTTATTGGGTTTGACCCTAATCCTAGATATCTATGCCATCTTATTTATAGGATTGTGTGCTACCACCTCTAATTGTATTGATTTATTCACAAAAGAAATCTTACATTTAATTAAAATAATATTAATTTATTAATCAAAACTCTAAATTATTATTTTAAAAAGACAATGAAAACCCACAATTAGATTCAAGAACTCAATCAATTGATTTAAAACTATATAAAGAGAAGGGTTCATCAAAATCTAAACTAAGGAAATTACTCCTACATGGATTTAACAATAAAAACCCTTACTATAAAAATCCTTCAAACCTTGAGTGAAGCTTGGATCTTGTCTTGCACAATCTAAGTGAATCTAAGTAGATAGATGGAGTCTTGTATGGGATGATTAATGTGATGAAGAATTCAAATCTCCCCCTTTTGTAGAGTTTTTGTCTATGGAAATTGGAAATTTCCTTCTCCGTGAATAGAAAAGTTATCTCTCTCAAAAGTGCAAAACACATCTTCAAAAAATGGAAAGTGAATTGGAAGGAGAATTCTTCAAAATAGGAAAGTGAGGCTTCTTCATCGATAAAAAAATGTAGACCTTGAAGTTTCCTTATTTTTGCAATAATGAATCTTCTCGCTCCTCCAATTTAGATTTCTTTCCACTTTTAAAACAAACTTTTAATGATGGAAGTTGACTTTTAATTAAACACGTAATAAACATGGTTTTGTTTAATTGGTTTGTCAAAATTAACGTTCTTGATATTTTGCCTTACCGCAACATGGTCCAAACACACATGTGTTCTCTTGTGTTAGTCTCAACTTTGAGTTCTTCTAAACACTAGGAGACCTAGGTGTGACATATGATAGAAATGGTCATCTCTTTCGTATCGATCTTGACTTCACATGCTCCTTATAAATTGCTATGTTGACATGGGGTAAACAAATCTTGTCTTATCCGTGCCGATCTTTGTTTCATATATTCCTTGTAAATTGTTAGGAAATTCTTACTACTTTTGACATGGCTTATGGACATGTTGTGGTTGTATTATATTCACAAATCGTTTAATTCTTGCTCAAATTACTTCCAAAATACATGAAACTTAGTCACATCCCTTTTCATTTTTTTTCCAGTCAAATCTACACTTTGGAAGCTTGAAACCAAATTAGAGGTATTTTAAGTGCCACTTTCACTGAGTTATACATCAAAATAACCAAATTAATCACACGCTAGCATTCATAATTAAAGTTTATTTATAACTTAGCGAACTTCCTTACACTTAAGCATTTGTTTGCTCATAAACAGATAAATTTAAAGTAAAGAGATCAATTGAGAACAACAAACATTTCATGTTAAAAGTTCTTCTCCTTCAAGGATGGAGTCGGTCCTTAGCAAAAGTTGAGGTACTTTAACAAGGACCGGTCCCTAGCCCCTCAATATATATATATATTTTGCTTATCTAAGGTATTGTGTATAATTTTTATTATCATATGATATCTATAAAATTATAAAAAGTTGTGAAGAACTTTGTGTGAAGGACCTTAGGGATAAAGTGATTGGATTCTTTAAAAAAGAAGGTCCTTAAAATTTTGATGTAGCATTTTAAGAACATGTTAGAGATCTTATGGGTTGTGGATGCTCTTAGAAAAACTAATTGACAATCACACTTAGATTCAAATAAAGCTTGATATTCCCACCTTGCATATACTAAGAATTAAACATTTTAATTCAAGTAACTTTCATATTGATCGCATTATAATCAAGTAAAGTAAGTGGTGAATTGTACACATAATACTTACTTACTAGAATTTAACAATCAATCCAAGCAATTCAATGTTTAATCTCATTATTTAAACTAAAATTCTTAGAATCAAACCAATTGAGAGACACTCAACCACACTTTATATACTTAACCAAGAAATACATGGTCCTCCCAATCAACTCTTTCAGTGCCATAATTCAAAATGACTGCACAACACATCCATTTATCCCCTAGGTTTATTTCTATTTTTGAGAAATTCTAGTTAGAAGCTTAAATTGATGTTATATATTTATTGTTTAGAAATCATAGCGATTTCCTTGGTCACTAGTCTAGGCCGAATGCCTTAGGCTACTAGGTTTTAAAGGGACCTTAATGATCCTCTACTACTCTAATTTATGAAGTTCAATTTTTTAAGTTCAATTTTTTGAGTTTTCCTCATGATCCATGCAGCGAACTTTCAATCAATGATCCTAAGCTTGACACTCAAATCAACAAGTATTATCCTCAAAAGGGCACCTCAGAAGCTTAGTTACCTAGGTCAATAAGGCCAACTAAACAAATTAGTGATTTAAAACCTAGTGCCTTTTGATAACCTGGATGGATTGAGGGAAGGTTAAAAAAAAAGGTACTCGACACTAGGATTCAGAGATACTTATAACTTACGGTTTTGTTCATAATTAAGTCCAATTTATTTTAATACTCCCAACTTAATTTAATTTAAATTTAGGAAAAGTACTAAGTGATAAATTTCATTTGAACATTCATCAAAGATTATAATGCTCTAAAAATTCTCAAGAGATGGGTATATTTAGCAAATATCATAAAAATATAGTCACTTAACTCCCGACTAACAACCTTAGCCAAATTTCAAGTCTAAAATCCAAGTGTAAATAATTAGTAAATTTATCTCATGAGGGTTTCATTATTTAATTCTAGTAAAATATAAATAGTACAAAAAAGTAAAATAAGTACACAAAATTGAAAAAAATTAATGCATAGTTTCCATTATTTTAAAGTTACTTATCATGTGAATGCAAGGCAAATTCATATAACATCTAAGTATAATTAATTAGGTTTTCCATAACTAGCAACAACTAAAGCAAATAAATCAACTATCATGCAATGCTTAAGTAAGGGAAAAATAAAATGAAAAATTCACACAGACCCTTTGTTCCTTTTCTAACCATTTGCTCACACTAAAAGATAGACACTGTCTTCAATATCTAAGATAAAAATCAAAGCAATGAAGACAAGTCAAAAGCAAAAAGAATAAAATAAAGAAAAGGAACCAAGACATTCCTTTGTTTTATCAAGATGTTTTGGTAGAAAATTTGTGTCAATATTTAGTAAGCATCAAAATTCGACAATTCGCAAAATGTTTTCAAGTAAATTAGCATAATATATTACAAGACTCCAATAAAGTGCAAGGGTGTGTTTGTTACAACATATGCTGCAATCACTCATTAAAAACAAACAAAAACAAAGGAAAAAAAAAGAAAAAAGTTAGCAAAATAGTTAGTTTAATGGTAACACTACCCTATCCATTCAACTCATCATCCTAGTAGAGTGTAACTTGAAAATGGAGTTGCTCTATACGGTACAAGCCATTGAATCATTCATTAGCACGATCATCTGTCTCTCTCCTTGTCTCTATCTTCATCCTCCTCCTCTTCAATAAAAAATATATTCTTGACAAAAAGTATGCATGTGATTTGTCTATTGCAAGAAGCAAGACCGCATGCATTAGATTCACCACACATTCAATTGCTACAAGTGGAAAATTTATACTTGGGCACCTATGTCAAAATCTAATCAAAATTTCAATCTCTAATTCATAATTCAAAGCTTAAAGTTGCTAAATCGTGCTTGTGCAAATTGGAAAGCAACAAAGTAGTAAAAATGCATGTAAGTGCCTTAGATTGTGTCGAGATGATTATGTTGGGTTATGCCTAAGTCGCAATTCAAATGAATAAAGATTCAACATGCTTGTGCGATTCATTAATGTGAGTTGCAATCAAAGGAAAATAATTGATTTCATGCACTAATACCAAGTTAAATAGCCAAATTACAATCTAATACATCAAAATGCACATCTTAATTGCAAAATCTCAAACCACATATTCCCGAATTTGACCTACATTATGTGCACATGCTTTGAAATCATCCCTAGCGAATTTCATGGAAATAAAAGGGAAGAAAGAGTTAGATTTTACATATTTGGATTCATTAATGATTATCGTTGAAGAAGGAGATTTTATTGCACTTGAGAGGAGTTGTGTTGCGTGTTGTGTGTTTTGTGATATGTATATGTGACATGGGTCGTGTCTAAGGTTGGATGGTCTACGCAGTAAGTGGGACGTGGGTGTAAATAATTGTGTCGATCGCTAATGTTGATCTAGGCAAGAATTTTGTTTAACATTACATTTTTAAAATACGAAAGTGACACGACCTAGATATGGTTATGCCATAAAATGTCAAACTTAGACAAAATTATAGTATGTGGGTATCTTGTATTGACCTAACTTAGACATGGTCGTGTCGCGCTTGTGTTGTGTCTAGTGGAGAAAATTTTACTTACTTGGAAGGAGACAACCTTGACATGGTCATGTGTGTTGGCATGTCACTTTTGGATTTGCAATGTTTTCCCTACACTTGAACTTGTTGTTTCACTTCAATCTTGTTTGTTAAGAACTTATCTCTCCAAATTGAGTTCAAGGATACAAAATAATTGTAAACACTTGAATAAGGTCAAGATCAAAATTAAAATCAAAACAGAAGAAAATTTAGAAATTAAGTGAGATATGGGTTGCGTCCCATGAAACATTTTTGTTTTATGTCATTAGCTCAACGTTCCTACAAACAATATTTATGTTGCTCTAAATCAATGCTTCTCTACATCACCCTTTGTGGTTTCTCATCTAGCTTCCTTCCTTTGGTCCAACTTTCTAAGCACTTTATTTTATAGCATAACATCCTTGCCCTAAATTGGGCTACCACATCCAATTGTGCGGAGTTCTTTATATCCTCTTCCTCTCCTTTAACTAAACATGATCCCTACAGTTCTTTGACAAGCAACTTTTGCACATGCCTTAAGGTAGAGTTATCAACAACATCAACAAAATCATGAGTGTTGTCATTCTTCGATGGTTGCTCATTCACTACTTGGGCCTAAATACCAACTCCTCTTCCTACTCTCACAGTTTGTTTGCTCATATCAATGATGACTTTAGAAGTGGACAAGAATGGTCTTCCTAAAATCAAGGAACATTAATACTCTCATCCATATCCAGAATAACAAAATCCACATGAAAAATCAAATTTTGCATTTTAACCAACACGTCTTCAATAATTCCTTTAAGAGATTTAATGGACCTACTAGCTAGCTGCAAGCTCACTCCTGTTAGTTTAGGCTTCTTTAACCCCAAATTTTGAAACAATTTATATGACATTAAATTAATATTGACCCTCATATTAGAGCATTTTCAACATATAACTTATTAATTAAGTACTATAGAGTGAAAATCCTTGGTTCTTTGAACTTCTTTGGTAACTTGTTTTAAATGATCTTGAAACACTCTATGCGAACTGTCACAATAGAGAGCCTTCCAACCTTTTTTTTTTTTTTTTTTTCTCAATTGGATAGTAAGCCTTTTAGATATTTGGAGTATTTTGGAATTTTTGACAAAACCTCAACCAATGGTAAGTTGATGTACAATTATTTAAATAGTTTTGAGAACTTATCGAAGTGTCTATCATTGCATCCCTCTTTAGAGTAGTAGGGTAAGGAATTGATGGTCTATACTCTCTAACCTTTGATGGATGTATATCCATTTTTTCACTTCAAATTCTTGTTCATCTTTTGTTTTCTCCCTTGAGAACTCCTTCCCCAACTTTTCTTTTCCTACAGGCTCATATTGTAGTTCGATTTTGTTCTTAAGAATCAATGCATCCACGTATACCTTGGTGTTTCGCTTGGTGTCTCTAGTTAGTCCACTTGAGTTTTCAAATTATGAACAGTAATATCATGGTTTCTTAAAGTTGCTTCAAGGGCTTGATAATAAGCTTTTAAAGCCTGAATAAACTTGGTCACCATTTCTTCAAAAATAGATTTCTTTTCCAAAGGCCAGGGTTGTCCAGGTTGTGGATTGTTTCTTGGAGCATTTTGATTACTCCATGAGTGCGAGTGATGAAGTAGATAGACATTTTATCAAAGGAAAACTTGAGGCAAAGAAAGTTCAATTTCCTTTTGTAAAATTAGAAGACCAACTAGCAAACATTCTCATAAACGCTATTTTTAGTAAAGTGTTCCATAGCTCACTAGACAAGTTGGACATAAAAGATATCCATGCATCAACTTGAGGGGCGTGTTGACTTGACTGTCTTTAATTTACTATTGACTTGATTTTCTTTAATTTTCTAAAATTACTTAATTAGGATCATTTAATGTATTGCCATAATCTTAGGAATATCTCATGTAAAAGTTATTTCTTTCATTTGTTAGCAGTTTTGTATAGCATATAAAAACAGACATGTATTCAACAATGAAATGTATGATAGAGAATACCATTTCTACATAATAATCATGGCTAAGAACCACTTCCGCTACACCAACTATTGTGGTATAAATCTCATTTTCATTGATTTATGTGATGGATTATTTTCCCAACAAACTATCAAAAAAGAGGACAAATTAGTGCACCATTTTATTAAAATAATTAATTGTCCCTTATGGATTCTTTTTCTTATAATTTTATTACCTTCACCAAATATAAAAAAAAATGCTTTTAAATATTCCCCTCTTCAATTCCAACATAATATTTGTAAAATAAATTTTCAACCAAATTGGTTTTAAATGAGTAAAATATGATTAAATTTTTTTTTTCTTTCATGTAATATTTCAAATTCAATACACATCATCGACAAATAATCAGTTTAACTTAAATCAATGAATTAAACATATTATTTCATTTTCCTTATACTTTTATTTTTTTAAATTATTATATAGCAAATAATAATAACAACATACATACATACATACATACATACTTGATGGATTTTTACTTATGATCTCTTATTATGTTGTTGCTCCAAATCCCGAAATATGTGATAAATAAATGAATAAAATAAAAAAAAGAAAATAATAAAGACACGTAAAACATTATTTGTAATGATTTTTTAACATTATCATATTTAAAAAAATGTGAACTTTATAATGGTGATGAAACTAGCACAACGTGAAAGATAGAATTAAAATAAAATAAAAATAGAAAATGCAATTGCAAAGTAAAACCAACACAACTTTGAAAGCCGCCCATGTATTTAATGCAAAGTTTAAAAAAATAAAAGAAAAAATTCCCATACAAGCAATTGCAAATAGAAAAAACAAATGAAAAAAGACTAAGAGTATAGGCTTCAATGAAAAAGTAGAGCCGGCGATAAGAGAAAGTTGCTTAGAATTATTAGACTTATAAAAGTTGTATGTATGAGTTATCTTTTTGATATATACAGATCAATCGAGTAAGGTTTTTTTACGAGTGTTTATCTTTCGAAAATGACTTACCATTTTTAAAGTGGAATTTTGTTTTCCTGGTGCTATCTAATATTTACATTTCAAATTGATGGGGTTTTCCTTACACGGGATTTTATTTTCCACTTAAAGTATCCATTTTCCCATTAACAAATAGGTGAAAACAAGGGAAAAATATTTCCAAAATTGGTTTTACATGAAACAAATAGGACCTTAGGTGATTGCCTTTTTTGAGAAAGTAGGATTTTACTTGGGATTCATTGATTAAAAACATGATCCTATTATCAATTCAAGTGCAAATATGATATTGACTAGTAGCATATATTTCAATTAATATTCCTATCATTTGGATCTTAACTGAAATCAACTTGGGAATTAGAAGTCCTAATTTTCTTAGACTAGTTAATTTATTTTTCCTTTTAAAATTTGAAAATCAAATTTCTTGGTATGCCCAACTACGGATAGGATTAATATAGCTAAAAGCTAGTACCCCATTCCTATTGAATACAACCTTGACTCAATATCTATACAACTTTCATGACTCGTAAACTTGTCAGTTTTTACACTTTATAAAATTGTGCAGCTATTATGATTTTTATAGTGTAAGTTAAAGAGAGTCATAATCAAACCAAAATATCATCCAAATGGTACAACAATGGGCACAATTTGATGATCTACATGATAAGGATCTCAATGCTCATCTACAAAATTTCATGGAGATCTATGATATGTTTAAGATAAACAAGGTAAGAGAAGATGCAATTAAACTTAAATTGTTTTCACTTTCATTAGAAGGCTGAGAAAAATAGTAGTTAGATTCTTTACCAATGAATTCAACTATAACATGGCAAGTAGCTTTGGAGATGTTTCTTAATAAATATTTTCCACTCACCATAACCTCTAAACTTTGTAGCGTTATCTCTTCCTATGCCCAATTAGATTCAAATCTTTGCATGACACATGGGAGGGGTATAAAGACTTATTGAGTAGATGCCCACATCATGGCCTCCCAATGTGAATGCAAGTGCAAACATTTTAGAATGGTTTGAACTATTATATTAGCCGAATGATTGATGTAGTCACAATGACACACTCAATAGTAAGAAACCGGCAAAATTTTTGCAATTATTTGAAGATATGATAACTAACATCTATCAATGGTCAAATCCAAGGACAAAAAAAAAAGTACCTAGAATTTATGATGTAGATGTAATAACAACATTAGCTACTTAAATTGAGTCCTTAAACAAAACGATTGATCAGTTGGCGATTACCTAACAACCCCAGTTTATAGACCATAGTGTTAATTTTGTAGGGCAAGAGTTAGTGGAGTAGGTAAACTACCTTAAGAACCCTGTCGGATCACATAAAAATGGGAAATACAAAGTCCATGGCTTTTAACTTGAAACGTAGGTCTAGAACAGTACAGACAACCATGATAATATGCACATCACCCTAATATTTCTCAAACTTGTCAAACATCTTTTGATCCATTGTATTTATATCCGAATCAAGAGAGTCTTTCCAATCCACTAAGGCTTCCCTAATTTCAAACACCTTTTCAAAATAATAATTTGCAGTTAGATACTTTGCACAAAAAAAAAAAAAAAGAGTAGTCACTTCATAAAAAATTTTCAACTTCTTACAAATTGCTTCAGCTAAATCCTAACCTTCATTAGTGGAAAGTGACTTATAATGTTTATTCAAAAGTTGGGCTCTATAAAAAACATCCTTATATGCAGTAGTAACAAGCATTTCATATGTAGAATTCCATCGTGTTTTACAATCTAAGCAAAGTATTCTATAATATAACACATCTATCTGTTTACATGCCTCTCTAAATCTCCCCATTCATGATGGTGTAGCTGACCAAAATACAACTCTATCACGGATCCTTTCTATTACTTTTTCTATCACAGTGATACCCTCTTTCACAATCAAATTTAAAATATGACCACAACAACGCATATGAAGTACCTTTCCATGAAGAATTACGTCATCCTTTTGTAGCTTCATAATTAAAGTTGTGATCATCGCATCGTTTGTTGAGCAGCTGCTACAGTGATTGTAGACAATTTTCTATCCGAACCCCGTTTCATTAATGCATTGAACAAGCAATCATCAAGAGCCTCACTTTTATGTGGAGCTAGAACATAAACAAAGCCAAAAAAAAAAAAAAAATAGAATTGTAAATATAGTTAAGGGGAAAGTTAATTTCAGCGATATAAAGATAAGAGATATATAGTAGAAAAGCTTACTCCAATAGTCAACTTTAGAGGATCCAATTGCTATCAATAAAATGTGTTATGATGGTCATGTATCCTCTTTTTTGGTTTGATGTCCACATATCTGTTGTTATTGCAACTCGAGAATTAAGTCCTTTTTAGTAAGGCTCTCAACTTTTCCTTCTCTATGCAGTACATGTCAATTATCTCTTTCCTCGTTGTGGTACAACTAACATGATGAAAAGATGGTTGAATGTAATGAATAAACTCCCTAAAATACTCGTGCTCCACTATTGAGATTGGATATTCATAAGCAATAATTGCCATTGTAAGTTTTTTCCTTGCAACTTCTTGGTTAAATGTCCAATTTCCTATTATAAAATCACTTCCAATTCCACTTTCACTACATTTCCTTCCAATCGATAAAAGACATTGCTTTATGTCTTTTTGTAGACACCTTCGTAAATGATTGTGCAAATGCTTTGTTCCATTCACACTATTTGCTTTCAATTGTTTCTTACAGTGTTTACACTCAGTAATATCATCCCCATTAACAATTTTCTTCACCATCTCATTCCATACGATAGAAGTTAACTTATGTTTGTTGGGATTCTTAGTCTCACTAGCAGTACTTGCTACTTGAGAATCAGATGTGTTTGTCGGTTTTGCAGTAGCAGAACCCACCTCCTTCTCTGTTTATAATGGAGATGGAATCTCCTTAAGATCTTTATCATTCCCTTCCATGTTCAACCCAACTTCAATTGCATCCATGTTCTCTACATTGCATAAGATATAAGAAACTTTAGTGGCATAAATATGTACAAACCATATCATCTATATTACTATATAATAAGGCATTAAAGATGTACAAAACATAAGGGCTCAAACCAGAAGTCATACATGTTCAGATTTTATTCATACTTCAACAAAAAAACTGCTCCTCAAATTTAGCACATGGATATAAATTTGTTTCTAATTTTTTTCCATACATACATAAGCCCATAGGACTTTTCTTTGAAATTAAATATAAAGTTAGAAAAGAAAACAAAGCCATGGATTCCTTGTCAAGAAGCAATGAATAGGAAGCAAGCACATTAAGTCCCTGAAAATGAGTGAAAAACTATTGACTTCAAACAAGTCTTCACACAGAGATAAGTAAATAATTGAAGTAAAGATATCATATATGTCAAGTATATAATTAAAGAATAATTTTTCAGCATCTCTTCAATCTGCTTAAGAAAAAGTCTAAAACGAACCATACCTACTTATTGGTCCCCCTAAGTTTCATCAATACATTATTGATAACTATTTGCAAAAGTCATATTGGTATGTTGACATCAATCCGCCAACCATACTATTAATGGTCCATTTTCATAGAATGAAGATTGAAGTTGCATCAAACATTCACATACACAAAGGAGAGATTCAGTATCTAGAGTAAGTTCATCTGGTGCGCTTCATGTATGGAAAATACCGTCCTCATATCAATTTAGTACTCGTTCTAATTTTCCTATCACACTCTTTGATACTTCCAAATGTGGAAAAATGGCATGCCACTGGTGTTGTTTAGGAAGAATCCAACAAAACGCATAAAGAATTTACTAATAAAATCCACTTTGCCTATTTTAATTTATAATTTTCATGATAATGAACCAAACAATGGGTTATTTCTTCCCAATATTTAAATGTGATATCTAGCATGTTTTTTATAAAAATGGATTAGCTTGCATCTCAATAAATAAAGAAAATGAAATAGGTTTGTACAAAATGAGGACCTGCATTTTGCTCTGCTGTGATGTACTACCTAGTAGCACATAGCTGTGAGTGGAGGATGCTTGGGCTATCATTAGCGTCATCCCTGTCCAACAGAAAAAGATAGTCCATTAAGATGTGAGAGAGAGAGAGAGAGAGAGAGAGAGAGATTACAGGTACGTCGCGACTTGAGGAGGCTGGAGTTCACTTGCATCGTGCCACCGTCGTGCTCGTCCAAAGGCTGACTGCGACTGAACGACTTCGTAGTGTGGAGACTAAGCACCAGTGGCCAGACGAAGATCGTCCTACGTGCTACAATGACGATGACTCACGAAAGAGAGGTCTTGGGTTCCATGACAATGACCACAATGATGGCTGGCAAGAGAGACTGAGAGATAAAGAGAGTGGTGGAAGTGGAATGTGGAAAGTGAATTTGTTTTTGAAAATGAAGGAAATGGCATGCGACTAGGGTTAAGCGAGAATGAATCAGGAATGTGACTTTGTGTTTTGAATTTTTTTTTTTAAATTTCACGAGTCGGGTTTTTATCGGGTCTATATACTTGACCCGAACCTGACCCGAAACACTATAGGGTTCTGATATTATTCCCAAAACCCGCATCGAAACCTTATAGGGTTTTTAGTGGATCGGTTAGGTCGGGTAACCTATAATGACCCACCTAGTTGCATTCTTAATCACCAGTGTAGTAGAGCTCTAGCACCATCAAACCCTGCAGGATGTAATTAAGTTGGCTAGCAGAGTTGAGGGGCATCAGTGTTGACAGTCTTAGTAATCCACTATAGTAAGTTAGATGAGGATGAGAAGAAAGAGGATAGTAAAGAGAAGAACAAGGGAAAAGTTGTGGACGAAAAAGCACCTGATTAAACACAACAGCAAAAGAGTCGAGATATTAAATGTTTCAAGTGTTTTGGACATGGCCACATCGCTTCTTAGTGTCCTAATAAGAAAGGAGAATAAGATTGAGAGCGAGGAAGAAGAACAGAGGAGTATTGAGGAAAATGAGCTAGATCTCGAGGACATTGACATGTTGAATGATCCTTTGAATTTCCAGGATGCAATACTTGAGTAGGAGGATATGATTCCAAATCAGCGAACTAATCTAATTTATGTTTAGAGTTTGGTGTAGGGAAAATCTTGTTTAACTGTAATTGATAGTGGTAGTTGCACCAATGTTATTTCTACTGGATTGGTTTCTAAACTAGGTGGCACGTAGAGCAACATCCAAGTCTATATGCTCTTCATTGGCTTAGTCATTAGGGAACTATTCATGTGCACAAATAGGTTCATGTACCTCTTTTTATTGGTGATTATATTGACGAATTATTTTGTGATGTATTACATGAATGCTACACACTTGATCCTTGGACGACCATGGCAGTATGATCTCAAAGCTAGCTTTGATGGGTACAAGAATGAATATACTATTTGGCAATAGGACAAAACATACAAGCTACTACCTATGAGTCATGTAGAAGTACAACAAGTAAAGATAATGCATATTAAGAAGATTAAAAGATTGAGGAGTTTGTTTGCATGGACAAGCCGGATGACAACTTCGAATCTAATTCCAGAAGTTTAGAGATTGAAGGTCGAATCTTATTAAATGTGAGGGTAATGATAGAAATCAACAAGCTCGAAGTTGTTGGAAGGGAAAACAGAAGGAAGAAAGAATAAGTGTTGAAACAATACATGTATGCCACTTGTATGTTGCCATCTTTGAGCACTTACATCGACGGCCGGTGTAGGACTTTAAGCTGCTAGCCTTCAAAGTTCACAAATTCAAAAATTTTAAAGCTACCACCCAAAGCCGTTAGCTTATGTACTGTACGCCGCTAGCATACAATTATAGACTACCGACATTTCTTGTTGGACTTGTCAATTTTTTGTAGTTTTTTTTTTAAGTTTTTTGTTATTTCCTTTATAATGTAAGCCCTAGGTTAAAACATATTAGTTTTTCATTTTATGGGGATTTTAGAACACTTTTTATGTGTGAACCCTTTGTAGTGTTTATGAGTATTGAGATTTGATTCTCTTTATTCCTAAGTTCTTATCAATTCTTGAGTGATATAGAATTGTGATGAACCCTATTATAGAATTTTGTGATTCTTTTAACATCGATATGCCTAAGATTATGGTAACACATTAAATGATCCTAATTAAGTAATTTTAGAAAATTAAAGAGAGTCAAGTCAATAGCAAATTAAAGTCAGTTAAGTCAACATATCATAGCTAGACGAAAACAGTATGAAAATAGGATTCCAAGAGAGCCTCATGTTAATAAGGAGTACAAACAAGAGTTATATATGAATTGAATTTTATATAGTGGAGATATTCATTGTATCAATCAGATACGAATGAGACCAAGGAATTTTTTGAGTTTTGTAGGATACTTAGAGAGAAAAAATTGTTATATCAAACTAAAAATGTGTCCATTAGAGAACAAGTAATGGTATTTTGTCATTTGCTTGGGCATAACGTGAGATATATAGTTATATTGAAACTATACATAGATATTTTTGCATCGTTTTGGAATCAATTTCAAAGTTATATAAGTGTATTGTCAAAGCACCAAGTGACATAGTTCCTTCAGAGATAATGAATAATAAGAGATTTTACCTATATTTCAAGGTATGTTACAAAAATTGTAGAACTCATATGATGTGGTTTAGAATATAACCATAGTATATTAATAATACCAATAATTACTATTAGGACTGCTTAGGAGCAATAGATGGTACACATATTCGTGCAATAGTTCCATATAAAATTCAAGGCTACTTTCGAGGACGAAAGGAAGGCACCACCCAAAATTTTTTTGTAGCTATAACATTTGACTTAAAATTTATTTATGTGTTAGCTGGATAGAAGGTTTAGCACATGAATCTCGTGTCCTGATTGATACTCTTTCGAGGCTAGGAGGGTTTAGGATCCCAAAAGGTATACTAACCCCATCAAGTATGTATAATAAAGTTACAATATGACTTCTTTATAGCCATAGAATAATATCTTATTGCAATTTGTAGGTAAATATTACCTTGGAGATATGGTTACGGTATTCGACAAGGGATTATTTCTGCATATAGGAGGGTCTGATATCATCTTAAAGAGTTTAGTCGCGATAGAATGCTAAAGAGCTATTTAATCTTCGTCATTCATCTTAGAATCCTTAAAAGTCGTTTTCATGTATTAGATGTTGTCCCTTATTAGTTTTTTGAAGTATAAACAAAGATAGTTTCAGCTTGTTGCGTCGTTCGTAATTTTATTATGGGAGTTGATCCAATTGATCCAATTACATAAGAAGTATCACAAGATATGGAATCTCAAAGGGAGTCGTACATCTCAAAAAGTGTCAAAGAGAAGAACAAGAAGAAATAAGGAATAGTCTATCAAAAGAGATGAAATAGCAAATGCAATGTGGATCAATTATAGGATAAATAGAAGTGATAATTAGTTTTCATGATTATTAATGAAATGTTATGTTAGCCTTTTCTAATTTTGAACTTATGCTATGCACATATATATAAGTTGAATTTATTATTTCGAATGTTTATTTGCAATATGGCCTAAAAAAAAAGTTGTCTATATGCAAACAGTTTTTGTTGATATTGCCCTTTGCAAGGGTAATGCTGTGGAATTTTTGTTATTTCCAAATCTTTCAATTCATATTTCAATTTCATTGGTATATTTGTTGTTAGCTACACTCTATTATAGTAATAAGGAAAAATAATGAGAAGGAAGGAAATGGTTGTGACAAGGACATGAAAGTTAAAAAATTCAGGTGGTCTAAACTAACGGAAGATTTAATGTTGGAAATTTTAGCAAATGAAGTGCTTAAGGGTAACAAACTTCATCTACATTCAAACCATCATCTTTTGCTCGAGTGGCATGTGCGATCAATGAAAAATTTGGAGCAATTGCTTTCTAGATCATGTAGAGAATCATCTCCGTACTGAAGAATACATGGGCCACAATTTAAAAGATAAGAAGTAAAAGTGGTTTTGGATGGAATGATGAGTTGAAAAAAATTACTACTAATAAAGAAGTTTTCAATGAAGAAGTGATGGTAAACAATTTTATTTTTCTTCAATTATTTTCTTTTAATTATCTTTACATGATTATTTTTAAGTTGCTTATCTTTTAACTAAACAATTGCATTTTTTTAGGCACATCCAAATCATGAGAAATATTTGAATGAAATAATTCCAATGTATGATGAAATGGCATTGGTTGTAGGAAAAAATATTGCAACTGCTTCTTTTGCTAAGAAATTTGGGGAATTTGATTTGAATATAGAAAATGATTCCACCCACTTGAAGTGGAGGAGAATGATGGAAATGGTGCAAATGGACAAAAAGAAAAGTCTTCGAATGGATCTACTCAATGATCACATAAGAAGCAAAAGCTTGGTAGTAAGACCTTTGAGAATAAGATGCTAGAACATTTTAGTGAGGTAGTAGGGGCAATCAAAGAATTAACTAAGGATAAATTGGATGTGCAAAAGCTATATGATGAGGTGATGAAGATAAAGGAATTTGATAAGTTTACTTTGGTAGTTGTATTTGACTATTTAGTAGAAAAAGAAAAGACTGCAAAACCTTTTATGGTAAAAAAGGATGACCTTCGATAGATATGGACAAATGGTTTTATTCAATGGCCGTGGGATGCTTTGATTAATAGTAGCTTGAATTACGACATTTTCTCTTTAATAAAATATGATGAGTTAGACATTTCTTCTTATCATTTATTGTTGTTGGATATAAATCCAAGCTTATTCTGGAAATGTTCTATTATGGTTTTTAAGTTATTTTGTTAGATGAAAATCAAATAATATGATGAAATTATTGTCATCTTTATGGTTTATGTTTTGATGTGGATATTGTTGTTGCATAGTTTTATATTTCTTATGAATAACTGTTGATATTCTGTGAAATTTTAAGGAATTAATAACACTTTTGTTGATTTTAAGGTTCAATGAGAAATATGTATAAAGGTATATTATATTTTTTCTATTCATTTCCATTTAATTAACAAACACCGGAAAACATTTTCTAGTATTTTTTATGAAAACAACCAAACACATGAAAATGTATTACTTTTAATTTAAAAGGAAAACTTTTTCCACTAAAGTATAGTTTTCCTTGAAACAAATGGGGCCGAAAATTAACCAATTAAACCTTCTTATCCCTTGGAAAAGTAATTAATTGACCGACCCATTTTAGTTTTCTAAACCTCTAATTGAATTAAAGCTTATATCTTAATGTATCTTTAATTAATTAATTATACACAAAATTGAGGGAAAAGAAAAATAATATTATATATATTTTTTAAAAATTACAAAATTGTCACTAGGATGAAAATAATCTCAGTTTTGGACAAATCGATCTTATCTTTTGAAGAGACGAGGTTAGCACAAGTTTTATCCCCTCCCAATCAAAATATAAATCACCCTTTTTTACATTAATTATTAGAATTTGTCAAAATTATACACAATCAGCTAAATATAGATCATTCATATGGCTAAACAACTTGTAGACTTCATAACCTAACCACAACAGTATTTTCAAACCCAATCCATCTAAAACAGTTTAAACCCAATCCATTCAATCACAACAATATTTTCAAACCCCATCCATCCAAACATAATCCCAAACCCAATCAATTCAATCACAACAGTATTGTGAAACCTTTCACCACAAACATAATAAAAAATTCATAATATGAAATGATTGCACGGATATTCTATTTACATAAATGTTCTGTTAATTACATATAACAATAGAAAAAAAAATAAGAATCCATATACAATAATCATAAAACATAAAAATTTATATAATATCTATTGTTGGGTGCCCCACCTCCCTCGTCCTTGCCTGACAAAAGTCCAAGGGAATGATATACGCTGATGGACATCCTGATGGGGATGCTCCATAGATGGATCAACCTATGTGAGTGTAGCATCCACATCTCCACCACAGCACTATAAGGATGAAATGGGACTGGGTCTGGATCCACCTAAGTACGTCCCTTCCCATATCATGTGGCAATGACGGTTGCCTCTTTTATGGAGCAAGGGGGGTATAGAAATCTACATATGAGATATCTGGCATCGAGGTCTCCGTTAGATGAGCATATGATCCAGGCTTGTCATGATGAAACTGTGAAAGGCTAGGTTCATTAGATACATGTGAATGCGAAGGCGATGGCTTGTCTCTAAAATCTATAGCTTAGACTCGCTCTCGCTCCTAACCTCGTCCTTACCCATGCCTCTCTATCCGTGGGCGCTGTCCCTATACAAGCTGAAGCTGTAGATCATCAGGTGCTGGATCATTCAAATTAAGGCCTATAAACTCATCCACTACGCAAATGACATCTTGTGCAGTGGTAGGAGTGTTCTCTGCTGGCACGCTCGGGACTCTGTAAATGAAATCTGCTCACAATCAATAGCAAACATGTAGATTAGTAAATAACAAACACAATATATATCTATATATAGCTTATATGGTCGTTGAACTTACCATATATCGTATAATGTCTAGAGCTGAGCATACGGGCTAGCCTGCAGGCTAAATGAACTAAGAAATTTTTGAAACGTGTCAAAATCTCTTAGCCCCGACCTAGCCCACTTATTAGCCCATTTAGCTCGCATGAGCCAAAAAGGGCCAATGTGACCCCTTTGACCCACATGATTGTTGTCCCTTCTTTTTTCCCTCTCATTTGATAGGATGGAGTGAGAGTATGAAAGGTATGATTTTATTTTATTTCATTTTATTCTTAGTATGGTGGTGGTACAAACAATTTTATTTTATTTTAAATTAAACTAACGACTATAACATCTTACGCAGTATAACAATTTATGATTAACAAACAATAAATATATTAAGAAACATTCAAAGCAAATGGTAAATTGATAAGAAAAATAATTACAAACATATAATATATATACACACACGACTTTTTCTTTATTGCATTTAGAAAATATTTAACTATCGTACTCATCTTGGTCCTAGCAAACTTTTAATATTTGATGGCAAAAAAAAAAAAAAACTTTCAGAATATTTAAATTAAGTCAACACTGTTCCATATTTGAACTAAATGACGACCATATCTCCCTAAATTTACAGTAGAATAAGAAAAAGGAAAAACCAAAGGCACAAGAAACATGTGATGAAGCACGATTTGCATTTCCATATTGTCAGAAGCAAACAAAACATATTATCAAGCTCATTAATTCATCCCATTTTAAGAACCTGGAAACACATATCATTGATTCCAACTCCAAATAACTCCCACAAGGACACCTGAAATTTATATCTAAGAGAAAGAAACTAACGAAATCTGCTTGAATTTTCAGATTATTGTAATATGAGGCATCCTCTCCTTTTGATGCTCAATCATTAGCCCTAGACACCTACATTTTCCTGTTGACCCCATCTAATAATTTTGCCACTAATGTGAGATCAACCTAAAAACCACAAACAAAATTCAACAACTACAATTTTCATATGATAGCAAATTAAATCTCATTACTCAAATACAACTGTTCAACCACCTAATATCTAAAAGAAGACTATGAACATGTCTATCCATCAATTATCATAGTCACATTAGAGTCCACCTTTGATAATGTTACCTCGAGCTGTGTTGCATTTTCATCTACAATTAACCAAATAATGTAATAAATTAGATTGAAATATTAAAAAAGTAAAATTCAAATTAAGTTAAATATTATATAATGAAGAAACTACCTTCCAAAGTCTAACCTATTAACCAATTACGTGTACATACTAAAGCTTCCACATTACTAGGATGAAGCGGACTCCTATACTTAGTAAGAATGCAAGCACCAATACTAAATGCAGAATCAGATGCTACTGTAGTGATTGCAATTCTGAGCACATCAAAAGCCATAATGCATAAATCTGAATATCTTTGATGTTAAGTATTCTAGTGTTCCAAAACATCCAACTCTGAATAGAAATTCATATCCATTATTGGTTCCTCCAAATAAAGATCTAAGGAAGACTTACTGATAGTCTCAACTTCAACTTGACAATACTCCTACATCAATGAAAAAAAAAAAAAGAAGACAAAAGGTAGTTATGAATATTGATCAGTTAAAAAGAAACATTATAATTAAATAAATAGTGATTGTTGAACTCACATTAAGAGTAGCAAGTCCAATGCCCAAACTTTTTCCAAATCCCCTTGTTAATAATCCTTTACCTTGTCCTAGAAGTCTTTACTCATAATGAGAAGACTCAGGTATAGAGCTACTGGAACTTGCTTCACTTGCCTTACCTTTACGATGTTCACCAAAAAGTTTATATAACTTGCTCTTAATTTAGCCAACTTCTCCTCACAAGTAAGTGGATCAATCTTATTAAAGCAAAACTTTAAGAAGGAGAACTTCATTCTAAGATCAAGAACAGCTCCAAGAGCAAGAACAATGCTATACTCCCCCCAGTTATTATCAAATTTTTGTTTCATTTTAGTACACATGCCCCTTATGACCTCATCATATTCTTGTTCAACATACACTCAATTCTCCATACTTGTAAGAAGTATAAGTTTGACGTTGGGTAAGTAGATCTAGACATTAAATTTGTAATGGTATAAAAAGGACATAAAAAATTGCATAACCTTTGTGCTCTTTCCTACTCTTCCTCTGATGGACAATAATTGTAATTGAGTCATTTAATTGAAAGCAAGAAAAAGCACATTGATATTTAAGTGCACTATCAAGCATAAGATAGGTGGAATTCCATCTAGTGGCTATATCACACTCCCAGCAATTTTTCATTCTACTCTCTCATCCCTTGACATACTTTACACTCTCCTTATCTTGTGTAAAGCCTCACTACCTATAGTTAAATCTTCTTTAACAATTAAATGAAGTTTATGAGCACAACATCTAACGTGAAAAAATTCACCATCACATAGCAAGCCACCATGCAATTTAAGTGGTCTTTCAAAAACTCTTGCATGCAATCATTAGCAGAAGCGTTGTCCAAGGTAAGGGAAAATACTTTCTTATCTATATCCCAATCTTTTAAAAAATCATACATTTTCTTTGATAATTCGAAGCCTGTATGTGGAGGGGGCATATAGCAAAAAGAAAGAATTTTACTGTTAAGCTTTCAATTTTCATCTACAAAATGTGCAGTCAAGCACATGTAACCCTCATTTGTAGAAGCAGTCCATTAGTCAGAAGTCAAACATACTCTACTGGGAATCCTCTCCAAAACCTACTTCAATTTTTGCTTTTCTATTAAGTACAAATTTTGCACATCAGATTTAAGTTTTTTAGAAATAGGAATATATTCAGGATAGAAAACTCTTACAAACTCTGTGATCCTTCTATATTCAATGAACGAGAACGAAAATGGAAGATCATGCTTAACAACTGCCATTGTCAAAACATCATGGGCATGTTTATAATTTGGTTTTCTAGACTTTAACTTTCCAGTATGATCTATTATCATCTCATCTACATCAAGGAACTTAGGAAGCAAACGACACTTATCCATATGTCGTTGTAGATGTGATGTGCCATACTTAGATCCCTTAATAACATATTTTTTTCCACATCCATTACATTTTGCTCTTTTTTTACCATCTCCTCCTATTCCAATCTTCGTAAATGCTTTCCAAACTTTAGAAGTATTTGTTCTAGCTTTCTTACCTATAGGTTCTTCAGACTATAATTCTGATGGTACACTAACATTGGCTCCACAAGCATCGAGCTGATCATCCACATCAATGTCCTGGATGGTAGTGTCATGACCAGTAACAACATCCATTATAAAAAGAGACACAAAAGAATGCATAAGACTATAATATATTACATATAATTGCGTCACATTCAATTAAAATTTGATAAAATTACAAAAAGATTTTAATAAATAAAAGAAATACTACCAGGATAAGAGGTAATTCATACAAAAAGTTATACATCAAAACTAACAAGTTCAATAAGATTTTCTTTAATGTACAAATTTTGCCAAACTCTTAAATAAATAAATAAGTTAACAAGTCATGTAAATATAGAATCCAATCAAAATATCAAGCATGGAGCTAGCATTTGTCAATTTTATTTATAGCCCAACACATGCATTTGTCCATGGAACTAGCATTTGTTCATATTACACACACACACACACAAAAACGCCATCCAACAACAAAGCTTTCTGAAAGTACAATGAGATTATTATTGAGCTCTCAACAATGGCAAAACTCAGATTTGGGGTGAAGATAGTGGCAGTGCAAAGGGCTAAAGCAATGTGCAACATCAGTTGTGTAACCTCAAAACGAGACATGTCATTTATTAGAGAAGTTGATCTTTTAAGATGGTTCTGAAGTTATGATGTCAACATCCAATCCATTTGCTTAGAGTCAATTTCACAGTGAATGAGGCAGACCAAAACAATGAATCAGTGAAAAGAAGTTCAAAGTTAGAGAAATTGAAAGCTTTAAAAAGTACCCACCAAAGTTGCCATAAAGGCTATGCTTCTTAATACAAATTTATAACACAACACACCACACCACATCCTGTTCTATTGCTCACAATCTCTACTTCTTTTAAACGCTCCGTCTGAATATAATATTCTCTCATTATTCTCATTGCTTCCCTCTCCAATTCTAATTTCTAATTGTAAGTGATTGTAATTGCAGCCCAAATCCAAAAGGATGGAAAAAATTCCTCATCACCATCATCTTAATAATGGAAATGAACAAATGGAGTTGCCACCTAGTTTTCTATTTCATCCAACAGATGAAGAGCTCATCACGTTCACGAATTTCCTAACACCAAAGGTCCTAGATAATTTTAATTAATTATTTAGTATATATTTAATATAAAATATAGTATAATGGTTTGGTCCACATTTACACTCTTCTTTTATGCATTTTATCTAGGAAAAATTTCATATATAGCCTCATAAATTTTATATAAGCATAAGTTAGTCTCTACACCTTTGAAGCACACTTTCACTTTTTACTAACTTTCGAAAATATCCATGTACCTATAAACTATTGCCAAAGCACTTTAAATCAATGTTTCTTATTTTTTTCCCCGAAAGAATTTTGGGGCTTTACTAATTTTATAGAAAATATGAATGTTTTCCAACATTATAATCAGATAAAAATTTAATTTTGAGAGTTTAGGAAATTTATCGGTCTATCATGATCCATAGATTGCAAATATATATTTCATTTATTCCATGTGAAGGGCAATTGTTAAAATATAATATATATGCAGTTATGCACACACACTTATATACTTCTTAATAAGTGAGTGCCACATTAAAAGATTCTTCCATGAGTTTCAAGAATAGAAAAAAAAAAATCCTCATGCACAATGTGATGAACTAGTCCATTGACTTGGTAACAACTAACATGTGGAATTTAAACTTAATAGAATTGGGTTTTGTACGGAAGTACTTCTATTTTTGAAAATAAATCCTAAAATACCCAACTTTGAAAAGATATTCCGGAAATAATCCACCAAAAACGCATTTAAGGTGTGCATTCGAAGATCAACACAGACCAAAACGAAAATGGGAGGGAGAAAGGGAGTGGGAATGGAACGCATGTGGTGCATGCATTGGGGAAGGAGGTCGGCTGCATTGCCCACATGCGCTTTGAAGCCGTTTGCGCGAGCTATGGGGAAGCAGGTCGGGAGCATGCGCTATATGCGCCTGAAGTTCGCCAACGCATTCTCACATGCGGCTAGGGTTTCCTATATAACACTCCGTTGCTCGCACAACTCACTCACACTCACACAGCTCACTCACACTCGCCAAATCTCAAAGTTGCTTGGTAGATCTGCTGCAAGCACGCTCTATCGGAGTGGCCCCTTACGCGCACAACTTCCCAGCGCTCGCGCGCAGACCTTCCTAGCGTACACAAGCGAGCGCACACAGGCCACAAGCAGCGTGCCCAGCGCCCGCGCCCAGCGGGTGTACACAGCGAGCCGCAGCGAGCGCGCCTCCTTGCGAGCATCTGACACAACGGACACATTCATTGCATGCGTCGAAGTACTTCCTCTGCCAACCACCCACAAACGCATTCTCTACTCTCGATCGGTGTAAGGAAATCGGAAGGTCTCCATTTGTTGCACGTGTTGAGAAAGTCTTCTTAAGGTAAAACTCAAAAACGATATCTTATATTTATTAGTTTGATTCGGTGATTTCTAAAATTGTATGTGTTGAAGTTTATATGTGTTGAAGTGTTGACAATGTTCGATATAATGTCTACATAGGATTTACAAAGGGGGATTTTGTTCGGTTCATTGTGTATGCTCATGGGAATGTTGTGACTGGAAAATACGGTCCAGTATGACCGAGCTCCCATGAAGAAGGTCCGATGAGAACCGATGCTGACTTTAACCAATTTTTGAGGAAGATATGTGCGAGTGTCGATGTAGATCCAACTAGGGGAGCTGTCCAAATTATCCACAGACATCCTCATTATATGCCGAATGGGCCATCGTTCATGTTGCTGCCTATTGTAGATGACGAAGGTGTTGAAGACTTGATTGACCAGGCTAAGGAACTTGGTTTGGGCCTATTGTAAGAGTTGTATGTGCAGGTACAAGGACAGTGTAGTGATCAGACCGAATTTATGCCATTTCAATCGCAGGAAGTTGTAGTTCCAATGTGGAGGACCAATATAACACATTTCCCGACCCCATAGGTGGGGTCGGTGTATGCAATCAAACACCTCAGCGACAAGTTATGGTGCATCATTCCCCTATGAACTTTGAAGAGTATGAGCCGACACACGTCGAAGAAGGAATGGTGGAACTTGAGAGGAGAATTGAATAAGAGGTTATGCTAATTCTAAATCCTAGAGCCACAGATGATAATTGGGATGGCCAGTATTATGTGGATGAAGATGGGGATGCAATAAAGGACGAACAAAGTGACAGTGAAGAGGAAGATAATCCCGAACGGATTAATGATGTCGATGTTGTGACCGTCAGCACATCACAACAACCATCAAGTGCAAGACAAAATTCTCTAAGTAATGCTCCCTCTGAGGTGGTGTAAGAGATAAGGTACCGTTTTTCAATATCGGTAGCAGTGATGGGTATATAACTTTTAAGGAAAGCTTGAGTATAATGAGCAAGAACATTTCAAATGCAAATGATCTCAACAAAGGTATGATGTTCACACAAAAGCAGATCTTATTAACCATGTGAAAAAATTTCATGTGAAGCAACACTGTAACTTTGGGGTGGATGATTCAACCAAAACTGTCTTGTCAACATATTGTATGAAACGAGATGAGGGGTGTAAATGGAGACTGCATGCTTGTAAGAAGAAGCTTAAGGTTCTCTTTGTCATCACCAGATTAGAAGGACCTCACACATGCGTTAACCCTATGGTGGGACAAGACCATTCTCAGATAGATTGTAATGTTTTGGCAAGAGAGTTTGACAATGGTTAGGGATGATGTAGATGTAAAAACGAGAGCGTTGCAGGAGCATGCAGAGGCCCTGTTTGGCTACAAAATATCACGACGAAGAGTATGGGAAGGGAAGAGGAGAGCAATTGCCATGGTATATGGAGACTAGGAAAATGCATACAATGAGCTTTCGAAATTGTTATATGCAATGAAAGCTACTAATCCTAGGACACAGGTTGAATGGGGTTGGACAAGATCTGTAGAGCCTGGAAAATCAATCTTGAAGTGGTTATTCTGGACGTTTGGCCCTTCGGTGGAAGCATTCAAGTATTGTCGACCTATTATATGTGTGGATGAAACATTTCTTTACGAGAAGTACAAACACGTCCTGTTAGTTGCATGTGGGGCAGATGGCGATAATAGGATTGTACCCTTGGCTTTTTGTTTAGCCCGACAGAATCAATGGTGTCATGGAGCTGGTTTCTAGTGCGTTTGAAGTGACATGTAATTGGTCACCGTGGTGAGGAGACAATATGCTTGATATCCGATAGGGGCGCAGGAATTATGTTTGCATGCAAAGAGCAATCAAATGGGTGGTTACCCCCATTTGCGGTTCATAGGTTCTGTGTTCGACATGTTGCCAGTAATTTCAACAAAGTCTATAAGAATGTGAGGATGCGGAATTTGGTTACATATGCTGCCTCTCAAGCACAACCAAGGAAGTTTGAGAAATTCATGAACTTGGTTAAGGACATTAATGAAGAAGCAATCGAGTGGTTTAACAACCGAGTCAGATGGATCATTCACGTTGCCTAGAGAGAAATGGACATTGGCATATGATGGCAACTACTGTTTCGGGTACATGACTACGAACATGGTGGAGGCTTACAATTTTGTCATCCAAGGTGCGAGGAGTCTTCCTGTGACATCTCTCGTTAAGAAATTTTTTTACAATTGCGTAATGCTTTGGGAGAAACGAATGGCAGAAGCCACTAATGCGATAAAAGTCAATCAAGTGTTCACTACGCATGCTAGCGAAAAATTGGATATATGGGGCCAACGTTCCACGAACCATCAGGTGACTAGTGTTCATAGGAATATTGGTTTGTTTGAAGTACGAATAGGGCCATGTCGGTAGGTGGTGGCTTGAAGGGGGGAGGTCGGATAAGGAAGGTCGACCTGGGGAAGCATACTTATACATGCAACAAATGGCAAATCTACAGGATGCCATGTTCACATGCCATAGCCGCTGCAACACACATGAGATTGGACACAACAACCTTAGTGGGGCCATAGTATAGATGGACAAATCAAATTCGGTGCTATGGAGCTCACTTCCTTCCTATTGGGCATGAGTTAAAGTGGCCAGCACCAGCCAACTTCCCCTGCCTAGTTCCTGATCGTATTATGACTCGTGTGAAAGGTAAACCACGAACTCGTCGATTTCGGATGGAGATGGACATTAGAGGGCACAATGATACGATTACCTGCAGTGTGTGTCACAACCAAGTTCACAATAGAAGACGATGCCCCCATTCCTACCAATAGTGTTAAGATCATGAACTAATGTTTCATTTGTTAGTTATTGCAATATGTGATGCATTATTGTTGTATTTTTCTAACATTCATTACCTCTCATTTGCAAGGTAGATGGAGCCAGGTCTAGTAGATCCATCCGTGCTGACAAAACAGGCGACCCATCTTCAGAGGATGTGTGGATTGCTGAGGTAGAATGCTGTTGATCATTTCAACGAATATGTTTTTGTGGAATTCTAGTAACAGTTACGTTGATTGCTTTTGCAGGCAAATGCGGATCCAATGATTCCCTCTCAGACATTGACTGTCAGGCGCCGAGAGATGACCCTTATGCGTCCTGATCCTCGGATAGTGTCATATCTACAACAGGTTGGATTCTATGGAGCTAGTTGTCTGCCATTCATCCAGCTTGACTGGCACTTCCTTACAGCACTTGTTGAGCGTTGGAGATCGGAGACACATACATTCCACATGCCGACAGGGGAGATGACAATAACTTTACAGGACATGGAGGTCCAATTAGGCTTACGTGTTGATGGATTACCTTTGATAGGCAGCAGCAATCTCAATATTCCAACGCTATGTCAAAACCTTTTAGGAGTTATACCAGGGAACACAAACTTAAGGGGAGGGCGAATTAACCTCAATTGGATCTCCCAACGGTTTAATGAAATACCTAAAAATGCAGATGAGGAAGAAATTATTAGGCACACTCGTGCATATATACTACAGTTGATTGGGGGTTTCCTTTTTGCTGACAAATCAGGAAACCTTGTCCACTCCATGTTCCTTGGTATGTTGGGAGATTTGAATGATGCAGGGCAATATGCGTGGGGGGCTGCGTGTTTGGCATGGTTGTACAGGCAATTATATTGTGCATCTACATCGGGTGCCCAGGAGTTAGCAGGTGCGGCCATACTTTTGCAAGTGTGGGGATGGGATAGATTCCCCCAGTGTGCTCCTCGTAGTAGATATGGTATGATGATACTTGCTGGTCATCCACTTGCATGTAGATGGCATATGTGCGGAATGACGACACACCATCCTACACATGTGGTCACCGCATATCGATAAGCCTTGGATCGCCTTTCGCCTCACCAGGTATGTACGACACATGTATCATTTCATTACAAACGTCTTACATTTGTTCATATCTCATCATACAGTTACTGTCTTATATGCAGGTGGATTGGGAACTGTACCCTGAGAACTTGTTGGCGAAACTCCTTCGTTTTGTTCTGCAGGGCGACAAATATGGACAGCCCGTGTGCCACTTATTGCTTCACCATCATTGAGTGGCACTTCCTAGATAGAGTTGCGAGACAGTTTGGAGGCCTTCAACACATCTCGACCAATGTTAACACAGATGGAGCACTCCATGACGTTGACCTACGCGGAAAGTTAGACGTAAATTGGCAGCAGCTTCACATGAGTTATGTTGCTCTGTGGCAAGATCGCCATGCAAACCTGGTTGAGATTGAAGAGGGACTCGGGGTGGATGTTGAATATGTGAATGGTACTAGCGTATCACTCGTAGATACATCTCTCATACGAGCGCATTGATAGGACATATGGTGAGATCACGGACATTAATTTTAGTATAATCTTATAGCACATTCACTAAAATTAATTTTGCTATTTTTTAGATATGCACACTAGGAGATATCAGCCGATCAAATAGTTTGGACCGCACGCGTGATCTTGCATACGAGTCAATGAGAATTGCGGAGAACGAGAATGAAATTGGGCTATATCCAGCAGGGGGAGCATATGTGGGAGAGCCCGTCACCTTATGTAGACGAAGGAGCCGAAGCAAATGTTGAACCACAACGTCCACGTCGCCGACGGACAGATATGGCTCGTCGAGGTCGTGGAAGCACATCCTCCATACCCACCCATCAACAATACCCCATGCATGTATTAGCTTCTAATGTCCCTACGAGTAGCACATTTCCATGTGAGACCATATTTGCCAGAGGTAGCACATACTTGGGTGATATATCACACCCGAGTGGCAGCTCATTCCTGGCTGATTTGTCATATCCATTTGATGTCATGGGTGGTTCAATGTACGATCCGAATACATTTATCACTCCATCATTCGGCCACGATCTGTATGAATCATTTACTACACCTCCAGCACCATGTAGAGAGCATGGTATCCATATATCAGATGAGCCTCGACTACAAGAAGGAGAAGGAGAAGCGGTAACACATTTGACCCAGTCCACTACATGCTACAGTCCAGTGGCCCCTAGAGATTTTGAAGAAGCTTCTGCTGAACCAAGTGATCAAAGTGGTGATCGACCACATAGAGGCAAGGAGAAGGAGTCTATGTTTAGAAGATTTGGAGTAACATTCACTAGATGATCAAAGAAGAATTAGTTAGATTGTAATTATCTCCATTATTGATTCGTACTTAATAAATTTGTAATTGTATACCAACTTACTATCTAGGTTAGAATGATTTTAAAGTTTTGTTACTGAGATGTGGTGTATGGTGCACTTGATTTTTTATTGTTATGTATTTGGGATGCAATGCCACTTTGTGGTGCTTAAAAAATTTTTCTGTCTTGGAACGCATGTAGTAAATGCGTCCAATATTACGGTTGACTAGGAGTGGGCGCATATGAAGCATGCGTCCCAAACTTCAGGCGCATATAGCGCATGCGCCCGACCTGCTTCCCCACAGCTTGGACGCGCGCAAAGGGCTTCAAGCACATGTGGGCAATGCGGTCGACCTCCTTCCCCAACGCATGCACCACATGCGTTCCATTGCCACTCCCTTTCTCCCTCCCATTTTTCGTTTTGGTCTGTGTTGATCTTCGAACGCACACCTTAAATGCGTTTTTAGTGGGTTATTTCCGGAATATCTTTTCAAATTTAGGTATATTGGGATTTATTTTCAAAAATAGAAGTATTCCCGTACAAAACCCTAATAGAATTGTTTTGTATATTTGTAATACTCTTCTTCTTATGGAAGAGATGATACTGGTAGTAGTGATAATTAAAACCCGACAGTGAACCATGGGATTTGCCTTGTAAGTATTTTTTAATGTGCTTTTTAATTCATCTCATGTATCTCTTCCCCTGTTTCGTCTATTTTTCTTCTTGATCTTTTCTCGTTTCAATTTCAACAAGCTATGAGTATTTTGCTTATCCTAGTTTTTATCGAATTTTTATACTACAACACATCACAAGCATTACACCAACATCATCTAAAAACGAAATCAAATCAAAAAAGCTGAAAAATAAAGCTCGGGAAGAACATGACAAACTATAATCATAAAGCCCAGAATCATCATACTTTACATACGTAAAAACATACAACACTTACCAAAAAAGAAACCTACGATTGAAAAAGACAATATTTATTCCATAACAAAATCAAATTGTGAGAAAGACTTACCAATTTACTTAGTAGAATGATGAATGAACAGACACGAATCTGATTGGAGGTGTGAAATTAGGGTTTTAACTCCAGTATCAATTTGGGGGAAAGAGGAAGAGAGAGTAAGTGTAAGTAGCAGAGACCAGAGAGAGAGAGAAATAGAATGGTAAAGAAAAATGAAAAATAACGTGAAGACTGACGATGTAGGTTTAGGTTTTGCTTAGGGAAACTTTATTTTATTTTAATTATTTAGCCCATGGGCCAACCCAGCCCGTTGTGGGCTAGCCCTCTTTAGCTCACTGGCTAAATGGGCTGGGTAAAAATTAGCCCACTTCTAAATAAACTAAAAAATTTTGGCCGCGGTCCATTTTTTAATGGGTAAACGGACTGGCCCACGAGTTTTGGCTCATATGCCTAGCTCTAATAATGTCCTTTGTACAACTGATGTAGCGTCTGGTAATCGCATAATACCAGTAAAAAATTTGTAGTTGTACCAGTGGGGATATATGATATCTCGACAATACGATTGCACCACTCTGCTACCCACCTGGTGTGCTCTACTACCCAGTTCCACTTGGAACGCCATCGTAAGTGCAGCTCATGCAGGGCTCTTATATCAACAGGAGGGTCTGGGATCTCTTGGAAACCACTAAAATGCTTGAGCACCTTGTCTAGATAGTAGTGTTTGGCAATGTGAAAGAAAACTAGAGGAATACGTCCATGCCATATATCACTACCAGCCTGACAGTACTTCAGATAGGGAATCCATAATAACAGAGCAGGGTTCCCCAACAACCTGTTCAAGAAGAAAGTATACTATACATGAGTAAACATAATGAAATTAAGCACATTTGAACACATAGGACATACAAAACTATACCTAGTTAGGGATCTGTCGATTAAAACACCCCTTATTAGGGGTGGGCAAAAAAACCGATCGAACCAAACCAATCCGTAACCGAACCAATCCAAACCGAAAATATGGTTTTTTTTTATGGTTTGGTTTGAAAAATTTCAAATCCGATATCAATCCGTAAATTTATGGTTTGGTTTGGAAGGTAACCAAACCAATCCGTAAAACCGAACCAAACCGTTTTAGAAAAATATAATAATATTTTACTATATGTTTATATGATTTTATTTGATATTTATTATTTGATGAATATTAATTAAAATCAACTTGTCCTTTTTTTAATTTTTTTTAAGCTCATGATATGTAATTTTTTTATTGATGATGAACTATTGTTTTTTAAATAGCTTTTAACTTTGTAAAGTATGAAATTTATTTATTCAGTTATAAACTTTCATTATATATTAGTTGTTTAATATATTTTGTCAGCTGATCATTTATTCATTGATGAATTTGGTTTATAGATGATTTTTATTTTAGCTAAATTATTGGTAGATAATTGATAATGATGGTTATATTAAAAATAATAAATTATAACTTACTATATAATGGTTGGTGAATGTATTTATTCGTGGATAATTGATTTTATAGAAAAAATAGATTAAAAGTATGATGAATTTATAAAGTATTTTGTCATGGTTTTATATCAACTTTGTAAAATGATATAAATATTTAAGAATCTACACAAATATAAAAAAACTAGATTTTTAGTTAGAATTTTGATTTAAATCGTAATCCAAACCGAACCAAACCGTTATCTAATGGATGTTTAAAAATCTATAATCCGAACAAACCGTTATTTAATGGTTTGGTTTGGGATGGAAAAAAAACCAAACCGTAAATTATGGTTTGGTTTGGTTTTAGGAAAAACCGAACCAAACCGATCCGTGCCCACCCCTACCCCTTATACTCAAATAGTAGATGTGTGGGGGATAGAGTGACATCAAAAGTGGCACCTCAATAACTGATGAGTGGGCACCCTGCAGTAGCTACTGTGATCTGTCAACATAGTAGGGTGATATGTGGAAAGTGCTCCTAGGCCTAGATCTACAAGACTACAAAGGGTCCTGCTATGTCACTTGTCTTGATGTGGGAAGCCATGCATAGCTTCTTGTACAGCCATGCCAAAGAAGTTGCTCCCCATACGTACTAGCTTGCTCTTTCTAAGTGATCAAGCAACTACAGGTTCATCACATGAACTAAATTGGATGATTTGTTCATAACAATAAACATAACACCCAAACCAACCCCACCCCCCCACACCCCCCCCCCCCCCCCCCCCCCCCCCCCTCCCCCTCCCCCCCCCCTCCCCTATACCAACCAATAAACAGTAGACTGACGCCTTAGCATGGCGTCGAATCGTCATATCATTTGCATGATTAGGTAGCACTCTAAAAGTGCATCCAATGATGATATCTTCAGGCGGCTACCATTGATATCAACACCGGGTATGGGTCTAACTCCTAATCGTTGCTCGCATAATAATGGTTAACCCATCCGGCCGTGCTTGTAACAGCTTAGCCATTGACCGAGAGATCGGTAAGTGCTGTAACATCCTATAACGTCACAGTCTACTCCTTTATCAGCATGAGAAAGGTATAGGTCTTGGGACGCCACCTCTCAACCAAAGTAGTAATGAGGTGCCAACCTAGCTGTATAAATGGTATATGTGCAGCACCTATGAAACTGGCATGTGACAGGAATGGAACAAGTCGATCATCTATAATTGTAGGCATACCATCCTGCTACCTCAGCCTTGCTTCTCCGATAACAATGTAATACGATGTACTCCTGCATTAAAAAACAAATCCATGAGAAACATTATCTAAATGATCTAAGTAATGGGACGAGGAAGTTAGCTTACCTGTCACACCCATGCCATCCTTGATCTATGAACATGTTGACCTATAAGACAAGAGTCGTCGAGCAATCTTGGATCCATCTACAAGGAAGATAGTAGTGAATAGTGTTAACAGAGACATAGGTACCAAATGCAGCAAAAAACAGATAAAGTACGCTACGTTAGTGTAGTAAAACAAATCACATGAAAAAAAAAAACCACTATGACTCGAGTGGCCTGTAACTGTCCTACTAGCTGCTCACTTATTTGGATAACTTCTAATGTTGTGCCCTATCGGCTCACATGAATTGCATGAGTAACTTCGTGGGCCTAATCGAATGTCCATCTCAGTCTGTAAGCGTTTTTCTCTAGACTTGCCCCTTTTCCTAATAAGCCCTGGGATGGGGTGCGATTTCGCTATGTCTATAAGAGTCCAATTAACCTTATCTACTGCAGATATGAAGGAACACCTACATACCTTTAGGTGATTCTCCCACTTGTACCACTACCCTACTTGGGCAACACAATCCAAGTGCAGAGTACCCATTATCGCCATTGCATGTAAGCATGAAATTTTATAGGTTTGCCACTTATTACACGTACGTCTACCTGCTCTTAACTTGACTTTTTGTATGTAGTCTCCCTTCTGACCATATATTGTAGGGCATGGAGCAGTTAGAACCTCAAATATACGTTCTTGATAGTCGAAACATGTTACCAGATGGGCACTAACGTTGTTCCATCTCTCAAACTTCTTTGCAGCATAAGTTGTAAGCAACTTACCCATATTCATTACTTCACTCGCCTCCTATCTTTGACTGTTGAATGATCACGCTTTTTCAACATATGCTTTTTAAAACTCTTTTTAGTTATATTCAATTTCCTTTAAATGAGCAGATCCTTAACCGACAGTGTATCGGGTGCGTGTGCAGTAATAATATATCGGTGAATACCGAGTCGGATCCATAGGGTGTGAGGACTAGCTATCAACTATATCAGTCCAATTCATAGCTAGGCAAATCAAAATATATTCCTTTTTGTATTTTCTTTTAATAAAACTAAACTACGGAAAAATCTTGGATGTCCAACACCTGTAAGTGATTAAGTTTAGAGCCAATAGATTTGAACAATCAAATGAATGTATGCTATCAATAAAAACATGCCCAATCCAAAATTGTCAATGGGTTCAGTTTCTAAATAATCAAGCACTAGATAACAACTCATTTTCCCAAAGCAAGCTATTACCCTAAATTAACCAATTAATGTTTCCTATTCCTAAGAAAGTGATAAATTGATTAATCTATTCAATTACCAAACCCTAAGTGAATTCAAATCCATATCCCTATGTAATTTGTAATCCAAATTAGATTTTCACAAATTGATTAGAAAACAATTTTCCAATTACAATCCTAATCTATCATGAATTCTAGATCTAATCCAAAATCCTTGATATGTGAAATAACATCAACAAATCGAATACAGATAATTGATCAATCAACAACAGGAATCATCAATTATATCAATCAGATCTACAACTCAAAACCGCTTTAAGACCACAAGACATAAGTATTAAACATCATCCAAGATATGAACATAAGAAAAAGAATAAAATCACGTTGTCAAAATAATCATGTTCTTGAAATCCAAATTCATATGGCGTTTTCCACTTGAATTCGGTGTGGAATCTGTAAACAAATTAAAAAGTTAACTACTTTAGTGTTCTAAACCCTAATCTAGATCTAGGAGCAAGGAGAGAAAATAGAATTTCATGCTTAGGGTTTCTTATCTTTTCACAAATGACAAAAAGATGAATTTATATAAATGGTCGCAGTGGAGTTACGCCGGCATTAAGGGCTGGTGGCCTTGAATTAAATTTGACCGGCCTTTAATGTGAAAACTAATTTCTAGGAGCAGTAATAAATATACGTCGTCTTCAATACCAATGGCATAACCGTTCCAGTTGTTGACGTACAATGTAAAGTCACAAACCACTTAATTTTCCCTTGTGAAAGCTAGCGGTGTAAAGGCCGGCTTTAATAATTTGCATTATGTTCACGCACAATACTGGCTCAAAGCTGGCGGCGTATGATCAAATTTAGCTCGCTTACATTATAATTTTTGAAGGTTGGTTGGATTTCTTCATTGAACACCGACAGCGTTTGTTAATTCTCTTGAAGGCCGCCTCTTTTCCATTCAATGCCAGCGATGTTCTTTGCAGACTTGCCGATGTACAATATGTTTTTGTCTAAATTTGCACAACACTTCTCTAATTTGCTTGTGTTTGAAAGATAAATCCTTAATGACCTGAAATAACAATTTAAGCATACTTAAGTACCATTTCTATTCGATTTCTATAAAATCTATAACATATTACATGAATTGATCAATGGAAATTTGAGTGAAATATGACTTTATCATTGAATATTGAGTTGCAATTGCTAAAGGTTTTTTTAACTAAGGCTACCATAGGAAAGCATTAAACATCTTTTAGAACGGAATTGTAAGTTTCAACAATGTTTGTTGTACCAATTCTAAGCCTTACGCCGTCATCATAAGATAAAGCCTACACACATGGAGGTAACTTGCGAAAATATCATGATGTTCATGGACTACTTTGATTTGCTACATTAAAGTAACCATGAAACTTTCTCACCTAGGTTTGTTTTAGGGATGCAACCGGGCGGGTCGTTATAGGATACCCGCCCGCCCGCCCCGCTAAAAACCTTATAGGGTCAGACCCTATAGGGTTTAGGGTCGGGTTTTGGGTTGTACTCATAATTGTTGGGAAAACCTGACCGATTTAATTAAAAAAAATTAAAAAATTTAGTTTAAGAAATTTACTTGTTTATTAGTTGAATGATGCTTTTCATATAATCATTTTGTTATTAATGTATTGAGTCATATCAATTACTATAATAAGATTAATCTCCCACAATCCAATAAACTTATCGCAATAAATCTCACTAGTAATCTCTCAATGGCCAAAAAAAAAAAAAAAGACTACCTACCGATTAAACCTTTAAAGTCCTAAATTTATGACAAAACCTTCAAAGTCCTAAATTTAAGCGCCAATAATTTCTTTGGAATACAATGCTATCCCCTATGCTTGTGTCTCAGCTTTATTTCATCATTCAAAGACCATGTAAAAATGCAAAAATTGTCCATTTATCGCTCAAAACTTACAAATTTAAAGCCACTGTATCTATAGTATTTTAAAATCTTTTTTCCATCCTTGCTCATCTATACCTATACATATGCATAGAAATTTTGCGTACATTTCACTGCATTGCCCTGACTGATAATTGGAATTTCCTTCTGATGTCATCTTTAGACTTTTATCATTTCCAATAAGCACCATAAATGCCCATTTCCAATTATGTATATATATATATATATATATATATTTACACATATAAAATACTCTACCTTAGGATTTATCATAATCATATTATATTGCCAGTGTTTCTTCTTCTTTGATAGCTTCAGCCTTCAAATGAGTCTCGTTCCTGTTTTTCCCTCTGTATGTTTCGCTTCTTCAAACGGTCGGGTTCGGGTTCCTAAAAAAGATAAGGTTGGGTCGGGTTTTGGGACACCCATTTTTTAATCGGGTCGGGTTTGGGACAGAATGACCCGACCTGTTTGCATCCCTAGTTTGTTTGCTGCTCTTTTAACTAATTCCTTACGTTCTTCACTTTTTGCCTTCGTATTGAAGTTGTTAGCAACATGTCGGATACATTAGCACCAAGGCCAACCTGTAGGCCACATAACGTTCTCACCTTCAACTATACTCTTAATACCAGCATGCTAGTCGGATATTACGCAAATATTGGAGCAATCCCTAATAACGTGTTCTAACAATTTTGCAAGGAACCAACTCCACGTGTCCTCTTTCTCTTCATCGACAAGATTATTCGCTAGTGGAATGATATGAATTGTCCCATCCACTGCCACTGCAATGAGCAGTTTGTGCTTGTACTTGTCATACAAGAAAGTGTCATCAATAGTGATCACGGGTCTACAAAGAATTAACATATAAAACTTCGTTCACTGATATCAACCTTTCATAACTAAATTCTATCTGTATCCAAAACATACTTGCAGTATTAAAACTCTTCAATGCAAGGAGCAAATGCCCAAAAGAGTTTGTCAAGGAAGATGTCTCCTGCAATATTTGAATCAATTGTTCTCCACTCAACTTTTGTTCCTGGATTTGCCTCTATTATTGCATTAATTATATGTGGGAACTTCACATATGAATCTTCCCAACTTACATACACTTGCTTAATAGCTTTTCGTTTAATCTCATGAATTATCTTCATACAAACATTATACCTAAACTCTTTTAAGATAGTCAATTGGAGGTCCTTCGCCCTCACATTTGGAGAATTACGAATCTCTAATGTAATGCACCTAGACATGCTGGTGGTGTTTAACTAAGAGTGATCATGTCTAGTGATTTCATCTAAGCAGATGTAAGGTTCTTCATATTTAGTGATGTGAAACTACCTACCATGTTTCTTCTAACTTCCCTTAAGTCTTTATTTACAACCTCTGTTATGGATATCAGTATATTTAACTACCCATGACATTAGGCTTGAGTCTACTACCGTGAAATTGTAATTATTGGATATGTGCCACATTTCCACTACTTGTATGAGATGACTTTAGTCTCAAACCACATCACAACCTTGAATTCATCGCTGAAGCTCCAATTTTCAGCATCATTTCCAATTCATCATCAAATGCAGCATAACAACTACCAACATTAGCAGTGAAAAATGGTACTGGCACCGAACTCCTAATACATCAACATTTGTAGGAGCCACAGAACGATGCCAATCATGGCCCTTATGTTGTATATCATTAGCAACAACTTACTAGGACAAACCTGGCACCAAATCATTTCTATCATCATCAAAGTCGTCATTGGATACACTTATCAACGAGTCTTGAATTGCATATGTATCATGACCACAACTCTAATCAGGTAAACCCATTTCAAAGTTATTCATTTGAACTTGTGGGCCCACTATTGTTTGATTTGGAGTGGAGTTGGAATCTCCCAACCTTTGGCTGCCAATCCCCATGGTGCCGTTAAGGCCCTATTGTAATTCTTTTTCAAACATTTGAATATATACAGTCATTGATCCTTTGTGTACACCAACAACTCTTGTGCGGCATCATCATTGGTTACTAAAATAATATCATAATGTAGTGTCCTATCTTCAACAACTATCCTATGCTATAACTAAACTCGATATGCAGACCTATTTATCTTAAGTCTATTGCAAATGGTGTGTAGTATTTGCTCATAAGTTGAGTTTCTACAAAAACTGACCACAAAAATTAGCCGCCTATCATAACCAAAAACATTGTTTCCTTCCACAATATTGCCATGAACATATAATATGAACTTGGCCTTGTCCATTTTCCTCACCTATCCTACCAACTCATAAAACATACGTTGAATGCATAAAAAGTAACAATGACTTATGAATTGCACTCCCACTATATCAACCATGTTTACCAATGCAATTTCATCCATCTCATTCTTATCAAAATATTTCATTGATGAGATAATTAGAATCTTTAATACCAGAAGCAAGGCTCAATTGCTACAAGGACATCTACGGAATAGTGTAAATCAAGACTAAGCACAATATTGGCATGCTAATTCGTTCTACAAATTGCGGTGATAATGTCTAATCATCTGCAACTTAATAGGATTTTTCATAATTACTTGCTCCAGAAAGCATTGCTTTAATTTTTATCATGCCTATATATTAATAAATTACTTATCATGCATACTTAGTAAATTATTTAAGTCCTTCATTTGATTTAGACATCTACTATGACAAGTATAACTAGTAATTTACAACATTCAGATGAGTACAAATTATATCCTTAAAGAGAAACTACCATGATTGACAATACTATATCTTTTCTTCATTATCAACCATACCTACAAGATCATGCGCCAATCGGTTGATTTTTCGCCAATTGTTGACTCTACAATGTTTGCTAATTATGCACCTAAGCTTCAAATGCGCTTTAATGGAGATGGCTTAGGTTTGATAGAGGTTTGGGGTTACGTCTCCTTCTTCAATGGTGATTTAGGGTTTATGTTGGGGTTTGTTCTTTTTTTTATTGCAATGAAATGGCGAAAGGAAGAAGACAGCATGAATTTTTATTCTTGTCGACCTTCTCTCTTGAAGAGACGAGATCATTAGTGACTCACATCGTCTCTTGAAAAGATGAGGTACCACCGTGCATGTATCTCCTCTCTTCAAGAGACGAGGTCCACCCAGTGTTAATCTTGTCTCTTGAAGAGACGAGATACATGCACATTTAATAGACCTCATCTTTTGAAGAGACAGTCAACTTGGCTAAAACTAAGATTATTTTCATCCTAGTAGCAATTTCTTTTTTTTTTTAAATATAATATTATTTTCCTTTCCCACAAAATTGACTAAAAAGGATATTCCCAAGCACAATCCTAGTGAAAATTAATTACTTATTCACATAGTTTACTCTATATAGACTTATACAAAAAAGCAAAAATTCCTCTCGTTAAAAATACTATTTTTCCCCTATAATTTTCCTTTTAGCCTCTAAAGTATTTTATAGTCATATATTATTAACACTAAAATCAAAGTTGTGTGCTTCTTTATATACAAAAAGGTGCATCTTAAGCAAAATTTTAAGAAAATGGAATAAAGATTTTGATGCTCTTAGAGCTAGTTATAATTATATATATATAATGTATCTTATTAATATTTAAAACTCATTACATATATATTTTTCAATTTTAACTTTAAAACAAAAATTTTGGTTGTTCCACGATTTAAAACGAGGTTGGAAACTATTGATTCTATAGAATTGGATCAGAACCTGCTCTTGCAGTTTTGATTTGGTTCGATTCTAGCCCTTTGACGAGATCCTCTCATGCCACACATCAATCTAGAGCATTAATAAATTTCTTTTCTTACAAAAAAACCTACTCCTTATAAGTATCTCAAATTTCAATAGGACTTTAAGGATATAACTTAATCCACTTAACATTTTTTAATATAAAATAAGTATTCTTACGATCAAGATAAGTAATATCTCTATCAAACAAACAAGGTCGTCCAAGCAAAATATTTGATGCTTTTACCGGTATTACATCACACTCTATCTCATCATTGTACTTACCTAAAATCCTAAGAGGCTTTGATACTTACTGCATTGAGGAAAAAAAAAGCTTCACCACGTATCCTATATAGTCTACAAGGTTGGGAAATATTTGTTGTGTGAAGCTTCCACCGCTTAACCAAGCTTGATGCCATCGTGTCAACGTAGCTCCCACTATTAGTGATAACCAAATATGATGTGTCATCCACATAACACTTGAGTTAGAAAAAACTCTCTAATAATTCCTTGTAAATGGAGTAACGCCCAGCACCTAACGATCAGCTCTAATAATTAAAACTATCATAAATTTATGACTTGGAAACTGAGCAGTTACCCCTAAACACCCAAAGCATGTTGTTTCATTACACATATTCTAAACACCCGAAAGATTTTGCACCTTCAGACCTCCTACTGTAGAAGATCTTACATCAATAGCTTTTTCAATTTCTTTTCACCAGCACGAACAATTCTCTCAATTATTATTATTATTATTATTATTATTATTATTTCATCCTTTTGAGAAATTTTCACATCAATAAGTAGAAGATGTCTGAGAACAGCTCCATAATATGTAAAGCACAGACCTCTAACTGGAGTTTATATTTTTCATAGTTGTGGGGCACTATGCACTTATAGCCTCTACGATAAGCAAATGAATGGCGCTGATGTGTAGCGAAGGGAACGGTTCATCAAAAGCCATTCCTCACCTCGACTCCCTAAATACGAAGAGGGGTCGTCTAGTAGACCAGGACATCTCTCTTTCAAGGAGGCAAACGTTAGCGTGCAAGTGCGAGGTTGAAAAAATCCCACATAGGAAATATAAGACTTATGTAAAAGGTTTACAAGAGGAAAGACTCATTAACCTAACACTTTAAGGTTTTTGGTTATAGATGGTATCAAGCCTATTAGAGTATTTTTTTCATAAGGTCCATTTGAAAAATTTCTCTCAATTGAAGGCTTATTTCTCTCTTAACAATTGGCATCAGAGCTGATGATTCAGTCAAAAACTCCCATAGTTAGCCCTCCACGTGAAAAGAAGAGTTTTGTAGTGTTACTCATTTGTGAAACTCTTCATTTATGGTAAGTAGGTGAGGAACAGACCACTCCCAAAAAGTGATTTAATTGAGTCAATCTTGCAAGCTCTTATTGAGAGGAAGTAAGACTTAAGCTAATTGTGAAGACACACACGTGAAAGGACAGATTTGTTGAGGTGCAAATGTGAGGTTGAAAAAATCCACATGAGAGATATGAGACTTATGCGAATGATTTATAAAAAGAAAAATCCATTAACCTAATACTTTAAGGTTTTGATTTTGAATGATGTCAAACCCATTAGTATAATCCTTCATAAGATCCATTTAATGAATTTCTTCCCATCGAAGCCTTCTCTCTCTCTTAATAGCAAGAGATTCAAAAATCAGTTTTCTTTTTATAACGGTTAAAATAATTTATTTTGGCCTTTTAACCACATATTGTAGAGAGGTCTCGATGAAACAAGATGTTCATGAGTAGCCCAACAATTCAGGCGAAGAATTTTGAAATGACTTCAATAAAGATAGGGCTTCAACCGAGGTAAGGTGGAGAAAAAAAAATTCGCAAATTTTACATGTATAAATATCTTACAATTAGTTTCAAGCGTCGCTTTCAACCAAGTTTCTATAGATGTTTTGGGCGAAGGGAACACAATAGGAGTGCATATTATTAATTATAAGATTTGCAGAAGTTGGGTACCGCGTCTAAATAAATCACACGACAATAGATTGTAGTGATAAAAGCCATCCGTCCACTATCTGAAAAGCCCCCATCCCAGTCAGTGCTCTTGTAAGATCGAGAGAAAGTCTAAAATGTAATTTATACTGCCTTATGTATATGCATCCCACGAAGGATGGTATTATGATACTACAAAATTTGAAAAGCATGGATCACTAGGATATTCTTCGTACGTGCATCTATATATTCTGTGTAAAATGAAAGAAAGAGAGAGAGAGAAGAAGATAAGTAGAGAGAGGCACTTATTTTATTTCTGTTAATTAATCAATGTCTGTACAGAAATATACAACTTCCTGAAGGGACTAATTCAACAGCATGTACATTTCTCTGTTTATAAGCTACAAAATTTTACAAATAAATTATAGCAATATGGCTATGGCTTGCCAAGCTGTGCAATGATCAAAACTGAACTGACCTCATTGACCTCAAACATATCCACGTTCTAGACCCTGCTTGCTCTCCTTTTCTCCATGATTCTCAAAATATTCGAAAACCATCATCCCTAGCAGCCATGGAACCCAGAATATTGTAGAATTTCAATCTCAGGTACCCCTTTCCACGAGCTGCTCTGACGGGATTCAGGGTTCCCAATTTAGTAGCACCAAACCAAGTCAAGCATCTTCATATGAAGATGACCCACTGGAAATATCACCCTCGAATGAAGTAGTTTCTCTTGGAGAAGAAGGAAGGGAGTCCCTTGATTGAGATGAAGACCCTGTAAGCAAAAAATCCAAGTGAAATCAAAATCAAAGTATTTTCATCTGCCAAACAGGGGTCATATGCAGACTCTTCAACCAAGAGTCTAGGTCAGATGAGAGAACTAAAGGATGGTTCTCTTCTTTTTGCTAGTGCAATCTGTAATTCTAATTCTGTATACAACAAAAGTATATAATCTCAACATGTGGATGTGTCCATCAGATGACGAAGTCATGCACATGCCCATATTAAGGCCCCTCCAACAATATTGGAAAATGCTTCTGTTTAAAACTTCCATTCTCGTGTTTCCATTTAATTTATCAGAGTAAATTATTTCATGCATGACATGCAACCTGAAACAATTTGAGATTGGATCTTACAAACCTTTCTGTCCTCTAGGCCGGAACTTCTTTGTATGCCGTTTAATCAACCTTTTAGCTTTTGTTATGGTAAGTTGACGTGCAAAGGGAGCTGACTCCGGATCACTTTCACTCCACTCAATGTCATTTTCAGCCTCACCTCGCATTGTCCTCAGCACAAATTTCTTGGCCTTTCGTCGTTGAGTATTGAAAAGTCCCCTTATGGAAGTAACGAATCCATCACCTGCTCCATCATTTCGCTTAGGCCATGCAGGAAAGTTATCAGACTTCTCAGCCTGAACCCCTTCGTTATCACTTAAAAAATCACTGTCAGGAACTCTAGTGGCACTCTGTTCCCTTTGACCGTGCAGTTTGTCCTTAAATTTTTTACCCTGCACATCCAGAAAGATGAGGAAAACTGGATCACAATAGAGAAGAGCTGGAGATTCTGACGAGTAAAGGAAGCTGAAATCTGGATTTCAATATAAATCATATTTGGAACTTCAGGTTCATTTGCAATCTCTTTTATTGTCTAAACATAGATTGAAAGACCAAATCTGTACAAGAATATACCTGCATTCCAGTCACTGACTTGAGGACTCCCCAGATGATGTGCTTCTTAACTCGTGAGAAGAGTCTTCTCCAAGTGCCAGTGAACTCAACACGGTGGAATGTATCCATCAGCAACTTAAGATCATTTACAACAAATCGTGATCCTTCATAAGTGACCAATAATTCCACCTACACGAGAAGATAAAAGAGCAAAAAGCAGTAAGACACCCAGAAGTCAACCTGATATTTACCAAAAAGGAGAAAAGGGAAAAGGGAAAAGAGGAGGGGGGGGTGGGGTGGGGTGGGGTGGTTGGGGTTGGGGGGGGGGGGGTTACACAAAATGTTCAGTGTCATAGTTGGATTGGCAAAAGCAACCTGGCTTATTTTGATATTGTGGAATTCCATCAACCGCCGTGGTCTGGCTCTTTTTTCCTCATGTGCTTTCCCAACTTTCTTATCTTCATGCGACGATCTACCTGGTTTAACAGGTTTTGAATCTTTTGATCTGTTTTTCAAAGATTCATCTATCTGCTCGACAGAATTAGGTGGCCCACTTTTGGCAGAAGATACAGCTGATGGATTAGCATGTAATACTATTTCATTAGCTACTGCTTCTGCAAAATTCTCTTCCAAGGTCCTATCAAAAGAAGATGTCCTTCTTAACTCGGTAGCTGAGCCACAAACAATATTCGCCTTTAGATTTTGCAATTTTGATGCCTGTGAACAAAAAGGATAATTTAAAATGAATGCTGCAGCCAAAGAAACTTGATGCACAAGCCACTTAATTCCTTAAATATAATGGTATATAAGCATATCCAATATTAGATTTAGTTGCAAAAGTCAGCAGTGAGATTCTTTGATGCCTATTTACATGTTAGCAGAGTTTTCTTGATTTCATCCACGGCCAAGGTTCATCAAGTTATGCTGTCACCACTGACAGGAAAAAGATCCAGAACTCAAGCTCTCTTCACGATGTCAATGAACCCAGAGACTTTTTTTCTTTTATATATTTATTTATTCCTCCCCTGTGAAAGAACCGGGAAACTTACTTGCAAGAAATCACCAGTAGAGGACTGATTATTAACCAAAGATGAAGATGTCACAGAAACAGTTGATCTAGATGAAACCTCAGTTTCTTTCACCAGGCCACTAGATGTTGAAGCTTCATGAGCTGCTGAGCCTTTTTTCACCCGTTTTGAACCAGCAGTTGTTGAGACCTTCCAAACTTCCTGATAGATGAGATGAATGATGCAATTGCCTAAGTTTCAAGCTTTTCCATAGCAAAGAAGTCACCATTAAACGATTTCATACCTGTCGGCGCTGGGAATCTTGTTCTTCTTCTGGGAAAAAATATTCCCACATCATTCTATACATTGTCTCTGTCAAATGGATCTTTAGAGGATATATCTCTACCTACATTATTGAGAACCAGCAACGGTTGTGATAAATATCTACGAGTACTCACTCAAAATGACATGCCAAATCCATTGAAACAGAAAAATTCAACCTCAAAAATCAAAAGAAATTAAAAATGTTTAACTAAACATCTAAAATCCAACTGCATATGATCTTGAATTTTACAAAATCTTTGAGAGAAATTGAAAGAGAAAAAAGCATTACCTGGAAAAGTTCAAGAATGGAATTTCCATCTCTGGGAGCTCCTTGCTTTGCATCCACACGAAGCATGACCCTTCTGAATACAAAATGAAAGTGTAGTGTACTAAAGGGACAAAAATTGATAACAAAATGCTTCAAAGTAATGGCGTCCAGAACATAAAAAGAAACTAGAAAGGGAGGGGGGGGGGTGTGTGGGTGGGGGTGGGGTGGGGTGGGAGTTGAAAAAGTGCATCTTCAATGAATCCAAACGCACTTTTGACACGAAACATCTGTAAACCTCTAAATACATCATGTCTACCCAACACTAAACTTGCACTAGTTGCTACAAGAATGACAAAAGCATTAAATGTGTACAAAAAAATAGAGAAAGTGAAAACTGTACAAATCCGGAATTCATAGCTGAAACTTCATAAAACAATACTCTGCTAACTGGTAAGAAGTCACTGATATGATCAAACAAAATCATGAGGTGAACAAACAAGGATTCAGAGCTAGATATTTTGTTCAAATTTTTAAGAATGTAAGGTTCTTGTAAAAAAAAATCTAGGCTCTTTATTTCTCTACTCCATGAAAATAAATCCATTGTGTCGTTTAAAATAAAGATGCCAATACTTGCAAAATATTCAAGGCAAAGGGATAAGAAAATGTCAGCCAACAAAAGAAGCTGACTTGATTTGAAGTTGGATTAAGGAATGATTCCAATGGACTCACCCCACCATTAACCAACCAAAAGGAAGAGGCAAATATGCGTTGCTACAAAAATAAGATAAAAGGATAAATTACACCAGCAAGTATCAATGATTTGGTGTATGCTAATTTAAGGAATTAATGTTTCTAGTGGCTAAAGAAAAAAATCAAATAAGATATCAACCTCTACAAAGTTCATTTAAAATATCAATATTTGAATTAGTTTTCAATTAAGTTTACCTAATTTTTATCGATAGTCAATTATTAATATCTTATTTGATTTATTTTATAAAATATAATTATTTATAACCACTTGAAATATTAATACCTTGAATAAATTTATTTATAAATGTTGATACCAACTTATCCTCAAATGTTAATACGTTTTAATGTAATTTACCATAAAGTAAAATAACATATAGAAGCACCGATATCAAAGACTTATGGTACATTTGGTTCACTGAAATGGAATAAGGTTGGAATAACAATATTTTATTTTATAGTTAGGAGTATTTTCAGAACAAAACATACTTTTTGATCAGGAATAGTCATTCCTCCTGTAAAAGAAAGGAGGAACGAGGATTCTTTATTTATTCCGTATCACATGGAATAGACATTCTTTTGATAGAATTTTTTGGAAACCAAACAAGGGAATAGGTATTCTACAGGAATAAAATTAGAATACTGATTCCATTCCATTCAACCAAACAAAGTGTTAGTATGCTTGCCTAGGTATATGTATAGCATGCTCCAAAACCCCACAGATAATGAGACAGCAGAATGGAAAATGTTGTTTTCTTAGACCAAATAAAAATTATCCATAGACTGATACGTATTTACCAAGAGCATAAGGAGATAGTTCAAGCTAACTGAAAAATTTTGTGCAAGGACAAGGGCATACTTTCCCCACACAGGTGGAGGGTTCCATGCAGATAAGAGTGTGTCAGACTTTGCATTGGGTAGACAGTTCCGAACAACACAGCATTTTGTCGTAAACCTGGCAACACCAATGTCCTTGTAGTCACGCTCAAACTTATAGATCTGCAAGAATGTAGAAGATCAGGTACATATTTCCTGGTAATTGAGATCAGGCATATTCTGCAACAAAAAACAAAAAGTAACAAAGTGACCGAGACTTGGGTCAATCTAAGAGCTCACCTGTCTTCAAATATTGATGCAAGCTAAGTAAATGTGCAAACACATCTAATGAATACAACAGACTAATCTATCAGTTTGTGAGTGCCAAAAAGGAGGAGCCTCTTTCAAATTTAGACACTCACCATATCATTTATCTCTGCCTCAGCAAATGATTTACCATCTACAAGCATGCCCCAAACCACTTTGTTAATTTGCATATTGATACACATTGCATAGGATGGACTTTTATTCTTCTCCTTTTCCATTAGACGTAGCTGAGCTGCCTTTTGAAGAGCCATTCTTAATGCTAAAGATGCTGACTTCCTAGACTTCTGCACATTAACAAGCTCTCCCTTCAGTCCGTGAATCTGCAGAAGCAACACAAACTGGGAAGTTACATTCATAGTAGTTGTTCAATACAATCTTCAGTCAGTAAGGGTTCAAATTCTAATAACGGACTAGTAGTGAGAAAAATGCCACGCTGTTTGCAGGAATTGTTGCTGGCAGTAAAATTAATACTTTCAAAGCGAAAGAGAGAGAGAGAGAGAGAGAGAGAGAGAGAGAGAGAGAGAGAGAGACCACCTACTCACTGTAACAGACCCAAACATGAAGTTTTTGTCTGCATTCAACATAAGACTCTTGGTGCACACAATTTGTCAGTAAATGAAGCAAGGGGGTAAATTTAGTGACTAAAACTGTAGAATTCAATTACTAAAGAGGCAGATCAAAAAACCTGTCACAGGATCAGCTATAAAAAGATATTTTTGTTTTTTTTTTTTTTGGTTAAATAAGATGCTTTTGGTTGTTCAGATCCAAAATCAGGTTGTGTCCTATTCTCAGAGTTTTTCTTCCACTTTTATTTATCTTGAAAACAAAGGATTTGGAAATGTTAAGAGAAGACCCAACAATCTCCTAATGAAAAATATTTTGTTTTGAGAAAAATCAGGACTGTCCTCCATTTCATTCTTCTGGTCAATATAATACCAATACAAGCATAGCAGTCTTTGTCCACAACTGCTTCCTAATGCCTCTCATCTTCCGGCACATAGACAACATAGGTAACTTCCGCTTTTAACTACCCATAATTCAACTACCCTTCAACATGTCCCAACACATATACGCCATCACACAATGGAAACTAATTACTGTAACTGTATTACACTATTCACACACACAATAAATAAAATATTACATAAGACAAACATATTCAACACAATAAAACTACTGCTGTTGTTTTTTTCCTGTGGGAATAGCATGCTTGAAGGGAATTACATGAACTAGAATCATTCCTAACATTACTCCCCCCTTCAAGAGCGTGCATGAGCTCATGCACAGAGGCTGGGTAGCATTGGACTAAATGTCTGTGTCCTCCCATGATGCGTCAGCAGGGGAATACTCCTGTCAATGAATCAAACCTCCAGATATGGAGAAGCCTTCCGAACGTCCAACATAGCTTTAGGTATCGGACATGTAACAGGTCCAATAGGCAACTTCTTTAAACTTCTTTAAGCAAGACACATGGAACTGGAAGACTGGGTAGATCTTGACACTGGGGGTAGTTCCAATTGATAGACAACTTGTCCCACATTTACCAACTGGAAATTGGATATATAGTCTTGGAGAGATTTTGGTCAAGTCGACTTGCCTATGAAGTATATAGGGTTGTGTTAAGGTTAGCACCACAACCATCTGATCTAAAAGCTTAAGTTCGTAAATATGGTGCGAGTTATAATATTTATTATTTAACACTACCACTTACTTGTAGGCTAAACTTTGATTTTGACTGAGGTCTTTCAAGTAGATGATTTAATTCTTTTTAAGAGGGTTATAATGAGTGTGTAGGGATTCAAACCCTTGACCTCCTGCTCTAATACTAGGAGTGTAGGAAAATACAAGTAATTAATTAATTAGCCTTTTTGGAAAAGTGTATTTTTTAGTTTCCTAGAATAAGATCTATACAACTAACATCTTTTTTGGTTAGAAGACCCACATAAATGTGACATTTGACTTGATTAGTTCCCTAAATTGATGCTAGGACTGCTAGGTATAAATTTGACCTCTATACACCTTATTCTATGAGATATACATGATTCATTCTTCTAAATTTTAAGATGGTATTAGAGTTTTAGGATTTTTCTGGAAAATTGTACCCTTTGTCCTCAATCTATTTTTTTGCAACAAAAACAGAGTTTTTTTCCACAAGTCATATAGTCGACATTTTTCAAACTTCATTGCTGGAATTTTTTCAGCCCCTTTTCCTCCTTTGTTCCTTTTGTTAATTAGACTTCATTGCTGATTGTTTCTATCCTTGGAAATTTTTTTCAAACAGAACTTTCTCAGGGCTGTTGTTTTTGTATTTTTTGGACAACACATCTTCTGCCCATGGGAGACCAAGCAAGTAGTGTACAAGTCCATATGGCTAGAACACCACAGGGTGAAACTGCATCACAGGAGGCAAGTAGCCTCAACCAAGAGGAGATTGAAAGGCTGAGGTCTCTTATCAACAGCCTTGAAGGGCCTTTAGGTACTTATTCTTCAACATATTCAAGTAAATTTCCTTTTCCCTTTGGATTAAATGCCTTAGATATAGCTTTTACTCCCTCTTGGACCATGGATACAGGAGCCACCGACCATAAGACCCATTCATCCAATTATCTCCCGACTTATACCCCATGTCCTAGTAGTAGGAAAATAACCACAGCGAATGGGTCTTTAACAACTGTGACTGGTGCAGGGGATGTCAAATTAGTCCATCATTAACCTTGACAAATTTTTTTCATGTACCTAAATTATCCACAAATCTTGTGTCTATACAAAAACTTATCCAAGATTTATCTTGTAATGTGGTTTTTCACACTAGTTATTGCGTATTTCGGAACAAGGATTTGGGGAAGACGATTAGATGTGCTAGGGAACAAAATAGCCTCTACTACCTTGAAGGACCAAGTTAGTTAAATATGACCAACAGAAGATTACCTCATTCTTTCATATTTGAGTCCATTTCGTCAAATAAAGAGAAAATTCTTCTTCACCACTTTCAATTAGGACATCCATCAATTAGGGTAATTAAGATAATGTTTCCCTCGTTGTTTACAAGTTTGAATGCTGAAGATTTTCATTGTGAAGTGTGTGAACTTCCTAATCACGTGTGTATAACTTTTCCGATTAGTGATAAAAAAAAGTTATGTTCATTTCTATCTTATTCGCAATGATATTTGGAGTCCATCTCCTATTTCTAATGTTTCTGAGGTAAGATGATTTGTTTCTTTCATTGATGATTGTACTCGTCTTCCTTGGCTTTTCTTACTTAAACACAAGTCCGATGTTCGCACCATACTTCCAAATTTTTTATCTATGATCAAAAACCAATTTGGGATTACTATTAGTCAGATAATGCCAAGCTTATTTCAATTATATTCTTGTCCCATATTTTCAAAAACAGGGAATAATTTATGAGTCATCTTGTGCTAATACCTCACAACAAAATGGGATAGCTGAAAGGAAAAATGGTCGTCTGCTTGAAAATACCCGAGCCTATTGTTTCATAAACACATGCCTAGAACTTTTGGTGGGGAAGCTGTACTTATGGCCACTCATTTCATAAATCGATTACCTCTAGAGTCTTGGAGTTCAAGAGTCCTATGGAGATTCTCTTGTCTTTTTACCCAAACTAAATACTACAAATAATCTTTTCCCAAGAGTTTTTGGGTGTGTATCCTTTGTTCATGTCCATAGTCAAAACAAAGGGAAATTAGATCCAATGGCTCTAGAATGTGTTTTCGTTGGTTACACTTGAACTCAAAAAGGGTATAAATGCTACCACCCTTCATCAAAGAAATTCTATATCTAGGCGGATGTCACTTTCAAAGAACAAGAATCTAATTTCACCAATCCTCATCATCAAGGGGAGAGTTCATCTAAGGAAGAAAAGGAAGGTTTCTTTTATCTTGATTTGTCAGTAAACCTTGAAGCTTCTTCCAAACCCGTGTCTGCTCCTAAAACTGTGTCTGAATCTCAACAAATGTCTGACTGAGCTTGAATCCGTGTCTTAGTTTGATCCTACTCTTGGGAATAGGAAATTTGACAAGATGTTTGAATCTGAACCCGTGTTTGAGTTTGAACCTACGTCTAAGTTTGATCCTACTCCTGGAAATAGGAAATTTGATAAGGTGTTTGCAAGGAAGAAGAAAGTTGTTTCTACACCAATGCAGGTTCAAGAGCCCGACTCGGATCCTTTGAATGAGGTAACGATTTCTAAGTCTTCATTACAAGATGAGCCTCAAGTTTAGGTGAATAATCATGACCAGGACCTACCAATTGCTATAAGAAAAGGAACCTGGGAATGCATAAAATGACCACTATACCCTCTTGCACACTTGTTATCTTTTAAAAGGTTCTCACAATCTCAGAGAGCCTTTCTTACAAGTCTAAATACCATCACCATCCCAAACAATTTATCTAAGACGTTGTCTAATAAAAAATGGAAACAAGCTATGAATGTGGAGATGGAACCTTTAGAAAAGAACAAGACCTAGGAGTTGGTAAAGTTACCGGTAGGAAAGAGGCTGGTAGGATGTAAGTGGGTGTATATAGTAAAGTATAAATAGATGTGTCTAGTGAGAGATACAAAGCCAGATTGGTGGCCAAAAAGGTACACGTAGACTTACAAGATTGATTACCTAGAAAAATTTGCTCCTATTATAGTGTGTTGTCTCTTGCAACTAATTTTGGTTAGAAATTGCCGCAATATGATGTCAAAAATGCATTCTTGCATGGAGAATCGAAGAGGAGATCTACATGGAAGTTCCATCAGGTTATGGACAGAAACTAATGCTAATACCGTGTGTAAGTTGAAGAAGGCACTATATGGTCACAAGCAATCACCACGAGCATGGTTTGAGAGTTTGCTAGAGTGATGTTGGCCATGGGATACAAACAAAGTTAGGGAGATTACACACTATTTACTAAACACTCTTCATTGGGGGAGTAATGCTCTTTTGGTTTATGTAGATGGCATGATTGTAACAGGGGATATGATAAAAACAAAAAAACAAGTTTTAAGTCAGTGCTTGCCTAAGGAGTTTGAGATCGAGGCGCTAGGGAGGTGGAAGTATTTTCTAGAAATTGACGTAGCACACTCTAGGCAAGGAATTTTTATCTCTCAACAAAAGTATGTTATAGATCTTCTTAAGGAGACAGGCAAGATTGCATGTGAATGTCAAACTTGGATTAACGGAGGAGGATCTCATGGTTCATAGGGAAATATATCAATGCCCGGTAGGAAGACTCATCTCTCTCTCTCATACATGACCAGATATAGCATATGAAGTAAGTATAATCAATCAATTCATGCACAAGCAAAGGAAGTTCATTTACAAGCAGCTCATAGAGTACTTCAAAATCTTAAAAGGAAAACCTAGGAAAGGAATCTTATTCAAAAGAAAAAAAAAATAGAGGATTAGTGCTTGAGGCATATATTGATGCTGATTAAGCTGTTGATAGGAGGTTGACTTCAGGTTATTGTACCTTTCCTGGTGGGAACCTTGTGACCTGGAGAAGTAAAAAACAAATGTGGTAGCTCGATCTAGTGCTGAGGCGGAATTTTGAGCAATGGCTCAGGGTGTGTGAGCTACCGTGACAAAAAATTATTCTTGAAGATTTAAAGGTTAAGTGGGAAGGTCCAATAAGACACTACTATGACAACAAGTCTACAAATCAATATAGCTCACAACCTAGTACAACACAATCGAACAAAGCATATTGAGGTTGACAGACACTTTATTAAAGAGAAGTTGGAGGGTGGATTAATTTGTACGTCTTATGTGTCTACGCATAGTCAGCTTGCTGATATTTTGACAAAAGGGCTTAATAGTTCAGTTTTTCAAACTATTGTATCCAAGCTAGGAATGGAAAATTCCTATTCACTAGCTTAAGGAGGAGTATAGGAAAATACAAGTAATTAATTAGTTAGCTTTTTTAGGAAAGTGTATTTAGTAGGAAACTATAAGTAATTAATTAATTAGCTTTTTTAGGAAAGTGTATCTTTTAGTTTCCTAGAATTAGATCTATACAGCTAACATCTTTTTTGATTAGGAGACCCACATAAATGTGGGATTTGACTTGATTAGTTCCCTAAATTAATACTAGGACTGCTATGTGTAAATTTGGCGCCTCTACACCTTATTTTATGAAATATACATGATTCATTCTTCTAAATTTTAGGAGGTTGGTTAAGAAACATCATATCTCCAACCTAGTAGTTCACTTCCCTATGCTTGGGATCATACTGTTTTCTCATGACCTCTTAAGCATATAACAGCCTTCCCTTCAGTTCTTTTAAGGTCCCATCCGTGTCCAATAAAGCTTGCTCCACAGCCTCCAGACAGGAAAATAGGAGAGGAAACATGGCGGTTACCTCCCATCACCTATTTCAAATGGCATGGCCTTGAGTGAAGTGTGATAGCTTGTCTTACAACAAAATTTCAGCCCGGGAAATCCAGTCACCTCACTTCTTTGGACAATCACTAGTGAAACATCTCAAGTACATCTTAATGGTGCCCTCGACAACTTTCGCTTGTCCATCACTCTGTCGACGATAGGAAGAAGAAAAGGATAGTGTAGTACCAATCAATTGGATTAATTCTCTCCACAAAGCACTTGTTAATGTCACATCCCTATCATTTGAGATGGTTTCCAGTAACCAATGGAGTTATAGTCAAAGAAGACCCTCACCACAGAGGCCACCATATAAGGATGACTCATAAGAAGAAAGCAAGCATCATCAGAAACCGGACCACCACTAGTAACAGTACTGGTTTCCCATCAGATGCACGTAACCCATCAAAAAAATTCATTGATAAATCCAACCAAATTTGAGTAAGAAGCTGGAGCAGCTGGAAAAGCCAGCAGGCTGCGAGTGCTGGACTTCATTGTGCTCACATACTACACAGGAGCACACCCGCACCCTAATTTGTGGTTCATGTCCTCCGATAGAAATCCTAGGATACTGAGCTGTTTTCTGACGATCTTCATGACACTGATCATGTATAGCTTCAATAATGGTTAGATGCAATGTCAATGCACCACCCAAGTAGACCTAGTTCTGACAAAAAATCAATCCATCAGCACATTTCCAATCTGCACTCATTTAATGCAAATCACATAGTTTTGAATTGCTCCCACACGATCACATTCCCACTTAAGGAACCATAATTAGGCATCTCCTTCCATGTGATATAGCAGCAGCTCCACTTCTTCAGGAATCTGTTGGTCTTTGGAAAAAATGTTCACATCTATTAAGCCATCCTAATGAACCAATTGTGGCATTATACTTCAGATAATCTAATTTCAATAACTTTGGAATAATAATCCCATATCACGGATTTCCACATGAACTGAAACGTTGTCCAATTTAACTACCTTCTTCCAGGTCCTTGTCCTCCAAATTTGGTCTTGCAACCTCTCAAGAGAGACTGGCAATATACTCTAACAAATGCTGTTGGTGTGCCTCCATATGCAAACTATCTTCCTTGCAAAAGGTAAGCGACGCCTTAAACTGCTCCTAGAGTTGCTTCAAGTCTTCCACGAGAAATGGCTGTTATACCAATTTGTTACAGGATTGGGTATAAAAACATGTTTTAGGCCTATTCAAATCAAAATCAGGTTCAATTATATTTTAAGAGCATTTCTTCCATTTTTACCTATACTGAAAACGAAAAAGCCTTGAGAGAGAATGATATGATCTCTTACGGCCCGTTTACTTCAACTTTGGAAACAGGTAAGAAATAGAAAAGTTATTCCTTGGGAATAATATTACCGGTAATAGAGTAGGAATGTTTATTTCTATGTTTACTTTGTCTAAAGTTTTATTACAGGAAATACACATTCTATTGTTTACTTCAACTTATTAATTCTAGCATTAAACTGCTAATAAAGCTAAAAATACCATTATGCCCTTATTGTGGTATTAATTCTAGCATTAAACTGTGAATAGAGCTTCATAACCTTTTTTCCTTTTCTACTTTACTTTTTTCTAAACATATTTTTTATAGTTTATATTTTTTTCTTTATACTTTATTATTTGTTCCCTGTATTGTTTTTTTATACAGATGTATATCGATATATGCATATAACATATGTGTATATGACATGTATATATATATATATATTAAACATCATCATAGTCTTTTGATATCATGGAAATAAATTTTCAATACACCTTTTTTAACCCTCCTTGAAAGTGTTTTATATATATGTGTGTGGAGTTTTGTAAATCAATTTTTTTTACCATAGTTGCACCTCCTTATACATACATGAAATAATAGCTTACATAATGTATTATTTTTTCCTTTTTAAAAATTGTTTTAAAAGTTAGGATTTTAAAAATACCTTAATAATTTTTTTAATTACGTTATATATTTAAAAGAGAATGTTTTAATAATTATTTATAGCTTAGTCCTTTGATGGTAGGTGAAAGAAATAACATGAGAAGGGTTTTTGTTTTAGGCCTGTGATATTTTTGTCAATATGTAATTTAATTAAGGGTAATTTAGACAGGGTATTTAATTTTTTATTGCTTCTGGAGTGAGAATAGAAAAGGAATAAAAAGTTCCACCTGTTAGATGGAACTTTTTATTCCCTCTATAGAAGGAATAAAAAGTGCATGGGAATATTTATTACTACTCATTTAATGCAAGTAAACAAAGTAATAAAGGCATTCCAGCAATAGAAATTCTATTCCTCCTTTATTACCTCCAAGTAAACGGGCCGTTAATGAATAATATTTGTTTTAAGAAAAATCAAGAGTTTTCTTCATTTCATTCTTCTGATCAATATAATGCTGGTACAAGCATGGCAGCTTTCCTTTGTCTGCAGCTGCTTCCTAATTTCCCTAAATTTCTGACACATAGATAAACATAGGCGAATTCCTTTACAACTGCCAATAACTTAACTAGTCTTCATCAACACCACATCACAGCAGAAATTATATACATGCCATACAATCTGGACACTTATTACACTAAATGTTGGCACTTACTAGACTTTCTTTAACCTGTCAATTTGTCCAACATTAGAAGTTGTATTTTTATTAAATTTACTTTAGTCATACAATATACAAGATGGTGAGAAAAAGGGGAGATTATAAAAAAAGTGTCATCTAAATATCCAGATTACCAGCAATTATATATTTAGGATAGCAGCTCTGCATAAGAAAGGACAATCCTGACAAGCAAGTGAGATAAGCCACTACAAACATTATCTGTGCTTGTCAATAAAATCACAAGCTTACTCAATCAAGACAAAGACAAAAAGTTAAACAGAGTCAGAGCATAAAAGAAGTCGATATAAAGCAAATATTGAGCAGCACCACCTAGTTCCATGCAGGTGTACTGTTAACCAAAACAACAACCGCAAATTACAAATGAGATTGTACCACTGCCAAAAGACATGCAAGCAATGGCATCCTACCATTAGCATATATGATAAAATAAGCTCTAGTTTAAGAGGATTCAAGAGCCAAATTCACTCACCAATGCAGATTTTCCACCACTCAGCATCCATAATTCCCTGTCTTCATGTTGATACTGATCCACTGTAGAGTCAGAGCTATGGGACAACTTCCTGATGTCATCAATCAGCAATTTCTGCTCTCGTTCTTTCTGTTCAAGGTCGACTTTTGCAAGCTCTACCTCTTCCACACCATCAGGAACCACTTCATCTGCCTCCTCTTCAACGTCTTCATCACCATCACCAGGGTAAGCCAGACTACTTTTCCGTGGCCTGATGAATATGTGCTCATTAAAGTCAATGAAGAGGGCAGGAACTGCGGTATCAAAAATCTTAACATTCAATTATGTCCAAACTCCAGCACTAGGCAGTTAGATGTGGAAATAACATTCTAGTCCAGGTAGCATTTTATCTCCATTGATGAAGTTTAACATAGTAGATCTCACATAGTATCTCCACTATTTCAGTGTGATAAAAACATTTCAGGGACAGCCATGAGACAAATTTGTCAATAATAAACACAGTATTATCAGGCCCAATAATTGACCTAACACAAATTACCACGTAAAGAAATGGTACTAAAATCTCATTTAAAGCAATACTATAGCCAGACCACAGCAGGAATAAGCCTTTCTTGGAGGGGGAGGGGAGGGGGAGGGAGGGGGCGGGAGGGGCGGGGGGGTGGGGTGGAAGGGAAGGAAGGAGGCAGCAAATAAAATAATTAGCAGCATCATTTACTGTATAAAATAATTTCTAGAGTTCATTGGCAATTGAAGCATTTTAGGGTCTGTTTGTTTTGGCTTTTTTTCGGCAGATACAGACACTTTTTCAAACTTTTTTCTAACAAATTATTTTATCAAGAAATAGATATAGATAAAAAAAAGTTGACAGTTCTCATAAAAAAATCAAATAGAATAAATATAGATAAAATTTAGATGCAAATCGGATATATTTTGCACATATCATTTTAAAAAAGATACAGATACAGATGAAAAACAGACAATCCAAACAGACCTTAAATGTTAATATGCACCTAAAAAGCTCGATGACAATTAATAACCAAACAAATGCAAACAATCAGAGCACTTAATCCTCACTTGGGAAGCCTTGCAAATAGAAGATTAGTCAACACATCCAGCATAACTTGGAATTGGCGTGATGTCATTGCTGCTGTTATATCATGAGAATTAAACGTGAGCTCTTTCAAGGGCTTCAGCTGCAATGAGTGAGACAAACTAGTTGCAGAAATCAATCACGTAACGCTCATAATGACAATCATGGTATGCATCTGTGGTAGGAACGATGACCAAATCTTCATGCTAGTAAAAGAGCTAAATTAAATAAAAAATAAAAGAAGTAGAACTCTTTACCTTCTTGTCGGGATTCCAACCTTTATGCCTTGTGTACTGGAAATACATATCACAAGGCATAAAAACTCTTTCAAGCAGTGCACCTGTACGTTTCACTTTGGCAGAGCTTTTTAGAATTTTTGGAAGCCACTGAAGTCCAGCCCCAGGATCTACATCAGTGGGTGCAACATGAGCTTGTACGCGTTCCAACATTACAGAAAACTGCATCTGTTTCCAAGTTACATCAGGCTGATGCTCTGAAATAGAATGAAATGACTGGGCCAAGACACGACCACTGACAGCAGCAAGAAGAAATCTACCCTGACCAGAGAGAGGCAATGATGACACCAAGTTAGAAATACTATCTTGTACAGAAACATATCTTCACGTTCCACAAGATTTTAAACCAACTGAAATAGTGTACGGTCGGAACATCACACTTTACAACAAGAGGATTTTTTCTCTCCTTATTTTGCACGACTCATGAGATTACAGTACAATTTAACTGAAAAAAATAGAATAAAGAAAAAGGCAAAGTAAGCCTACTAAAACAATTGAATAAATCAAAGAAAATTACACAAGCATGAAGGGAGAGATATGAAAATAAACACAGATGGTCAAACAAAAGTTCTCTCGACAAACGCATTGCAGCATGTAATACTTATCCCATGACATTGTAGATTAATGCATTTGTAGGCATGTTCATGGGCTAGTGTTTTGGAAGAGGGGTTTATATATATATATATATATATATTTTTTTTTTTTTTTTTTTGGGGGGTAGGGGGGGAGGTTGGGTGGGAGGTGTGGGGGTTGGGGGGGTGGTTGGGAAAGCAGCAAAAGCATTGGAAAAAATAATGTATCAAAAGTAAAAGACTAAACAAAGAAATGAAAAAGTTATAAGCATCTCTACAGTCTCATCCATAGTACAAAACCAAAAAGTGATGACAACCGGGGTACCTATTAAGTATAGAACAACTGGGAGTGGGATACGTAAAGCCAACATCATTAGGATCATCTATCTCACTTCAAGTGTCAAATGGTCAAACCCCTTTCACTCAAGCTCCACATCATTGTGAAATTAGCCCACAACAAATTACCGAGAGATTTTTTTTTTTTCTAAATCAGAATTTATAAATCTTTGGATAATGAATTCCCAAAAGACATGCATCTTGAATCAAAAGAATACGCCTGGAGCCCAAAATTTCCTCAACAATGCCAATCTTCAAACCCACGAATTGGATAAGGAGAAGAAATCAACTTTTTAGGGTAGGGTCAGATTTCATTAATTAGCAAAAAATATAGAGGAAACTTTACAAAGAAAAACGTCAAGACGCATCAAGACTCAAAAAGCCTCATCTATACAACAATAGACCTGAAAACTCGAACACAGCACCTAGGTTCAAGACAGTACTGAGGTCAAGAAATCAGCAATTACAATACGTTAGGGCTCATACAAGCAAAAAAAACAAGAGCAAATGGAACGAGCTACATCTGTAGGATTCCACAATCTATTTCCCATTCTTCTCTCATTTCTTTCTTGCCAACCAAAATAAAAAAGCAAGCTAATGATAGTCTTCCAAATTACCGACATTCTTTGATTCCCATCCACGAAAAACTCTCTAAGATTTGTAGTCTCTAGAGGAAAATATGTGCAGCCAGCGATTTTTACTTTCAATATACTCCATACCTCTACCACAAAAGAACATTTGAGAAAAAGATGATCTTGAGACCTCTCCTCTTTTACACAAAAAACAACATTACTATTTATAACACCCAACGAAGTAACTTATCTTGGGTGATGAATCTTTGCTGGGCCACTAACCAAGGAAAGGAGTGCCTTGGCACAATTTTCTTGCACCATACAAAGTTGTGCCATGTAACTCTATCCCCAGGGGCTCGAATGAAATCATAACCTACGTTTATAGTTAGACCTTTAGTTGCATTACTTTTCTACACTAGTTTATCCTCTCGAATCAAAACTGGGATATAGTCATTTGCCAGATTACTTCTAATGCGATTCCAGATGTCACCATCAGGCCACTCCCAATTTCCTTCATTTATGATACAACAAAGTCTGGCTTCTCTTGGAATACCTGACCTATAAATCTCCCTTTCTCCCAACCAATCCACCAATGCTCCTCTTGGATGACATCCATCATACCACAAAGACATAAGATACCCATTTCCTATTTCCCATTTTAGTAGAGATCTAGCAAGAGGTCGAAGATGTAAGATCTTCCTCCATGACCAAGATACCATGCAAGGGATTTTAGCATGCCAGAAATTCTTCTTTAGAAGCTTAGTTTTGACCCAAAAAGGCCAAAGAGAGTCACATACATCGAAACATAAATACAAGATATGTTTCAACTGTGCTACCTTGTTCCATGTCACCAAATCAACTTTGACATGATCAGAAAATGTGAATGATGTAATGGCTTACGAGGGGATAAAAATTTTGTAAACTTTACTAGGATTTATGTTCGGATCTTCCTATTGCCATTCAAAAAGGGAGATGCTCATGTGTGAGATATATTATTTATATTATTCAACTAGTCATAAGTTATCTCACAATTTTCAAGCTTTTTCAGCTTGAATTGATGAAGTAAAGATCCACACGGTATTTATGAGGCTCTTTATGATCATGGGTAGAAGATGAAAGTAAACGAGGAGATGCAAGCACTCTATAAATTACACCTAGAAAAGTGGTAGATTTGCCTAAGGCCAAGTAGGTCGTTGGTAGCAGGTTGGTTTTTCTGCAGTTAAACACGATGTCAATGGAAGTGCTGAGAGACTTAAAGCAAGATTGTGTATCTCAGTAACACAACTATAACTAATGACGATGAAAGGGAGAAGTCAAAGACTTAAGCCTACTAAAATTCAACTCAGGAATGGGAGTCACAATAGGCAAGATAGGCACTTTCATTTAGCAGAGACAATACACTGTGGACTTGCTCAAAGAAATTAGGAAATTAGCATGTAAACCCTATTTGCACTCTACTCAAACACGAGTAGAGGAGTAAGATTAGAGATGATGCTCCCCTAGTTGACATAGGTCAATATAAGTGCCTACTTAGAAGATTGATCAACTTATCTCTCATTCAATCTGATACTGCAAATGCTGTAAGCATCATGAGTCAGGTGACATTTCCAAATCAGAGTTATGAGGATATAGTCAATCATATGCTTCAGTATTTGAAGAGCAATTCAGAAAGGGGGATATTATCCCAAAAACAACGCAAAATAAGGAATAGAACTGTTTGTGAATGATAATTAAGCTGGAAGCTTATGGGATAGTAAGTCAACCACTGGTTAATGTATTATGGGAAAATTTGGTCTTTTCAAGGGGTAATACACAGTGTGGTGGCTACAAGTAGAGTGGAAGCAGTGCTAAGAGCTATCTCTTTTGACATATCTGAAGCAATATGGTTGCAGAAACTAATAGACTTAAATCTTTCATATTCAAATCCCATCCAAACATATAGTGGTAGCAAATAAATTATTAGCATAAATGCGTTGACAGACGTTTAATTCAATACAAAGTTGAAGAAGGAAGACTAAAATCTTTCCTATATTCAAACCCATCTTCAAGCAAAAGATGTTTTGATCAAGCCCTTGTCTAGACAAGGTTTCAATCGATTGTGAGCAAGTTAGGAATGGTAAATATCTGTTCTTGTGCTTGAGAGGAGTGATGGAAAGTATTTCAAATCTTTTATTTTAGGTTGTTTCAAATTTACACAAATTATATTGAATAACATCATACGTTTTGATACTTTCCTCAAGTTAGTTGATTCATAGCAGATTTAAGGGATTTTGTTCCTCATTCTGCTGTCATTCGCTTATATATGTGTAAGGTAGAGATAATGAAATAACATAAATTTTGTTAAGGAATGTAAATTAATATAAATTACATATCGTGATTAATAATGTGTTAGGTAGGTGATAGGTAGAAAACATTGCTCTATATGTATTCATCTTGTATATAACAAGATATATAACAATTTTATTCCATTTCTTCTTATCAAATAACATGGTATTAGAGCTCATAGTATGAATTCAACTTCAGCATTTTTTTTTTACGTTGGAGTTGCCTTAGTGAGCAACGTGCGTGGGTTGGGAGTGAGCAGTGTGGGAAGATTTATTTTTTAAGTCACTGCCAGTCTAGGAAGAAGTAGCACCTGCCGACCAGCCTACCTACATATTCCGATGCGCAAAGGACACTCGCGTAAGTCTCACGCACCACTCAAAGCTCTCAACTCTTCATTAGCGCGTGAAGCACTCTTCCGCCATTTGGAAGCTTCAAAACATCCTAGGTAAGATTGTTTCTGCCTCTATTGATATTCAATTGATCCTTGTTAGCCATCCTTTAGTGGAAGTTTCTGAAAAGTGTTGTGGTGTAGCGTTTGGATTTGTCGTGAATTGCATTTTGTTGACATTGTTGTTATCGTCTGGTAGTTGGTGTCCATCGGTTGCAATTGTTTTTCATCCTTTATATTCGGAGGTTGTGAAATTTGTGAGAAGGTTAGAAGCTGTATTGGAGGTTTTGTTGGTTTAGGAAGCGTGTTTGTGATTTATTTTGGTTTTTTGGAGAGACTGTTGGCAATTGTTCACTACTGTTTTTTTTAATATTGTTGATTGTGTCCCCTTTCTGGTTGTGGACTGTTTGTGGAGGTTGTTGAACATGGGTTTGATGAGTATTTAAAATCTGCTTTGATGGTTTTGAAAACTCAGTGTTTGGGTAAAGTGATTGAGGTTGTTAGTGAGTATTAGGAGTTTGATTGCAACATACTCAAGGTTTAGAAGTTGCATTTGGCTTATCTTATACTATTGGGAGTTGTATACTCAAGGTTTAGAAGTTGCATTTGGCTTATCTTATACTATTGGGAGTTGCTTTCTGGTTTAGAGAAAGCATAAGTTCATTTGTTGAACAAGATGTCTAATATAAAAATTATTGTTTCTACTGATGAATATGCAAAGTTCTCTCAATTCCAAAAGGCATTCAAGACTTCATACTATCATGTTTCTATGTGATGAGTCAGATAAACCAAATACATGTCTTCTTTCCTCATCTTCTAAGTGGGTCATTGATTCTAGTGCCACAGATCATACAATTGGTAATTTTGATCTCTTTTCCACCGATCAGGCCTATACAAATCCTACAAATGCCACATTAGCAAATGATTCTAAGTCATGTGTTCTTGGTTCTGGCTCTATTAATCATACTTCACAACTTTCCCTATCCTCACTATTATGTTTACCTCAATTTTCTTTTAATTTACTATCTGTCAGTCAACACCTGTACCTTGAATTGTTGTATCACATTTTTTCCCGACCATGTGTAATTCAGGATCTCATGAACAAGAAAATTATTGATAAAGGATATGAATCAGGAGGTCTCTACATCCTGGATACTCAAGTACTAAGATCTGTTGCATGCTCCAGTGTTCTTACACCATTTGAGGTACACTACCGATTGGGACATCCTTCTTTATTTGTGTTAAAGAAATTTTATCCCCAATTTAATAGTGTCTCGAGATTAGATTGTGAGTCATGTCAGTTTGCCAAACACCATTGATTGTTTTCAAATCCTAGAATCAATAAAAGGCTAGAATGCCCTTTGAATTAGTCCATTCTGATGTATGGGGACCTTCTCCTGTTACATCTAAACTTGGTTTTAGATATTTCGTTACTTTTATGGATGATTACTCTCGCATGACTTGGCTTTATCTTATGAAAAATCGTTCTGAGGTATTTTTCCATTTTACTGCCTTTTGTGCCGAGATCAAAACACACTTTAATATCTCTATTCATATATTAAGAAATGATAATGCCAAAGAGTACTTTTCTCACTCATTTCAAACTTACATGATTCAAAATGGTATTCTTCACCAATTTTCATGTATCGATACACATCCGAAAATGGAGTGGCTGAAAGAAAAAATCCACACCTTTTTGAGACAGCGAGAGCCCTCCTATTTCAAATGAATGTCTCTAAACAATTTTAGGTTGATACAGTTTCCACTGTATGTTTCCTAATCAACCGTCTACCCTCATCTGTTCTTCAAGGAGAGATTCCTTATAAAGTTTTCTTTCCTACAAAATCATTATTTCCTATTGAACCTAGAATATTTGGCAGTACCTACTTTGTTCGTGATGTTCGTCCTCAGGTATCCAAATTGATCCTAAGTCTCTTAAATGTGTCTTTTTGGGTTATTCTCGAGTTTAAAAGGAATATCGATGTTACTGTCCCCACCTTGACAAATATTTCGTGTCAAGGATGTTACATTTGTAGAAAACACTCCATTTTTTCCATCAACTAGAAAGTCAACACAAGATGAAAAATCAATACAAGAAGAGATTGACAATATGTTAGTTTATCATATTACATATCAATCTCCAGGTGCATAGATGCTCCATCAACGCCACCACTAGCTCCACCAAGGCCTCCTATCTGATTCGTGTATTCCAAGCAATGAGACCTACCTGCTTCATGTCCTGAACCATCCTCTTCTTCTATAGATCCCACTCCAACTGAACTTGATCTTCCAATTGCATTTCGAAAAGGTAAACGTCAATGTACTTATCCTATGTCTTCTTTTGTTTCATACGATCACTTGCCGTCATCATCATCTTCATTTATTGCGTCACTTGATACTGTGGCACTACCTAAGACACTTCATGGTGCTCTTTCTCATCCTGGCTGGCATGATGCTATGATTGAAGAAATGAATGCCTTAGATACTAATGGAACGTAGGATCTAGTGGACTTACCAACAGGAAAGAAGGCAATTGGTTGTAAGTGGGTGTTTCCGGATGGATCAATTGCTCAGTTAAAAGCCCGTCTTGTGGCTAAAGGTTATGCTCAGACTTATAGGGTAGATTACTTAGACACATTTTCTCTTGTGGCTAAGTTGACTGTTGTACGATTGTCAATATCTTTAGCAGCTACTCATCATCAGCCTTTTTTGTTGCTCGGGGGAGTTGGGTAAAGTTTATCGTCTTTGTAAGTCATTATATGGTTTGAAATAGTCATTGAGCTTGGTTCGAAAAATTCAATCAGGCAGTTGAAGCTTTTGGCTTACAAAAGAGCAAGTTAGATCACTCTATATTCTTTAGATGCACCAACTCTAGTATGATTCTTCTTATTGTCTATGTTACAATATTATTATTACAAGAAGTGACAATGAAGGAATATCGTCTCTCAAATCATCTTTGCAACCCAGTTTTAAACGAAGGACTTAGGAATGCTGAAATATTTCTTGGGTATTGAGTTAACAACGAGCAAGAAGGGCATTTTTCTATCTCAAAGAAAGTATGTGCTTGACTTATTAACCGAGACGGGAAAATTGGGAGCTAAGCCATGAAATACTCCTATGCTTCCTAATATGCAACTTATAAAAGAAGGTGAATTGCTCAAAGATCTTGAGAGATATAGACGTTTGATTGGGAAATTGAATTACATCACTGTGACCCATCCTAATATTGCGTATCCAGTTAGTATTGTAAGTCAATTTATGTCCTCTCCAACAGTACAACATTAAGCAGCTTTAGAACAAATTCTATGTTATCTAAAAAGTGCTCCGGGACTTAGACTGGTGTAGGGAGATAATGAATATAATTGTATTTAGTGTTTCTCATATGCCGATTAGGCAGGATCCAAAATAGATAGAAGGTCTACTACTGGATATTGTGTGTTTGTTGGAGGTAATCTAATTTCTTGGAGAAGTAAGAAACAGAACACAGTATCTCACTCAAGTGCAGAAGCAGGATACAGAGCTATGGCACAATCAGTGTGTAAAATAATATGGATTCATCAACTTTTTATTGAACTTGGTGCTGAGGTACCAATGTCTAATCAGTGATGATATGATAATCAGGCTGCTCTTCATATTGCATCTAACCCCATGTTCCATAAGCGAACCAAGCATATTGAAATTGATTGTCATTTCATCCGTGAAAAAATACAACAGAAATTGATCTCCACAGAACATATCAAGACTGGAGCACAGTTCGTAGATATTTTTACTAAAGCATTGAATGGGGCTAGAATCAATGATATTTGTAACAAGTTGGGCATGATTAATATCTATGCTCCAACTTAAGAGGAAGTGTTAAGGAATGTAAATTAGTATAAATTAGATATCGTAGTTAATAATGTGTTAGGTAGGTGATAGATAGAAAACATTGCTCTATATATATTCATCTTGTACATAACAAAATATATGACAATTTTATTCCATTTCTTCATATCAAATAATAAGTTTCAAGCCATATACCTTTTTTTACACATTTTCCTCAAAATCATTAAAAATAAAGTATATGACCAAAAAAATAACACCAAAAACAGTAAGAGATTTCATTAAAAAAGGCAAAAAATAAAGTATAAAGAATATTATTAAAGAATAAACATAATTTATAATAAAGAAAAGGAAAAATGTTGTTATTTTAGGATATCATTTTTACATAGCCTTATTATTTAATTTTCCAAACTTATAATTTTTCACTATTTTTAATTTTAACTAATTTCTAATAATTCATGATATATGTATACATTTTTTCAAACAACTGTTGTCATTTTATATATTATGATTTAGATGTCTTTTGCCATTTACCCATTAGTTTTTCTTTTTCTTTTTCTCCCCCTTCCTCTAAGTTTGAAATTATTAGATCGTTGATATGGCATGATTGGGACGCATATATAGTTTAGACACTAAACCTGAACTGTACTACAGAGCAGATACAATGGAAGTCAACAGAAAAATTGCTCTTAGCCCCTTGATAAGAGCTGAATGAAAGGATTAGAACAAATGTTTCTCCACTCCATTGCTTCCTTCTGCAGAACAGTTTTTATTCTTTGTCAAGAATAAAATAAGGAAAATATTCAAGATTCTTTTCCCACGGTCAGACCTCATTGCTAATTTCTAATTTTGTGAAAATATAACAAAACGAACCACCAAAAGAATTCTAATTTCTCCATTTTTAATTCCATAATTAATTTTCTATAATTTATCTTTGACAAAATATTACATAGTTGATTTACCTCCTTGTAAGAATACTGGGATGTGCACTAGACAAGAATGAATGTATAAGAAAGAAATAGTATCCATCAATAAGAAAATCAAGAAGTTTGATGAAGATGATTTGGCCACGTGGAAAGACAACTTTTACTGGCACCTGTTAATTGCTATGACATTACCAGTATGCTTGCATATCTGGAGATTAGGAGAGAACAATGGAAGAAATCATCTATATCATTGATCCTACCCAGTGGAAATAAGACTTGGTGTTGTTATTATTGTAGTGTTGTAAACTCCTCTTCCATTACTTCATCATTTCATTTCCCCAGTAAGGTAATGGGAGTTGAATTCCATTTTCAACATTGCTTAAGTAAAAAATTAGCAGAGTTCAGACAAACAACTGATAGTGTAAGAACACACTTTGTTGACAGCTGAAGAACGCCATCACAAAAATCAGAATTAGGGCATTAAAATCAGTATGTAGAGTCCCATAAAAAGTTAGAAGAATCACGTGACATGCATTTTGATAAAGGATCAAATATAATAACGAATTTCAGATCAATTTACAACAAAATCAGATTACACCTTGTTCTTATGAGTTCTTCCGCCTTTACCTATCTCAAACATAATGATATTTGGGCTTGTAAAGAGAGACCCAAATATTTTGTAGGGATATTATCTTTTAGAAAATTAGGACTTGATTTTTCATTTTATTTCTATATCAAATGCAGCCAGTACAAACTAAAATTCCTACATTACCTCTTTTTTGATATATAAAATTACATGTAATTGTTGGAAGATTTCTTGTAGATCCAGTCAATTGGGGTGTTGGTCAGTCAACCAGGCTTGCACATGCATGCTCAATGATCAATCCTGTGAGCAGTTTGCATTCATTGTATTTACTGTATTCATTTTGTTGATTCAAGGTCAAAGGGTCATAACTTGTATCTATTGTATTTATGTTTGTTTTCTCCTGTGCTGCATTTAGAAAGATTGTTTTTTACCCCATTTCCCTATACTCTCCATATAGTCCTTGTTGGTGGGCAGAATACAGTAATTTAAACTTATGGTTTCATTCCATGGTATGCAAGTTTGGCTATCCCATAACTTTAGAAAATCGATCACCATTATTTAAGATCAACCATAAAGCAACTCCTCTACATAGGCTGGTTTTTGGATGCATGGATTCAAAACGTCAAACAAACCAAACCAAAAGCCAATTGAAAACCAATACTGTTTACAAACCACCCAACATACACTGAAGGGGGTGAATTTTCAGCAAATAGTTTCAATAAGTGAAATTGGTGATTAGCGGGCAAAATTTATTGAGGGGGATTCGAAGAAACCGGCAGATATGAACTTTTCCTCTAGGCAGATTGAGTTATTTTAACTAAGATAAGCGTGAGTACTAGAGAAGCCAACTTAGAAACTATAATTGGCATTGCCCTTAAATGTAAACTACCGTAATCCTTAATTTATGAGGGGTATAGATGGACTCACATTAGCTTCTTCGGAATGAAGGTTAAATTGAGGCTCAACAACATTAACCATGAAATGACGTGTTCCTTCCTCTGAATCAGTTATGCTGCCAGTTTTAACTGCATGAGGAAAAACGGTCATGTCAATTGAAATCTCTCAATTTCAGATAAAATTTGAAATCATAACCAAAGGTGAAACTAACTTCCAAAAAATAATTTGACCATATCAGAAAGCTTACCAGTGCCTGCTGAAGCTAGGTTTTCTGTTTTCAGTAAATGGGTTGGTGATGATGACAATGCTGAAGAATCCCCAACTTGAACTGAAGGAGAACTTGCACCCTCAGTACCAGCAGAAACCTTGCCCACATCATTCTGAGGCAACTCTGGACCACTGTCGACCTGGTTTTCCTCATGCAACCTCCTTTGTGCATAAAGCCTTGATGGAGAAGGCTTAGGTGGCTCAAATGCTTTAGAAATTCCACCAACCCAGACCATACTGCATCTCTATTTTCAATGGTCCACAAAAGCTTCAGACCGTAGACAAAGACGCGCTGACAATTATCAGCAATAACAACATTGAATCCATCATCATCACTCTGGTCAGATTGTGCATGTTCATCACTTTCACTTCCATTCTCAAACTCTGACCTAACATAAGTCATCTCAAGATTTCTCCTTCCAGTTTCTTGCCATGCCAATAACCTAGCAGGATCAACCTTTGGGGCCTGTTTTCTGATGGTAAAATAATCACATGACAGCAAAAATCCTTCATCACGATGTTTTTCTGAACAACTACTCACATAATTCCCCTTTTCACTGGGAGCCCGGCTCATGGATGCAGACTGTGAATTTTTCCTTGTCATTGGAACAACTTTTGAAACACAGCTGCCACTATCTACATCTCTGTTCAAAAATGCTTTGGGTGCATGAAGGTCAAGCCCTTGGTAAACCATATCTAGTGGTTCACGCTTGCATTCAAAAGTGTACTTTTGCTTACCTCGACTATAACAGAGCTCATACTTAAGTTTTGACAAAGAAAAATTTAGGCCTTTGGCAGGGTCATCATCAGCTAGGGATACATGCTTTATACAGGACGGTGAAGCATCTATTCGTAACATGAATTCAGTCATTACCCTGTCAAGGGAAAGGTTGCCTGACCTAACTGCCCTTGGAATTCCAAAACGAGGCCACCTAGAGAAACTACGCAATTTATGAGGGGGCACGTAATTCAAGCTCCAGAATTTCATTATCCATGCGATATCATGAGCACCAATATTGAATGTTGGTGGAACACTTGATACATTCTCAGAGATATAACCTTGAGCAATATCCCCAGCTGCAGATGGTGAATATTGCTTGTCTAACAAAGGAGAAGGTCTAAAAGAGAAATTCCATCTGAGGGATAAGGAAGTAGATCTAAAGGGGTCAAATACCTTTTCACGTGGTTTTCCTTCATAAGGAAGTGCAAATAAATAATGATTGAGGGGATTGCCAGATTCACATCCCCAGTCCATCGTAACTTCAAGGGTAAACACTGGGGCTTTTAGAAAAGCATCAGATGCATTAACAGGAAGTTTCAAGCTGCGGTTCTTCCCTAAACTCTCCAAACTGCTCACCAAAATATTAAAATCCCTTGAAGAAACATACACACGACCATCTGACTGGTGGATTTCCATGTGGCTAGAAGTTAACTGTAGTTTGTCAAGCTTTTCATAAGGATCAGTTGTTGCAAGAATATACCATCTTGTTTGAGAAAAGAATAGGTTTATATTTCCATGGATATAATTCCTCATATCATCCCACCATGGCAAGCTCTTCTCTTTTTTAGGAGGCTGGACTAAGGGCCCAGGATTCCTAACGCTTAAATTAGCCCTGCGGAGTGCCACAGTAAAAGCATAACTGATATCAGCAAAAGATGGCTCATATCCAACCCCAAAGGACGTCTCCCCTTTCTGAAAATGAATGGGCAAATCTGAATATGTTTTCATAGGAGGAGTTGTGCCACTACCGGACCGAAGCACGCGGACCTTTCTCCACCTACCAACATAGACTTCTTGATGAATTTGGGGCTGAAAACTTGTTGCCTAGTTCAAGAAAAAAACCATCAAAGTAATCAAGAATGTAGATCATTTATAAATTCAACAGACTCATTGACAGAACAAGAAAATTATTGAGCACAATTCTTTATTTTTTTCCCATGTGTAAGAATAAGTAGCTACATAAATTATGAGATAGAAATATGCACATTGGAGACTAGATAATTCTCACTATAACAAAATCTTTCAGGATGAAATAATCATTAGTTTTTTTTTTTTTTTTGGGTAAATCATTATTTTATTGATATAATAAGAATTAAATGTCACTGAAGTGGGAAGACAAAACTGTAGAAAGGAGAAATACAAATATAAACAAGATTAACACACTCCTAAGGACTGATAACTTTATCTAGCTCCTTCAGCGTGACTACTTCAATCCAAACATGTAACACTTAGGACTAAATGAAGTCCCCACACACTTGGCCAGAGACAAAAAAAAAAAAAAAAAAACCCTCGCAAAAGAGATAAGCAAATGCACCCCAAGTGCAGTTCTAAAATAGAAAAATGACTACTTGGCATTTATAAAGCCCACTGCTCCCACTGATACAACAATGGAATCTTTACTATCCTTTCCAATTGTGTTTTGAAGCAGAAAAGAGGCAATATAAATAAATAAATATATATCCGTACAATAAATGGTCTCGATGTTTAGCTGATGGAAGAGTGGATAATAGAAAAGAGACATGCTTGATTAGGGTCGTAAACAAGGATTCAATATCCATGCACTTCACCAACAAGCATTCCTAAAAATTAACAGAAGAAAGCAGAAAGATCTTTTCACCTGCTGTGCTAGCACAACACGACCCTCACATTTCCCAGCAGTTCCTGAGAAAAGAGGATAAGTATAATCCCTTATTTGCACAACAAGCGATCCTGTATGCAAAAGAATATTGCTCCCATAAAGCCGAGAAAAGGGTATATTATTTTCATGGCTGACAGGATCAAGCTTTTTGATAATCTCTACCATGCCCACATCTCCACCAGTAATGCTGGTTAGAATCATATCCAATTCTGTTGCTGAAATAGAAAAAAGTGAGGTCCTTCTAGCACTAGGCCGAAAACCAGCCTGAAATCCCTTTAGGCATGCCCCTGAACCATCAGATGGTTTCAACTTTTGACAGGCCTGATAATAAGCTCGAAATGACCTGATGTACATTTCTTCCTTAAGTTTCCCTATAGCTATGTCATCTTGCATATCAACCTCCATTCCTTCAAACAAGAAATTTTTTTCTTCAGAATCATCGTTTGCCTCAGCGCTACTAGTATTAAAACCTTTCACAGCTTCATCAAGACATCTCAAGCGGACAGCTAACTCACAAGCTTCATGTTTCATGAGCTGGTAATGTTCATCAAGCCAACCCTGGATTGGCTCCTCCTCGATATCAGCAGTCAATCGGCGAATGGAAAACTTAACACACCAAAGCTTTGTTGAACTAGGTTTCTTTGGTTTTGATGTTTCATTCTTTGAAGGAAACGCAAGTCTGGTTTTGGCGGCAAGAATAAGTTTCAGCGCCCGCAACATATCCTCAACAGAATCATCAATGGCACGTAACTCTAATCGAAAAGGCATGCAAATATGGACATCAAGACCTTGTACTACCCAATCCCATTTACTAGATGCAGGCATTTTTGCCTCAGGTGAACTTTTAGCAGCACTAGGAATACGAGAAATTTGCATCCGGCTGCTTCTCAATATTCGAGCACCATTGAAACTAAGCATGAACCCTTCAAAAAGTATACCTATCCGAGCATTTTCAGAGAAAATAGATTGAACCTGAACAAGAGCATCAACACCATCTCCGACCCCAGCAGACACAGTAAGTGTTTCGACGTCAACTGCAAATATTGACTCCTTCTTCTGCTTTTCATTATATCCAGAATCTTTGGCCACTGCTTTATTCTGATCACAGTTCAAATGTTGGACATTATCACCTGTACTACCAGACTGCTGGAGCTTATGATGATATATTAGTGATTTCACTTGTAAAACAAATTCAAACAGCGATAAATGTACATCAGGCTCCCACCTCACTGCAATATCAGTTGCACTGAAAAGAGAGCAGATGGATATATCTTTATGACCGCCAGAGCGCCTTACAAATTTTGCATTCTGTATATCAAATAATGCTACTTTTGTACATGGCTTGTGCTCCTCTAAATATTCTTGATAGATCGATCTAGCTCTCTCTAGCTCCATCTGCATTGACTGCTTCTCCTTGTTTATGCACAAACATACATGGAAAAGGTCAAGAGAAACACAGTAGTTCAACTTCTTGCAATCTTCAGGAGCTGTTGACATCACCATGGCTGTACGTTGAGTGCCATCTGCAGAGATGCTAATTAAGGTTCGACCACCCTGTGAACCATAATTTACACGCTTGGGATCCGGTACAGTTGTATTTTCCAGGCCAGACTCACCACACAAAGTGATAGAACAACGTTCAAGGCTTATTCTGACCAATCGTGTTCCCTTCCCAGATGATGTCGATGCATGCGATCCATGGCTTTGCAACAAACCCTTTCTTGATGGGGAAAGACTTTTCAACAATGCTTGAAAGGATAGAGCAGTTACTATAATAGATTCAATGCGCTTGAATGTGAAAGAAACACCCATACCAGTCACATCAACTGAAAGAGTTAATTTGGACCTCGTGACATTCTCTTCCATTGACTCCATGTCCTTAAGGCCCCAGTCCAAACTGATCTTAGCTACATGCATAAGGGAACCAGAATTTGATTCAACACCAAAAAGATTTTCCTTCACACATTCTTGGTACTCATCCTCCATGTGAAGATTTAATTCACCAAGCTCCATGTGCACAGAAGTTCCATTATTTGATATGTTATTAGCAAAGATGTGTGAAGATTGCGAGCAACCCTACAAGAGGAACCAAATCAAAAATTCCTAAAGAATTTCTATTATGACAGGGTCAAAAGGAAAAGCAGTCCAACTATGCAGTAAAGGCCAATAGTAGATGCATGTCAAGCAGCAAAAAATAGAGTGAAATGTTAACAGCAACAAAATGTTTAAATAACCACAGCCTAACGACCAACTTGAAGAAAGGAAAATTGAGTGGAATTTACAAAAGAGGAACTGTTGAGAGAGGCAGGATTATAATTCAGAAATAAGCAGTTCAAAAGGATAGTCCCAAAGTCCCGGCTATCTTTGCTCATGTCACCATCACTTGGACCATTTATATGTATTTCCATACAAATAAGATCAAACACCCCAGAATTTTTTTTTTTTTTTTTTGGTGCATAAGTTCAGAATTTCATTTCATTAATATATGAAAAGGTACAATGAACAAGATGAATAAAAAGATAGGACTCACAAGAGACCTAAAATCTCATGCAAAACACCATATAAAACAAAAGGTTGCTAAGATCAAAATCTTGGCAATTACAATTTAGGAGTACTATCCAAAAAGAAGGTTAAATTTTCCTCAAAGAATATATTGAAAAGAAGACATAGTTTATCCTTTTTTTTTCTTTTTAACTATTTCTTGATCCCCATCCTTTCAGGTATTGAATAATAATGTGCACATAAGCATCCACATTTCTGAATTACAAGGTACAAGATTGAAAAATGTCACTAAGCACCAGCCAGAAGCATTGCATGATACTCCTATTTTAACAAAAACCTGCTAAGATAGCGAAAGAAAGAAAGAAAGAAAAAGTTAATGGGGTGAGATGAACAGAAAGATGAAGACGTATAAAAGGTAAGTAACTCAAGAGTTAAACATCTTCATGAATGGCCATTTATGTGCACAAGACATAAGCAAGAACAGTGGAGAAAATGAGTATTAACAATGACAAATATCATGGATGCAGTTTTCTATGTGGAAAATCAGTAAAAAAAAAAAATACAGTGGGAGATAGACATGGAACAGTTGCAACATCAATATACAATCAATTAGCAGAATACTCACATGATAGAGGGCCTTCCCATTGAAACCATACAATACAATTGTCAGTTCAGGAGCTGAAACAGTACACGTCCACAATATGATTGCAGATTCCGATGACTTTGGTCTCTTAGCTGGGGCAGGAACCTCTTTCAGGGTCATCTTTTTTTCCTTTGAGAGCTTAAAACGCAACCATGGCTTGACCCTGCTCATGTCCATGTTGAACTGTGTACCTCCAAGCTTAACATCAACTTCAGCTCTGACAGGCAAGGCAGGCTAAAAATAGAATTTAATATTTTGAGTTTGAAATACGATTACTTTTGAAAACAAATGCAAACCAATCAAAGTGGTTATCACGAATTGGTGCTGTGATCCAACAATAGGCTGACAGCAAATAATCGTAAACACTAAATGAAACCTCTGAAAACACAAAACTTGCCAGGTAAAAACACTTTAGGAGATAACAAAGGACAATTAAGCAACTAGCCTATTATCTTTGCTGTTTGCATTCTCAAAAAGACTAAGAAATTGGTAGTGGTGTTGGGGATAAGTAACCTTTTTTTTTTTTTTGTGGGTGGGGGGGTTGTGTTGGTGGGGTGGGGGGTGGTGGTGGTCCAGCATTTCATTAATATATGAAAAGGTACAGTACAAAATGAACAAAAAAAGATAGGACTCATAAGAGACCTAAAATCTCAAGAAAAACATCATACAAAACAAAAGGGTGCTAAGATCGAGAACTTCACAATTACAATTAGGAGTACTATCCAAACGCAACGTTTTGGTCAAATTTGGAAGGCAAATCTCTTGGACTTGGCTACAACTTTTATATTTCTATTTAGAATGGATAATAAGATTTGAAGGATTAAGCCTTGCCCATACTCACCTTCAAGTGAGCTTGATGAAAATAAAATCCTTTTCTTGTTATCTCAAAAACCTATTATGCAATTTGTATAACCACCATGTAAAAACTAAATATGAGGGGTCCAGTGGCAACAATGCAGTTAATCACGTCATCATATTGCATCAGTTTCATTATGCATAAGCCATAAACCAGCAATTTAGGATGCAACCACAAGACTTTACATCAGAGATCTAACTGAAGTACATTAAAAAAAAGTCTGACTATATCATAGCACAACTCACCTCAAAGGGAATGTATACAAAAGAAATAATATCAACCTTCAGAATCTCCACAATGGAAGTGCCTGATTCTCTAAGGAGCTGAAACAACAGAAAAGATCATATCAACAAAGTACAAGAAGGCAAGATGCCTACACCTCTTACCATCCAACCAAGAAATCCATCATTTCAATTCCTCTTTTTTTATTTATGGCTGCATCCACCAGAAAAGTATTTTAAAACCTTTTTCCAAGCCCACCATTACAATTCCTCTACTTCTTATCCCTTTTTAAAAAAAAAATTATTTAATTCCCAAAACGATATTTGAGCTTTATCCCATCTATTTTTGCCAGAAAACCATTTGGAAATTTCTTTCTCCATTTTCATGCTGGGAAATTAAAAAGAAAAAAGAAAGAAAAAAAAAATTCAAAAGCAAGATGTTGGTTAGCATAGATACATGTATCTCACTGAGATCCATTTGAATATCAAGACGTGTACTTTCCCCAACATCTTCAAAGGAGTGTGATTTCAAGCATCTCAACCGAATGCCCGTGATATTATTCTCCACATGAAGATCCTGCTCTCTATGCATAAACTTGACATCAAGTTTTGGTAAGATGAAGCAAACCTGTCAAGAGAAGAAACCCTTTCCAGTTACAACAAATCTGACCATCAAGTTTCACCATTCATATAGTGCATAACAAGTCAATATATCGATTTCAACATTCAAGCATGCAAAAGCAGCAAATAAATCAAGATACATTAAGAGCCCAATAGATATCCAACTGGAGAAGTTTCTGTAAATTTAATATACAAATACAGATGGCAGATCTATATCCTATGGAATTTTCAGAGAAACATCCTCAACAGTACAATGTCTTTTGGGGCTAAGTTTTCAGTCTTTTTCCCAAATATGAATATAGTAAAAGAATGTGTCTATTAATGACTACCAATCACTTTACAAGATCATTTAAAAGGCATATCTACTTCGTCTAATCATGAATTACATATATAAAAAGAAAAAGGTAACAAAACCTGCTTTGACGGGGATACTTTGTATTTTATTTTGTAACAGAATACATAAGGGCTTTTTCTTCCCTCTTTTGGTACTAATATTAAGTTTCGAAATTGGTGCTAAAAGATGCCAAGAGATAAGACCTTTAAAAAAATGAATAACTAATTGGGGCAATCATTCTATGGTTAGGTTCAGTGGCACTAATAACAAATACATTTGTAGAATACAGAAAAGAAAAATGAAAAAATAAAATAATAAAAAATTCTTGTCAATTTTCTGACTTTAGGCAGAATACATATGCATGTACTGCAGATCCAGTTCAAGCATCCAAGATCTATCCTTCTTGTGACAGTAATGAATTTTATAAGATTATCACCACTTCAACCACAGACAAAGTACTCAGATGGTAAACAAGTGCACAATGATGGTCTTGTACGTTAATCCAGATCACCAACCTTATCTGGGAACATTTTAGCATATTTTGTAAGGGCTGCAAATTTTGCTTCTTTATTACTAGGCTTTTCAGCAGGTATAGAGTCAGCGCTGGGTGAAACATCTGCTTGAGAGGAAGTATTTGATGAACTCTTTTTCAAAAAAATTGCCTCATTTATGTTAACCATGACTTCTCCACTATTGACTTCCAAATTCTTGATAACGACACCCAATTCCCTATGTTCAGACAAAGCAAAATATCAAAATATGTGAAACAGAAAAAAATATACATAATCAAAGCCTCGAAAAGATGCATCACAAGTTTCCAGGGTCTAAAATTTCAAAAAAAAGTAGAAATCCCACGCAGCACCACAAACCCAAAAGAAGAGAACAAATATAAGTTTGACTCATCTAGTACATATTATTATTCTTATGTAGAAGATTAGATTATCTTTTCAAAGTAACAAGGCAGAGGAAAAATTTAAAAAAAAAAAACAATACCTATCATGACCAAATTCAGAGGAGACAAGCAACTCCTCACAGACAAAAGGAGCAGTTGACCTGTCCATAACAGTGAAAAATCCCTGGCTGGAAGAGATACATCCTTCACTGTCAACAGTAGATGTCTGATCACAGCTAATTCTTGGTTCACCCAAGTGAATAACGATCGGTGCCACATGTAACTTGACAAACAAGTTAGGCCTAGAGCCACCATCTTTAGATATATTCAAATTCAGATCCTTAACTTCAGCAGTCACTTTGGGAGTCTGTAACATTGCAAGAAATGATCACAATATATCCAAAACCAAACAAATTCAAGCTAAACATAAACTCTCTACTAAATATAAAATCATTATGCATCAGTATAAAGACAGTACAATATAGAGTGTAATATAATATTGTCATCTGCTATGTTCCATGAGCAACTTAGAAATAATAATTTAACCAAAAAAGGAGGGCAAAAAAAAAAGAAGAAGAAAAAGAAAAACCTAGCCTATGCCTTTGCCATCCTCTTCACTCCATTAGTGAGCTGTAAATAGATTAAGAAAAATAATTTATGTTGGTAGATTTAACACTATTTTAGTTAGTACCTAATGCTGCAGGCTGGTAGGACCAAATGTTCTAGCGCCATTAGGGCATAAACAAGTCCTTTTATGTACAACTTGAGCATCACTTCAAAATACATCCACATTATTTTTCTATACCTTATGAATTTTTAGGCTCTTTCTGGGATCAAAATTCTTGTCAAAGCGACCTCATTATGATATTTTTCCAATTTTTATTAAACCAACCATCATTATTGGATTTTCCCCCCCTCTTGATTTAGCCTTCATTGTATCCTCACACTAAAACATGCCAACTGATAAAAGCACTCTCTCTAGACACCCATGGATAAAAAGCCCTGATGCTACAGACCATATGATGCCCACATCTCAACTCTTCCAAACCTATACCCCTTGCCCAAGCCAAAAAAAAAAATTGTGATGGTTAATAAATCAATAGCTACTGTTGCAAGACTGGGATACATACCTATTACACCCAATTATTCTTAAAAATGCCATTCATTTATCATAATTGTCATCAAGTCTTCGTTTTATTCGAAAGTTTTCCTATGATCTTAAATCTATGTTACATTTTTCCCTTCTTATTGAGTATTCCAAGACTCATGGCCCGTTCAATTGGCTGAATGCCATTCATTTATCATAATTGTCATCAAGTCTTCGTTTTATTCGAAAGTTTTCCCATGATCTTAAATCTATGTTACATTTTTCCCTTCTTATTGTGTATTCCAAGACTAATGGCCCGTTCACTTCGCTAAATGGAATAACAAGAGAACAAAATTCCAATTCTAAGAGAATGTAATAAGGTTGTAATGGCTATTCTAATGTTCACTTGGCGTAAAAAGTAAAATAAGTAATTATTAAAATAAAGATAAAATATCTATAATATCCCATGTATTTATTATAGAAAGAGGATATTGTATAGGTGTTGTTTTCAAGATAGGAGTATTTATGATAAAATTGAAAAATAAACCATTAAATAACAATTCATGAGGTAGAGACATGAATTGTTATTCATCATTTTAAATAATAGCAATTCATTATGAATTATTATTTCTTTCAAATGAACATCCTAATATCAGTTTTACGTCGAACAAGTGAGGAATGAATAGTTATTCACGTCAAGTGAACGAACTACAAGGCTCAGGGGAGCGAATTGAACTTGCTGAAAGAAAAAGAAGACTCCACCACCTTGAATCATTTCTGAAAGTTCACAGTAACTATCTTTATCTAGTTTCTTCAAATAAACATAACAGTTGGATAAAACTTTAGACAAAGGTCTTAAAATTCATTCGCATTGTTTAAAGGAAAAGCTCTCCCATCTTTGTTTTGCAGATGATTTAATGATTTCATTCAAGAAGATTTGAAATGGTGCTCTTGTAAAAGAGGTTTTAAGTCAATTTTATTCCGAGTCAAAACTTAAAACCAACAATGCAAAAAGGTGATTTGACATCTAATTTACAGGTGCAAATAATCTCAGTGTTAAGGTTTCAAAAAGGTGTTTTACCAATCTGTTACATGGCCGCTTCGTTGCTGGATTCTAAACCTATCAGACCTGTTTGCTTGGAATTGGTAAACAAAATCAGCTCCAAAGTTGGTCAGTAAAGTAAATTGCTGCAAGGAGAGTTCAACTTAAACAGAATCATCCCAGGGGCCCTTCATGGATTGGTTAGGGAAGAGAGGTATTTACTCCTCAGACTTACCAAAGGAAGCTAGTCTGTGATGCATTATTGACAATGATAGATGGGATTGGCAACTAAGGGACATATGGGATCCTATAAGATCAGACTTGCTAGATGCTTTCTCTCCAAATGCAAATAACAAATATAAACTCCTATGGAAGAATGAACCCTACCCCCCAAAAAAAAAAAAAAATATATATATATATATATATCTCATAATCAAAGTGGCTTATAACTTCATCCGTGATGAAGAAGTAAGGCTCCTTGGTTCAATTTTGTGTGGTTCAAAAGAATAACACCTAGACATTCCTTTTTCCTTTGGCTATTTGCTCACCAAAGACTTGTGAACCTAGACAAGTTGGTGTTGTGGGAGTTACATCTCAAAAATGTTGTTTTCTCTGCAATTTGGAAGAGGAATTACATGACAAATTGTTCCTAAAATGCTCTTTTATTGTTAAAATTGTGAAACCATCGAAAGAGGTGATTCCAATAAACGGTGCTTTTCCTTAGTAGTATCCAAGATTTGTTCCTATCTTATGGGTCTAGGATAGAGCCCATATGGAAGATTTTGGTTAGTTGGTCCTTTATTACGCTTGGAGAGAGAGAATATGAGAAAAAGTTTGGATTAGTTCTCGGACTTCAGCTGAATTGTCACACATGATTCTTCATTATTTTTCCATTTTTTATTATACTCTTAAATTGTAATTGTCAAAATCCCGATTTTAGCACCCTTTTGTTTTGTATGGTATTTGTTGGAGATTTTAGGCCTCTTGCAAGTCCTATTTTGTACATTGTACTTTTATCACATGTCAATGAAATTCTAAATTTATCTCCGGGGGGGGGGGGGGGGGGGTGTTGTTGTTGGGGGTTGGGGGGGTTTCATTTTTGTAAGAGTATGCATTTTTCAATTCAAGTCTACTGGCCTTCGATGATTATTCTTCCAAAAAGTATCCTCAAAAAAATCAACTTGAAGATGCATAGGTTCCTTTGGAATGGCGTGATGAGCTTAAAGCCAAAGCAAAGGTTGCTTGGGATGTGGTTTGTGGACCTAAGTTTGAGGGTGATTTAGGCGTACCATCTATATTTTAGGGATTTCACAGCTTAACTTTTACATATTTGGACTCTTTATTGTAGTGACATGGATACCCTTTAGCCTAATTAGGTTTGAAATGAGTTACTTAAAGGAAAAAACATTTGGCATCTCAAAGAGCCTAGTTGTTGCTCTTAGAGGTGGCGAAAAGTCCTTCATGCCAGGGAAAAAGCAAAAGATATTTTTTGTTTGGGAGATGGGTGATAGTGACACCATCTCTCTTTGGTATGACAAATGGCACCCTTTGATAGATTATCTAGGTGTGAGGAAGATTTATGAAATAGGATGGCCTAAGGAAACTAGACTTTGTTCCTTCATTTAAGACGATGAATGGTCTTGGCTGTCGGTAGATCTTTGGGGATATAATGAAATTCTTTGAAAATGATCTTAGAAAGAAAGGGGATAATCAATCCCAAAAATACCAGACAAAATTGAAAATGATCTTAGAAAGAAAGGGGATATAATGAAATTCTTTGATTGGTTTTTCCCAGATAAACGATTCGTTTCATTTGACTAATGAGGCCAATAGAAAACAATTAATTAAAAAATTTTAATTTAAATAGATAGAGAAAAGTTTTAAAAAAAAAAGTGCTCTTAATCGAAACTCCTCGTGATCTTCAACCAATTATGAGCCTCAATATAATTACCAGGAGTAAGCGCTATAGCTTGTTTCTAATACTCAACGGCTTGGTCGAACCAAGCCTCCGCAATTTCAAAATCCCCTTGCCGAATGGCCTGTTCCCCCTGGTCGGAATAGGTGAGTAATTAAGTGACCTTATATGGGTATCTACCCCTCCACTCAAAAGGTTCCTTAGTGCTCTCTAATTGTGCATCCTTTTGTATTGTGGATGATAGTGCAAAAAATGCTATACATTTTGGACAAACTTTTGGGGTGGGATGTTGTTTCCCACAATCTATGCTTTTTATGCTTCAATGCTAAAGAGTCCCACAGCCACCATCTTTTCTCTTATCCTTTCACAAAAGAAATACAAGATCTTGTCTCTCATCAACTTACTTGGAGTAGAATTTTCCTTTTTTTTTTTTTTTTGGGGGGTAATGTCAGCATTTACTTTTACATATATTAAGGACAGTCGTTGGCCTATATACAAGAGAGCTAAGAAAGGAAAAAAGGATATCGATGTGTGAACCAAACAAAAAGGGTACGTAAATCGATAGCCATAAAACATCATAGAACAAGCCCAAAAAGTTACATGGTCAAAAAGGTTAAAATTTTCCTAAATAAAGCTTCAGCTGTCAAAAAAGATATTCCCAATCTTCTATCATTCCTTTTCCTCCATAAAAGATAAACAAGCACTACTAGTATCTTCTTCCAAGAAGGTTCATTACAACCTTTAAAAGCTGTCAACATATCATCCACTATTGATGCCATGAGTATACTATCAAAGGACATCTGGAAGATACTTTGGAGCTTATGCCAAATGAACTTCGTGAATTCACAGCTGAGAAAAAGATGGGAGTGAGATTCTTCTCCGTCATTGCATAGATGGCACTGGTTTTATGCTATTATATCCCATCGCAATAATAAGTCTTGTGTGAATAGCCTTTCTCGAGCAGCAAGCCATAGAATAAAAGAATGACATGGGATGTTTCCTTTATACCATGCTATAGAATGGCATGACACAAAGTTTGTCTTAGGTTGAAGATATCAATATGCTATTCCAATTGTAAAAGCTTTTAATGGGTCAGACCGCCATACAAACTTGTCTCTTTGCTCCGCCTTAGGTAACATGGTATGAGGCACTTCCTCCTTAATAGCATCCCTAGTCTCTCCTACTGGCCAAGCCCAATTATCTCCACTGAGAATAGAATTAAGAAGAGTTTGTTTAGACCATCCCAATCTATAAATGGTCCTTTCGCCTAACCAATTAACTAAAAAGCCTCTCGGGTGCCACCAATCATACCATAGCGAAATCTTACTCCTATCTCCAATTTTCCATGGGAACAAGAGTCGTGTCCAAGACTGAGATTGCAGAATCTTCCTCCACAACCATGATGATTGAGCTGGAACTTTTGTAGCCCAGAAATTCCATCCTTTTAGTATCTTACACGAAATCTGTCGAGGCCATAAGGATCCTTCCACATCTGAGCATAAATGAAATATGTGTTTTGCTAATGCTACTTTATTCCATTGTGTCAAGTCAAGGATACCTAGTCCACCTTCTTTTGTGGGGCGATACACTTCCTCCCCTTTGCAAAAAAATGAGTAAATCATCCGCAAAACAAAGGTGATTAAGCTTCACTTTTTTGCATCTCCAGTGGTTCATAACACTTGGATTATTGTTTAGCTCCCTCATTTAAGCAAGAGAAAATTTCCATGACTAGAACAAATAAATAAGGGGGGAGAGGGTCTCCTTCTTGTCTTAATCCTCGTGTACTAGCAAAATAACCTACTAATTACCTATTAATATTTACTGACAACCTAGGAGTAGTGACGCATCCTTAAACCCATTTAGAGAAGAAAGGAAGAAAATTTAGACATTCTAGTAGCTCTGTTAGAAAACTCCAACTCACATGATCATATAATTCCACGATATCTACTTTTATTGCACATCTTGCTGCATGGGAGTTCCTATGGTATCCATTCAACAATTCTTGAGCCACCGGAACATTATCCACAATTCTTCTTACTTTTATAAAGGTTGTTTGTTCCCATCCAACGAGCTTACCCACTACCAATTTGAGTCTTTTTGCTAAGATTTTGGAGATACATTTGTATAATGTATTGCAACATGCTATAAGACGAAATCAGTAAGAGACTCGGGAATTGGAACCTTAGGGACCAAAGTCAAGAGAGTCAAATTAATGGATTTCAATAATTTACCCGTGGCAAAAAATTCTTTGATGGCCATCACTGTTTCAGAGACTACTATATCCCATGTCTCTTGAAAGAAATTGACATTATAACCATCAGGACCTGGTGATTTGTCCTTTGCTAAAGACCAAAAGGTTGACTTTACTTCTTCATCTGTAACTAGTTAAATCAAACTATCCCAATCTTCCATAGCTACTATACATGTGATGATGGAATTGATTCGGTTAGCGCACGTATGTCTGACATTTGATTCAGTGAGGATATGCTTGAAAATGATCGCAACTTCTTGAATTTCTGATTTGCTAGTGATTCTACTACCATTCTCTAGAGTGAGGGAGTGAATACCATTTCTATGCAACTTTGGACAGATGGAGCAAAAAAAGAAAGCAGAATTCCTATCACCAAGCTTTAGCCATTTTTCTCTTGATTTTTGAAGATAGAAAGATTCCTCAGCATCTGTAAAAAAATAGAACTCCTTAAAAAATCTATCTCCTTATATCAATTTGCAGATTAAGGGTGTGAACGATTGGCAGTTTGGATATCTCCTAGGGAATTCTTAGCTTCCAAAGCTCGTTGTTGGATATTTAAGAAAAAGGTCTTGTTTAGCTTCCTAAGATCCCTCTTAAGCAATTTTGATTTTGAAACTACTCGAAACATTGGAGTTCCTTCCACTTCGGTCTTCCAAACTGCTTCAACGGTAGTTCTAAAATTTGGATGCTATGCCCAAAAGTTAAAGAACTTGAAAAGAACATTTCTAAACTCTTGAGGCACCACTAGGAACACGCTTCGAAGGGGGTGTCGAACAAGAAGAGCAGCTTTTCTTTTGAACACCTTGCTTAGAAGAACCAAAAGAGTCCCTCGAAAATCCCATGAGGCAACCTCATGGAAAAGGACCTTCTTTCTTTTACGCATGAAAGTTTTCATGATGAAAGCGGGGGAAAAAAAAGATGCAAAGAAGGAGAAAAGAGAGGAGGTCAATGAGCAAACAACGAAAAGAGAGAGAGGGTTAGAGGTTTAGGGTTAAGGGTGTTTAGGGTTAGGCGCGAGAAAAGAGATGGGCTTTGGCCAAAAAGGAAGGAAAACGGACAATGAAGGTGTTTAGGGTTCGCATGGGCTCCAAATTTTCGAAGATAGGGTAAGAAAGGAAAGGGTTAGGGTCGCTAGGATTAACAGGTTGTGGGTTCACGAACAAGAGGTAGGGAAGAAGGATGATGGGGGAGAGGGGAAAGAGATGCTTGGGAAAAGGTGAGAAGAGGGGAAGAGAGAGGGGAAAAGGGATGGAGGAGGATAGAGGAAGACGAGGTGAACGGGGAAGAAAGAAAAAAGAAGGAGGGGGGTTAGAGAGAAGGGAGAGGATTTTCTCTCTCTACATATTTTCGGCTTTAGTGCTCAAGTTTACTCAATATTAACAATAACCAGCAAATGGTTGTATATAGTTATCAATCTATAAGAGTGCATCACAGTAAACAACTTATATTACAGATATAATCAGTCAAATTATTGATCCTCTCTCCTCCCATTAAAAATTTAGAAGTTTTCTTACAAAATAAGCCGCCCAAAGATAAGCCCATAGCAAAGGACTCTAGTCATGTCCCATAAATATATAAATACATACATACATATAAGTGAATGTATGTATATATAGCTATTTACAAATTCATACTGGTTTTGCATCACTGCATCAAGAAGCCTATATTAGGACAAGGCTAAGTAGTCAATATCAACAGAAGCAAGGTGCTAGTGATTGATGAAAAGCTCCTGCAGTTTGTCATGCTTTTGCTTTCAAGATTAGCATGCAAAGAGAATGTTATAGCAAAAGGCCTCTATCAGTTTAATGTGAAAATAATACTCAAGTCACTAATAACCCCCTCTAAAAACTCATAATGAAGAACGTTAAGGACACATGTTAAGGCAGGGAGCAAAGAAAGAAATCAATAGCTTATATGCTTAGTTAAAGTTTGGACTTGACTAGTTGCATTTTTTCAATGAAGACCTGTTTTATCAAGATGGAACATAGTCGCATGCACCAATTTAAGCAACAACTGAAGAGATAGTTCACCTAAACACCATGTTAATTGAGATATATAGCTAGGAATAAAATAACTCTGAATTTTCAACTTACCCGCACAAGCAAATCTGTTATAGAAACAGACAAAAACCTTGCCATGTTGGCTACAACCATCCACTTCCCTCTTCCTGAAGTACTGCGGGTTCTACTACGACTTTTAGCCTTCTGTTTGCTTTTATTGGAAGGCCTAATAACTACCTCCAAGTCACATACCAGCACCTGCAGTTTAGGATCCCTAGAGAAAAAACCAGCACCAAGTTTAACCAAGGACTGCCTCAAACTAACTTTTATTTCTCCAACAGAAACAGATTCAATTGGACCCTGTGACAAACCAAAGGGAACCCACTTCAGGTTGCAAGCTCTCCAGATCACAGAGACAAAAGATAAAATTTTCCACGGCACTAGCAATTAGCAAGTCAAGCAACAGGAGCAACAACAGGGGAAAAAAGAAAAAAGGGACCTTCTTGAACTTGATCACTATATCCCGCAAACATTTCCATCCGCCAACTCGAAATGCAACAGAAGCTCCCACGACACGGCTTAAAAGCCAGGCAGCCAGCCTAGAAGCAAATCTGGATAGAACAGGGAAAAGGCAAAATATGAAAGAAGTAAAACTAAACTGTGCAACATGTGTGAAAGCATTAAAGTACTGATTCCAACCGTTTTTATCTTTTTTTGAATGGGAAAGGAGAAAGGTGGCATACAACAAAAGAACAGCAGCTTCCTTTTTCAAAAAATTATATAAAGCCACCACCAAAACAAAGCTTCTTTTAAATAATTGTCCATAGTTGGTGCCCGATAATTACTTCATTAAGGTGTTACCAAGTGGTTTCTTGGTCCAGTTGGTTGTTGTCATGTGTCATGCCATTTACAAATGTTAGGAATATATATGGAGATTTAGTTAGTAGTCTCAGTATAGCTCATCTAACATGCTTCCCCTTTGTTTATCAGCTTGTAAGAGCTATTAGGTCAATGTTAAGAGCACTTTTCTCTCATCACTGCCCTAACTCCCCAAATTAGAGTTTGTACCAATCTTTTCCTCAACATTAAACAAAGAATAAATAAATATATACACTAGAGAAAACAATTATTATATTAACAAAAACTTAAAGAAGATTATTTAATAATGAATGGAATCAAAATCAAAAGAGATCTGTGCAAAATAAGGAACAATCATGGAATTCAAGATAATAATGCAAGCAAACGATGCAAGTTAGAAAATTTCAGGGTGATCTTTCAAGAAGAAGTGCAGATTTGCATTTACTCTATTGAGCAAAATCCAATGTCTAAATTGAAGCAAACTCTTTAGACAAGTTAATGAACTAATTGCAAATCAATTGGATGAGAATTAAACAATAAAGGTCTGGTTGCCAGTCAAAAGAGTTGAATTACCAGGGTTCACATAACTGTTCCAATTATTTATATTGCACAGGCCAAACAATATTATTTCTAAGTCCATCACACCTCATCAAAGATGAAGGTTAATTTGGTCTTTATATGTATAGAGGAAAGAACAGTGAGTTTCTTTAGGGTCATGCAAATTGCAGCCATTCTTTAAGAGTTTTGTTTTGTGAAAAAATTGCAATCATGGTTGGCATAGCTATCTAACCACCTGAAGATCATATACCTAGATATTCTAAAATGAACTGAACAATAAAATTATAAGAACTTGTACTCATGCTCACCAAATTGCTTATGCTAAGAGGTTAATGTTTAATACTGTTGGAAATATCTCAGAATTTTTAATTGTGTTTGCTATCGAATTAGGGTTGTTTTGCATAATATATATTGTTGGTAGCCTGTGGAAGGCAAAGCTCAATAGTGCCATTTTCTTTCCTTATAATTTGTGACTTAATCCTGAACTAAAAAAATAAAAAGAAAAAAAAGTCACCAACAACAGCAACTATCAGAAAATATCCAAACTTTCACGGTATCAAAGCTTAGAACTATATTTCACTCCTTTTGTGAAAATGTTCCAAGTTTCCATTACAGAGACCTAGGCCTCCTAATGACTCCCATTCAATTTAATCACAAACATTGATTTAAATGGCAAAAGTTTTTTCCCACAATCCCCATTAGTCCATATTTATATCAACGATAGAGGAAAGATGGGCTATCTAACTAGAGATAAATGAACTCCATATAAAAAGGATCCCACTTTTACATTGTCAGATGCTAAAGACTATAATGATGACATGATTGGTAAACTCCATGGAAGAAGAAATGGCTCCAATTATCTATGCTATGGAACACTCAGAAAAGCTAGGAAACAATGTCACCTAAGTGTATTCTCACCCAAGAAACCAATCACAAAAATATAAGTCGGCACTTAATATTTCAACTCGTAAGGAGAGGCAATGCAAAACTTAGATCCCTTCAATAACTATGCATGGAGTCGAAAGAAGATGACCAAAATTATCACAAGTTGACTGGATCCGGATGAATACAGAAATTTTCAGTTCATCGATATGTGGAATTTGATGAGGTTTAAGGAAAAATTCATAAGCTGAAAGCCACTTCCATCAAAGACAGGTGATCATAGGAAGGACTAGACCCCCAGCTTCAAAGGAAAGCTTAGTACTGGTCACACACGATGCACTGGGTAACAACGCTACAAAAAATCAGTGAAGACCTACAATATGGTGCAATTATTGTAAAAGTCACCTCATACTAGGAAGAACAATTGGAAACTACATGGAAAACATGCAAAATGGAAGGACAGTAGACAAGGGAAGAAGTCAAGCCAAGTTCCCTTGCATGCAACAAAAGAAGGGTTCCCTTCCCTTTACCTTCAACCCACACATTCGAGCAATTAAAGGCTAAAAAAATAATTCTTGAATGGTGCAAATGGACAATGAAACCTAACTAAAAAGTTATCTTCACTGTTATTCTATTTTCAAAATCATTCTTACAACAAAAAATAAAATAAAATTTCCTTTTCTGGTAACACTATTTCCAAAATCTTGAGTTGCATAGATGAATGACAAAAGCTCGTTATAAAAGCATGCTATTCAACATTAAATACTCTTTAAGGGCATTGATTTAGTGACTTCGCTTACCCGTCCCCAAAAGTTGAAAAACTCTTGTAGTGTGACATACGCAAATGCTATCAAAAGAAATAAGAAAAGATGTTAACCTATATGCCAGGTTCTGAAACGTCAAGAAAGGTACCATCCAGCACATACAGCCTCAGAACTCTCGTAAAGTTTATCATCAAGATAAGGCACATTTTTAGAGTTTCCTTCCCCATTTCCTATGATTTTGACGATTCACTCCCATTTAACTTATTTTCATAAGCAATATTTTCAAAAAAATCCCATGTTTTCACTTGTCTTTCCTCAATGGATAATACACTCATTTTATATCAAAACGCCTCATGAATGTCTACTTCAGTAACTTTAATGGCATTAGGGTCACTAACAGAGTATATGAATCCTTTTCCTTAACAACAAGACATGGCTTTGATTGGATCAGCCCAATTAAGTTTAACTCACACTACACATGTAGCCTCGAGAAGGGGTTTTGGTAAATTTTGAAGTTCATGCTTCATCCAATTTGTCATGGGAGAATAACCCAAAAAAGATTGCCAAAGTTCTCAGGCCCTAAACACTAGGCCATAATGATAGAAACAATCAATATCCATCACCATGTAATGGCATTTATGGCCTTACAGCACTTTCTCACCTGTGCCAAAGCTGCACTTAGATGTCATGCAAGATCCATAAAAAGGTATTAGAACCCATCTCAAAATTCCTCTAGATTTCGATTTCTTGCTCTATTTAAAAAAAGAAAAAAAAAAAGAAAATACACTACTATGTCAATGACTACAGACCTGATCCGCAAATCTCAAATCACTTCAGTCTAAACCCATCGCTGTGAGCAGAGACTTATTCCCTATTCAGCCACTTCAAGAAGACCAACTTGCAAAACCATCAGATTCTTTTGATGTAATAAAAACTGAACCGTCCATAGCAAATTCCACACATTTGCACTACCACAATATGCCTCTAAAGTTTTCCGTAGCAATCAAGCTGCTATGAACCAATGCAGATTTAACCTTACCTCTGCTCCCAATCATTTCACCTAGAAATGTTCTCTAACATCGGCCAGATGCTAAACCAATGACACTTCATCTACCCTAAACATACGGAGGATGTCAACAGTAGGTAAATCCACCATTTAAGTCTACATGAAATCTCAAGTTTCATGGATAACAAACTCCAATTAGAAAGCACAACCGCCAATGAAGAAAAGCACAGACTGAACTACATAGCAACGCTATCATCCGAAGACATTTACTGATAATCTTCAAACATATATTACCGAAACTAACACATTTGGAACATTCTTAAACCATTCCCAAACATTCTACATATCTCAACCACATTAAGCAACACGGACATAAAAATCAACTAAATTACCTGTAAAGGAACTAAATTAAACATTATAAGCGGACAATGAGGGTATACATACATGAACAGCAACCAGAGAACAATGGAAACGAGCAAGAAGCCGAAGAGAAATTTAGCAGGCGAAGAAGCTGCCATTTCTTCCAATGTGTGAGAGAATTCACACTAATACTCAAAATGCGGATCCTTTCTTCTTCTCCTCCTCCGATTATAATCGGTAAAATCGCCGCGAAATCGAACCGAATCGCATTCTCTGCACATGGCTCAGCATATCAAAATCAATACAGAGAATGTGTGAATGAAATCGAAACCTAGAACCAAAAACCGAAACCCTAGAGAAACTCTAGCGTTGTTTTTCCGCTTCGGTTGTAGGAACAGGTCCTGGATAGAGAAAGAATAGGCTGTAAAATGAAATGAAGAGATCGGAGAGAGAAAATGGAGGAAATTATGAGGAGAGAGGGTCTTTTATAATTTTTTTATTTTTATGTATCATGAGATCTGATCCGCCATATTCTCGGCAAGCAGAAAAGGAGATGATGAAATGTAACCTAGGAAGAAGGAAAGATAAAAGAAGAGCTTCTTCTAATTTTTTTTTATAGATTTTCAATGTTTTAAGTATATTTTATGTTTGAAATAATTTCATGTTTACAACTTTAATTGAAATTAATTACTTATTTAAGGTTAAAATAAAAATAATTACTAATATATAGTTGCTAAATCGTGTATTTAAATTAGGAGATACAAATATGTAAATAAAAACATTCATATCGCGATATAGCAATAGTATATAAACTTTATATCGTGTTTTATTTTCATGATTTACCTGTAAATTATTATATCTTGTGTTTTAAACGCGATTTTGTTATGATATATTGGTAATTAATTTCATTGGAGTTGTATATTGGTAATATTTTTCCACAGGATCCCTAGTGATGCAGCATAGGATAAGAGACGAAAAATCCTATGCCGACAACCTATGCCTCCGACCTTTAGTTCTATATTGCAGGTGTTGGAGAGGCCTACTTTACATGTCTTTTGTTTTTTTCAAATTTGTAATTAATAATGTGGTCAATGCCTTTAGAATATCATTTAATATTTTTAAAGAATAATTTTTAGTATCATTTAGTATGATTTTTAATAAGATTTAATGTCTTTTAATAGGATATCAGTTTCATAGGATTTAATGTTTTCTAATAGGATGTAAGTTTTAGTTTTTCCTTTTAAATGCTATTTAATATTATTTAATAGGTTTTAATCCTTTTTCGGTTATGGTAACTTTCACACTTGCCCATATATATGTAAGTCCTATGGCATATGAAAGATAGAAGATTATTTTTTTGAATGAAATTTCTTTGAAAGTGTTCTCTCTATTCCAAAACTCGTTATCTTTGTGTAGATTTCGACCTTTAGTTCTATATTGCAGGTGTTGGAGGGGCCTACTTTACATGTCTTTTGTTTTTTTCAAATTTGTAATTAATAATGTGGTCAATGCCTTTAGAATATCATTTAATATTTTTAAAGAATAATTTTTAGTATCATTTAGTATGATTTTTAATAAGATTTAATGTCTTTTAATAGGATATCAGTTTCATAGGATTTAATGTTTTCTAATAGAATGTAAGTTTTAGTTTTTCCTTTTAAATGCTATTTAATATTATTTAATAGGTTTTGATCCTTTTTCGGTTATGGTAACTTTCACACTTACCCATATATATGTAAGTCCTATGGCATATGAAAGATAGAAGATTATTTTTTTGAATGAAATTTCTTTGAAAGTGTTCTCTCTATTCCAAAACTCGTTATCTTTGTGTAGATTTCGACCTTTAGTTCTATATTGCAGGTGTTGGAGGGGCCTACTTTACATGTCTTTTGTTTTTTTCAAATTTGTAATTAATAATGTGGTCAATGCCTTTAGAATATCATTTAATATTTTTAAAGAATAATTTTTAGTATCATTTAGTATGACTTTTAATAAGATTTAATGTCTTTTAATAGGATATCAATTTCATAGGATTTAATGTTTTCTAATAGGATGTAAGTTTTAGTTTTTCCTTTTAAATGCTATTTAATATTATTTAATAGGTTTTAATCCTTTTTTGGTTATGGTAACTTTCACACTTGCCCATATATATGTAAGTCCTATGGCATATGAAAGATAGAAGATTATTTTTTTGAATGAAATTTCTTTGAAAGTGTTCTCTCTATTCCAAAACTCGTTATTTAGATTTCGACTTTTACCAGATATCTAATATTCTCAGAATCAATAGATATTTGAAGATCACAAGCCGGGTATTCGTGCGCGAATCAACATCTTGCGATAAATCCTATCGTACCTCCGCTGCATCAGTTGGTATCAGAGCCGTGTTCGCTCTTGGAATATCATGGCGCCTTGCAAACAGGTTAACCAACGACATGTGGATGAGATCTATGATTATGATGATCTAGATCAGAGGATCGAGCAGAAAATCAATCAATGGTTAAATGTTATGGTGGATCATCTTACAAAGAGAATTGAAGTGTTTGTGCTAAATCAAAATAAAGGTAAGAACTTAATCCTAAGCTGATGTTTGATGATGATTCCTCTTCTGTTGATAGGGACTACTGTGATGGAGAACCTATCTTTGATACTTATGAGGATGATGAACCTATGTTTAAATATGTGGGTGATGGAGGACCTATCTTCGACACTGAGAATGATGAAGAAGAGATTTTCACAAAATATGATGATGTGTTCAAGGTTAAGGGAGATAGAAAACCTATTTTTGATGATGAGTATGAGGAGGAAGAATTTTTGGAAAAAGTTGAAATTTTTCAGCCTATTGTAGGCAATGAGGTTGTTGAGGAGGTAGCAATACCTGAGTTTGCAACTATGGTTATAAAGGAGTTCCAAGATGTGTCATTGAGAGACATTCAATACCAAATCGATCTTGAACTAAGTGCAACCCTTCCAAATTGTCCTCGTCATCAAATGAGCCCTACAAAACATGAAGAGTTGAGAGACAAGTTGAGGACTTATGCATAACATGATTAAAATTCGACCTCGAATTTTGTCCAGCCTAGAGAGGATGATGCAGCATAGGATGAAGAGACGAAAAATCTTATGCCGGCAACCTATGCCGCTGGTCTTTAGTTCTATATTGCAGGTGTTGGAGCGGCCTACTTTACATGTCTTTTGGTTTTTTCAAATTCGTAATTAATAATGTGGTCAATGCCTTTAGAACATCATTTAATATTTTTAAAGAATAATTTTTAGTATCATTTAGTATGATTTTTAATAAGATTTAATGTCTTTTAATAGGATATCAGTTTCATAGGATTTAATGTCTTTTAATAGAATGTAAGTTTTAGTTTTTCCTTTTAAATGCTATTTAATATTATTTAATAGGTTTTAGTCCTTTTTCGGTTATGGCAACTTTCACACTTGCCCATATATATGTAAGTCCTATTACATATGAAAGACAGAAGATTGTTTTTTTGAATGAAATTTTTTTGAGAGTGTTCTCTCTATTCCAAAACTGGTTATCTTTGTATAGATTTCGATTTTTTATGCCAGATATCTAGGTATTCTCAGAATCAATAGATATTTAAAGATTACAAGCCGGGTATTCGTGCGCGAATCAACGTCTTGCGATAATCCCTATTGTACCGCCGCTGCGTCACCTAACATGTATTAAACTCTTTTATGTTTTCAGTAAATTAATAAATTTAGTTAGTTATAAGTAAAATTGTTCATTTTTTAATGATGTATATATCGGTTTAATTAGAGGTGTTTACAATTCGATTAATCAATCTATGGTTCTATTTTTTGAACCTCACCATAACAGTCCATTTTTTAATATCCCAATCATATATCGATTCGTTATAAACGGTTAGTTGTCCTAATTATTAACACTTTTTTTGGGTTAATTTTTTCGATTTTAACTATTTAACATAATGATTATGCAAAATTTATAGTTGACGCATTTTTCAATATGACCGTAAAAAAATTAGGGCATTTTTTTCACAATTATATTAAAAATTATAAAATAAGAATGTAAGATAAGTGAAAGAGTTACCAACATATATCGATGCCATCAAGATAATCATCCACGTTTATTTCGCAACACTAAGCACCATGATACCCATTAAGTATACACACAACCAGAACAATTAAGTTAAGATAGATTATGGTTTGAAACATTCAAAGTTTAGGCCTTTTGAAACCTTCAATATCTAACTATTAATATTTTTAATAAAATAATTATATAAGTATATTATAAATTATACATATAAATACGAATGGTTAACCGAAACCATTAATTTCTAATTTTATAAACCAAAACCGAAAACCGAAAAAAATTAAAAACTCCAATCCTAAGCTGAAACCAATTCATCTATTAACCCTTTTTTTTTTACTGGTTTTTCGGTTTCGCTTCGGTTATCTTAAATATTTAGTTTTTTACACACCCTAAATTCAATATCGATCCAGTATCAATTTGATTTAAAGATGAAATCATGAGAGTGCCTTATATCTAAATAGACCTCATCGTGATCATATTATTTTTATAGTGTAATGAAAAATACGGCATAATATTGAATCCACATGAATCGGTACTTAGTAGTACCCATGTTTATAAACATTCTATGTGCCAAATTCATTAAATGGATTGATGGCAATTTAGTGGAGGAAAAAAAACTTAATGCTGCAATACTTTGATGTGGCATTTTCCTTTTTATCAACTCCAAATTTTTGCCATTTTATTTTTTTAAAATTAATTACTAAAATAAGATATCATTAAACTTAATTATCAAAAGAACTCATAAAGAAATGCATTTTAAAATTGCATTTTAGGGGTCCATTTGGCATTTAGCATCTCGAGATGATACACTTTTTCCAAACTTTTTTCTAATAAATTATTTGTTAAGAAATACATATAGATTAAAAAAAAAACACATGACAGTTCTCATGAAAACATTAAATAAACCAAATATAGATAAAATATAGCTACAAATCAGACACATTTACATATAAATTTTAATACAAATACATATGAGAAACAGACAATCAAATGGATATATAAGCTACATTTAGGAAATGCAAGACAAGCATAACTCACACATCCAACAATAACATGCAAGTCAACTTTTATTATGCACAACACAGCTCGCACTCTCAACATGCGAGTTCTGCTAAACCACTTCCTAACTACGTATGTTTTGTCATATAAACTCAATTTTGCATAACCTATCAAAATAACAACACAATTTAGTAAAAAGATCAACCCATAGTTCTGCACATAGCACATACATTAACTTCGTCATATTCAATACAATATGATAAAAAGCACATGGGAGTCACATAACATGACTCTATCAAATTCATCGTGTTCTCCACTTTAGATTATCTTTTGATAATTGATTTCCAACTTAATGATAAACAATGATGTATGACTTAACATAAGTTAAAATATACTAAAATTAAAGCCTTCGTATGAATTTGCATCTAATATCAAAGAAAAAAAGTAAAAGAAACAAATACATAATATTGAATAAAATAAGAATCTACATAATATCTTATTACACTATCTTTTCCTCTTCTCATGTAGTACTCATCCATATCATCCTACTTCTTCTTTATGTTGTGAAGTACTAGTGGGATCAGCTAAATCTAATGAAACATCTCTTGTATCTACTTATGTACTCCTTCTCCCATGTTTGATAGTGATGGACATGTGGGACATATGGGAGCAAATGGAGCTAGAAATGTGATAAGCTAAAGAAGGTTGATGAGCTAGTGAAGGCTAATCAACAATAAGATCTATAGGATCTTACTTTGTCTACTTTGCTCTCTAGCAACGACCTTTATCATGACCTCATCCTTGAGATGTAAGGACCCGCTATCACCCCTATAATTAAAATAGATGATAACAGTTCCCAAACCACATATAATCTGTAAGATTATATGTAAGGTTGTCTAAAAGAATTGATTGAGGAATTGTTTATCTAATTCCACATAGTTAATATAATAGAAACCATAATTTTTCAAAACTTTTAACGAAATACACTACTCCATTATCATATTTTGCAAAAGAAGCAAACTTAAGTCATACATAGCTAAGTATATATATACATATATCACATCCAAAAGCTTCTTACAAGCCTTAACAAAATTACACATATAAAGTCCAACTAAAACCTTAAATACAACCACAAGACTAACATAACTATTCTATTACAAAAATTGGATTCCACCAAGTCTAAGGTCATCTTTAGTTCTCCAAATCATCAAGAAAATCCTCGAAATCGGTTCCATACCCCATACTCGTATAAAACTCATCGGATTCATCACTTGAAATGGTTAAAATATGAGCAAAATGCCAGTACACAAGTAACGAATACAAATGCAAAGCGATTCACACATGCTTAAGCTAAATTCAAAATGCAATAACCAATAATTTTTTATTCAATCTTTAGTTATTCATTCATCATGGGAGTATTCAAACTCTGGGCAACAAGTATCTAGTATTACGTCCGCCTCCCTGAATGGTCCCTACTGTTCATACAAACTAGGCAGCTGCCCACCTTCCGGCGTAGCCCGTAATACTAGGGGATCCTGAGTAATGCATCACGACGCTCAGGGGGTTGATATAAGTAGCTCGGATACTTATATCTCCTAAATAATTTTATCTAATAACGAGAAAGTATCCTTTCCCTAATATGAGCAAGGTGCCGCTCTCCGAACCAGATTCAATGGCATATAAGGACAATCAACACTCATCAATTATTAAAATTTTCTTAATTTAGAGTAACTTGATTTCATGTCTATCCTAGCAAAGAAACAAGCAAGTTATTACGTACCTGAGATAGCTCGGGAATTAATGGGATTGGCCGAGCGAGAATCTATCATTATTCAAGACAATATTGAATTTCCCACTTAGTTTAAGCACTAATTAACTAGTTGCAAATATAATTAATCAAAGAAATTCAAATAAATTATTATTAGGTCATAACAGAGCATTTAAACATCATATTATATCATAGAATACTTAACAAATATTTAATTGATCATATATTAAGCTTTGAAAAAATTTGAAAAAAGTTTTTAAAAATGAAAATTGCAGGAGATACGCCGGCTTTCAACGCCGGCTTTCAACGCCGGCGGCGTTGAACTGGTGCACAATACACTAAAGTTCAACACTTGCCAACACTGGCAGCGTTCAAGGATACGCTGGCAGCCTTCAGTCTACACCGACGGCTTTAAGCCGCTATAGACTACAACTCCAAATTTCCAAAAATTACCGAAAGTTACACGAGGTTAGTCTACGCCCATGAATACCCCCACCGGCAGTGTATCCATGTACGCCGACAGCTTTGGATCCTATGCCGATGGCTTAAGCCCAGCGTTAAAAATTATGATTATGTTCTCATTCCACACCGCCTCTAAGCCGGCGGCGTTGGAACCCTAATAGCCGGCGTACGTTTTGAAATATAAACACTGGCAGACTTTTCTAGTGAATGCCAGTAGCGTTTCAAGCGGCTTTAAAAAAATTAGTTCTTATCACCTTCAACACCGTCTCTACGCCGGTGGCGTTGATGTACCAGATGCCAGCGTACGCTCAAAATTAAACTTATACGAAAATGTCTTTGTTTCCCCTGTTTTCTTTACAAACCCTATTCACTTTAAAAATTCTCCAAACTTAATCTAAACTTTCCAAAATTTGTTATATGTTCTAAACACCATCCAAACAATATAAACTCTACTTCTAATCATTAAACACCCAACTACAATATTCAAACACCAATCACACTTCAACTACTCAATTTAATTCCACCACTTATCAACACTCCTTACAACTTCCAAACACTTAGCTAAGCTCACCTAATAGCAAAGCAAAATCTAACATATATCAATACATGAATCAATCAACTCAATCGGCATCCATTAATCCTACCATGAGTTTTACATCCAACAACAAGAAAGAAAATAAAACAAGAAGAATTAGGCTTGCATTAACTTACATGATTAAAGTTTGACTTGTGATGTTTGAATCCAAAAGCTTGTGATTGATTTTGGCTTAGGGCTTAGGGTTTTGAGATGGAAGGAAGAAAGAAAGAAAAGAAAATTCGTATGAAATGAATAAAGCTACTAAAAGAGTCCCTAATTAATCCAAATTGAAGTCAATATTAATCCAAAGTTTGAATTTGGAGGTATATTTGACCTAGGGTTAATTTGGTTAGATTTGAAATGCATTTGAGTTTAATTTGACCTTAAAAATATGCTTTAACTTTGTAAATATTCTGTCATCTATTCTTAAACAATTCACGAATTATTTTATTAAATTCTAAACACAACACATACCTATTAATTTACAAAAGACACACATATTTATTACACTATGCACACATTAATACATATAATACAATAATATTAATTTCATTATACTACACACATACAAAATAACACATATTCAACACATGCACTAATTATATTATTCATGCACATATATCTCATTTCTAAATCATATATCATCTCAATAACACATTAGAATATAAATCAGGAAATTCATGGCTATTTCAGAGGATGAGCTGAAGGCATCTGCGGTGGCCCATCCTGCTAATGATCTATAGGAAATAATGCGATACTCCCACACTCATGTAGTAGATGTTTAAAAACCGCAAGTATAATCCATGTCTCCTTTAAACTATTTTTATACAAGCAAATGCATCTAATTGAAAGAAAATAAGATAACAAAACTACATTGACAATAACGTTACATATCCATGGATAGAGTTTTTAAGTTTAAATGTTTGAAATACTAATTATAGCACCAAGCATTGCGCCCATATGACTTATGTATCTCTTAGTCACTCTAGTACCAAGGATAGTGATATGGAGCTACTTGGTCAAGTATCGTACCATCATATTGTAATGGAACTATGTGCAATTGTTGTTGCTCCCACTGCTTAATATATAAAAAGTGCTTCCTTCTCCAATCTTCATATGTTTTTCCCTTTATGTTTATATTAGGAAGAGAAGGTTGAGTGTCACTATGCTGTGAGATATGTTGTATCGCACTAAACCGACAAACAACCCTATCAGGTGAATGTATAACATGTAAAGGTAATACGAGCCAGCTGAATATCACTCCCTTCTTTGAATATAGGTAGTGGCTCCAATATATGTGTAATGTATGGTATCCAACAAATCTGCAAATGATAAACCAATGTTGTTTATAAGAAGTACACATGAGTATTTACATAATTAAGTAATTAAAGCTATTAACCTACTATAGAATTTGACGATCTAGGGCATCTCGATACTAATTGACCATGTGTGTAGCTATCTACATGACATCTAATGTATATCCTAACCGGTATGCCAATGGTCTAGTACGCTCAACCAGAGGATTTCGCCAACTTGTGCAATATGAAGAAATTATTCACAAGCCTAAATTTGAACTAATATTACAGGTGTTCCCATCTTTAATGTGCCTATATCTGTAGCTCAATAAAGATATCTTTATAACCACACCAAGTAAGTAGACCCTAACTATATATACTTGTCCTCTCAAAGTCTTTTAGAAGTGGAAAGAACATCAAATGCACAAGGCTAGAGGGCTTTTTAACACACTTGTAACATGAATGCTCATGTATAGCATATTATGGCTAGCTCATCAACGTCCTATGGTAATATCTTAAAAGTGTGTTTCAACCATGATATCTTAAGCTGTCCACCTACTATATCTAGACCAGTACGTATGATATTTAGTACTTCCCCACTCATCGGTCCATTTCATAGATGTAATCCCTGTAAGTACATCTCCATCAATAGATAAACCAAGCTGTATAACCACGTCCTATAACGTTATGCTCATCTCTTCACGAGGCATGTGAAAAGTATGTGTTTTTGACCTCTACCTCTTAACAAGGGCTGTAATAAAGGCTCAATCAGATTGAATAAAAAGATATTTATGATACTCCTAAAAATACTGTCCGTGGTAAAAATGAAATGATGTACTGGTCGAACTAGTACCATATCATCTATCTTCTTCAAGAAAGCCTCTTGTAGACCACATACTAATGCTAACGATTCTTGTATCAATGATATGTTATTAAGTTTATTGGTACATGTAATTTAAGAAAAATGAATGGTAATTAGTGTTTATATATACATGTCCCTATCTTTGCCAAACTGGCTATGATTGTAATGCCTCGAGGGGTACCCTAGTAGTATCAGGTCATTGTGAATCTTAATTGATGTCCTTAATAAGTCACAAGATGAACATCTCTATAGAAGACAGTCACTTCAACTACTAAATTACTCTAAAGAAAATGACACGAAAACAAGATCAAAATTACTTTAATAAGAAATATGGATATTTATAAGTCACATAGCAAAAAAAGTAGTACCATGCATCATTATTAGTTACTACTTATTACGGACTAAGTATTATGATGACAATGATGACAAAAGATATTTAAACTAAATAATTATATTTTATGCTTTAAGCTTTTCTTCTCGACTGTAATCCTTAGTTTTAAGACTCGTACCTTACAAAAGCCTGGTTCAGCATAAGCCGCGGACTACCCTAGAACTTGAAATGTCTATAAGATTGTGAGCGAAACCATGACTCAGTGAAGTAATTGCATTTTATTCCATATTACACAATCATAAGCAAGTTTGATTAACAAACATATGTAATACAACACTCAATCATATGCAATAAATATAAGTTTGAATGATTGGAATTCAAACAAGGTGTAGATTTACACCTCACACCGAAGTTATCAGGAATTAACATTGGTTAGCCAAGCCCAGAAGAGACTAAGAACCAAGGAAAGAGATAATATATGCATGCATTGAAAAATGTTTCAAATTATCTCCACTTACCCTCGGAAAACTTAGAATTCCATTAAGTGTTAACTATTTCCTATCGACCCTATGGGCGATGTTCGTTCAGATGTTAAGTAGTTCCCTGGAACCAAAAAAATATATGAAAACTTTGCGTAAAACTAGGAAATCTACATCTAAAAGTACTAAATGAATCCATAGGTCCAAAATGTTAACACGTAGCAAGATAACCTCAAAATAATGCAATTTGTGCAATGCATAATAATTTGTTATAAATTCTAATATTTTAATCAAGTTATTAAAATGACCATTCTAATCACAGACACTTATTAATTTATCAAACAGTTGTTACAATAAGAGGATTTTCACCTTTATTATAGTAATCCAACAGCCAATACAATCACCAAGCCGCACATAAGTCCTTATCCCTATACATAATTCAAAATTTTCATTATCTTTATTTTAGTGTCACTATACTACAAACACATACAATGAACTAGATCTAAATTACTCACGTGTTCATTTTAGGTCTATTCATCATAATAATCCCCCAACAAGTTAGAAGATGGATCTATCTCTCCTAAAATAAAGTAATAACAACCATATCATAATAGAGATAATTGGTTATGTATTAGTATTTGTAGCTAGGTGTCCTAAATTTGTATTTTACTAAATATTGCTATTTTCTCATATCTATCCTATTTTAACACTTGAATAGTCATTTTGATGCTCATGAAGACTACTTTATCATAATTCCATCCATTTAATCAATAATCAGCATAAAATTGATATTGCTAGAAAAAAAAAGTGTTCTAAATGGCTTTTTATCATAATTTAAACCACTTAATTATAAACTAGACGTAATATATTAATTTTAACTCTGTTTTGAATATATGAATAGTCGTTGGAAAGCTCTTTTCGTGTACTTTTTGTAATATACAAATAATTAATCTATAATGAAGGGTAGTATTGTAATATAAGATTGTTTAAGAGGTTACTTTTTTCATTTAACAGACAAATTTGGACTTAAGGAATATTTTTGCGAAGAAATGGAAGAGGAAGCACTAGGCCGGCGACTGAAAAGCCGTTAGCCTTGGCTGAAAAGCCGTCGGCGTTGAAGCATATTGGAAACGTGTATAAAGTTGCCAACGTATAACGAAGGCCGGACAAAACCAGCTTTAGTATCAAAGCCGCTGGCGTTGAAGTGGAAAGTCGCCGGCTGAATAGTTCTACTCCTTGTTTCGAATCGAAGCCACCCCTGAGCCGCTAACTTGGTGCTAGCCTGTATTTTATACGAATTAAAACGTCTTTCTTGGTGCTAAGATTCCCTAGTTCATGTATATACATCAAGGTCTTTAGTTCTCTCTTCATAGCTCAACCTAAGGTAAGATCTAGTTGGTGGGGATGATTTTGATGGAGACCAAAACCCTAGGTTGTGAATTGGAGATCTTGGTTCTATAGTCAAGAAAGTCTGAAATCTAAATTTTTTGGGTTTTTAAGGAATTTGGAGAAATCTGCGTTAAAGGGTTTCGTTGTTTGGTGATCTTAGAAGACAGGAGTCCGGTGATTAGGGTTTCTAAACTTTTGAAAAGGATTTATTGATCTTGAAGTTTTGGAAACGAATCTAGGTACGACCTTACCATGCTTCTTCTTTGTGATTGTAGGATTAGCATAATAAATTGACTTAATTCTATCTGGTATATAATTGAATGCAAGTTGCTTGTGTTAGGCTTTGGTTAGCAAAGACTATGCAAAGTGTGATATTAATGAGGCACCTTGATGATCTATGTGTGAGATTGTCCTAAGTAGACTCGTGCATAGAGAGTATTCTGATAGAATAGGTTTTGGCAGTATGGCCCTCGGGTGTATGGGAGATTCCCAACACCATATAAGTATAATTACCTATTTTCCTATATTGATTGTTTTTAGGGAGTCATGAGATACTCCAAGTTTAAGACTGAGCTGCAGAAGTAACTGAGCTGTGTTGATTGCTTGGCTAAATTAAATATAACAAATTGTGGTTGTTGCATTAGTTTTAAATTGTATGTGATATTGTGATTGCTTACTCATGTGCATGTGTTTTCGGTTTGGCGTACTGGGCGTTTTTGCTTACAAAAACAAGTGAAGATCAAATAGTTTATGATTTATCTGAATTCGATGTATATATGGACTACAAGAAGGACATCAGCGGACCTGATTATCCTGCAGATCTCTAGATTTATCTTAGATGATTAAGCATAGATGGAACCATGAAAGTTGTTTTCGAAAATTTTGTTTGATTTATGAGATTTTAGAAAGACTCTTTATTTGAGTTCGGTTGTAGTAGGTTGGCTTGGTTCATACCAACTAAATAGTTATGAAGATAGTTTTAGTTTTATGACATTCGTTTATTTTTAAAGTATCCTTATTGTGAGAGTTTTGAAGATGTATATTTTATATGTTGGTGGTTTAGAGTTTTAATAGCCTTAGCATGTTCTTTCCAAGTGAGAACACAAGACGAGTTGTAATACCTTTAGGTTAAGACGTTACAGTTAGTCTTTTACCCACCTTATTACCTATACAACTAAAGAAGATAGATAAGACTTCATTTATGAGAAGTCTTGGTCTTTAATACATGAATATTCTATTTATTTGTTGAATAAGTCAAAATAGCAATGATGATTTTATCATCTTAAAGCTCACGACAATTTTAAGCTTTGAGGAGAAGAAAAATATATATAATACATGCTTATACATAATGAGTATACAATAAAGTAATGATGATTATATTAGGAAGAAAATAGGAAATTCACAAGCAATTGCATGAATTTTGGTGTACATGACCAAAACTTGATCCCTGGCTTTCCTAATACTCTATTTTATTTTATTTTAAATTTTAAGATTACGTGATTGAAATTTATAGGGTTTATACTTACTTGATTAAGGTTTTATATAGTTTAAAAGATTGAATTTAATGTTTATAAATAAAAATGAAAATGTTCATATTGGAAACTAAGCTTTTAAATTACTTAAAATACCTTATTTATGGTTTTAAATTATTTTATAAAGTTTTAATTTTACGCGATTGAGTAATGAGTTTTTGAGTTTACACGATTGAATAATATCGAAATTTAGGTTTACGTAATTAGAATTTGAGTTCATATAGTTAAATATTAAAGTTTAATCTTACACGATTTAACAAAATGAAATTTTGAGCCTATATAATTAAATATTAAATTTTAAGCTTATGTGATAATATTAGAGCTCAAATTTATGCTATTAAATTATATATGAAACTTATGCAATTAAAGTTTTAGAGTGTTAAAGTTTAAATTAAATCTGATCTCTAATATTTTTTCCTTTGCAATATTAAAATATTAATTTTAGTCGTATCTCTAACTATAAACTTATATCTATTATACTCCTAAGTTATTATTTCTAATTAATTTTTCTAAATAATGGAAATTTCATAGGGTTTACAATAATAGATGAGTATCCTATTACATGAGAAGCAATCCATCGATCGGGCCTTGATCCATCTACATAACAAGTATTAATTTACCAAATTCAATAAACAATGAAACATGCCAAATATAATGCAGTATATATATAATTCATATCTTTTATACTAAACCTTGTGTTTTTTGTTAGTTTGCATTGCAAAATCGTATTTTTAACTCATGATATGTGAAATTTACGCATAAATCGCATTTAATACATGCGATCTCATGTTTGCCTACCATTGCTAAATCAGTTTTAATTATTGTGATATAGCATTTGACTATAAGCAATTTGTAGCTTAATTGGTAAGTGAGCTTGCATGTGAAGGAAAGATCGTGGTTCAAATCTCTTTAAATTTTTGCTTGCCTTTTAGTACTATATACTTTTGAGCTTACTATTTGTTTTTTTGTATTATTTGCTTTAAGCTTGCTTAGTGTTTTTTTTTTTTTGTATTATTTGTTTTTCAGCTTATTCTTTGCTTTTTTTACTAGTTGCTTGCTTTTTGAGTTTGTGTTGCTTGTTTTTTCCCTTTCATTTTGCTACAAAACTGTTTGCTTTTGGTACATAGAAATTACGACTTCTAAGCACCATATTCATATGTTATACATATGAGTATCACATTTTTTAACTGCACCATGCATATGATGTATAAATTTTGTATATCATGTATATAAGTTGCGATTTTAAAGCTATATATCGATAGTTATTTTCAATTTGACCTTATTTAAGCAATATTATTACTAAGTATCATAAACAAAAAATTATTTCAATTTTCACTGGTATATGTATTTGATATGCGTTTGTATGTTATTTGTACAGATTTATATCTAATTTATTTGATCTATTTATGAGTATGAATTTTTTTCACTTGTATCTGTTTTTTGAAAAGCAATTTGTTTGAAAATGACAAAAAAATGTCAAAACGATTGGAAAGCAATGGACCAAACAAGGCAATTCTTGGTACTAAAAAAAATGTTCATTTTTGGTTTCTGAACCAAATAATCTTTAACCATCGAAGAAAGACAAAAATAGTTCACAAAAAAAATTTTTAGTTTTCAAGGAAAAAAAAACAAGACAAAGTTGAATCATCTTATTTGAAGAATCTCATCACAATTTTATTAGGAGAATATTTTCAATTTTTTTGAAGAATATATCATAAAAATTTCGGTTGTTTACGTAATGAAGGAGAAGACAATGTTTGAAGAGTTTTAACTAAATAGCTAAGTTTAAGAACAAAAGATTAAGAAAAAAAATACTCATTAAACCCTTTCTTTCCTCAAGTCTACCTTTATCAAGCCACTCAGGATTCCCCTCAAACACTTACAAATCTTTCTATCATTTTTCATCTCCTCCCCTATTTAAATCTTCATTGTAATTTCACGTTTTATGAAGTCTTTATTTTAAATTATTGTAAGTTTTATTGTATCACTTTCAAGTTTATTTTAGTAAATATTTTGTTTATTATGTTTTATTAAAATGACACAATCAAATCAATATACAAAACAACAAAAAGTTATAATAAGGAGTGAAAAATATGTATAGGGTTCCTATAAAAAATAACTATCAAGATATGATCGGTTTAAAAATAATTACCAAAATCCCTTAGCAAAATTGCGGGTATTAGTCGTGATGTTAATTTTTATAATAATATTGTGATTTAATCTCGATTTAATGTTTTATTACTGTTGCTTTATCTTGTAAATAAACTGTTATGTTAGTTTTTTACATGCATATCGCGATTTTTAAATCACGATATAAGTACAATACTTTTTTTTCCTATTTCGTACTCCCTCTTTCTGTCCTCTTCTTTTACTCTCACCTCCCCCCTCTTTCTCTCTCTCTCTCTACCTGTCACTTCAATTTTTGTCTTCTCTCTTTCTCCCTCTGTCTTCCAGTCACTTCCATTTCTCTCTCTCTTTCTCTCCTTTTCAATTTTTCTTTCCGTCTTTATTCAACATATATCACGAATTATAATCACGATATACACTTATATCGTGATTATAACATGCGATACGTGTAAAATAATATTTATTTTCATGTCGCATGTATAAAACGCGACTTCGGTACTGTATATTGGTAATTATTTTTAATTTGACCTTATTTAAGTAATTATTTTACACAAAAATCTTAAATAAAAAAAATTATTTCTATAATAAAAGATATCTCTACATAAGAATTTCCTGGTTAGATGGAGAAATACAATATATGTAATATATAGATAAATAATTCAAAAAGAAGGATAAAGTGTCATTTGACATACTACCAGAGGATTCTATGGTCCACCCTAATGTAAAATTATTGGTTTTGTCACATTTAAAATAGATATTCGAAGTTGTAAGTCGGCTAAGTATGTCGCCAACCCAAAATTCTACAATGTCGGTGTATGTGTTGTGGCTTTGCTGGCGTTGAAGCTAGTATTGAAATTGAAAAATTCGATTAGAGAGGAAAAGCCTGCCAGCTTTGGCATTTACGCTACTGGCCTTTATTCAAACGATGCCAACTTTTTTGTTCAAGAGATGATGAGTTTTTCATGATTTTCTTTATATCTAGCCTTGTGTTTTCTCTTCAAAAATATTCATAAACCTAGAAAAACCTCTCCATACATGATCCTAGCATCAAAGGAGATGGAGTCCATATCAAGGTAAATGAATCTCTTTCTTTCTTTATGATTTAAAGAAATCTATCAATTCCTTAGGGTTTATGTTGGTTTTGAAGGAGAAATTGAAGAAAAACCCTATATTGCTTGGATATTTGGATTTTTGTGATCAAGAAGAATTAAAAATCAAATTCTAGGTAAGTCTGAAAGTTCTGAACCCTTGTGATTATATAGAAATTATTTCTGTTGAATTTTGGTTTGATCTATATTGAATGGAATTCTAGGTTTTGGAAGGATTTTGAGGAAAATTTGTTCGTTTGGAGATTTTGTGATTCTGTAATCAAGAAGACGGGTGGGATTAATTTTTTAACCTTTTTTATGATCTAAAAATATAATCTTTCGTTAAAGTTATCGTATTGATTGATATGAGTCAAAATTATTGGAGAAATTTGGAAGAAATCCTAAAATTTTGGTGTTTGAGAATTTTGTGATTTTTCAATCAAAGGAGACATGTGTGTATGAATCTAGGAATTTTTAATTCCTATAGATTTGGGTTATTAGTTCTGTGAGTTTAAGGTTTTAGTGATTGAAGGATTTTGTTTATTTTATGAAATCACGTATTGAATTGGAATTTACTAGTGATTAGGTGTTTTGGTGAGTGAGGGTTTTGTTCCTAAAGGGATTTCAGGTACGACCTTACCTTAATTGTTGTATATGGTTGTAGAGTTGGAATTGATAAATTGACCTAATTCTACTTGGTTTCAAATTAATTTGCTTGCTGCTTGTGTTTAACTGTTGTTAGTAAAGACTAGGCCGACTGTGATATTAACGTTGTCGCCCTAATGATATGTGTGTGTCTTGTCCCCGATGGAGTTGGACATAGAATGATTTTAGTAGTATATGAGTTGTGCGATGACGGCATCGATTGTGTGGGGAGTACCAAACACCAATATATGTATATACATTACTTATTTTTTATATTGCGTGTTTTTATGGAGTCATGAGTTATTCCAGATTTAGAACTGGAGTGCAGATGGTTCTAGACTGTACTGTTTGTTAGCTATTAAAAAGATAATAATATGTGTTTAATGGACAGAATAAGTTGTATGTGATTATGTATAATGTGTGCTTATATTTGTGGTTTGGCGTACTGGGCAATATTTGCTCATTCTTTTATCTTTTTTAGGAATAGGTGAAGATCAGGTATTATATGATTTATCTGGATATAATGTCTTTGTAAACTACAGGGATAACGATAGTGAACCAGATTTCCCTGCTGATGTTTAGGGATGTTGGTTTGGAAATAGACAAGTATAGAAGATTTTATAGAACCTTTAAGTTATATAAATTTGAAAATATTTTTATGAGACTTTTAAATTCTAATGTTTTAAGTCTGGATTATGTTGGCTTAGGTTTATGCCAACTATGTGTTTAGAAGATTTTATTTGATGTTTAAAAACAGTTAACCATTTATATGTGAGTATTGGAGATATACTTTTGATTATTTGTAGATTAGTGTTTTATAGCCTTAGTGTGCCCATATATGTTAAGGACACGTGGTGGATTGTAATGCCATCAAGTTAGGGCGTTACAATATATAAAAGATGTTTTGTTAAAACATTGAGAAAAACTATCCAAAAATTCAATTATTAACTTACATTATATAATATTTGAAAAAAGAGATTGAATATACTCATTGAAAAGAAGAGCTAAAATTCCTAGAAGAGATATTCCTAGAATTTGTTGTTTAGAAATTTGATCACATCATAAAGAACAAAAGACAAAGATGGAATGATCTTATAAATTTCTTATTTTATTTATAAAATGCTATAGAATTTTTAGAATACATGGTTTGGGCATATCAATATTAAGAGAAAGATTTTGTCTCTATGATGTTTATTTTTGTAAAAATGAAGAATAAGTTCTTGTAGAGAAACTAATTCTCTTACAAAAGTTGTAGATAGTTCTACAGACATATTCCATTGCCTCTTCAGATTTTGCTTTATAAAATCCTACACTTACTTATATTACCAAGTTTCTACACTTCCTACTATCTACACATATGTAATTGTTCTTACATGTTTCCATCTACATTGCCTAAAACTTTGAAATTGTTCTACTATCTTACATCCCTCTGCTACTATTACATGGTTCCATTGCACATACATTATTTTCCACTTTATTCCATTACCTATGATTATTGCTTCCACATTGTTGATTGTAAGAATTTATTTGTACAAATCTACCTATGGCTAAAATCAACAAAAAAACATTGTTCCATATTGTTAATAGATTTAAGTTGGAAATTCAAGAACAATATTAAAGCCATATTCATTTATTTTTAAGGGGGGTAAGGAGACTATCTCTGGAGACAATTTTCAATAACAACGAAGACTAATATTGTTTGTGATACTCTAAACTACCATTAGTTACCAAATTAACACTAAGCCTAATATAAAGGTATTTGGTTTAGTGATAATATGTTAAACCTACGTCATCTCTAAACTAAGAAGGAATAAGCAGTAGAGCAATAAGATGCTGAATCAACACCAACCTTAAAAACTTTGTAATCAAAATAGTAATTGGATGTCATATCCTCACTAATCTTGAGATAAATTATTCTTTACCTATTCATTTAAACAAAAATTACAAATATACAAATTAGATAAAAAAAATTATGAGGTTACCATTGCGGTATTGTATGATATAGCTATGATATAGTAATTTCACTTATATAGCATAATCACAATGCGACACTACTGTATTACTTCTATAGATAAAATTTTTAATAAGTTTAAATGACCATCGTTACTATATCACAATTTGGGTATGCGATACTTATACAAATATTTATATTGTCCCTCGTATATGTAATATAGCGATAAGAATTTTGTAATTATTTTTGTTTATTCTATAATTTTTTTGGCTAAAAAAGGTAGACATATTTTTCATCCCACTAATCTTATTTAGTGATTATCAAATCCTAAAATGTGAACTCTAAACTAGTACTATTAAATAGAATGAATAACTAAGAAACTAAGGATTTGAAAATAATATAAATAAGAGATATTATGGAATAAAATTCTATAAAAAGAAAATATAATTAGGAAGCACCATGTAAAAAGCAAAAAGTAAATAGTAAATAATAAATAGTAGATGATAAATACTAAATATAAATATTTATTATTTAATAGTAAATGTTGACTTGTAGGTAGACATCGGCACGGTTCGGGTCGATTCCGGACCCGAACCGCAACCGGAATCGCTGGAGCCGGGGCGGTTCACGATTCCAAGGAACCGTCGGTTCTGACGGTTCCGGTTCCACGTGAACCATTTTTTTTTTTTTGAAAAAAAATGTAGAAAACCAAAACCTTACCCCATACCTACAAAACACCCACACCCACCTACACCTCCCCCCCCCCAAAGCCCTACGCCCCGAAACTGCATCATGCGCAGGTTTTCTCCTTTTTTTTTTTTAAATTAAAATATTTTGCGGTTTCAGACCTGGTTGGTACCGCCGGTTCCGGCGGGTCCTTGGACAGTTCAGAACTGTCACCGATAGGGCGGTTCCCGGTTCAGGAACCGCCGGTGACTGTTCGAAACCGCCCCGTGGTGATGTCTACTTGTAGGTTAGTAAATAATTGTATAAATAGTCAAAATCAAATGAATAGTAATATACCTGGTAATTTTTAACAAATAAAATCAAATTAATCTAATGAAATCACCAAAATACCCATTTAATCAACCTAAAATCCCTAAATAAATCTAGAAACACCAAAAATAATGGACAAAGAGCATCATACCTTAGAAAAAGTCTGTAATATACCTAAAAATTTCATAACTCAAACTTTTGAAAATTAAGGGAATTTTTTTGTAATTACTTTTTACTTGAAAATATGAGCAAAATTCACCAAACAAGTAACAAAAATATCAAATGAAGATATAATCCTCAATCAAGACTCTAGAAAAATAAAAAACAACCTAGAAAATGCTAGAAAAATTGAGGATGTAATTTTTATCAAAGGAAATTGTTCGGAAATTTCCTGAATAGGTGTCAAAATGCATAGAAAATCATAAAAATTCAACAAAGTGTCAAAAAATTATGAAATTTTTTTACCATACATGTAATCAGGTATCAAGCATACAATAAAATTTTGATGATTTTTAGAGACACATGGAAGGAGGAAAAAAAAAAAACTAACCAAAAATTGCTTATCCCAACACACAAATCTTCACTTAAAATCATTAAACTTAGTTTGTAGAGGTCTAAGAAGAAGACGAAGCCTGCTGATACCATTGGGTGGCTCACAATGGTCAATAAGTTGTGGATCCGGCAATCAAAGCCCAAATCCCAATGAGGCGAATTTCAAAGATCAAATATTATTATTTCGTCTTCAAATTTTAACTGCAAGTCTACCCTAATATTACCTATAGCATATAATTTTTGTAGATTTTTTCATTAAAAAAAATTCAACAAATATAGCCATCATTATGTTGAAATTTTGATAACAAGTTAATTAATATAACTTACTTGAACGCTTCTTAAAAATCACCAAACTATTTCATCATTATTATATGATATTTTATACTATAACTATGATAACGTATCAATTTTTAAATATTATCTTATAATTTTTTGCAAATTACAACCCATAATTACCGTATTATGGCTTGTAAGCACTATTTAAAATTACCATAAATGTAAATATCCTATCATTACCCTAAATGTAAATATCCTATCATTACCCTAAATGAACTTTGACTTATGCAGTAATATGGAAAATGAAAGTTGATAATTTGTCTTAAGATTATCGTACAATGTTGTAACCCAAACATTATAAGTATTAATATAATAAATTTTTACTTAATCAAATATTACATTATTAAATTCTTAATAACATTTTAGTAATACATAGTAGAATTAACTTATGCTATCTAAAATCAACATTGTAATGGTAAATTACTTATCAAACTTTGTCCCTTAAGGTACCTCGTTTCGTGATAACCAACTAGATACTAAAAATATTGTGAGTAAATGGTTCGACTTAATGGATTTTTTCATATTATTTAAATACTAATTGTGATTGTAAATAGCAAAATATCCGTGTGTGCTTGTTTGAATGGATGCTTGTAATCAAATGAATTGATTTTGTCACGCCCCAACGGGTACCCTAAATGTGACAACCCGCCGTACGCAATATTAAAACTCAAGAATGACTACCTCAGTCACTCGAAAGCTTCCATATCGGTATAAGGCGTACATTCACATCAAAGGGAGACCGGTGGAGTAATGCATTTTAAGATATTGGCAGCGGAACATGCAAAATATCACTTAATATATTTCATTGAAACATAAAGTCTTACAACTTCTAAGGGGCATTCCCCTGATAATTTCCACAACAACATGGTTCTACTAAAGATAAAATAACTAAAGTTAGAAGATTTTAGAAGAAATCTACTCTATGACTTCAAAATAGAATTCCTCCAAAAGCTTCATAAAATAAGGATTCTACCCAGAGAGTCAAGATGATCTCGGGTGCAGAAAGATAATCCTACAATATCAAAAGTCTATAGGGGTATAAGCATAACTTGCTTAGTGAGATATTTCTTACGCAAAAATACTCATAACAGGCAATCAACCAAGTTTATTAATCAAGCATATGAAATATAACAACCATATGATCAAACATTACATACGACTATCCGGTTTCGTATGTATGATGGATTTGCCCCTCCATCGGTGGTTAGGGAATGCTTCGAACTGGGCCCCGAACGACCTCTTTCAAAGTTTGCGCACGTCTTGGGGTTCCAACAAATTGTACTACTAGTCCTCGGGCTTTCCATACCCAAAGCGATCGATCCGGCTCGGCTACACCTTGAGGCCGTGTTCCCCGAACGTCTTAACCCTCAAGATGTAGCTAGGCAGCTTACCTTTTTGATCCCACGCTGAGGAGTAGTAGCAAAATCTCGAAATGATATTCTAGGTGATATACATGAGCAATTTATTATACGGGGATTCCAATATGACATTAAATCATTTAAAGCGATCAAGCAAAAATTGCATACATAGCAATATATACATAGAAGCAATTATATCAATCACAGATCGGGTTCCGATATACTTATCATTCATTGATCGCACATAACAATTAACATACATAACTCCCATGATACCTCACATGCATATGAATTTTATCTTTTCCTAACATCTAGTGCTCTATTCTACAAGCACATGCACGAATACATAAACGTAAAGGAAACTCACTAGTCCATAGCATTCTTCTAGGAGTTGAAGTAATCCTCGGGGAAGAGAAGATCTTGGTCCTCGACACCTAAACAAAAGAAATACCCGAAATGAGTATTTCATGCAAGATCTATTCAAACTCTATAATTCTATCTTATTGGATTCGTAAAAATCGTAAGAATGGAAATCCCAACTTAAAATGGCCATAACTTACTCATTTTAACTCGGAATTTCGCATATTATATACCGATTTCTATCTACTCAAAAAGATCTATCTATTTCTAAGGTTATTTTTATCAAAAGAAATCATTTGGGTCTCGGAATAGTAACGTACAGATTTGATATGAAAATTCTAATTTCAACACTTAAGTTTCAAACTTTTCTTCATTCAAGAGCTTTTGTACAAAAATAAAGATAATTGTATGGCTGAAAAATCCTTTGAATATATATATATATATATATATAGATATAGACTCAAACCATATGCATGAATTTAGTGGCGTTGTCCTAACAATGATCTTGTAAAACAATATGTCTTGAAAGTGAGAAAAGTTAAGACTTGAAAATCTCCTTTTTAGTTTTGTTTGGAAAATTTATTAGTAAGTATTTACTCCATTTCTTAGTTTTGAGAATAATTACATTTTCAAAAAGAAATTTTAATATTTTAAGATTCCCATCACTTTATTTTTAGTGGTTTGGAAAACATAGTTTTTCTAAAGAATAATATCAATAATCTTATAAGTTATTTTTATTTCCTAAGTAAGGCTTATCCTTAGAAAGTTTATTTTGATAATTTTGTAAAACTTGTCTAGACTTTAGTATTCTAGAGTGTTAGTTTAAGAAAACTTTTGGTTAAACAAGGAATTAAGTTTAAAGAAGCTTTCTTATTTTATTGGTTTGAAAAGAGAGTTTGTAATAATTTTACTTTATGTATTTCTTGATAAAATCACATATAGTGTTATCACTAAAACTTGAGCTAAACTTATCTAACTTTAGGAAATATTTGCTAAGATAAAATTTTAGGTTTTTATGGAAAAATAATTTCTTATGTGACAAAATTTATTTTTAAAGAGAGTTTATTTTTATTACTTAAGAGAACTCATTTTCATTAAGGTTGAGACAATAACAACATGTTCATGCATGAATGAGAATATGTACTATGAGAAATACAATAAAAACAACATAATAAGATAAATGAAAAAAGATCATAAAAATAAAGTCAAGTATTAGGAACCTTAGCTTCATCAAGGTATCCCGAGACTAAGAATAGACTAGTCCCAAAAGAAAAGAAAAGCAAAGAAAAGAAAGAAAATTATTTTGACTTGGAATGGACAAGTCTAAGACTAGAAAGACTAGTCTTAATAATAACATGAAATAAATAAATTGCATAACTTGAAAGTAAATAAATAATAAATGAGCTTAAATGCTCTAAATAAATATATATACATAATACTTTATATAAGTTAGATTAGAAACAATAATAATAACAACATAATGAAAAAAATAGAAACATGAAAAAAAACAAAACATGAATATATTGTTGCTTCTTTAACTCTCATGAGTCTAAGAAACATACACTAAACTCATGCTAAGTTGTATGAACATGATGAATATGTGAAAGAAACTTTTACCTAAGGTTATGTGTTTATTGAAGAATAATGGAATGGTTTGTAGTAATATGTGGGAATTGGTTTTATGGAGAAAAGAGAGAACTTGAGAGAGATTTTGACATAGGGATTTTATGGAGTGATTTTGGTAGAGTTTTTTGTAGGAAATGAATTGTGTGAAAGAATGAAGGAGGAAGGGGGTATTTATAAAGTTTTGGAGTGGAAATTAGATGTAATTAAATAAATTAAAAAAGAAAACAAATTGAGAGGGATAGGAGAGAGAGGGTGGACAGCAATGCTTGGAAAGGGTGAGAAAAATTAATTAAACTTGTTGTTTTGTAATAAAAAGAAGTAATATGTAAAGTGTGATGTGATTAAAGTTGTATTGGGAAGGTAAATTGTAAGGTATATGTATGGTAATGTGTAAGAATAGAGTGTAAGAAAAGTAGAGATGGATGAATAGTAATGAATAGTAGACTAGACAATTAAAATACCGGTAGTAAAGAAAATACGCTTAATTAAGCTATATCTGATATTTTTAGTTACTAAAAAATTCTAAAACTGATATTTTTGAAAACTTTATATTTTTACGAGTGTAATGGTGTTGTCGGAATATTTTCACTATCCGGTGCATCGGGGTACGGTTTTTGAAAACGTATCCCGTTCGGATCCGAAAGACACTAGAAAATTATGAATCTGATATTTTTAAGCTTTCCTATATTATTACGAGCCATTTTCCACAATTATCTTAATTTCGTTTTCTAAGGTTTATGAACATGGGATTGCCGGATCTAGATTAAACATCGAACTAGGTTAATTTTAGGGTTTCGTTTTGACTTCCAGTTCTTAGGGTTTGCTTATATTATTGAAAAATCTAGGGGCTTACAGATTTAGTATAATGTTTTAAATTAATCACCTAAATAAAGGAATCTTTAAGAGTATGTCTAGCAAAGATTAATAAGTCATGCATTGTACTCCACACTTCACATCTTGCTTCCACTAAAAACCAACCATTAAGGTAAGAAATCAAGTAAATTTCTTTCTTTTACCTTTATTGATAGTCCAGAATGGTTTTTAAGAGGATAACGATCTATTGTACATTTCTGATTTAAGTGGAAGACGTATTCGAGACAAAACTCCTCAAAACCTATGCTAGAGTGGGGTTACTTTCTCTAATCTCATGATGCACTAATCAATATCACACGAATGGCATTTTGTATGATAGTGCATTCATCTTAATAAAAATACTTGAATGCTCTTTGCACACTACTACATAAAGTATCTTGTGCAACTCTATACATAGCAACAATTTGATAAATGTTACTATAGATTTAATATGTAATGGTTAAAGTAATGATTCAAAATTGTAATACTATGCATTCGTCTTGGGCAATAGTTTATAAAAAAGATCATTACCTTAGTCATCCGAAGCGACGGTTTTTTAAAAATGTTGCTTCATGTTGGTAATTTAGGGATCAATACACAGCGGAAATATATTTTCGTTTTTCAAATAAAACGAATCCTAAATTCTCAATTGCGGATCCATGCAATTCAATCAAATTAAAACGGATAGAATTACTTTTTTGATGCTTTAAAAAACTAAAAATTTGGATATGAGATGTTGCAAACGCGAACACCTTCTACTGTATCCACACGAATGAATTTCCAATTGGATCTTTGTGTGTGCTAGTACGTAAGAACAATTCCTAAATATTGGGAATCTTTCTCAGTAGGGTTTCTCACTTTTGAGTTATAAAGTTTCTCTGTAATCCTAATGTGACGGTAAGCGTCTCCTAAAAACCCTAGGGGAGATCACTGTGTTTTATTTATAAAAAACCGTGCCATAGTCAACTGCCTTAATCTTATTAGGGATTTCAAAGGTTACTAGGAATTCCAAAAGACACACTTCTTAAAATCGATTGTAATTAATAATTATGTATTAATCTTAATCTTATTAAGATTAACAGATAATTAAATAGTATCTATATGGCCTATGGCACATCACTAGCAATATCCCACTTGCACTAGGCTTAGATAATTCCCTATGGCTTATTAAAATAACCCATGATCCGATTGACTCATTCTTTGTGTGTGACCATGTAGGTTCACTTAATGTTAGCAGTAGCCCTAAAACACCTTTTTAGACCCACAAGACATAACTGGTCTCTAACAAGGCATTATGCCTTCTCAAATTAAGTGAATATTGGCGATCCAACTTTTCCTATTAGTTGTTAGTTATTTAATCCTTTTGTTACATGATATCTTATAATTAAACATAAGGTGTGGATCAATACACTCTTATATTATTTAACCACATATTTCTTGATTGCAGAGTATGACTGACTTAAACAAATGATATTGATAACTCCTTATCGATTCATTCAAACATGGCCATGCATTTCTCAGTCTCACTCATCGAGAGGCCAAAAGATATCTCTCTCGAATTAATGAGAGGAACAAATCCAATCTTAATCACTTAACTTCCTCTGTATGATTTACATTATACCCAATCTTAACCTTTATAATTATCCGATTAAAGATAACATTTGATTGAGTCAAAACACAATATTCCTCATGTTGGAATCCATGGTGATTTCAGGTCTAAAGACTAAAACAAACACTGTAAATGAGAATTACTTATCGCATTGATCCATATAGCATTCTCATATTTGGTAATTCCAATACAATGTACTATTACATGTATTCATGTGCTAAATAGATATCCCATATCCATGATTAGTAAAATATGATCATCATCCAGTCAACATACTAGTTTTAATTCATTATTATTCCATATAGTGAACAACTAGGGATAATTTAGAATATAGTTATTTCTCACCTTATGATTTTACTATTAAAGTCATATACTTTAATGACATAAGGAATGACCAATTTATTCAAGGAATAATACTTTATCAAAACAAAAATACCAATAATAACTTTGATAAAAAAAATGATTTGTATTATAAAGATAATAATCATTCAAATGACATAGAATCCATATGGCCTAGTTAAACATAAGTTTAACCCCTAATACTTTAATATGACCATCATGCTCAGACTGGGAAGAGGCTTAGTTAATGGATCAGCTATATTGTCATCTGTATGTGCTTTGCATATCTTAACATATCCTCTATCGATGATCTCTCGAATGAGATGATAACGTCTGGGTATGTGTTTGGATTGCTGGTGTGATCTTGGTTTCTTGGCCTGTGCAATGGCCCAATTGTTAACACAATATAGGTCCACTGGATCTGAAATGCTAGGAACAACTCCCAAAGAAGTAATGAACTTCTTGATCCAAACTACTTCCTCAGCTGCATTCGATGCTGCTATATACTCTGCTTCTATGATAGAATTCACAACAATGTCCTATTTGGAACTCTTCTAGCTTACAACACCTCCATTCAAACAAAATACATAATTTGATTACGATCAGAAATCATGTGAACCGAACTAAAAATTGGTATCTATGTAACCATTTACCATAAGATCAATTTCATGTCCTCCATGTGTCAAAAAGACATCCTTAGTCATTCTCAAGTACTTTAGAATGTTTTTTATTGCTATCCAGTAACTCTTACCTAGATCTGACTGATACCTACTAGTGATGCTTAATGCGTAAGCGACATTGGGTTGAGTGAACGACATGACATACATGATGGAACAAATAGCAAAAGCATATGGAATCCTACTCATGCGTCCGCATTCCTCCTTCGAAGTAGGATATTGAGTCTTACTCAATTTAATTCCATGTGCATTGGAAGAAATCTTCTCTTAGAATTTTCTATACTAAATCTTTTTAGTACTTTGTCGATGTATGCACTCTGACTTAGGCTAATGGTCCTGCTAGATCTATCTCTTTAGATCTTCATGCCTAGAATATAGGCAGCTTCACTAAGTCTTTCATTGAGAAACAATTTCTTAACTATGTTTTGATATTTTATAATGTAGGAATATCGTTTCAATTGAGCAGTATGTCGTCCACATAAAGCACCAAGAAAACTATTGTGCTCCTACTAATTTTCTTGTAAACACAAGGTTCATCTTCATTTTGAAAGAAATCAAATTGTTTGATTGCTTCATCAAAACAAAGATTCTAACTCCGAGATGTTTGCTTCGGTCCATAAATGGATCTTTGAAGCTTGCAAACCTTATGTGAATTCTTCGGACTGTCACAACCCTCAGGTTGTGTCATGTACACATCCTTTATAAGGTTTCTATTCAGGAAGGATGTTTTGACCTCCATTTGCCATATCTCATAGTCATAATATGCAGCTATAGCAAGAAGAATTCTAACGGACTTAAGCATGATTACAGGTAAAAAGGTTTCGTCATAGTCTATACCATGTGTTTATTTAAAACCTTTTGCAACTAGTCGTACTTTGTAGGTATGCACGTTGCAATCTATGTTAATTTTATTCTTGAAAACCCATTTACACCCAATGGTTTTGACTCCATCAGGTGGATCAATCAAAGTCCAAACTTGATTCTCATACATGGATTGCATTTCATGGCTACTAACCATTTCTCATAGTCAGGGCCCTTTATTGCTTCCTGGTAAGATGTGGGCTCATCTTGGTCTATAAGCATCATATCATGATTGTCAATAATGAGAAATCCATATCCCTCAAGCTCATGACGAATCCTCCCAAACCTACGCAGGCCTTCAACCAGTGGTTCAGGCTCATAAACTACTTGTGAGTCTGTTGAACATCCATCATGGGAGCTATGTTAGTTTGTGGTTCTCGAACTTCTTCGAGTTGTATTTTACTCCCACTATTTCCTTTAGAGACAAATTCTCTTTCTAGAAAGTGACCATTATGAGCAACAAACACTTTGATCTCAAATCGACTGCAGAAGTAATATCCTTTTGTTTCTTTTAGATATCCCACAAACAAGCATTTATCAGATTTAGTCACCAACTTGTTAGACACTTGACATTTGACATATGCATCACAGCTCCATATCTTTAGAAAAGACAAATTGGGATGTTTCCCATTCCATAACTCATATGGTGTCTTTTCAACTGATTTTGATGGAATCCTGTGCAATATAAACACAACAGTTTCTAAGGCATACCCCTAGAGGGATATTGGAAGATCTGTCTGATTCATCGTTGATCGAACCATATCTAATAAGGTTCGATTTCTTCATTCAGAAACATCATTCCATTACGGTATTCCTGGAGGAGTTAGTTGTGAGATTATCCCATAATCCCTAAGATAGTTAGAAAAATTTTGGCTTAAATATTCACCACTCGATCTGATCGAAGTGTTTTAATATTTTTACCAAATTGATTTTGTACTTCATTTTTGAATATTTTGAACTTTTCAAAAGATTTAGATTCATGATTCATTAGGTACACATATCCATACCTACTAAAGTCATCAGTAGAAGTAATGAAGTATAAATAACCTCATATAGCAGGTGAACTCAATGGTCCACATATATCTGTATGTATGAGGCCCAACAAGTCAATAACTCTCTCACTTTGTGCACTAAAAGAAGCCTTCGTCATCTTACCCATCAAACAAGATTCACATGATTCATATGATTCAAAATCAAATGAGTCTAAAAAAAAAAAAAACTCATCTTGATGAAGCTTTAATATGCGTTTCTCGTAAATGTGTCCCAAACGACAATGTTGGAAGAAAGTTGGATTCAAATTATTACATTTGAATCTTTTGGTATTTATATTATAAATGGACTTATTATCAGATTTATCAAAGTTTAGAACATAGAGACTATTCATTAAATGAGCAAATCCATAAATGATGTCTCCATGATAGATAGAGATTGTATTATTCTCAATAACAAATCTAAAACCATCTTTGTCCAAACATGAAACTGAAATAATATTGTTGCTCATAGCAGGTACATGGTAACAATTACTTAAAATTAAAATAAGTCCAGAAGTTAAAGTCAATTCAAAATTTCCTACAACTATTGCAACAACTTTTGCTTCATTAGCTGCACGTAGGTCTACTTCGCTTTTTTCTAATTTTCTACTTTGCTTGAGACCTTACACATTTACAAATGTTAGAGCCACATCAGGTTATCTAATACCAATGATGTAGAAGTAGATAAATCGACATGTATAACATAAATACCCGAAGAAGTAGTCTCATTACCCTTCTTCCTTTTCAGATCCTCCAAGTATAGCTTACAATTTCTCTTCCAATGACTTGGTTCATTGTAAGAGAATCAAACCCCTTCCTTTGGTGGTTTAGCCTTGGGTTAGGTTTTGGCCCTTTTAGCTTTAGTTTGACCTTTTGCTTTGTCCTTTCCCTTGCCATTAGCTTTTCGCTTTATGCCCTATCCCTTTTAAACCATTTATTTAAGGTGTACGATCATATCATACGCCTCATGTCTTCTATTTGCTTCTGAACCTCAGGATCCATGGTGGCAAGTATGATGCAAGTCACACCCAAAGAGTCTTCTTTATGCTTATTATATGCATTCTTTTCAACTATCAAAGCATCAACAGCAGGTTCATTAGGGATTGGTTCATCAATAACATATAACTTCCTTTCATGGTTAAGAACAATTCTTAAGTTTTGGTGCCAATCAAGGAAGTTTATGGTATTCAGTTTTTCTTTTTCAAGAATTGATTGTAAGGTTGCATTGTTTGTTGCCATAATCTATATACAGAGATATACCAAGTTAATTATCATTATATAAGCCATTTTACATGCTTCCACTATTTTATCAAATTAATAACCCTCAAATATTAATTTGGAAACCATTTTAATAACAAAGTTTCTTAGTGAAATAAGATCCATATTTCACTAAATATTGAGTTAGCTGTGGTATGATGCTCAAAATTCAGTTATTTAGGTAGGAAACCGTTTCCAATTACATCATATGTAACTCTTATTATGGGATTGACATCATATGTCCCGACCTACTAATCTCATTCAATGTCATAGGCTTAAAAATTGTTTTGATAGCCTATTTAAGTCTAACCATTATGATATGTGAATAATACTATTATTCGTCCTGTCTGACTAGAATAGTCTATTGTACCTTACTTTGGCAGAACCTATAATTGGATGATCTAAGCTTTGACAAGTGTCGAGCCATGGAAGGCATTTTATGACTTAATATTATGTGAGGGATTTTAAAAGGTGATATGTCATGTTGCTTTCATATTTGATTGAAATTAAGCATGCTAGCTGTAAACATGGTATCACGTACATTTACACATATCATCATATATGATATAACATGCCTATAAGAAAATAAAATTGTATCATAGCATGGTCTTTAGTCTATATTGATCTTCATAAGCCAATATGAAGATCAATGGTCCAAACTTAAGGCGAAGATCCATCAGCATGGATCCGGGCTGTAAAGTCCCTTGTATCTTCATGATGGTCCTCATTCTTCCATCTCCATGGATTAAGAAAAGTATTCATGACATCTTCATGTCTAAAACCTGCCAATCACATAGGTCTTAGGGCCATGCTATCCACCATATATGTAAAATAAACACACATTATAAACATACATAAAACTTATAAACACTTCAAAAGCGCATTTTATGTTAAGTATCAGTAATTAGTGCTTATAGAGTTAAGACATGCACTTTGCAGGGGTCAAGAGGATAGAGTCCCCTTGTGGCAGTCCTGCTAGTCGGTTAGTGGGTAGGGATCAAGGTGACAGCGTCCCCTGCGGGGTTTCAAGGACAGCGCCCGTGAAACCTAGATGAAAAATAAATCTAGGCAAGGGAAATCCTTTTGAAAAATTGAAACTCCCTTTTCAAAACCCTTTAAAACTGTTTCCAAAATATCCATGAAAATCCTTTCTTAAAACTCAAAACTGTTCATTAAATGGACAATTTGTTTTTTAAAAACAACCCAGATCTGTTCAACAATGGAACCATATCATATATGTAAAAGACCCCATGAATCTGCTGCACAATATATATATTTATATATTTTTAATAAATCCGGTTTCCAAACAGATTGTCCAAATCTAATCCAAATCAGGCACGTGCAATGTCCAAATTTAATATGCACAGACATATCCAAATCTCATACGCAATATCAGACATATAAACTAATCAAATTACATGTTCACAAACATGCTTTATGAATTTTTTTTTAATATATCAGACCAGGGCGATTTTACAAATCAGAACTATTTGGAATCTCAGACGCACGTAAATCAGATTTGCGAATGTTTCCATGTTCGCAGTTTTCATTAAACAGCAAGCCACCATCATAACTTTTTAATTTTCATCAGATTCGCAAGACAGACCCCTGAGCAGATCCAATCCGCAAAAACAGACCCAATGTTAGACCCTTGCAATTCCTGATCTTTTTAGAAGTCCAAAAACTGACGCACTAAAACCTTTTTCTTGACTTTTTAATGTTAGATGCGGATTACATCTGCAAAACATATCTGAAATTTTCTAATAGACGCTATATAGTTTATAAAACTGACGTTCCAATTTCTCAAATAGGTCACATAAATTCTCAAATCTGTTTGAATAATCACAGTACATAATCTATACGAATAGATCTTACTAATCCACATAAGACCTTTTTCATAGATCATACATATCAACATACATATATCATATGAAAAAGAATTTGATTGAAATCGCAAGTGGCTCTGATACCATTGTTGGGAATTTAGGGATAAATACGTAGCAGAAATATATTTTCATTTTCAAATAAAACGAACCTTAAATTCTCAATTGCAGATCCATGCGATTCAATCAAATTAAAATGGATAGAATTACTTTTTTGATGCTTTAAAAAACTGAAAATTTGGATATGAGATGTTGCAAATGCGAACACCCTCTATTGTATCCACACGAATGAATTTCCAATTAGATCTCTGTGTGTGCTAGCATGTAGGAACAATTCCTAAATATTGGGAATCTCTCTCGGTAAGTTCTCACTTTTGAGTTACGGAGTTTTTCTATAATTCTAATGTGACGGCAAGCGTCTCTTAAAAACCCTAGGAGAGATCACTGTGTTCTATTTATGAGAAATTGTGCCATAATCAACTGCCTTAATCTTATTAGGGATTTCAAAAGTTATTAGAAATTACAAAAGTCACACTTCTTAAAATTGATTGCAATTAATAATTATTTATTAATCTTAATCTTATTAAGATTAATAGATAATCAAATAGTATACATATGGCCTAGAGCACATCACTAGCACTTCATTCATATAAAAAGCAATGGTTTTATATTATTGCCCTTGCTTTTAAAAAATAGGCCCTCAAACACCCATGCTAAAGGGGAAAAAAGGCGCTTAAGAAACACATGTAAAAATTTTCTCATAACCTAACATCAACAAACCTTAGTCTTTCATACTTTACAAAACAAGGAAGAAAAAGAAGAACCCTAGTCACCGATTTCTCATTTGCATTTACCGATTGGAATTTCCTCTCTCATTCTTTTTTCTCTTCTCAATACTCATCACATTTTTTTCCATAGATTAATCTATTTTGCTTTTCATCTTTTCAATTTATATGTTGATTCTTAGTTAGTCATTGACAGAATTTTGACCTAAATAATGTAGCAACAACAACATTATCCATTAGTGAGGTTTGGGTTTTCTTTTGCTCTACCTATTTCTTCTATTCTAGTCATTCAATCTATCTAAATCTTCATTTGTTATTAGCAAATCATTATAGTTTTGTGTTTAGGGATTTGAATGTTTTGTTAAATTCCCATGATCATTTCATTTTTGTTTTAACTACATATCAATTGTGCTTGATTATTCAAATACAAGTTTTATTGAGGTTAATGGAGTTGAGAAAGTCAGAGAGAGAAACAGAGTGGAGTGTGCATTAGTTCCTTTTTATTTTTCTTTTTGTAATGATTTTGTTTATAGATGTGAACTTTAAGAAATATGAAATGAACCAAGAATTAGTGGTAGTAAATTCATGAACATGTAAACCAAAGAACATTATTTGCAGTCAAGTTTTGCAACTCTTGAATTGCATGTATTTTGTTAATTAATATTCCCTAGTGTATAATAAAATTTAGATGGCAAAAGAGAATAACTAATTTATTGTTTTTGTAATTTTGATGGGTAGTGAGGAATAATCAACTATTAATTTTAATGTATGGTAAATTAAATGAAAGGTATTGAGATTTGAGGGTAGATTAATTTAATATATCAACGTTTTAAGTAGTTCAAAAAAGGAATTAACGTTTGAGAATAAATTCATTTAAGATACCAACATTTCCAATAATTTAAAAGATGTATCAATATTTTATAAAGTGAGTCAAATAAGGCACCAATGATTGACCATGAATGAAAAATAAGGAAACTTAATTGAAAACTAATCAAAATATTGATACCTTAAATGAACAAAACATTGTTACCCCATTTAGTTCACTTTGTAAAACGTTGATACCTTAAATAAACTTACTCTCAAACATTGATACTTTTTGATATAATTTACCCATTTAATATATAGCGGATCATGCGAGATAGAAGAGTTGTGAGTTTAATCCCTCTATAATTTAGGCGTCTAATTAAATATTGGAATATTTTAATGAATCTTCTTTCAAGGCCAATTAAATTTAGGAGAGTAGTGGATAATATCCGTAGATCATCTCTTTTTAGAGGTATCTTTCAGTTTCCTCATATCTTGGTTGTGCAAGAATTTTGTTTTTCATGTTTTATAAATAAGTTAGTTTATTAAAAAAAAATATTAGACGGAAAAATATGGCTAAAGTTAATGTGCTTGCTTTCTTCTACTAATGAAAACAAATTTTCTTTTAATAACCTAATGATTAGGTAGTCCGTCTATGTAGAAGAATCCTCTTGTTTTATTTTATTTAGGTACCCTCCTATTTAAGATTCGATAGTATTTTATTCAAAACAAAAACAACAATATGCTTATACTAGGTCAAACGATAATTTATTAAGTCCCTTGGTTTTATCAATGCTCATATTTCAATAGCGATGAGATTTTGTGCTTTCTATTATATCCGTGATGTGAAGTTTATTATTTTATTTTAAGATATGGATGTATTATCCTATACATGAGATAAGTTTGTTAATTATTGCATCTATAGATTTGATGTTGTTGTGACATTATAAAATCTTTAAATCAAATATTTCAGTGTGTTAGAGTTTTTAGCTTTTAGCAAAAAGTATTTACAATGGTCCTAAATTTTGTGTTTTGTTTTTAGGTGATTTTAAATGCATAAGGTGTTGAATCCTTAATTCAACGCTGGTTTTATATGTGAAATAATTATGTATTACGGGCTGTCACATTAAATTAAGCTCAATTAAAAGTGACCAATAAGATTTGGGTATTTGGGCTTTAATGTATCTAATAGGGTATGGCCCTTTTATGTGTAGAGACCATATGGGTAATTTCTATTTTTATGATTGGCTGAAATAAGAATACCACAAGATAACAACACGTTATCTCTATAAATAGTGGTTATGGTCCCCAGGTCATACGTACAACTTTTTTTTTTAGTCTCTTCTAAATCCCAACATTAGAGAGTGCAGAGAGAAAACTAAAGGGATCTCTCAGAGAAAACGTGTTGATCTGGAAGGCCAACCGCACGGCTCTAAAATCATTGATCGATATGGATTCAGGTATGCTTCTGCTTATGTGTTTATATATATATATTTGTAATTCTTAATGGTTAAATATGAACGATCTAGGGTTTTTATATGTGATGGTTTTCACAAAAGGTTAATCTAGATCTAATAAGTGTTATCAGAGCATACATGTTTGATTATTAGGAATTACTTTCGTAATTTATAATAGGATTCTTTTCCCTTTTCTTTTAAGGGTTAGGGTTTCAAAAAGTAAATTTTTAAAAGATTAATTTATGAACAAGAATTCATTGAATTCCTGTGCTATTAATATTCATGAATCTATTATTGAAATAAAATATATATATTTGTGATCGGCGTTTTTATTTGTGGATGTAGATTAAATTCATGGCGTCACGTAGATCCGCTGTTTTGGTTGTTTGATTTTTTTTTTTTGAAATTTGACTGGGTTGGTCTTTTGGTGTGTAATCGGAATTTCGGAGTTGTTTTCGTTATGATTCGGGATTCATGATTAATTCCTTTCCTTTAGATTCTGTTTCAATTCCATCACTTACGAATTTTGGACTTGGCCTTTTCCGACAATTCAATATATTATATGTAATTCTCATCGTATATGAAAGGCAAAAAGTCTGGATTGTATTTCCTTTTTTTTTTGTTTTTCGTAATCGATATTTAATTAAGTTTCTTTTAAGGTCAGGTTTCATGGCTTTTCAATTGCCTTCGTAAACGGTTTTGTCAACAAAATGGAATGAAATAATAACATTTATTATCAAAACCATTTTGGATTTTAATGTTAACGGTTATTGAATATTAAAAGAGTGGCAATTATTTTGGATCATTTTTTAAATATGGGTTCTTAGACTTAATAAGTTTTGACCAAAATTAAGTTGATTAATTGTGTTTTTGATCCAAAATTTGAAATAAATTTCAATTTGAATATTGGTATGTTTATATATATTTTGAGATAAATTAATTGAAACAACATACTGCCAAAGTGGTCCCTCTTGTGGAAATTAATTTGTTTTAAATATAAAAAGTTGTGTGCTTGTAACTTATATGAATATTTAACCAGCCCAAAGGAAGGTCAATGTTTAATAGAATTACAAGTGCACCCATAGTAATAAACGTGTGATGATTACTTGGTTTTACATGTGAATAATAAATCGGCCCAAAGGAAGGTTTATTATTTGATATGTTCTTATTGTTATTGTTTGATTACTACACCAAGACATCACTTAGTAGTTAATGTTTTATCCAAAGATGAAATATTAATGGGCTGCCCGGTATCTTGAGATGGGGTTTACCTTTATTTGAATTTATTATTGTTTTGAGACTTATGTGAGCTTGTTTCTTTTTTTGTTTTGTTCTCATTCATCTATGAATAATCCTACTAATATTACTGCCAACGTAAATTCTATTCATATGCTTAATGGCACTAACTTCAAGTCATGGAAAGATAATCTCTTGATAGTACTTGGAGTAATGGATCTCGACCTTGCGTTAAGGAATGATTCTCCTTCACCTCCTACTAATAAGAGTACCTCTAATGACAAGAGGGATATGGAAAAGTGGGAGAAATCAAACCGCATGTATATGATGATCATGAAAAAGGCCATTCCAAAAGCATTCAGAGGCACAATATCTGAAAAGATAACTAATGCTAAGGAGTTCCTTGATGAAATTGAGAAAAGGTTTGCTAAGAATGAAAAGGCAGAAATAAGTACAATCTTGACAAACCTGATCTCAATGAAGTATGAGGGTAAATGTAGCATTAGGGAGTACATCATGGAGATGTCTCATCTTGTTTCCAAATTAAGAGCACTTAAACTAGACCTCACAAAGGACTTGTTAGTGCATTTGGTTTTAATATCTCTTCCGACACAGTTTAGCCAGTTTAAAGTGAGCTATAATTGTCAGAAAGAGACCTGTTCTCTGAATGAGCTCATCTCACACTGTGTTCAAGAAGAGGAAAGGCTGAAGCAAGATAAGATTGAGAGTGCTCACCTAACCTTGACCCCTAAGAATAGGAACGAGGATAACAAAAGAAAAAGGGATAAAGAAGCTACAAATACAATGCTTCAGAAGAAACAACCAAAGAAGTCAGATGCACTGAATGGTAATGGTTGTCACTTCTGTAGAGCTATGGGGCATTATAAGAAGTAATGCACCAATTATCATACTTGGCGTGCAAAGAAAGGTGTGCTTTTTAATTTGGTTTGTTCTGAGGTTAATTTAACTTTAGTACATGCACACACTTGGTGGATAGATTTTGGTGCAACAACTCACATCAGTGTGTCTATGCAGGGTTGCCTCTATTGCCGAAAACCAAGTGATGGTGAAAGATACATCTATGTAGGTGACAGCAAGACAGTTGAAGTTGAAGCAATTGGAAAATTTAGATTATTATTAAAGACTGGATTTTATTTGGATCCTGATGAAACATTTATTGTACCATCATTTAGATGGAATTTGATTTCTATTTCTGCTTTGGACAAATCTGGTTACTCTCGTTCATTTAGAAATAAGAAATTTAGTTTGTTTCATGATTCAAAATTAGTTGGATTTGATTCTTTTATCTGTTTATGATCATCTTTACTTGATTGATAATATTGCTTCATTTAATGAATCCTTGCAAGTAAGTACACAAATTACAAAGAGAAAATTAACCAATGAGAATTCAGCTACATCATGGCACAAGATATTAGGTCATATCTCCAGACAGGGAATGCAGAGACGTGTCAGATGAAATTCTAAACCCTTTAGATTTTGCAGATTTTGATGATTGCATTAATTGTATAAAGGGGAAACAAACTAATAAAAGGAGATTTAACAGGACTTCATACATCTTAGAACTTATACATACAAATATTTGTGGACCGTTCCCTACAGTTACTTATAATGGTCAATGGTATTTTATAACGTTCATAGACGATTTCTCACGATATGGCTATCTATATCTTATTCATGAAAAGTCACAGTCTTTGGACATGTTAAAAAATTACAAGGTTGAAGTTGAGAACCAACTCAACAAAAGGATTAAAAGCATCAGATTTGATCGTGGTGGTGAATATTATGGCAGATATGATGGTTCGGGTGAACAACGTCCGGGACCTTTTGCTAACTTCCTAGAAGAATGCGGTATCATCCCACAATACACCATGCCGGGTTCACCCACTATGAATGGTGTTGCTGAAAGACGAAACATGACGCTTAAAGACATGGTAAGGAGTATGATTTGTCATTACACCTTACTAGAATCACTCTGGGGAGAATCACTTAAGACTGTAGCATATATCCTTAATAAGGTTCCAACTAAAGCAACTAACAAAACCCCATATGAACTTTGGACGGGTGGAAAGCCTAGTTTAAAGCATTTGCATGTGTGAGGGTGTCCAGCTGAGGCAAGGCCTTACAGGCTTAATGAAAAGAAATTGGACTCAAGAACAGTAAGTTGCTATTTTATTGGGTACTCTGAAAGATCGAGGGGTTACAAGTTTTATGATCCCATAGCTATGTTGATATTTGAGTCAGGAAATGCTCGGTTCTTTGAGGATATCGAGTTTAGGGGGGGAGTATGGTTAGAGACATTGTCTTTGAAGAGGGATACGTTGATATTCCCACAGGTGTTCTGGAATTTGGTCAAGATTTTGTTCTTGATTTATTCAAAACACAATAGACTTAGACAATGGTGGAGATCCCATTCAAGAGACTATTCCGGAAGAACAAACTCTACCACCTCAAGAACTTATGCCATTAAGGAGAACCACTAGACCAAAAAGAAGTGCGGTGCCAGATGATTACATCGTATTTCTTCAAGAACATGAGGTTGACATTGAAATGATGGAAGATGATTCGATTAACTTCCGTCAAGCCATTGAAAGTTCTAACTCTTGAAAGTGGATTGATGCCATGAATGGAGAGATAAAGCCTATGAAGGACAATGACGTTTAGAATCTTGTCCCATTGCCAGAAGGTACGAAGCCCATTGGTTGTAAATGGATATTTAAGACCAAGAGGGATTCGAAAGGTAATGTGGAAAGGTACAAGGCTCGTCTTGTTACAAAGGGCTTTACACAGAAAGAAGGCATCGACTATAAAAAGACTTTCTCACCAGTTTCTTCGAAAGACTCTTTTAGGATTACAATGGCATTAGTGGCACATTTCAATCTTGAGTTACATCAGATGGATGTAAAGACCGCTTTTCTCAATGGTAACATTGATGAGACGATCTATGTGGTACAACTAGAAAACTTTGTGTCGGAAGATCCAAAGAATATGGTTTGTAAACTTAAGAAATCCATCTATGGACTTAAGCAAGCATCTCAATAATGGTATTTCAAATTTCATCAAGTGATCATCTCGTTTGGTTTTGAGATGAATTTGGTTGATGATTATATATACCATAAAATCTGTCGGAGTAAGCACATTTTCTTGGTCTTAAATGTTGACGATATTTTGCTTGCCAGCAACAATATAGGCATATTGCATGAAACCAAGAGATTTCTAGCTAAGAATTTTGAGATGAAAGATCTTGGTGATGCTTCTTTTGTGTTAGGAATACAAATACACCGATATCGCTCTGATGGTGTTCTCGGATTATCTCAAAAGAGCTATATCGAAAAGGTACTCAAAAGGTATGGCATGCAAGATTATAGACCGAGTGATACCCCAGTGGCTAAAGGAGACAATTTTAGTCTCAGACAATGCCCTAAGAATAATTTTGACGAAAATGAAATGCAAAAGATTCCTTATGCATCAGTAGTAGGGAGTCTAATGTATGCTCAGGTTTGTACGCATCTAGATATTGCGTACACTACAGGAATGTTGGGCAGATAATTAAGTAATCCAGGATTAAACCATTGCAAAGCAGCTAAACGGGTCTTACGGTACTTACAGAGAACAAAAGATTACATGCTCAGTTATCGGAAGTTAGATTAGATTGAGATCGTTGGGTATACCGATTCTGATTTTGCTGGATGCCAAGATAGTATGAAATCTACATCAGGTACATCTATCTACTAGCTGGAGGAGCTATCTCTTGAAAGAGCGTAAAACAATCTCTTATTGCCTCTTCTACTATGGAAGTAGAGGTTGTAGCATGTTATGAGGCGTCTAATCATGGAATATGGTTGCGAAATTTTGTCACAAGGCTGCGTATAGTGGATACTATTGATAGACCACTTAAGTTATTTTGTGACAATAAATCAGCAGTTTTATATTCCAATAACAACAGGAGCTCGACGAAGTCAAAACATGCAGACATCAAGTTCCTAGTTGTAAAAGAAAAAGTTCAGAGTGGGCGGTTGTCTATAGAGTATGTAATATACAAAATAATTTTAAGTGATAAGTGTTCACAAGCTACTAGATTCTAATAGGCCTTTATGTTGATGTTAAAAATAGGTTAAGTTTGATCAATTTCGTGTTAGAACAAGATTGACATTAATTGGATCAATTTTCTTAATTTCTACAATAAAGGCCGATATCTCTGGTGAAGAACGCCGCCGGCCTAGGACTTAAATTTGCTAGCTTACTCTGTAATACATTGTATGCCGTCTCCTGGAGAATCTACGCCGTCGGCATATAGACGGCGTAGGATGGGAACAGTAGCGTTTTTCTTAACGCTGGGAGGAAAGCTGCCGGCATTCATAAGCTTTCTTCTCAACACCGGCATGAAAGCCGCAGGCGTAGGTCCAAGATTTACCGGCGTATGAAGGGACGATTTGAATTATGGGAATCAAAGCCTCGACGAACGCTGCCGGCTTTCGTATAGATCTGGCCAGCGTATGGTGTAAGCCGGCAAAATTTGCAGGTACGCCGCCGGCATAGGACCGGCGTATGACCAAATTTCTATAAATACGAGACGCGAAAAACAATTTTGACAGATTTTTTATAATCTATTCTCCTTCGTGTATGAGAGTTTTGGAGTGTTCTTGGGGATTTATGCTTGGAAAGTCATCGGGAGAATATTTTTTGATCCAAAGTAAGTAATCTTAACCATTTCACTGAAATTCTATACGAATTTATAGAAATTTCTTAGGGTTTGGTTGAAATTTTATATGAAGGTTTTTGGAGAAAAACCCTAGCACGTATAAGATCAGAGAGTTGGTGAATGTGAGACGGGTTTTAGCGATTCAAAACAGTAAGTAAATCTTCTCTATTATAGATTCCAACAAAATACGATCTAAACAATCCTTATACGTTCTTAATGTATTGCGAATTAGGGTTTTGATGAAAATAATTGGTGATTGTAAAGTTTTGTGCGATTCCTTGTTATTCTTGAGGATAATTGGGGAATTTGATTGGAATAGACGGTACCGGTAACGGAGATTTCTTATCAGGTTAGGATTTTTGGAGAATTCATGTTTGTTAAGATATTGCGATCATGTCTGTTGATATATATATATATATATATATATTGTGACAGGACGTTTGGAGTTTGTGAAACTGTTGTTGATGTGGATATAGGAGTTGGTGGAATTTGGGTTGACTTTGTGTTGTTGGTATCAAATTATGAGGATTTTATTTGGATTCCTGAAATTTAGAAAGGTACGACTAATCCATTGTTTGATGTATGTGCTTGTAGATTAGAATTTTGTGAATGGATGTAGAAACAGAATTGCATAATGAACTTAATAAATATTCGGCTTAATAATTGTCTGTCTGGTTGTGGTTGGCTTTGACCAGTAGAGACCTGGCAGACAGTGATACTAGTGAGGCAACCTGATGATCTTAGTGTGAGGTTGTCCCGAGTGGACTCGTGCTAAGAAATGATTCTGGTAGAATTTAGGTGTTTAGGAATTAGGATGTTTGGGGAGTACCCACTCATCCATATATGTATATATGATTACCTATTTTTAAATCAGTTGGTTGTTTTTATAGTAGAGTCTGAGTTACTCTGAGTTCAGGATTTATGTATATTGGATTCTGAACTGTGTTGTTTTGCTGGACTAAAATAGATAATAAACTGTTGTATGCATTTAGTTTAGTTGCATTTATTTATACATGTTGTTTGTGCATAATCTTGCTTAAACTGGATTGGATATTATCGTACTGGGCTTCGCCGCTCATTCTGTTATATTTCAGGTGCAGGTGATGATAATGTGATTTATAATCTTTCGGGTTTTGATATCATCTACGAGGATGGGGATGGCGTTAGCGGTCCTGACTACCCTGCTGATGACTAGTTGTATAGTCATAGATGATATAGGATGGATCAAAGAAGACTTTAATGATTGATTTATATTTTGTTTATTGAAATTTTAAGTTGTATTTGGAGTTTCCATGTGGTGACAGTTTTAGGGCATGGTTTGACTTGTTGACCTGCAGTTATGTCAATAATGTTTAGTTAGTTGATTATGGGGATTACATACTTATCATATGATTTATTTTATTGAGGACTGCATTTTTTTTTATATATATACCTTGTGAGTTATAATGGTGATATTCATGTTGTTTGTGGAAATTATAGCCTTAGCGTGTTCTATTAAAAGAAAACACGTGGCGGGTTGTAATGCCAACAGGTTAGGGCGCTACAGAGTATATAGGAACAAACTCCTTAATTGCGGATTCACTTACTAAAGGAGTGCAACCCAAGGTGTTTCACGAGCATACTGCTCGTATGGGTATCATGTCCTTAAGTGATGTTCAGTTTTAATGAGAGTTTGTTGCTTTGAATGCTTTTATGTCATAGATAAACTTTAATTAGTTGTTTTTGGTTGGATATTTTCTGCAGAAATAATTTTTTTTGTTTACTTATACTTTGATTTTGGTTTATGGTTTGATCTCACCAATGTTTATGGTGGACTAGTAGGAAATAGACATGTTAAGATCACATTGCATGAAATTTCCTTGCTACACATCCATATCATGATCCATGTCATTCAATTGTGTCGATATTGTGACCATTGATGGGTTGAGTTATAATAAATGTAATGAATACCGCTTTGATCTATATTGATATAGTTGATGGGCCGGATTGGTTATAGATACATATTGGTCGTGATGGTAAATTTGAGCTCATATGGTTGTCTTTTGGCAAAACATAATTATAAGGTTACCCATATAGTCTAAGTGGGAGATTGTTGGATCATTAATCCAACACTGGCCTTACATGTGAAATAATTATGTGTTACGAGCTGTCACATTAAATTAAACTCAATTAAAAGTGGTTAATAAGGTTTGGGTATTTGTGCTTTAATGTATCTAATAGGGTATGACCTTTTTATGTGTAGAGACTTTATGGGTAATTTCTATTATTATGATAGGCTAAAATAGGCATACCAAAAGATAACAACATGTTATCTCTATAAATAGTGGTTATGGTCCCCAGGTCACACATACAACTTTTTTTTTAGTCTTTTCTAAATTCTATCGTTAGAGAGTGCAGAGAGAAAACTAAAGGGATCTCTCAGAGAAAACGTGTTGATTTTGAAAGCCAATCGCACGGCTTTAAAATCATTTATTGCTATGGATTCATGTATGCTTCCGCTTATGTGTTTATATATATATTTGTAATTCTTAATGGTTAAATATGAACGATCTAGGGTTTTTATATATGATGGTTTTCACAAAAGGTTAATCTACATCTAACATAAGGATACTTACTTCTGCATTGGGGAAATTCAGACAGGTGCATCTTGTTTTACGTAAAATACAATGCTTTAAGTACATGAAAGATAAGTGAATTAATACTTAATATATGTGGACCCATGGGCCTATCCGATAAATACACTTGAAGTGTTTCCATATGCTCGTTGTGCTCAACTTTATAGCAAATTAATGTTTTATTGGTTAGAAGCTTTTAGTTTTCAAATCTTGAATTCAATCCTTTTCCGTTTGCAAAGATTCTGTTGCTAGAAGGTCCTCCAATGTTTTTAGCTATGGGTATGGAAATAACTGATAAGCTCTATTACTATTGTGGAAGGACAATGAATTTGTGGTACATGTAGTAGAATCTCTTGATTCATGGACTGTGGTATTGTTTCACTCTTTAGAAGTGTTTTATGAGGCATTGTGAGACTATTCTTTCATTATTGAGTATATTTGAAGCAATTTTCAAGTAAAATCTTTCTCTTAGATTTTATTATTCTAATGTTTACATCAAAGAATAGTACAACTTAGATAAGGTCATCATGAACTCAAAGACACCTTATCCACTAGAAGTATCAAAGTGATAGTATGCAAAACTTGACGAAAAAAATGGGTGGAATTTATTGTCACCAAAATAACTGAAACCTAAGCAAAAATATTAGAAACGAGTTTAAAATTTCACTTAGTAGAATAATGTTATTGTTGTAATTGTGTACAATGTGCCAAAACATCTTTTAATGTATTCATAAATATTATTAATAAAAGGCAATGATTTATTATATTTCTATACTTTTCTGCTCATATATATTTTACAATAAAGTTCCATATATAATTAGAAAATGTCTTGAATAGTAATGAAGTATATTATTAGTGGGAATTGACATGGTGTTATCTAAAATTTGTCTTTGGTCAAATAAATATCTAGAGGGAACGTAGATATTTAGACTAACACGTTGTATAGCTAAAGGTTATTCTCACTAGACCGAGGGAAAGATATCCAAGTTATACAAGTGGATGCCTAGAGGTTAAATGGGAATACTAAACACAACCCACTATTAGAGGATACCACATGTTTAGTGTCATTGGTCCCTCGTTTATATGAATAAGTATAGATAATCTCTATAATTGGGATCTTTATATATCTTACATATGGAATGTTGCACTTTGATACCATTAAACATGATAATATAAATTATTGGGTGCAACATGAAATATAAAGAGGATAATAATGAGTCAAGATAAAATTTACAACTATCTTGGATTAAGAAGATAATATCCATTGGTTGCTTGGTTGAGATAAGAATAACTCAAAGCCACTAGCCAAAGCAAGTTTTATTGAGTATAATTTATCTTAAGAACTAGGTAAAATGATTAAATATTGATGACATTACATAAAATAGTTTAATTAAGGTATTTTTGATAAAGAGATTTAATTACATAGTAATTAGTTCATAATGGTCACAACCATTTTTATCACATAGGATGGCCAATAACTATTATTAGATGGTTACTTTGGTTTATGTGTAAAATATATTACCTATGTGTATAGAAACCTAGATGGTCTCACACAATAGCCAGATTAATAGGAACAACATTTATTTCAGAATTAGAATAAATTGGATTATTTATTTATTCTGAAATAAATTAAATAACATGAAGAGTATTTTATTGTCAAGTGGATATTATATAATGTAAGTAATATCTTTTATTAAGATATTACTTACTATTTTGAAATTTTGTTTTCAAATTTATTTTTCCTATAAATAAAAGGATTCTCTATTATTCATATATAGATATATATGTATATATAAATATGAGAGAAGAGAAAAGAGAAAGACTGTTAGTAAGATAATTCTCTTAACTGAAAATAATATGGAAATTTTAATATAAGTTACCCGGAAATATAGGGATTATAATTGGTTCCTATTATTGTGTGTGTGATACCGCCAGAAGAACAATACTTGATGTCCTTTTAGTAAATAGAATGGAGATTTTGTAATAAGCTCTGTGAGTTTTATAGATCACATGAGGTGTATCTTTTGCAAGAGAAAGGTGTAATTCTTATAAACCATGTCAGCAATTAATTTTGCTATATATACTATTTTACATGTTACAAATAGATCCTATGAGATAGGTTTTGTAATTAAAAAAAAATTCCACTGCATTTTCTGAAATTACAAAACCCAACAGTGGTATTAGAGCAACTTGTATACATGTAAAATATTAGCCTATAATTTATTCATAGAATGATTATTCATAATCTTGATATCTTGTAGCATTAATTTTGGGCATGTTTTAATTTATAGATATATTTTAAAGCACCGCCAACTTTTAGAATTGGAAGTAAATATGTTTTAAAAGAAACATATTCTATATGTTTTTAGTCGTTGTGATATTGCCTTTTCAATGATTTTGAATTAAATTAACAAGATTTTGCAAGAAAAGATGATAGTGATTCTTCATGGAATTATGATTGTTGTTTTGTTATTTTTTCTTTCTACACACGATTATAGCCTTCCATAAATCTTTAAGATATTAAAAAGCAACAAGTATTTTTGCTGAATAAAATTAAAGG